>ML675601.1:15522124-16050579 GCA_007922155.1 Mesoclemmys tuberculata
CAGTTATGTTGCATCAAAGCAGAACAATGGTCTGTGTAACATTTCAATACAGTTCAGTTGCGCCTCTTGTACATTACACAAAACGTCATAAACTGTGAAAGCAGGGAAGGGTGTATAGGAAATGTTTATTCTAAAGGAATTAACTCCACCATAGTAGAGGAAATTCTGCCCAATTGACTGTGGGAGGCATGCATAGGTGTAGCTGAAGAAATAATTGGCTCTGTAACTTGAAAAGTTATTTGACCTTGATTCTTTTACTGATCATAACCTCTGAAATGAGTTAATATGTGTTATATGAAAAAGATATGGGTGCTTCTGGAATCTTTACCCAGCTCACATGACTGGTCAGACAACAAAATTCCTCTTTCTTGTCAGCATTCCTGTGTATCTGATTCTTATTATATCTTTGTTCTAGGGTACACTTTCTCTCATAATGGGACCTTAGCAAGTTGAGAGTTATGATTCACAGTACTCAAAGAAGATAAACAGAAGGAAATTAGAATATAAGGAGTTGATGAAAAGAAACAATACTTGTCTCAAATAAGCCTTTCCTCAAAGTTTATCTTAAATCTATTTCTCTGCATCTCTTAATCTCCTTTTCCCTTTGTAAAACTGTCCAAATATCTCTACAGCTCATCTTCAGTGTTTGCCTCAATACCCAATTTGGTAATTTATATTTGTTTCATATTTCCATTATCTATGTGACATGTCTGTTCAGTCCTCTCATTTCTTAGTGTTCCCAATTTGCAAATTTTGGGTAATGCAAACCTACTTCTAAGATCACCGGTTTAAAATAATGAAGCTTGTATGTACCAGACGAAAACATAAGGCAATATAGTGAAATCTAAATAAATCAATACTTGTTAAAGGAACCAGTCTTTTAAACCAACACTATAAAAATCTGTAACATCAAAGTTATGATTAATGTCTGTGTTTTGGTTTGAAAATATAAAGCCCTCTATAAATATAACTGCCTCTTTAGGAAGCTAAATCCCACAATTGGGGCTCACTGGGATTCACTGGCCCCTGTTCAGCTGCTGCCAAATACTTTAGGCCAGTGGTCCCCAACCCGTGGCCTGGGGGCCAAAAGTGGCCCATGGTGTCTTTCAAAATGTCCCATCACTCCCCTCTTGCTGGCTGCAGAAGGGAGAGCAAGTTGTCTCAGGGTTGCAAGACCAATACAGGCTTCTTACTGCAGACAAGGGAATAGGAGATCAGCGCTCCCCTCCCCCTGGCTGTTGCAGGGAGCACAACAAAGTGCTCCTCCTGAGTCCAGAGGCACTGGGAGGGGAGGGGAGCATGGGTTTCCTGTCCTCCTGACTGCGGAAGGGAGCCACTGCCTAGAGACCCAATTGGAGTGCACAGGGCTACAGGACGCATGCAATTTCCCTGCTGCAGCCAGAGGGCTGGGAGAGCAGCAAGGAGGCAGCAAGGAGCACAGTAGAATCAAAATGTTTACTTTAAATATGTAGTGATTTGTAACCCTAAATGATGTATGTGTTGATAATTTTTTTATGAGTTGATAGACTAGTGGACTTTCAGGGGTGTAAGAATGATATTTGTGGCCCTTGAGCCAAAAAGGTTGGCAACCACTGCCCTAGACTCCTAAAATCACCCGGGTCCTAAATCTTTGCAATAAAAATTCCCTTGGTGTCTACGTTTCTACTCATGTGCATGTGCACTACGTCAGGTATCCAGATGTCTAAACCTTAGAGTGATGCACTATCTGGGAGAATTTAGGCATTCCTTCATCTAATTTGGCCAATCTGGTAAGTGTGTGAAGACTTCACCTACAGGATCAGGCCATATGTATAAGTTTAGGCAAAATGGATGAAAAGGAGGAGCTCCCTCCCTTACAACTTTTAGCCCATTGGTTAGGGTACTCACTGAGGATTAGTGAGACCTCCAGTTCAGTTTCCCTTCTGTACCTGAGTGGGAGCAGAGATTTACATTGATATCTACCATCTCTCAGGATAGTAACCTAACCACTGGGATATGAAATATTCTGATGTGGGTTCCCTCACTCTCTCCTGTTGAAGTTGTTCCACTGTGGATAAATAATTTTTAAAAAAATAATTGAAGCAGTGGGATTGGATCCCAGGTATGACCTCCAGGATGAGTGGCTTAACCACTAGGCTACAGAGTTGTTTCTCACCTCATCCATGTTCTGCCCTACCAGCTACTTGCAAAAAAGGCTCCAAGAAAGGGCTTGCATCTGATAATCGCAATGGCTGGGGGTGGGGCGGTTTCTTTGCATCCTGGATTCAGACACGTGGCTCTATGAGAGCTCCTTATGTTGGCAACTCGTATTGGCTAGCTTAAGTGAGGTGCTACCTAGTATGCTGACTTTTGTGACTCCCCTTCCAAGGAGCCTGTCTGTCTCCATTCACTGTAGAGAGCCCAGGTGCCTGTGATTCTCCCCACAGGTACCAAGGGTTGTGAAGTACCTTACTGCCACCAGCACCTGGCCTTTGCATAAATAGCCTTGTCTGTGTCTTTTGTGGATCAACTCCCTGAACCACCAGCAGCCTCTGGCATCACAAGCATTAGCTTCCAAGCTCCGGAGGCTTCACTTTATCTATACATGCAGTGATAGGTACACATCTTCCCCCAAGTCCTGGGAAAATTTCCTATATGGTCCAGTCGCTTATTCACTGAACACTCACAGAATTACCAGGCCTGCTGTTCCCAAAGGAACAGTGAACTCTAGCTTCTAAGATTCAACTCAGAATGTCCATCGCTTTGCCTACCACCATAGTTCTTACATATATTTATAGTGAAAAGTATAATTTTATGACAGAAAAGAAGGATTCAAGAGAATAGTGAGTAAGAATGTTGGAAACAAATGGTCACATATAAAACAAAATCAGAACATGTTTCCTAGAGACTAAATTTAACTAACCGGTTAACCTCCTGTTTATAGAAAATTCTCATGCAAAGTTCTCTCTTGTGTTTTCAACTAAGCCTGGTTGAGGCCGCGTTTTCATGAAGCCAATTTGCTATATTTGCTTCCTCAGTGAAAGATCCCCAATGTCTTCTTTGCCTCTCCAATATAAGAGATCAAACCTTTGATCTGCACTACCAGACAGGAATGTCTGCTTCCCCACGGTTTCTCTCTTCCTGTTAGTTTCTTTGTGAAGTCCCCACCAGCTCTTCATTAATATTTGACTAAGAATGTTAATGATTGGTCATTGTAAATGAGACAATAATCACTTTACATGCCTTAGACACAGACTTTAAGAATGTATTTTCAATGTTCGTACATACTTAACTCCTTACACAAGAGTTGTATGTTTCTTAATGAAATTCAAGAACAGTCTGAGACCACCTTTTATTTGACCCTCAATGGCATTTTTTGGTGAACTAGAATGTATCAATCAGACTCAGGAGATTCCTGTAAGTACTATGAACCTTTCTGTACCCCTTGCCTATTGGCTTTAAGAGGTTCCTGGGTCACAGGGTCTAACCTAGGTTTTGTGAATCCTAGTAATTTCCTATATGGCTAAAAGTTAGGCATGAATCACCATGCCTAAGTTTCTTTGTGAATTTAGCCCATGTTGCTAAACAACATTTATAATGAATAGAAATATATTATGTGATATTAAAGTAATTTACAATTCTCCAATGCTTTTAATCCTGAAGGCTCCCAAGGTGCTTTTCAAATTTATGTATTGATACATTGTTCTCCAGATAGTATTTTGACTGGTATTCTATAAATACTTTAGATATCTAAAGGGCAAGAGTTTGATTTTTGTTACAGAGGTGTAAATCTGGAATATTTCCATTTACTTAAGGAAAGTTACTCTAGCCTTTGACCAGTACAACTGAGATCAGCATTTAGCATACAGAGAACAAATTATACATAGATGTCATTTCACTCATAACTAAAATGTAGCCACTTTGGGGTGGCTGTTAAACATTACATATCCAAATCTAGTTTACTGAACAGCAGCTGAAGAATATTCAAGGAGAATTTTAAGTAGGCAGAAGGTCATTATTACACTTACTGAAATATATCTGGGGGACCCCTACTTTTAAGTAAACTGCTGTGGGATTTTTAATGATCACCTATGATCAGAGACAATAAGAATATGTTTCAAGCACAAGCGCATGGACAGCAACAGTGGTAAAAAAGAAAACACTTCATATTTCACAGGAGTGAAGGGATCTGTAATTCGCAATTGATGCCATTCCCATAAAATAGGACTATCCACTCTCACCTCAAACAAAATTCACACTGCCAGTTTTAACTTTTTCATACCAAAAGTAAGTGTGGGCTGTAAAATTTCCTAAATCAGCTTTTAATATAAAACCTGTCACTGCTGAAAGTCCCTGCACTCTAGAGATAATGCTCTTGAAACCTGTAGGCGTGTGCTAAAAAGAAAACTGTCCTTTAAAAGCTGAAATTGTCTGCCTGATGCATACTTCTAGAAAATGAGGTATAGGAACTCGGATGACTTGTGGACTGAACAAATACAATAATCTTTTCACTGGTGTTTATTCACTCCTTTAATCTTTTCTCTGCTCTTCTACCTCTCACCACCACTTCATTACATTCCTTCCTTCCTTTCATTTCTCCTTCTTTCTATTGCTCTGCTTCCTATTGCTCTCTTTTCCTTCATGCCCTCTTTTAGGGCTCCCCCACTGAAGTAAATGGAAAGACTGTATGATTTCAAAGATTTTTGCATCAGGCAATTATTTTTCCTTTCCTTCACTTCTCCTCTCACTGTAGACTAGTATCATAGTTTCCATACTCTTTTTGCTCTACCCTTCCTATCTATAAATGCACTGTGATTGGGTGTGTACACCATACAGGGGCTGATAGGGTAAATGTGAGCCTCAGAGGCTATTAACATAGCTGGCAGCACCAGTGAGTAACAAAATCTGAGTTCATTGATAATGAAGCCCAGCTGGGGAGAGGCTAGGTAGTGATTATAAAGTCAGAAGGTTTGCAGCAGAAAAGGGTTGTAGGGAAAAAAAATCTGCAGTCACTTTCTGGGGGATAGAAGAGGTAGGGAGCATTCCAACAAGGAGTCTGAGGGAGTAGACATTGGCTGCCAGCTACAAGGACCCTGGACTGCAATTCAAAGTAGAGGGGGGGGCCTGTGTTACCCTAGCAACCACTGACGAAGGTGTGTTTGTGAAATCCCCTGAGATAAGGGAATAAAGACCATGGAACCTAGCTCCTGGAGGTGATTCCGCCCTGTTAACCTGTTAGCTATATCTCCATTTAATTAATTGGTATCCTTTCCCTAATGCTTGTCTTTCACTTAGTGTAAACAGAGGGAGAATTGTGTGACAGGGTGCTGAATCTGCATGTCCGGTTACATGAATGCATTCATGGGTACTATACACATTCACTGACTAATTTAGGTATGGTAAACAGTAGGATAGCAAAAAGAAGCTAAGAAGAAAATGGGTGCATTTGCTTCTATGACTCTCACTTCACTTAGATTGATTGAGAGAAGATACTAATAGGACAATCTTTTAAAAATAAATAAATAAATAAAAGAAACAAAAACCCTAGTATCTAGAGGCTCAAAGGAGAGAGATGGAAGACTGGAATAACTCTACAATATCTGTAGAGGGGGGTTGAAAAAAGGAGAATTATTCACACACTCCTCCTTTTAAAAAAAACCCACACAAATTCATTATTTCTTTTGGTCAAATCTTCCACCACCTTTAAAAACCAGGAAATCTAGCAACTATAGATTCATGGGATGCCAGATGTTAACCTCTTTGTTTTGGAATAGGTGATCTCCAAGAAGCACTTTAGGAAGTGGTATTGATTGATAAATATCTGGCATTTTTGATCCTTTGTCACTATGGATTGAATATCCCTGCTTTTGGGTTAGGGGAAACTCTACTGCTGACTATTTGAACGATGTGTAAAACTAAGATCCTGACTAATGTTGTTTGTCTTATTTAAATAACACTGGACAAGCACAGTTCTTAGGAAAACGCCTTGATTTCTGTCATCTTATTCATGCTGCAAAAAGGAAATTAGAGATGCCTTTAGAATAGAAGGGTTCCAGAGTGCCTAGAGTAAACAACATTAATGAGGTTAGTGCTACTGTGTGCACATTCTATTAGATATCTGCTTGTGGCTTTTGATGATCCCGCTGCGCACTCATAGTAATTCAAATGACCTGGTCAAATTCCAAATGCAGGTAATTACATTCTACCTATTTAAACTTGTTCTACAGTTTCAAATGACTATAGGTGTCTTCACTTACAGTCAAAAGTAGGAAGTACTATAACTGTGCACTATTAAACAGATGCTGAATTTTATACCACAGGTGGCTGCTCGTCAGTGGAAGAAGTGATTACTACATACAGCACTTTTAAATTTAAGGCTTTCAGATCCTTCTGATACATTATTGTAAGAGATTTGTCAGTTTAGCCACACGCTGGGTCCAAGGATTTTTAGAATTTTAAAACCAGTGGTTTAAAATACTGAATTCTTCCACTCACAAATCCATTTCAGTCCAATCTAATTATACTTTCTTTTTGAAATCTTACTTTGTATGTTTTTGCTATTGATTTCAACACAGGTAATCAAGTTTTTGTGTGTGTCTGGTAGTTTACTCTCATACATAGTAGTCTACAGTGGAAAAACCCTTTTATATAGTAGTGATCAGCATAATATGAGCCACTTTGCAAAGTTAAACATTTAGATAATTCTAAAGAAATTAAGTCCTCATTTGATAATCACTTGTCAGATTTCATTTTTTAAATCATGGCCATTTTGAGTTTAAGCAAGTAGAAATATAAAATTGTAAAATAATTGGCTTATATCAGTAGAAATGGACAAACCAATTAGTATGAAATTTTGTTGATGTTAAAAATACGTATTTCTACAGTCCTTACTTAGTGCCTAAGCGTACAATTATAGCTGAGTCGCACCCTATTTATTCTTATTAATAGCCTCATTACTCAGCAGTCAATTGGGAATTTTGGAGGGAATGTGGTTCCCTCTGTGTAGGTATGGCTCTATGCCAGGTAATGAATGTGGACAATAAGGGAACAAATGTTTGTTGTAACCTGCCTTGGAGGTGTTTCTCCCGTCCCTTTTTGTTATTAGAAGAAATTTCTGGTGGGTGAAGTGCAAGCTGGAGATCATATTGGAGGGAAGACATATGGTCTGGATATTTCAGCGCTGTAGCATCTGAGAAAACGAAGGCTCCTTGGACAATCACATTAGGAAATTGTTGCCACAAATGTCAGAGAGGGAAGGATGGGTGCTAAGGGAACTGGAGAGAGCAGAAACCAAAGAAATGGACAGGTGACTGTGGTCAAGGTGGGAAGAGGAGCCAGGAGACATTCGACATAGCTACACATATTGATTTGTTATCAGATAGCCAGTCAACTACTAAGGAACCCGACTCTGGAGGAATGAAACAGAAAGCTATGGGGAACATACCAAATGTTGTCTTGCAGATAAACTGTTGGCTGTGTCATTATAGTGAAGATGAAAGTTTTGGGTTTGTGAAATATTGTGCTACATTCCAGTGGAAGATGAAGCTAGATGAACTGGATAACCCGCATTTCATAAGTGTGGCAGGCTAACCTTCTGGGTGGAAACTAGCTGGAGCAGCCAGGAGGGAATTAAACCAAAAATACCAGGGGATGATGCTCAGGAGTCAAATGGGGTACAAACTCAAACTCAGTGTGTTGCAAAGAAATTGAACAGAAGTGGTAAAGAAAGAGAAGAGAAGAATTTTTTAATTTGCTTATATACCATTGCTAGGACTCTGAATAAGAAGAATTGGAAATTCTCACTGATGAGAAGAAATTTGATATGACTGGCATTAATGAATAATGGAATATTAAAATCACTGGTTATAATCTGTTTAGGAAGGACACAGTGGGCAAAGAGATGTGTGTGGGGACACTATTCATTTAGGACATCATTATCTGTTTAGAGTTATTGTTAACTCACAGTCACAAGATACTGAATGGATTTAGATCAATGTGCTAACTAAAAAATCCCAGGAGGGTATACTAGTTGGGACTGGTACAGACTACTGAGTCAAACCAGCAAACAGGGTGAGTTACTCCTTCGGTACATGTCTGTAATGTGTGGGAAGAAAGTGTATTGGCATGCAGGAATTCATTTTGGGACATATAGGCTGGAGGTCTCATACAGGCACTGGTAAAACATCATTAGCGTTTTTAAAAATTATAGATGATAATTTTCTGACACAAAAGATATTGCACTCACTATGAGGTAACTCCGGACTTCATGATGGATATAGATGAATTAATCAAAGGACTGGAAATTGATAGTTTTCTAGGGTCCAGTGATCATGCCCTGGTTACATTCAGTATGGGATAACAGCAGACAGTCTCAACCAGTTATATATATAAACTTGGTGCTTCAAAAGGGATAATTTTAAAAAGATGAGGAAAGTTATGAGCAAAATTGATTGAGAGGAAAAAAATAGACAGAAAACGTGAATGAATATGGGGAGTTGTATAAGAAATGTTTATTAGATGGACAAAAAGCCATGATTCTACAATCAAGAAAGAGGACAACTTTGGCTAAAAGCCCCATCCTGGTTCAGTGGTGAAGTGTTGGCAGCAATTGGAAATATAAAAAGAGTATATAAAAAAGAGGGGAGAAGGGACGTAGACAGCAATCCATATAAATTAGAAGTGTAGAAAATTGATAAAGGAAACAAAAGTATATGGTATTGGTGACACTGATACTAGAATACTGTGTCCATTTCTGGTTTCCATATTTTAAAAAGAATGTTTAAAAAACTGATAGGGTATAGAAGAGAACTATAAAAATGATTCGATGTCTGGAGAAAATGCTTTACAGTGAGTGTCAAAGAGCCCAGTCTGTTTAGTTTATCAAAAAGAAGATAGAGAGGTAATTTGTTTACAGTGTAAATAGCATCTCTTCAGGGAGAAAATATCAAGTACTAAAGGACTCTTTAATCTCACAGAGAATTCAAATTACGGTGATTAATCACTGGAACAAACTACTAAGGGAGATTTGGATTATCTATCTTTTGATGTCTTCAGATCAAGACTGGATGCATTTCAGGAAGATACTTTTAGCCAGATAAGCAGGGTTAACTTGGGAAATTGAATATCCCTTGATATACAGGTCAGATTAGATGATTTTGTTATTTCTTCTGGCCTTGAGCTGTGATGAAAACTGCAGTCTTTTCTCAGGCAAAAATCCCCCAATGTCTTCAATGAGAGAGTTGTCTCAGTAAAGTCTGATGGTCAAAATAAGGCTCCTACAGGTAAAGGAGTTCATATCTTCTTGTTACAGATTGATATATTTTAAGGCCAGACGGGATCATTATAATCTTCTAGTTCAAACTACAGCATAACACAAGCCTCACAGAGTTTCACATATTAATTTCTGCAGCTAACCATACAATTTGTTGTTGAACTTGTAGGCTTTTATTAATTATAGTACAAAATTGCACATCACATGTGACAGAATTACAATATCCTAAACAAATCTTACAGAATTAAGATAAACTTTATTGAATTAAGTTAAACTTTACTGAATTAGGGTCTATACCTTGGTGGTATATTGTATAAAATACAATTGTTTATGTGTTATTGTGGCATTATAAGTATCTTCTCTAATAGGAAGGGAATGCTAGTTTACTTCCTCAGTTATAATCTCCTGAAAGCCACCCACAATGGAGGGTGTGCACATGCTAGTTCAAATTTGATTCTCCAGGGACCAACAGACAAAGAAAGGATTTTGAATAAATGGTCTGTTTTTAAACTGGTTCAGGGCCTTCTTCCTGAGCCAGCAAAAGGACAGGACCCCTGGTCTCCAAAAGGCACTGATCTTTAGGATAGGTTGAAAAGATGGGGCCTTCTGAGGTCCCATAAGACTGGGTTCTGAGCTGAAGCTGCAATCAACTTATAACCACAAGGAATCTCCTTGCGTGGGGATTTGAAGGATAGCTCAAGCCGAAATCCATGTTAAGGTTGGTATAAACCCTGGTAAGCTTATTAACATGTGTGTAGGTTCTTCTGTTGGTCTTCTGTAATGCTTTTACCTTAAAAATATAGTATGCTTGCATAGAAAGAACTGAGTGGTCCTTATAACTGTTGACACTCACTTTATCATTTTCAGAAGACAAGTAGAGGTGCAGCTACCGTGAACCAAGACAGCAATTATACAGGTCTGCAGCCAGGTGAATATTTTAGGTGGAATTAATTAAACACACACAGAGAGACTTGAAGACCTTTACTTAAAATCCAGATATGCAAATAACTGCAATGCCACAATAAATCGATACAAATAAAAGGACAACACTTGGCGTTATCATAGTCATGAACTGAGAATTGTGGAAAACAAAGATAGAAGTATTAGCCTGTGAAGTACATCATAAGTGGGGTGTGATAACCTAGTTTACAACATCTTGTCAACCCAGGTGTAACCCAACTAATGTTGAATAAAACCATTTCCATTCCACCCACAAACAACTGGGACCATACTTGATAAGGTTTCAGCCCCTGCCCTTCTGTGGAATTCAGGTTAACCATTAAACTTGTTATAGTTACTACCCTTATTTGCATAAATTAATTTCATAAAAATTTTGATAAATCAATGTGATTAAGTCCATGGCTACCTTTATTTCAAAAAGTCGCTGTTTTAAAACTTATTTTTTCTAGCGTACTGTTCCTTTTGCAATATTCTTATCTATCACAAATCACATTATTATTATATAATTATTATATTTCATAACCTTAGGTCAACACTCATGCCAACTTCGCCTATCTGCTAGGCCTCATGCTAATTCCTAAACCTTACTTCTTATAGCAAAGCCTATTTTACATATATATATATATAGTTTATTTGCTTTTTCCTGCTTGCATTGCAACTACAACTACCTATTAACCTTTTTGAGCAATTTCAATGTTTTTTAGCATAAACCTTTCAAGATCACACTATTCATTGAGGAACTTTGCTTTCCAGACACTGGCTTGTTTTCAGAATAGCAAGCCAATGAACAAATCCTTAACCCATCCATATTGCCCATTTTGCACCGTTCATCACTTCCCACTTCCCTCCCCACATGCACTTGGATAGAAAAGACAGTCAAATTAAGGTTGCTGATTCTGCACATGACCAGTAAGATTCCATGAATACTGTCTGCATCCTCTGTTGTCTAACCCTAGGCTGAGGTCCTGAGTAAAGACTGCAACAGGCAGGCCATATTGCTTATACATTGGTGCACAGTTAGAGCAAAGCGACTAATAATAATGATCTGCATTGAAAAAGCACCTTTGATCCAAAAATATGCATAAACTTTACAAACAATTGGCCTTATACGAGTGCAGCAGTGATAGGGAGCGTTGGTCTGCAAATATAGATAACTTTAATGAGAAAAAAGAAACACAAACTACTGTGAAAGTTTGACCTGCAGCACTAGGAAGTGCTAAAGATTCTATAACTGTTCCATGGCCTACTGATGTGCTGCATTCCTTGACAAGGTTTAACCTCAGGCTGAGAATAAGAAAAATGTCATGGGTGTTATGCCTCAAATGAAAAAAAACAACAACAAAAACCCAACAATGCAAGATTCTGTGCTGTAGAATTGCATAAATAAGATGTGGTAGAGTGGAATGTGTGTGGAGATAGGTGCAAAACATCATTTATAGTCCTTATACCTTCACGGTGTGCAGTGGAGGTAGCAGGCATCTGGAGCCTTCCTCTACGCCATTGCACATCCCTCATAATAGACAAGGACAGTTGTAATTCCTGCATTCAGGGAAGCCCCAGAGCTGTTTCTTTAGTTCATTCCTATTCCTGCACATAGTCTCCAAAATAAGGGTACCGGGGAGGATGAATCATGGCACAGCTTCCTCCCAGTTAACACCAGGCTTCAGTAATAGACCACAGAGAGAGGGGAATATGTAGTACCATTTCTTAAAGATTGCATGCTTTTTAGGAAGGGACAATCATCCCTTGAACTACATCTGTAGAGGAGCAGCTCTGCTTGACAGTTTACTCAGGCCTATACCTAGTAGGCAGAATCAAGTCCCACATGTGCACGCAAATGTTTTCTGTCCTATTTCATATAATTATGACAAAATTCAAGTGTCTCTGGAAAGATTGCTTTTTTATAAACTTGACTGTGATCTGGTGAAAATTGTTTCAGTCAGAATAAGTCATTCCAGACTAGGCAACAGATCAAAGTCAGAGTTTAAAACCTGAAATAACATCCCAGTTTACTATTTCTGTGGGTTTTTTTTTCCTGCTTTTATCAAATTATTTCAGCCCTCTTCTAAGCCTCAGTATTTACAAGCCAGGTTTTGTGACATCAGTACTGAATGAAATTGATCCCACAAGTATCTGTTTTGTCAGACATTTGTCTACCAGATTTTATTTATCCAGACCACTGAGATTTGTCATGCTGTGGTCTGTCCTTTTGATGTTTTTGTAGACACTTTTGTAGGTGAAGACAAACCAAATACAACTTGCTTGGTGCAAATCCTAAGGGGGGGCACATGTATATGTATTTATTTAAAATAGGGTCCCAAGCAAACAAGGGATGAGTGCAAAATATTTACAGTCCTAAAAGGAGGATTTAGATAAGACAATAAATACAAATAACTATTAAATAACTATTTAATATTGCTTCATTAACATTCACTCTTATTCTTTATGGCTTATGACATCAGTTTGAGAAGTATTGGATCCATTTTTGTTGGAGGTTGTTAATGATTCCTCAATGGAGGGTGGAGTGTTGGCTTTCCTCCAACATGCTTACTGGTGGATCATTGTTCAGTTTTTGGTTGCCCATCTCTTGATGTCTTTGCCAACTATTGTCCTATCTGTAATCTTCCATTTTTGGGAAAGAGAAGATGGTGGTGGCAAGGCAACTTTAGTCATACAGTCAAACAGAATCCTCAGATTTTCTTGATCTTTGTCAATCTAGTTTTAAGCCTGGGTTTACGATACTGAAAACCAATGTCCAACAACATATGACCGGCTAACATCTTGGATTCATCATAGCTGGGCTTCAGCCCTTAACACAGCATGGTGACAGATGTAGGAGTACTAAACGATTGCCTGCTTGAATGAATAGATAGAGGCCATATCACAATGCTCATCATATTCTCTTCAGTTACTGATACAGTTAACCATAAAAATGTAAATCATCTACCTATGTGACATAGCTGGAGTAGTCAGAGCAGTACTGTAAAAGCTCTAATCATTCCTGTGTAACAGGACCCAAAGGATAGTGGTAGGTGACTGCTCTTTTTTACAGCTACTCATTTGCAAAGTGCCACATGAATTTAATTTTCTCCTCAACATATAGAGGAGACCTCAAGGAGAAGTGGTGAAATGCCACATGCTCCACCACAAAGAATGTATTACTGACACCTACCTGAACATTTAATTACCCATAGTTGCCACTGCCATGACAAAGTTGCCCCAGTGCTTATGGAAGATCAGCACCAGGCTGAAGAATAGCTGGGTCAGACTAATGTGAGACAGGACCACAGTCTTCTGGATGTAAGAGGGTAAATTTTTAAGAGCTCGATGTGGCATTTTTCCTCTTTCACTGCATGGTTCATCCAAGTGTGATGTGGTGTGGTCTTGCTGGATTCTTTAGTAATCCTGGAAAACCAGTTAGCAGCAGTGTTGAAAAGTATCTTCTTTCAACATTGCCTCTTCTTCTTGATGAAGATTTGACCACAATAATTCATGTATTTCACTGCCTCTGTAATTGACTGTACATGGGGCTGAAGGTAGAAGCTCCATGTTAGTTTCAATCCATGTTGAATGCAACGATCTGCTTCAATGGGTCGGCCTGTAGTGTGCACGTGTGCGCCTGATCCCTGCTTTCACTTCCAATTCATTTCCTGATGTCCAATGCCATCAGTTGGTCATGACTCAGTTTACACCAGCAACTGTATTACCAGCCGTTATCTATCAAGACAATCTGGAGCAGCTAACAAACCCATGAGAGATGAAGATAAAGCATTTTCAGGGAGCCATGAAATACATGAAGGTTTACAGAAACCCAAAGTATTATCACTTTTAGATCATGCTACAAGAATGTCTATTTTGACATTTTGTAATATTTTTTAAAAAGTAGTGTTGTTAATTTGTCTTATAATAGAACTCAGATACCACACTGTGGTAGGCACTTAAAAATACACAATAAGGCACTCTGAGTTGAAGAGCTTATTATTGAAATAGGCAAGATGGACAAATGGTGGGAGAAGGGAAGTAATGTTAGCCATGATTTAAAGATTAATATGTGTGTGTGTGTGACAGGGCACAGCTCCTCTGGGTTCAACTGGTACTAAATAGGCACACTTGCACAGCCTGCCTCACTTTGAGGAAATGAGCTTAAAAGAGAGACTTTGTCACAGAAAGTGCAACAACCAGGAAGAATGCCCCAGAGTTAGCTAATTTTTGCAACAGAGATTCTTCATGGGGAGACCAGGGACCCAGCTTGTGAACCTCTGCTGCCCACAAGTACCCCCCAGGTCAGGTACAAACTGATTGCATCAGGGAGAGATTGAAGATGAGCCCTGCCTAGTGTTATATCTCTACTTAGCCTTCATAAACAATCCAGGCCTCTTTAGAAACACTTGGGTACAGAGTGGTGCCATAATTGGAAGGACTTCTGAGGGAGCAAGATCCCTGAAAATGTCCAAAAACAATTTAAAAAGAGCCCAGCCTACCACAAAATAGTGGAAAATGCAGGCATTGCATTCCTATAACTGATACAGGGCTTTAAAAACCCGAACAACCAAAATCTCTGGGAGAATGAGATGGAGCCAGAGAAGTGGCATAACTGATTAATTGAGATGTAGCAACAGCATGCAAATCAATATCAAAAGTTTCAACAGTAGTTGCTATTACAATAGACAGCAGAGCAGCAAGAACTAAGCGACACAGCAACAACGGCTGTTGAAAGAGATGATAGCCCAACAAAGGGAGTTACAAAAGGACCTGATCCAAGAACTGATGCAGCCCTGGTTCCTTAGGGGGCCTCATTGAGACCTACCTGTATAGGAGTGATCCCTTTACAAGTCCCAGGATGCGGCTGGATGATGATCCTGAGATGTTTGTGACCACCTAAGAGAGGGTAGTTCTAGTATCTCAGCCCCCTCTCCAGCACCGGCTTTGATATTGGCACTATATTTGACAAAGCAGGCCCAGTCATCCAGAACAAGAACAGGCCAAAGCCTACAAGTAGCTGAAAGCTGCCATTCTAGTCTATTTGAGTATTAGTGAAGAAACACATCACCAGTAACTTGGGTCAGAAATGTACCCTAAGGGAGTCAGATCCCAAGTGGTAGCCCGGCATTTCAAAGAACACTGCTGGCAGTCATTCTGCCTAGAGGAGCAGACTGGGGCCCAGGTTGCTGAGTTAATCTTAACTGAACAGTTCGTACAGGTATTCCACTGAGAGGTCGAAAGTGGCTATTAAGATGCTGTCCTAGGTCATTATGAGGTGCAGAACAACTGATGGAAAATTTTATAGAGGATGAAGAGTCCTTAGATATAAAACTTTCCATAAGATGGATGAAAGAGAGGCAAAGGATACTGACACTAAATCACTACACTTTATTCTTGAAGGACTACTCCTAGAAGCCTTGTCCTTATAAGATGATGAAGATGTGTCCCATGCCTCAGTCCTTGGATTGAAATGCTAATATCATCACATGAACAAATCCACAGTATACTAAAAAGACACCTCTGGAGATGGCCTGATGACTTGCTACTCTTGTGGGCAGCAAGGATACATAAAGAAAGAATGCCCCCTCACTGTAAGAGAATGCGCCTCAAGCTGGACCGTGGAGACACATCCTTGTAGAAAGTTCCTCCCATTATCTGTGTGCGTCAAAGGAAAAAGCATGCAGAGACCCCTAGATTCCAGATGCAGCCAGACAATAGTTCAAAACTCTCTGGCTGGGGAAGTCAGAGCCTTGAAAGAGACAATCTGGTTACAGTGCATGTAGTTTACAACTGACTGTGGAGGCACATACCAAAACCAGCATAGTGGTTCTGGCTGAAAAACTGGCATACTAATAGTATGGTGGAACATCACCCATAAAAAAAGTTATACCATGAAGGTCTCTAACCTGTGTATAGTGTGATGGTACTTTGCACTCCAATTGTATAGCTTCTGAGAAAAGTATCAGGCAGATAAAGCCCAACACCGATTTTTTTTCAAAGGAAGCTGAAAACATTGACACATTGAATCAGGAACCCCCTTTTCCATCTTAGGGCAAAGGGGTCTTTGAGGAGGATACCCCTATCTCAGTAACTGAAATACTTTACTGATGGATCGTATTTACTGGAGGACAATGTATCCTAAAATTCTCATTCACTGAGGTATAATCCACACTCATGGCTATATTTGCTTTCCACAAACTACTCTTAAGTAAGCTTAAAAGAGAGAGTTTGTCACAGGAAGGAGCAACAATCAGAAGGAGGGTTGTTGTGCCCTAGAGTTAGCTGGCTCTTGCAACAGAGCAGTTGGGTGGAAGCCATCTTGTGATCCTCTGCTCTCTGTAAGGACCCACCAGGCCAGGTACAAGCTGATTGCAACAGGGAGGAATTGAAGATAAGTTCTGCCTGGGGTCTAGTTGTGCTCAACTTTCCTAAACAAGTCAGACCTCTTAGACTCTTTTGAAACAATCAAAGACCAAGCGCTCCCATATCTAGAAGGATTTCTGATGGGGAAAGACATCTGAAAACATCTAGTCATCACCTAAAAGAACACAGCCTATCTCAGTCTGTATATATGTATATGAGTGCATACATATAAGTAAACACACATACAGATATTTGTGTGTGTATCTACGTATATGTATGTGTCTATGTCCACAGAGCTTCTTAAAACGTGGGGGAGGGGAAGAGCTGAAGGCTCCGTGAAATTAACTCAGGTCCTCACCATTCAGAACTAATTGACCTGGGTAGCTTTTGAGAACTATTGTTAAGGGTGGTATAGAAAACCCTAAGATTGATAGTTTAAAATATATCAATCTGATACTATTAAAAATATACTGTTATAAACTTTTCTATGGCACCTTTAAATGCATTGTGTTTTATAACCATATACATTTACAGGACACTATTCAAAATGTAAAACTACATTACATTTTTTGTGACTTTTGCTAGTGCTTTATATACAGTAGTTAATCTTGAAATGTGGTTCATTTCTGTGAGGTGTTAGTGAATTTTAAAGACACCTGTAGAAATAAATGGTATAGCTATGCCCTTGGAATGAAACCAGTCAATCCTACACTGAAAATAGATATCTGGATCCTGAAATATAGTAATTTCTGTTAATAGCAATTAATATTTGGAAAAAAGGCAAACCACAGTGAGTTGCCTTAAAATGTGGGAAGACCTTCAATGATTTTTCCCTCTGAGAAAAAAACATAATGACTTTTGTGCTTACCATTTCTACCATGTGTAAGGGTCTCCACACTGGAGATAGTTGTAGATTTGCTAAGGTCCCTGGTAATACTGCTTCTAAAAGTCATGGCTGTTTGTTGTGATACTTACTCAGTGCAGCTGTGCAGGACATCAGGCTACATTTTTTGTTGGCAGTTCATTTCATATTGTAGTTCATCCATGACCATGTATTAAAGAGAATTCCAGCTCTATTGAATGTTGCTGATACTTAAAAACAGACAAGAGATATGAGAATAGGTCAGGGTGTACAGGTTTAGATAAAATAAGCTATGACTCAAAACGTTTGCTCACAACATTTTGTGGGGTTTGGGACTGGTATAGATTTTTTCCCCTCTGCTAGTGTTTCTCATTTTGCATGACTACATACTTCCTGTTTGCAGGCAGGATGGGAAGCAGAAGTGATATCATAGTGTGCCACAAGAATGTCTGTTCTGATGGTATTTCCACCCTGGCAAATAAAGAGAAGGAAATGCTGGGAAACTTACAAGGATCTATTCTTGCAAAATGACTGGCTAGATTTTGTAAGCTCATTAAGTTCAAATATCTTGGATAATGGGTAGAAAAGCATGAAAACTTCTGGATGCCTTTCTTATACAAGTCGCACAAGTTCCTGAAGTTTCTTCATTAGGATTTTAAAGGAGCATTTGGTCAAATAATTGCTCTCAAGGCAATGAGTGAACAGCTTACATAATTGACCATTATAGGTGGGTTAGATTCTTCTTTGAGGCAAGTAAAGATAAAATTAAGAATGTATTTAAGGACTTGTGAAGAAAATGATTATTATTTGGTTGATAAGATTTTGGGGGGCTCAGAGGTATTTATGGAATTTTTCTTTTGTTGGCTGGCTAAAGTAAATTATTTCCATTTGATTTAGGCTGCTGACTGGCTGGTGATGGTAATTGTTTGTATATTGGTATTTTTGCTGCTGGGTGGTTACTATAAATCTAATGATTGTCAGGGAAGTCAGAACTGTTGTATGGGTTAATGGCTATATACATAAGAAGAAAGAATTAAAACATCTAAAATTAGTCAGTCGTATAGTGCTGTCTAGCTATGATAGAATTGGAGACAAGGTCCAAAAGCTTGTGTCAAACACAAATGAAGAAAGAAGACTGTTGCCATGATACAGTTAAGTACCTGCGTACATGCCTAAATTTAAGCATGTGAATAGTTCAGTTGAAAACTATGCAAGTGTTTTGATGCTCTGCTGAATTGAGACCTTGATTAAATATGCACTGATGGTGGTAGAGGTGGGGAGTGGTTTGGCTTCATGGAGAATTGGAATGTTGACCTGTGATGAGGGGATGATCTGATCTTCATTTAAGCAGAAAGACACCAATCTCTGAGTTCAAAATTGGCAAAACTCATTAGGCAGGATTTAAACATGGGAAGGGAAGGGCTGAGAAGGTCTTTTTCTTATTCTTAAAAATGTGGTGTGTAATTCAGATGGAGATGTTCTCCAATGAAAGATGATGAATAAGAAATATATAATGAGCTGTGGAATGGATTGCCACTAGATATCTAGGCCAAGAGCTTTTTTAGGATTGTAAAAAGGATTAGACATTTATATGGATGAGAACATCTATGTTAGATGGGATTTAAAAAGAGAGCTATAATCCTTCATCTTTCAGGAGAGATGTCAACGTCTAATTGATGGGGTTCCAAGAAGAAACTTCCCTTATGAGCAGATGATTACATTACTGGGATATTTGCACCTTTCTCTGAAATTTGTGGCACTGACCACTGTCAGAGAAACGATACTAGGTTACATGGATCACTGAGCTGATCCATGCAAAAATGTTTTTTACTAGAATGTCTAAAGTCAAATTCAGGGAGTGTGGGAAACAAGAAAGAACTGGAAATTCACGGTATATGATGAAGTGTATGATCTTGTGAAAATAACTTAAACTTGGTGTCATGATGCTCTTAGTTGGATACCCATATGAAAGGATATGACATATACACAACATTCGAAAAGATATATGATTTTTTTAAAATTAATTCAGTGGATAATATCTGTTTATTTTCAAGGTTTTTTTTAAAAAATATTTTCATAACTTTACATATTTGTACAAAGCCTCTCACAAATTAGTCATTTGGGAAAGCTAATAAAATGACAATAATTATACAGTTTTTTTAACCTTTCTATGGCATTTAGTATATGGTACATATTTTAAAAATCTAAAGGGACGGTTGAAAAGATTGATAGAAAGGTTATAATTTTCTGTTGAACTTTATGGGTTATTAGAGTCGTCTTAGCATATGCACAGAGTGCCTGAGGTGGCACATGACCAGGTCCTCTGGTTGAATCTTTAGCTTCCCCAGTTTGGGCAGGGTACAGACAAGGAATGCAATGTGAATGCTGATCCATAGCCCCCATTATTGGAGTAGTTTCTATTAAGTTCTATAAGAATTTTTCAACAGGTTACCGGTAATTGTTATTTATTCAACTTAATGACTTCAGAACATGTTTCATCACAGGGTTATAAAAAATATATAACATTGCACAAATCATAAAGCACTAAAATAGATACCATGTGTAATCCTGTAACTTGTATTTTAAGTACATGGTTTGTATTCCTCATCTTTGACAGTAACGCTGTTCCAGATGGCGGGAGTGGCAGAAGAAAGCCATTATGCATCAATGGAATGAGATTTCATGAAGGAAAGTTGATGCTTGGTGAGTTAAAAAAGTGCACAACAGGGAGGGGGTGAAGAGATAAGTTTTGTGAGGCAGGCTGGAGTAAGTCTTTTGCAAAGATTTTAAAAGGAGGGCAGTTTTGACTTAGATCATGAAATTTACAGAGTCCCAAATGAGGCATTTGAGGATGGGGGAATATTTTTTTAGTTGCTATAAATGATACTTATAGTATAGATTTAAAATATGAAAAAAAAAAAAAAAAGAAGAATTTGGTCAGTGGTGTCTTATTTTCTTTCTTTGAAATCTCTTAGTTATTTAATCACCTATTAAAGATTTGATTGCTAACTAATAAAATACTTTTGTATATGATAGTCAAAACATTTCTATTCAGTATGGTGTGTGATCCCACTCATATGATCTTGAAAGATTTAGTGATGAAGTTAAAGATGAACTATAAACCACTGCTAAAAAGGTATTAGAAAAGGTAATTAATGGAGGTGTTAAAATAAGTCTTTGTTAAATAGAGTTGCATAAGAAAATATTTACTGCTAGTGAAAATATGAAACACTTTGGGCTCATATTATATTCTAGATTTCCACAAAAATGTGTTTTATATATATAAAACCTGGCCATTCCAAGCAAGGAGAACTGGCTGCAAATGGTCTAATTTTGCTGCAAAATTGTCACCTGGCAATATTATCTTGTCTTTGTATTTTATTATGAATGCAGCACCAAAATGGTTTTGCTCCTTGAAATGAAAAGTTTCCTCTCAGAATAATGTTTTTTCCTTTACTGTAAATTGTCAGGAGACTTCACATGCTCCCAAAGTAAAACTGTTATTTTTAATACAGACCTGGTGGTTGGGTGCATTTCTTTTCACACATGTCTTCAGTGTTAAGAGTTACAACATAGCTCTACTTGTCTTTAATCTGATTAGCTCATGTTCAGTCATGTCCTCCAACTGCAATGCATACACAAAAATTTCAGCTCCCTTCCTCTCACTTCAAACACAGAAAAACAGAATATATGGATTATGTGGAGAGCTTGAGGAAATGCATCCTATGACCTGTAGGAAATGTGCCTACCATGTGGTATCTTATTGATGAACAAGACTAGTTTGAAAATAAAGACTTTATTAAGAATGATAACTATGTATAGAAATAAAATTAAAAAAAAAATCTTACTATTCTCTATCTCTGGCTTGTGACTTATGCCGTGTTTTGTGTCTCTTCCCACCATTTTTTGACTTACTCAGCATTTAATACCTCACAAGAAAATAATAAGACTGCCTGCAGAGTGTTTAGAAAGAGTCACATCTTTATACTTCCTGAAGGACATTTCCTATAACATACCTTCCCATTTTTACATACCATTCTTAATTTCCTGACTGAAGTAAAACACTATGAAATTAAACTAACTACAAATATAACTCCTCAGTTTGCTTTAACACAACCTTAACATGTCTTGGTCAGTCTCTTTAGGGCATTTCAGCAATTTCCGTGATCTGCTGTATTGTGAACACTCTTTAGGCAAGTCCTTGTTTGTAACAGACTGTTCAGTCTCAGAGTCAGTAACAGGATCAGCTTGTAAACTATTTTTAACTTGTACATTTGCTGTCACTTCATTTATTTCTACCAAGAGCCCTCAGGTGTCTTGAGGAGATGCTTGTGGTTCCTTCATAAGATTTTGCGTTCATCTGTGATCACTGAATATGAATGAAGGGATTCTTCTCTTTGACCATTGTAGCTGTGATTAGCAATACCCATCTTGCCAACTTCTCACTGGGGGGTTTCTTTCTTTTTATGGTGGAAAGATCTTGTTCCTCTGTTGTAATATTTTGTATGTACTTTGCTAGCCTTGTCCTCACTCTCACAGGCTCCTTAATCATCTTCTGTTTTTGTGTTATATCTGACATTTATACATCTGCTCCCCAAGTGTTCAGCAGGTGACTTTCCATATTTCAGTGAGCTGCTGTATAGTTGAGTAGTCATCTTCTTACTGGATGTGGAACTTGCCAACCCAATTTGCGATGGCCTCATTAGCGAAGTGCAGAACCCTCATACCACCACCAAATCTGGCCAGAGGGCAGTTGTCAGTGATGTGTGACATTGTCTGATTTTGGCCACAGCTACATGTGGGATCCTCTTGTTGGCTCCAGGTGTGAAGGCTGGCTGTACATTGGCCCTGGCCAATTTGAAATTGGTTCGGAAGGGCCCATGAGCAGGTGGAAAATGAAAGCCTGGTACAAGTGTGAATAGAGTAACTGTACAAGAGACTGTTTTGGTTTTTTTATGTCAACTGCAGACCATCCTTCATGCTACATGAACATCACAGAGAAATGTGGGCAGGGTGAGTGGACCTACAATGAGTACATCAATGACAATTGTGCTTTTGGCTGGTCAAAGAGGTCTGTGTGTAATGGTAGGTGTAGGATTGTTCCTTCCTCAGTGGAGTACTTTGCATGTATCCTTATTAAATTTCATCCTATTTACTTTAGATCATTTCTCCAGTTTGTCCAAATCATTTTCAATTTTAATCCTGTCCTCCAAAGCACTTATAACCCTGGGTTGTCCTTATTTGCCTTTTTATAGATTGGCACTATATTTGCACATTTCCAGTCATCTGGAAACCTCCTATCTTCCATGACTTTTTTCTAAGATAATCACTAATGTATCAGATATCTCCTCAGTCAGCTCCTTGATACATAGCAGAATCTTATCAATTTACAGACAGTGTTGATACACACATTTTACCAGGACAAAAATGATCAGCAGATTATGAGTTTTCAAATGATACCTCATAAGGCATACTTTGTACAAAAGTTATCATAGTCTTGTAAAAAGGGTGAAGATGGGATACAGCTTATCACACATGGGGAGTCACAGTACTGTGGTGGGTCAAATCATCCCAGTTATGATTGAGTGTAGTTGTGTGTCAATCAACTTGACATGAGACAAATTAAGCCAGACTGGAGCACAGAGTTCTTCTTCAGAGTAACAGAGGCCTAAACTGGAAGATTGGCCAGCACTTCATGGGGAGCAAACACTCGAATTCTCCAATCTGCTCAGAAGGTTGTCACGTAACCTCCCCTTACCTTCAGTTTTCCTTGGGTAATTAAGATATGTGAGAGATCTGTATATGGTTTCTATGAGGTAGTTTCAGTGGGATTCATGTTTCAATGTTTCCATTGAGGAAGATATTGATTTCTTTGGCTGCTCTGGCTTTGTCAAGATGGAACTGATTCAAAATACCCTTGATCGCTGTTGGTTGTAAATGCCACCCACTACAATATTTGGCCACTTTAATCAAGGCTGCCTTTTAGGGTATCTTCAAGTTTTCGGAATCACCGTGCATGGACACCCAAGCAAATGTCATGTGTGTATGTGAACTTGTGGAAGTGGGTGAGCAGATGGTCATTTGTGTATAGGTTGAAAAGTGTCAGTGCCAGCACAGAGCTTTGGGGTAGACTTGTTTTTTTCCTTTCCCCATGCCAACTCTGTCTCCCATGTGCACTCAGAATTGTTTGTTGCAAAGGAGAAGGTCAATGACATTGGCTACCTAGGCTGGGAGTGCTCTTTACAATTTGACTGAATGCCCCGTGTACCACACAATGTCATATGTTGCTGTCCAGTTTCCATCTTTAGATTTTTCTGAAAACTACTTTTGATTAATGATGTCAAAACTGAAGAATGAGGCACTGCTACAGCATCAACGGCATAGACAACAGAGATATAGGTCAATAGCTTGCAACATTATGTGAGTCTTTCCACAGTTTTAGGAGAGCAATGACTTTTGACATTTGCTATGTCTTGAGAATTTGCTCTTTGTTGACCACTTGTATGAAGAACTGTGCTAGCCACTGGTGAGCACGAGTCCTGAGGTACTTCCAGAACCATGACAATATGTTGACATAGCCAGAAGAAGTGCTGCCCCTATTATCACTCATATATTGGGAGGCAATGGATAAGGATTCTTGTTGCGCACCCCATGAGTACACAGTTCATACTGGGAAAATTGATTATCCAACCAGCAGACTGCATTCAAAATCTCTTTTAGGGCTGAATCTTGGTCACTTGACAGCCAACATTGCTGATGCAATTCCACCTCCCCAACATTCAAAACATCGGGCTTGCCCAGAGAATACTGCAGCTCAACATTGAGGAATTGTTGGCAGCCAAACACAGCATTATTAGATGAATAATGCTAAATATGGATCTTCTGTTGCATCCATTGCTTTTTGGAGAAAATTCTTCCACATTCAGCTAATCCAGTGGTTTGAGAATATCTGGGAGTAGATATCTTATGACAAAAGTTGTACATTTTAGCAACATCCAGGAAAGCCCTTTTCTTGAAAGGTGGACTGTTGTCAGTTATTATTGTTCTTGGAATTCCATGATGTGCAAATACAGATTTAATGTTTCTGATAGCTGTGGTATATTCATGTGTGACTATTTCTGGGAAATTGGAAGAATGGTCCATTAGACCTCGGTGAACATGTCTTCCCATGCTGAACATGTCAATTTTGACTTTGTCCTTTGTAATTGAAAGTTATTTGTATGGTAACATTGGTTCTTTCTGCTAGGAATCTCTGTACTTTTGAAACATTCTTTACCTACTCACCATTCCTTTCATGTCACCACTCCCTGGTGGACAAAATACAGATTCTCAATCTATTTGATATGATCATTCTCAAATTCCCTTCATGTATTTGTTCCAATACTTTTCTTCTCATCACTATGGATATGACTACACTGCCGGGTCTACGTCAGGCTCCATGGATCGATGCAGCAGAATTGATTGATTGGAGACCCACACAATTGATCCCAGAAATGCTCTCCGATCAATGCAGTAAATCCCCGCCCCCCCAAAAAGTAACTCTGTGTTGACTGGAGGGCGTTTCCTCTCGATGCAGTGCAGTGGAGTTGCCATGGTAAGGAAAAGTTAGTAAGTTAATGGGAGATATACAAGCTTCAGTACTTAGCTTGCATATCTCCCATCAACGCTGCTGGCAGTGTAGACCAGACCTATGAGAAGCATTATCTGTGCTCCATCAAAAGTACCCCTGAGATCATTGAAGCCTCATTTCATAGTAGGAATATGAAGGTGAGGATTGTTGCTTTTATCTTCTCTTTCACTTGTAACTTGTGTCACCGCTTCTAGTCTGTGTCCAATTTATCCCATGTCCATGGAAATACAGCACATGATGCTTTTATGATGTTGATGTGTATGTTTACTGCTTATTCCAGATTATTAAACTATATATTGATAGACAAAGCGTAAGATCTTGAGAATGTGTCTGTCTGTCACAGCCTCTTGGGGTGGCCTCTTGAGGCCTCAGCTTCACCTGACTGGCCCCCCTTACGTGGCTCTCCATGAGGTCAGTGTTTGGACCCCCATTTTCCCTTAAGCCTGTCAGTGCTTCACTTCTTAGGCTCATTGTCTCTTCCGGTCTCCTGGCTGTTTTCTTGGAGGCAGACTGCCAAAGGGCTGTCACCACATTGCTCATCGAGGCCTTTCTGTTTTCCTTCCCTTCTCTGCACTCTTCGCTTTACAGCAGGCCTTATTTCCTTTATTGGTTGCAGTTCAGGGAGCCTGCCTCCATGATCGGCCATTCTGGTGATCAACCTGCTTGCTTGTAAACAGGAGGGATTCTCCTTCTATGTTCAATATGGAGTCTGTGGATCCCATTATACTGCCATTGCTAAGTGGAACTCAGGGATCACATCATTCTTCTGTATTTTAAAAACACCTTATCCTTGATGGTGCTTCTCCAAGTCTCTTTCTGTGTATTGCAATTAGTGGTTTTTGATCATTTTCTGCTTTAAAGCTATGGCCATAGAGAAAGTTGTGAAATCTTGCACATCCATTTGCTAGACCTACTGTCTCTTTTTCAATTTGTGTGTATTCCTTCACTGAAGCTGTATCTGTAGTTGTCATAGACCTTGATGCATATGTGACTGGCAACCAATCACTTTTTGACACTGTAATATTATTGCACCCAACACTCCTTTCAAAGCATCTGTGGTGAGTTTGATGTCTTTCAGTGGGTCAAAAATTTCAGCACTGGAGCTGCTGTCATAATGTGATTTAAATTATTCAACTCTCTTTTTCATGCTCTTGCATAGAGACCTATTTGATGATCTTGTGGAGGAGATGTCTTAGGTGAGTTGTATAGTTATGCATGAAGTTCCTGAGATAAGTCAACATGCTTAGCAGGTTTTGAATTATTTTTTTATCTTCAGGTATTGGCATGTCCAATATTGCCTGAATCTTAGATTCATTGGGCAAGATTCACTTTGAGGACAGTCTCTCCCTCAAGTATGTTTTTTTCCTTGTTTGAAATTGACATTGGCCTCATTCAGTTTAAGGTTATTACCTTTCATTCCTGATGCACAGTGGTGGTGGTGCCCAAAATTATTATGTCATCAGTGTACACTTTCATGCCTGCTAGACCTTCTAGCATCTGGCTCATTCTGCAGTGAAATCTTCTAGAGCCAATTATATTCTGAAAGGAAATCTGAGAAAGCAGTTTCTGCCAATTGGAGTGCTGAAAGTGCAGCTCTTGGAACTCAGTGTCTCAGGAGATCTGCCAAAATCCTGTCGATGCATCTAATGTGCTGAAGAATTTGACTCCTACCATCTTAAACAATATTTCACTTCTTATAGGCATGTGGAAATGTTTTCTTTTTATGTTTTTGTTCACCTCTTTAGAGTCCATACATAGCTGAAATTCTCTGCTTTTTTCTCTACAGCTACTAAGGAGTGAACCAAATCTATTATTTTTTGTATTACTTCGATGGTACAGTCTGCTGTCATATTTTGAAGCTCTTCTTCTAGCCTCTTTCTTAAAGCTTGTGGAAGGTCATGTATATCATGTATCATAGGTTCTGCATTTCTCTTAACCATATATTGAATGTTAGCAGAAGATATCCACTTCCTGTAAAAACATTTTTATAAAATGCTTGTAATACATTCATATTTGGATCTATGTTATTTTTATGTCTCTATGATATATTTCCTCTTGATCAAATTAATACTTCAAGTGTATTGGCCCAAAACTGGTTCCTTGTCTCTGGATGCCATCACAAACTCTTTTATCATTTTCCCTTTTTATTTAAGTATCAGTGTGCTCTTTCCCAACGTTGTAATTTTTCCTCCATTAAAGATTTTCACAGTCACATTTGACTCTTCCATTTTTATGTGCTCCTTACATCTTTCTGTTTCAGTTTCTTAAATAACATTTACTTGGACCCCAGTATTTATCTTTTATGTCATGTATGTGACATTTATGCACATTTTAATTAGCCAGTCTTCTGAGTTTGCAACCTTCTCCATTATTGAGCATCAGGACTGCTCTTTCTCTTCACTTAAGGAATCCCTTTCTGCACTTAATACATTCACCTTCTTGCTTTCTCTGCACATTTTAGCATAATGGTTGAATTTATTACAGTTTCTGGATATTTCCCCAAATTCAGAGCATTTCCTATTCTTATGTTAGCTGGTACTGTTTCCTGCTTTCAGTGGTTCTATCATTGGCCAAGTTCTGTGAACTTTTCCCTTGCTAGTTTAAATATAGTACTCACATTCATATGCTCTGTGCCTTTTTGTAGCCTTTTGCTCTTATATGTTTCTGTTTGTTCTTCTGCTTGGTATATACATATTGTGGGAAGGTGGGGGGGCGGGGGAGGGAGAAGTACTCTGCCCTCGTGGGCCCTGCGCACTTCCGGCTTGGCCGGCGGGCAGCTGGGGGGAGGCCTAGGGAGGGGACGGGGCCCGCTCTGCCCCTGGCTATCACTACCTTCCCTGGGAGTAGTCTGTGGTCCACTCTCAGCTTCCCCAGCTGGGTGTTCTGCCTCGGGTGCTGTGGCCACGCCTGTGGGAGCTTCAAGCCTCTGTAGATTGCAGGCCGCCGGCTGCAGGCCGCAGCCTGCCAGCTCCAAGCTGCCAACTCCAAACTGCAGGCTTTGGAACTGCAAACCTCCAACCGTAACCGTAACCGTAACCGTAACCGTAACCGTAACCGTAACCGTAACCGTAACCGTAACCGTAACCGTAAACTCCAACCTCCGTCCTCCACTCCTCCAAGCTCCTCACTCCACAACCCACACTGCCTGCTTGCACTGGAGGCTTTTAAGTGTTTGGGGCGGGGCTCCTTGATTGGCCCCAGGTGTCCTAATTGCCTGATCAGCCCCAGGTGGCCTAATTAGTTAAGCAGCCCCAGGTGGCCTAATTGCCTAATCAGCCCCAGCTGAATCACCCAGGGAATAAGGCTTTGCTGAGCCTGGGGCTAATATACCTGCCTTCCAGCACCCTTACGTAGCCATCTGGCCTGACCCTGTCACAATATAGACTTTTCTACTGTTAGATCCATCTATTTAAGTTACTTGTCATAGTTTTTTTTTAATTGTTACATCCTATGACAATCTTGTCATTAATGAGTCTTTTAATATTTCATATTCACAGGACTGATTTTTAGTGTTTTAGAGTTTTAGTGACAAACTCCTTGACTATTCCCCTAAATTCTGCTTTCCCATCCTGAATATATATCTTTTTCGTAAGTAAAATCTTTTCTAGGAACCAAATGATCTTCAAAGACTTTCATTTTTTCAGCAAAGTTTTCCCCTCTCTCCACTCCACCGTATATATCTAATGCATTGTATCTATCTAATCCTTCTCGAAAGAGCAGAACCATCTTTAGCTCTTCTTCCAGTTTATTTGCCTGGAGCTTTCATATACAGTTCAAATACGTGTTTGAATATTTTCCAGGCATCTTCAGCATTTCTTCAGATTCTCAAGGCTGGTGGGGAAGTTACTTGCAGTTGCACAAGCTCCGAAACAGCCATTCCATTGTTACTTCTCTCACGGGGCCTTTGACCACTCTTTGCCTCCCACTGCTAGTACTATGTAATATATTTTAACAAGCAAGACTGGTTTCAGGATTAAACTTAATTCAGAACAGAAACTCTGTACAGAAATAAAGAAACAAACTTCCTACTATTCTCTGGCTGTAGCTTGCAACTGCCCTATCTTGGGCTTTTCTGTTTTCTCTACCTAGCATGCAGCACCTCACATGAAAAAACAAAAATATTACATAAATAATGTACAGGAAGTGTGGGTCTCTATGCTTTCTGGTGGGCTTATTCTATAACACGTGCCAGATCAAAGTGGTATAGCCACTTACCGCAGAATAAAAAGCAAAGGAGATTTCGGCCCATTGCATGTAAAAGCACTTATGTCAGTATAAAGCAGGAGAAACTGCATTGAAGTAAACATACACTGTTGTAAATGAGAGAAGAATCACATTTTGAGAAACTTTCATAACAAAAATATCTTCTGAATGAGCTGTTTTGACCCATCCTGAGATAATTTAATAAATCAGCTTAAAAGTATGCAATTTGGAGCTGAAACCAGGTTGATTTTGAGGTTTCAGGATTGCACAAACCCTAACACAAAACTCGGGATCTGAATTCATGCAAACTAAGACTCATTTAAAATAAAAAGGCTCATACAAACCACTGTGAACAAAACTATCAACCTTTACAAAACTCAAGGGAATGTCAAAGATCATTCTTTTTTTATTTACATTTCCTTTTCCTTTAATTTCTTGTTGATATATTTAAGTTCTTCCCTGGCCGTTTTTTCTAATTATGGAAGAATAAAAAAATTAAACTAAAAGTATTATAGGATATAAACAAAATACAAAATTACTAGGCAGAGGATTAATCTAAATTGCTTGTAAGCCATAATATTTGTTAGCCCAAAACTGCTGTTGAAGTTTCACCTTTTCTTACTTTGACCATCTGGCTAGTGAAATCTGTGTAAATGGCATGAACTGAGTCATGGCATGTATCCATCATGCAGAGAGAGACACACACATATACACACACATCAGATCTTTCCACATAAATAATGGCACTATTCATGTTTATTAGCTTTGCTAACAAAACTGTAGTGCTCAGAATTAATGAGCAATTTCATTAGTGCCCATCATTCCAACGAAATCGTAATTGGAATGTTAAATGAGGTACTCAGGGATGCATTGGCTATGCCACTTAAATTAGAAAGCAGAGCTGTCTGCTTATAATAGTACCGTCTAATGTCCAATCTACTGGATGTATAAGCTTTAGGAATAAAACCAAGAACTTGTGGTGTTATCAGCCCAGCCCCTCATTCCACGTCCCATGTTGTAGAAGCTAAAAGTTAAAATGAGAAACACAGCTTATGTCATATTTCAGATATTTATTCCACATGTCCATTTCAGATAAATCAGTCAAATTATAAAGGTTATAATCTGTATGATGGCTTAATTCGCCAGTGATCATAATTTAAATGACATGGTCAAAATGCTCACATCAGAGGGCACACTAGAAGCTAAGTGTAATTTCTATCATTTAACAAAAATCTGAGTTTGAATCAGTTGTCACTTAACCAATACAAACAAAGCAGTCTCATATAAGGAGTATATTTATGTATACTAATTTTGGATAGTAATGTTCAAATCTGGATTAAGACCTAGACTTGGCCAAGAATTTTTTGACAAAATGTTTTTTTGCTTGAAAAGTGTTGGTTTGCCAGAAACAAAACTTTTAATGGGAATGTACCAGTTTCAATATAACTTTCAGTGGGAAATGTTTCTCAGGTCCAAGATAGAATTTCTGGGAAGGGGGAGGGAGATGGAGAGAGAGAGAGACAGTCACACGCTCTAGGATAGGCAATGGCAATGACTATAGTGATTAGTCTCTCTCTCTTTCTCAATCTCTCCTGATGGAGCTGTTCCACTTTGTATAAATAATTTATTATTCATTAAGCCAGAAAGAAACAGAGACTAACTATATAACTAGATGGTAAAAGACTCACCTGGGATGTGGCATAGTCAAGTTCAAATCCCTTCTCAAAAATATTTATACAGAGTGGAAACAGCTTCTGCAGGAAAGATTGGGTGAGACTCACCCTGGAATTGCCAAGAATCATGTGATTAGGGAACTTATATAGGATGTGGGGGACTCCTGTTCTGTATAATAACTGGGAACTGAACCTGGATTTTCTACATCCCTGGGGAGTGCCCTAACTAGTGGGCTTTTGGCTGGGGTCTCTCTTTCAAAAACTTCAGAAGGTCTTGGTTTTATCCCAATCCAGAATAGGAAAATTTTTGAAATATTTGAAAAATTTCCCAGTATGAGAAAGCTATTTCCTGCCCAACTCTTTTCAGGTTCCTATCTCTAAAATTCAAGGGTGTCTGGATCTGGTGATTTGGTTGAGGTTCCTCTGTCATGTATACACAGAATACATGATGGTATGGTGTAGTATGAAAAAGTGTGTTTGCATTAGTTAAGTATAACTGTATTGTTCATGTGCAAACACAGTTATGCAGATCTTCAAAAGTGAGTGCCAATAAAACTTTTCTCCAGACCTGTGCCAACAAGTATTCTGCATATGCCACATAGCAGATGGGAAAACTATTTAAGAAACGTTTTGGAGAGGTTTTTTGGCCTTATTTTTGTATCCTTTCACCTATAAAGCATGGTTCCCTAAAGGCCAGAGCTTTTCCATCCTTACTTACATTGATTTATACCTTATGCTGCAAGGTGGCGTACTAGAATAATGGAAAAATAAGGATGCTAGTACCATTAGTTCAATTGTACAAGTCACTGAGGGAGAGAAAAAATATATAAAAACCTATAAAAATCACATTAGGAAGCATTTATTTATATAAAATTGTCAAGTCTTTGAAGTCTAATGACTTGGGGCCCCCCAGGACTATATAAGCAAGTGCTGTGTGGATCATATTGGGAAGCTGGGACATTTCCAATGGTCTGAACTCCCAGTTGTAGCTTTGGTGGATGAAATACTAGACCTTAGACATGCCACTGGTCCAGAAATGAATATTGTCTGTCCATGGGCCTTGGATCCATTCTCTTTTTTATTGGAAGGGTTATGAGGAACAGGATACAACCTTTTTGGAGAAAGAAGTAAGTATTTCATCTGGTGAATATTTTTTTCCAAACAATCAATCCGAGCAGTTGACTGAGATGGCTGAGTTTTGGAGTATTAGTAACAGACTGGGTGGCAAACAGTTAATTAATAGACTGCACTGTGCAGCTGAGGTGGTCATAGGTGTATAATATACGTAATGCATCTCACCCAAAGAGCAAACCAAAGCACTTTATAATTCCAGAAAAAGAAGGTGAGGGAGTAACTCCTAACACATGCATTAACTATAGATATGCAAACCAAATTTTCTAACTCCAAAAATACTTTTAGTCAGAAAAATCCCAAATCTCCCCCTCCCAAATCTCTTGTCTTTTGTGGGAATCTTTCCAGAAGCATGTTCTATAGCACAATGCAATGTTCTTGGAGGTGGGCTGCAAGAAAACTGTTTAAATATTGGTGTCTGGAGCTGTGATGGGAGGAACTGTCTTCATATCTTTACAGAAAATAAAGCCACCAGTGGAATATAAAACTCAGAATTTAAAGGATGAAGACCATGTTAAAATGAAATAGTTTTTCTTATTCATTCTGAGGCATAAAGTTGCTCTTTAAAATGAGCAATGTGTGTTAAAATAGCTAAAATCAGCTTTAATTAATGGTCCACTAATGGGCCCTTATCAAGACTGCTACTTTCTGGGGCATTTAATGGCAATTTATACTAGATGTCCCTATTTAGGAAAATAAGTACTTCCTTTTTTAGTAAACTAACTATCACTTTTTTGTTCATCTCTTAATAAAACTCCAGTGCATTTCAATAGATTTAAAAGATGCATCCTCATTCTATGTGTCCTTATTTATAACTCTTAATGCTGACAGGTATGGTAGTTTAGTAATGGGAAGCAGAGCCTTACTGCTTTAGGTTACAGGTTCATATTTGTTACTATCTAGCGGATGATCACTGATATAGTACTTCAGTCTATTTGCCAGTAGACTAGTGTTCACCAAAGAACACCATTGCAGTTGACCCCCTTCTCTATAGCTTCATCAGAGAATCCAGTTAATGAATGGACACACATTCTGAACTCTCCTTTCAGTCCTAAAGATCACCCCTAGGACATAACTGAGGTACAGTGGCAGGACAGTGTGGAGATTGGCAGAGTCAGCAGTGCATATCAGTCCCATAGATAACACTGAGGATTTCAGTAACCAGCATTGTCAGCAGGCATCTTCCCACAGCACCAAAAATCCATGTTTAGAAATTAAAATTCTTGCCTCTCTTTGTCCTTCAGTCGTGGTACCCCTTCCTCCTTAAATGTCAAATACCAAGAACATTAAAAGTGAGCCTTTGTAGTTTTAAAATTGAGGCACAATATATTCTTACATGCCTTTTTTGCTATCCTCTCAATGAAAAAACAATTTCAGCTATTTTTTTCCTGCTTATCAATGAAATATATAAAATGTCATATATTCATTGTGTGATTGCTGTTTACTTGACATTTTATTCCTCCCATTGAAATACATGGTAGGAATAATATGTCAGTTACAAAAGAAATATTGACATATTATTCCTGCCTCGTATTTCAATGATGCAAATCCTTATTTGTATACTCAGCAACGTCAATGAAAACAATGACACTGAGGCTGAAATAATGGGTAAAGTTAAAAGAAATACAATTTGAAAGAAAGGAGGAGAAAGAAGACAATTTTGAAAGAAAGAACAGATAATTGTAGTTTCTGTTTTGTTATTCATTACTTGCTCTTCCTTTACTGTATTCTATGCCTGCTCTTGTGCCTTACAGCTCAGACCTGCTTTGCAGTGTAATGACTTCCAATTTTTCCATTCCCACCTTGAAAATTATAATATAATACATAATTTGATAATTCTGGTTGTCTGCATAAATGTGAAAATCACCTTTACTAACCAGAGTTGAAAGTCATATTATATTGCATGTCACTAGAAAGATAATTTTTCTACTTTTGCATTAAGGTTGTGGACTAATCCTACGCTCTCAAGCAGCCATGTGCAAATTCTTAGGAGATGGGAGTGGTATCATATGTCAGTGGAAAGGTAATTTTTTTCTACAGTTGCATAAAGGTCTCTGACTTCATAGATATGACCTCAGTGTCACACTAACTGGAGTCTTCAAATGTGTGCTAATCTGGAAAATATAGGCTGTTGATGACTGGAAGGTACAGAATACCTTCTGAATTAGAATAAAGGGGGGTGATGCCTGCCAATGGGTGAACTTGTCTTTCACAGAAGTTGTTTCTGGTACCCAAGACATTTCTGTTTATTAAGTGTAACCTGGAATTGAGGAAGACACCAGCACACTTACATTAGGCAGGCATCTTGCTGTTGACTCTTGACGCCATGCACTATATTATTAAAATATATCATCACCGTCACAATACTTGCCAGCATGTAGTACGTGGTTTTCTGGGTATAAGTAAGCATCAAGAATAGCACAAATTATATCCATGTTAGAAAGAGAATAAAGATGGACTTGCATAATAACTCTGGTCAAATTTGAATGCAGTAGCAACAGTAACCTTTTAGCATCCTCCTTTGATGATGTAGCCATTGACGTCGCCATGAACTCCTCTATTGAGGTGATGGGCAATTCATGAAGGATAATTGATTTCCCCTTTATAGGACAAGGAGTAGTTCATTACCCTCTGATTTTCTTGATGGTTATTATGTCATCTATGTGACCTCTGATCCCTGTTTCATCAGCCAATCTTACAATGCAGTTTTGCCAATCTTCCCAAGAATGGATAAAATATATATGGGTTTGCATTGTCATCAAGTTCACCTTTAGTTTTAATGCTTAAGGCTGGTAAGCTTAGGGGCATCTCCGTAGATATTATTCTAGACTTAGGGGCATCTCCCTAGATATTAAGTAGGCTTCAAAAGTGGTTACATTAAACTCTATAGATCACATTTAGAGTATAAATATTATTAACTCAAATAAGTCCTCCATCAGGTAAGATTAAACAAAAGTGTATTTTCTGGTAAACAGTTAAATTTTTAAAATTTCACTATAACTCGAGTTTGTCAGGAATTGTACATTGGAATAATTTTCCAATGCAAAATGCAGTTTCTACAAATAAATATTTTCCATGGGAACATTTTGATTTTGCCAAACATTTTTTATTTTTCCTTCTGGGAAATTCAAATTAAATATTTCATTTCAGTTCCACCCAAATCAGAACATTTATTTTTTGAACTAACCTGAAACATTTAATTTCAAAAAAATTCAGCAAAATAATAATTGCATTGTCTAATTGAGGCACATTGCCTTATTTCAGGCCCCCATTTTCTTGTATGAGCTGATCTCCCTGGAGGACTACATCTCTCTAAGACAATGAAGTGAGTTCCTCTTACAGCACTATGTGGTCATCATAGAAGTCATATCATTCTGGGTGTATTATAGGAGAGACAGGTTGGCTAGGGAAAATGAGGGGCATCGGGTGTCTGAATTATGTCTCCCATAAGGCAGAGCATCACAATGCAAATACAGTTTAATGTTAGATTAACCTGAAATAAAGTATTTTTGGCTATTTCAATTAACTGAAGCAAAACACTTCAGTTTGGGGAACGCTGAAATGTTCAATTTTAATTGAAAATATCAGAATGAAACTTTTTGATGTTTTGGAATAGAATGTTTAGAATTATTTTTCCTTGGAAAATTTGGAAATTTCAACTTTTGTCTTGAATTGGAAAAAGAACAAATGTTACAATGTTGGAACTTCCCCATAAAATGGAAAGTTGAATTTTGCTCAGCTCATATTGTGATGGAGTAATTTGCTGGCTAGATGAGTATTTCTTGGCACACACCTGAGCCAACCCCTAAATTGTGTGGCTCCTAATACAGGAAGGAGGACCTCTGGCTCTGAATATAATTCTGAGAAGATGTCCAAGATATGTCTCTGTTTTCCTGCCCCTCAAATAAAGTGAATGGGCATGTAAGAGCAACACCAGAAGTATGAGGTGAACTGCCCTGCATGCTCTGCCAGCAATTAGCAGGCATAGCTTTTGTGTGATGAACCTGTACCTGCTGTCGTTTTTTGTGCTACTCCACCAAAAAAGCAGACCATAAGGTGATTTGTAACAGTGATTTGTAACCGTCATTTAACAGTATTGTTATAAAGAAGAGACATTTATTAAATGACTTTTTCACAGTAATTATTTAAAAATCCAAGATGTAAATGACAAAACCAAAGGGAAAACAATGAGGATTATCACCAAAAAAGCAAGGGTCTGAGAGATGTTTGAGTCTTCTTCATCTTTGTCTTAAAATAAAACAAGACAAGACAAGACAAAACATATGATAATCCTTTTTTAAAAGGGGGAATTATTTAAAAGCTATGCTTTTCTAACAACTGTAGTTCCTTTAACAATCATTTTGAGGAAATCCAGAGTTTTAAAGCATTTTTTCCTTCAGTGATGTATCTCATTATGATGCATCACATCCTTCTGTTTTCATCTTGATGAGCACATTCTCCATATTAGTTAATATATTGAAGATATTTTTTTTCCATTTGTGTTCTAAAGAAGAGGCCTGTTTCTATGCTATTTAAGTCCAATCAATCTGGAGGGTTCTCATATAACAAGTCACACCTTCTCCAGCAATCTGTATTTCTTATAGTGTCATCTAGAGTGAATCTTGATTTTACTGGTCTTCAAGTGTCTCAGAACCATAAGAATTCCTCTTTCTTACATCTAACATGAGTGGTACACTGCAAAAGCCATTTTGACTTCTGCTAGGGGGAAAGGCATTGTGGTTAGGATAATTCTCTTGCAATTATGTTAGTACAAAGGGATGAAAAAAGAAAATAATCACTTCTTTTGAACCTTTTTAATGTGTGAATATAAAACACATGTTTAGATGGAGGTGACGTGTGTGTGTGTGCATGTGTTTGTGTCAAAATCTAAGGAGAATAAACCCCTAGCCCTCTTGCTGAGTGCTAGGGCAGTGCTTATTACAAAGGGAGGAATATTTTTCTCTCTCTCATTTGTAATATAAAACACTGGATTTTGAATTGCTATTGAGGATTACTGGAGATCAATGTGATATATAAATATTTGCATTTTATAATTGTTTCTACAGCAAAAGATAGGGAACAGTGAATCCCATTGAAGAACTGTTTTTAAGGAAGAGAGTTTTAACTAAAATTATGGTGGAAGGTGAAAACACAACAGAGGCTGCCAATATGCTTCTGAGGAAAAGTCACTTCTCACATAACTTTAGTGAACATTTCAACCCTGTGTGTGGGTTCAGTCTTGTAATGTGCTGAGTACCCTTAACTTTCAGTGAAATTAATAGGAGCTAAGGGTATTCTGCCTTTCCTGGAGTTCCTCTGCACCTTATAGGGAAGTTATGAATCTAGGTATTTAATTTCATTTTAGTGATTAATTGTCGAGTCAGTTTGTAAGGGAGTGCAGGGGTGGGGCTGACTTAAATGCCTCTTGCCTTATATCTGAGTTATCATTCTTAGAGACTGCATGAAAATTCCTAAGAACTGTAGCCGTAGAGCTGCATATCTTGTGTGGTGTCTCAGATCTGGAATCTGATGCTTACTGGCTCATCAAAGTTATATCCAAGAAATGAATCCATGCAAGGCAGCCAAGTTCTAAGGTGAAATGGACCAGTAGACTGGGTGTAGGATAGGGCTGTTAGTGTTTTGTGCAGGGAGGGGTAAAGATCTATGGTGCCAGGTAGAGATGGCTCAGCCCTCTTCTTCCCTGGCATTTGTAGAAGTGTTACTCTGCTTCATGCTTGGAATCATCAGGCATAGACTGTTCACTAGGTGACTAGGACTTGGCACTTCCTGGCCTAGACACAGGTCAGTTCTGTGTTGAAGAAGCTGGCCTGCTTTGAGTGCAGATAGATGGAGTGCAGGCCTATTTTTAACTAATCTCCTGCCCCTCGTTTTAGAAACCCTGTATAGCAGGCTTTTCAACTGTAGGATTCTAAGAACTAATAAATCATCTTAAACACATCATGTTGTTGCTATTATGGCATATTTACATTCTGCTTGTTGGTACCTGTCAATAAATGTTAACCATTTTAGACCTCTCATTTGAATATTAATTTTATTTACATAATCATTATTTTCTTAAGATATTTATGGCCTTAGCAGAGAGTGTTTTTGAATAGTAAGTCAAGAGTGTCGGTCCATAACCTGTGAGTGACGTATATTCAGGATGTTATGATGAGTACTGGACCATAATCAGTCCTGACTGGTGATTCCAAGTCTTTGGGAAAACAGATGTCTAGGAAAGAGACCTCCTCAAACTATCAAAGGTGTCTACAGAGTTATAAACAGGACTTCTTGATTGGTAAAGGACCATTGTTGTTGGAGATTTTTTATGTAATAATGAAATGGGGATCCATTAAAAGATGTTTTTGGGGAAATGCCAGTTGGCCCAACTGTTAGGGATAGTGACCAAGTTAGCATTTTCATTTTGCTTATCAATCATGTAACATAAAGATACCATAGGGGAACTTTCATAAGTAATGAGGTAAACAAAAACATTAAAACATAACAACATGGCGAAACTGTTCATGGGAAAGTATTTTTCCTTCCGCAAAAGGTGTTTCTTTGTCTCATAAGCTATAAAATGTCAGAGATATTGGGAATTAGGCAGAAATGCAAAACTGTCAGCATCTCACCAGATAAAAAGGAGAGAAACACAGAAGCCAGCTCTTTACCTTACACCAAGGGTGGTAATGTATCTATTCTTTCTGTATTTTGTATAGTGCTGTGCTAATATCTGATAAATAATCTTTGATTAAATAATTTTACTTTGGCAAGTTATGTGACAATCTCAAATCATTATTAAATTCAGACAGACACCATGCTGTACTGACAATCCAAAGGATCATGCTGTGCCACTTTGAAGATTAATCAGGACTCATCATGTTTCAAGTTCCTAGACTGATTCATTGCTTGCTGATGGTGTGTATCATCAAGTAAAGCAACATCCACAACATACAAGGTAGTCAGTACTTCCACTGAGGAGGTATAAGTGGCTGTACTATTCACAGTTCTCTGAGCCCTGTACTATTGGACTCGTGTTAATTAAGGTAACTGGTCCACACAGAAAGGGATTTAAAGAGTAGTATTAAATAAAAACCTCTTACAATGAGATAATTTTGCCAACAAGCTAGCTAAACTTTTGTGAGTGTACATGGGGGTTGTTATTGGTCCAAACTGATTTAAGTTAAATTGATGCAACTTCTCGGTGTGGATCAGGCCTTCTAATTTTCCTGTAAAATATGTAGAGGGTACATAATACATGATGGTGTGGTATAAAGATTTAATTAACTCTACTTTGGGATGACCTGCATAATTTGTCTGTGACTTTGCCACTCATGAGTAATACAGTCATCCCAGACTCCTGCTGCTAAAACCTTTATACCACACCCTACCTTCATGTAATTTTTCTCTATTGTACTTACAGTTCCGCTGATTTGCTAGATTCAGCCAGTTCTAATGGGATTCCCTGTTGTGAAGATAAGGACTATAACTCTACAACCCATAGAATCTTTCTGATAGGAGGAAATTTTTGGATATGATCTTTAGCTGAGGTATGCTTGGTGCAACTGAGGCTGGGGGCCATTGGGTATGCAGGCATTAAGATAGTTCAAAGCCACTTTTGAACTTCACTGCCCCAGAGCCACAATGTGCCCCACATAGATCCCTGCGGCAAATTAGAACAGCCTGAGTACTACTGTAACTTCCATGTTCTATTCTCAGTCCTAAGGGACCATTCTGGAAGCCAAGGATCTCCCAGGGCATTGGGACAAGAAGGCAACTTTCTGCCTTCAAAGATCCCAGTTACATTGTCTTTAGAATAGCTGAGTGCCAGTAGATTGACATAAAACTGCTGTCACACTGTTTGGAATGGCTCAGAACTGTAAATGCCTACCTCAGGGTATTGTCAAAAACATGGGAGACAACCCAAACTAGTGGTTGGTCCATAATTAGATTCACCAAGCCAGTAGAAAAAGTGAACTCCTGGATCACCATAACAGTCTTACCATGGAGTCACAGACAGCACCCATAGACTCTCCAGTCTGTCTTGCCACCAAGAGAAACTGGCCTTAGGGATAAACGGTCACTTACTCCAAAAATCACACCATATTTAGGTTGCTTCCAGTCCCAAGAAACCAGTCACTTACACCAGGTCAGCTGGTATTCTAGTTCTTACACCAAAGATCACGCCTGTAGCCAATCCTGTAAGAACCTATCTAAAGGTTTATTAACTAGGAAAAAGAAATAAGAATTATTTACAGGCTAAAGCAAGGAAACATATACACATAAATGAGTTATCACCTAAATCCTAAAAGTGACAGAGTTGTAGTGATCTGCAAATTCAAAGTGTTTTTCAGGGCGAACTGAAGGGATCTCTACCTCACTTTAGAGTCTATGGCCCTATCAGAGTTCAAACGCAAAAAGAAAGAGAAAATTTTCTCATGATTTTGTTGTATTCTCTTCATTCAGCTTCCAAATCAACAGGGCATGCTTCCTAGAACATAGTATTTCCAAAGTAGGATAGGGCCATTCACCAGTCCTTTGTATTGTGTTCTTTGATGGCCAATCTGATTTTAATAGTCCTTCTGTATGGGTAGAAAGGACAATTTCTGTTTCTGGGTTCACAAGTTGGGAGCAAACATTTTCAAAATTACAAAGCAAAGCGTACATATTTTCTGATAGCATGGAATACAGACATTACAAGTGAAATTGATGCATGCAGCAATTTACAAGCATTTCAGAGAGTCTAAACTGTAAATACATTCCTGTAAGACTAATACCTATTTTGAGAAAAACTTACATACAGGTGACGTGGTTCCCAGCTATAAGTCTGTCAGTTCTCAGCTAATGCCTGCAGTCTTGGCAACAACTGACACCTGGTTTGCCAGCATCGTAGTTGCCCCATTGCAGGGCCAGGTGTGGCCAATGAAAAAGGGTGTATGTGTGTCTAGATAATCTGCTTTTGGGGGTGCATTAAGGGGTATGTTATCCACTGTTTTTTCTCAGCTTGTTCACTTTCGGCAATGACGCTATTTTCATAGCACCAAATTTTGACAGCATCTACTTCTACAAACAGCTTTAAAAATACTTTGGCATGCTGCTTGAATAGAGTAGTAAAACATCCATGTGTAGACTATCCCAAATTATTACTCCTAAATAATGCTTCGAATTAAGGGAGAAATTACAAAAAAGTAGTAATGGGCCATAATTGATGGTGAGTGTGTGTGTCATTCTTAACAATATTCTCTCTTTTATTATAGTTCATAAAAATCTAAAATCTGAGGGCACAGAAATGTCTCTAATAATTGTAAATGGTTTGATTACATTTAAAAATCCATGACATAGCACAGTACACCAAACTTTAGAAGCACTTTAAATTGTACAATATTTAATACATGCTACTTTATTTTTTTAAATTATCCCTTCTGGAGGTTAAATAACAAAATGGATTAGCTAAAGCCAGTGCACCTATAGTCTTTCTAGATATCCTTAAAACTCCCCCAAAATATTTACTGATCAGTAAGAAGTGAAAATAAAATCTCTCATTCTATCCCAGATTGGTCCCAATATTTTCCTTCATATGACATGAAAAAAAACACACATGAACTTTAGACTTTGGAGTTTAACTGTATCTAAGACATAAACTGTAGAAGTTTTACCAGGAGAAAGTAAGTACCAAAAGGAAGGAGACATTAGGCTCAGATGGAAGCAAATAATTTATATATATATATTCTTTTTTTTTCTTGAGAGGGTAAAGCCTTCAGTGGTTTTCCCACTTTAGAAATCTTGTTCCTTGCTGACAGTTGAGCTATAACTATATTTCATAAACCATAAAGCTCCCAAGTTGCTGCAAATAAATTGATTTTGTGAAAATATGCAATACACAGGTTTTCAATATGGGTCCTGAACAGCCTGTCCCTAAAGTAGTTATTTCCATTTACACCTCTGACCTGCTGGTGTCTTTGGTGGAGCTGTAGTTTTTCATGTACTTCAAAAGCCACAGATCTCTTTCCATCCCTCTTAATTTAATATAAACTGCACATGCTTCTATCAGTAAGGACTTTCATTTTTATATTTCTTCGATTTCATGACACCAATGGTTCTATATTTCACAGCATAGGGAGCAGAATGAAATTACACTGCTCTCAGACTTCAGAAATATCTGGTTTATGTGATTCAGGACCTCCACACAAAGAAGGGGTCAGTCTCAATATTTCTGTAAATGGCTCTTTCTGGAGGAGTCTATATGATAAATCTGACAAAGTGCATGATTTGTTTTGTTTATGTTAGGTTGTGGAACAGAAGCAGAATATGCCCCCACCACCACTTCCGTAAACTACGTGGTAGTGGTGCAATGCAGTTAGATAATCAAATGTACAATTAACGCTAGTAGAATACTATTATGGTTCTGACATTACCTACGTGAGGCAGCTCTAAGTAAGAGCTACCAAATCATCTTGAAATCCATTCTCTTACATCTTCCTATTACAGCCTTTCTCAGGGGGAATTGAGCCTTTTAAAAACCATGGGTTAGAGTCTACTCTGTTACATTAGTATCACTGAGGGCAGCAGTTGGCCCCATATGTGTATATGTTGCAATAACTCACCTCCACTATATTTAATCTGAATTAGATTCTATCTGTTGAAATTTACAATATCTTAATTTGATGGGGTTTTCACATAAGAAATGTAATATTTGTATTTAGTATTTTAAAACATTTCTTCTTGGATAAAATTATACCCAATGTTCCCTATTGTAATCAGTTCACTGTAGGATAGTGGTTCCTATTGGTTTAACACATAAATACTTCGAGCTTTTCTCCACCCACTTCAGCTCCTCCAATTGTGTTATTAGCTGCCTATTTTCTTAAGCAGATCTGCTGTAGTATGATGAGTATTCAGCTACAGTGACCAAAATTAAATCACAGGAATAGATTACACAATACTACAGTGCTTTCCCCTGCCCCGTTCCCATATATGGTAAGAAGTTGTGTTTATAAACAACGGAGGATGAATTTCTGTTACTGGAAGTAGTTAAAAGTAGAAGTTAACACAGAGTTTGTCCAAACAATATTTGTTTATTACAGTATTAACAACACATGTTTAAGAGTCATTACAGTCTTCTTGGGCTGCAAGGTGCAAGAACTGCAATACAAATGATGATGGCTTATTACGTGGATAGAATGATAACCTCTGGCACATTGACAGAGAACAAATAATCAAAGCTCATCCAGGCTCTTTCTTGTGCCTTACTGGATGAAAGATAAGCTCAAGTTTCTGAAAAAGCAAGTCTGGTCTGGCTTATTGATCTATAGTAGCAGCCATTTTATGGGTCAATCCATAAGGCATTTCAGCTCCTTTTCATGGTGCAGGCCAGCAGAATATGGGGCAATGGAGCACAGAGCTCCTAAAGGGTAGGGAGGCAGATGGCATCTCATACCACTCTCTGTAGAAATCCCCTGTGGTGGGCGGCTGGAGTGGAAGTAATGGATTCTAGAGAGAACTGCATCCAGTCTACTACTGATGGGAATGTTGTAATGTAGGGCCCTAGATGGGGAGGGTAGGAATGGTAGAAGATGGGTTCACAGGTCCTCATGGGTATCAGGGCTCTTAAGGGGCTTGGATGATTCTGGTAAAAACAAGCAAACTAACGAAAAATAAAAGCAGATGCTGCATCTGATTGGGATTTCCTAAGTAAGCAAAGTCAGCCAGAAAAAGAAAATAAACCACTGGTCGTGACTCAAGTGTGTTGCCCAGGCAGTTATTTCACCTTGGGTTGCAAAACCCACCAAGTCTTGTTAACTCCCCCACAATGAAGGCTGAAATAATTCCTTACACATGTTTATGGCATCTCCTCAGTGTGTATTTTGTTGGAAAATCTATTAGTAGAATGGTTCCATTTGAAACATGACTTCTTTTATGTAAGGAAAGGATTAATTTATCAGTTGGCATCAATTTTCCTCATAAGTATATTACAAGAAAAGAATCCAAGCTTCAGTATGAGGTTGCCTTATTTCAGTGGCTGGAGAGGGGGAGTTTGCCAAACACCTTATTCCATAACATTTGTTGTCAAATTCAAAGTTCACAGTTCACTTATGATGGCTGATCCCACACACACTGAAGTCAATAGAAAAACTCTTCAATTCATTGAGAGCTAGATTGGCCCATAAACTATCCCTTTGTTATACATATTCTGTTGTGTGTGTATAATACTTAACTCTTCACAATGTTCTATAGTTAACAGCAATATGACAAACTGAAAGATCCCACTGTTCTGTCCCCTCTGTTGATGCACTACTCTTAACTGAGGGTTTTATTGGTAAAGGGAAATGCATTATTTCCCCTACAAAAAGATTCTTACAGCTTGAAGTCTCATGCACATACTAAATATCAATTTGCTTATTATGAATAAGTGGGATTACAGTTCAACAGATTGCCAGGTTGCCAAGTCTTCTCAGTGTCTCCACATTAACCCAGAATTTGCTAAAATTAATAATTTTGACCACTTTCATATTTAAAAAAACAAATCCAAACATACAAGACCACTGCTTGTACTAAATATTTTTCTCAGTGTAAAAATGTAATGATATGTCTCCATTGCAATGTCTTATCTGCCCAGTGGTTCTGACTGTTATTTTCTAATTGAAATGAAAAGACCATTGAGTATTAAAAGATTTGCCTGATATTTTCAGCTCTCTCTTGTCTTGAAAGGCAAATACACATCTCTAACTGCTTGTGGCCCACGCTTCAGCAAGACAAAAGGATACTATGGACAAGTACTTATCAGTATGAGGTACCAGGTACTGTGCAATGTGATCTGCTATATATTATGCAAAAGAGTAACTGGTGGAATTATTTTTCAAAATATACTATGCAGGGGAGAAAAATAGATAACCTTCTTCCATTCATGGCTGTGTTCTTTTAAATTCAAGGCTGCTTCGATGTTAAAAAGTTGAAGAAAAGTTGACTATTTATGTCCCGTTGATCTTTTCAGTCAACTGTTGCCTGGATATTCGTATACAAATTTTAAGAGTGATACTTATTTGGGTTTTATTAATGTGTTGGGAGATATTAAAAATATTGCTATGAAACAGTTTTCTTCATGTATGAAGACATTTATAATTGTATTAAACAACATAAATTATTCAGTGTCAAAGAGTAGGCTGCATATTTCTTTCTTTTGAAATCAGTTGATGGTTTAAAAACTGCTTCAATTGTTCCAACAGGGAAAAATCTTAAGTAATTTTATTAGAATGTAACTTCATATTCTTGTAGTGAAGTGAGATGGAAAGTTTGGAAATCTATGCTTATAAAAACAAATAAAGTTCCATTGGCCTATCAGTGTAAGAGCAGAAGGAGTTGTCATAGTTAAAGACAAAAAATACAGAAGTATATGAAGTGCTCTGAAGCAATTTATATCTGGATACTCTCTTAGGCTTCAATTCAGTAAACCATCCCAGTAATTTAAGCACACACTTTAAGCACATACTTCAATCCCATTGACTTTAATTGCGCTTAAGCATGTGCCATATTTCACTTGTGTGGATAGGAATGCATTTAAGCATGTGCTATAAGTGCATTACTGAATCAGGGCTGGTAGCTGGATCTATGCAGCTGCAAGGGTCTGCTCATATGGATCAGACTACAGGGTCGTCGCTTTAAGGCCCAATCCTATTCTTCTCAAAGGTCCCTTTCACTGTGATGGGAGCAAGATCAGGCCCTATCTCCAAGATACACTTTAGGAAGCGTCGTCTCTTCCTATTAACATATTTACCTACCATTCTTATAGCAAAAGAAATTACTTTCTTACTCCGCACCATTTTATGGTGAATGCTCCCTTTAATACTCATCTCACATGTTTGTGTCTTTTTTGCTGCTTGTTTATCATAGATCCTTTCCCCCCCCCTCTTCTGTGTATGACACTTTCTTATCTGACAGAGTAGTTTGTTCTTGGATATTTCAACTTCAACCATAAGTATATAAGACCTCTGAGCAGACTTTTGTGAGAAATAATATGCACTTTTTATCCCTTCAGTGATGTGTGCGTGTGTGTGTGTGTATAGAGAGAGAGAATATTTATAGCTAATGTGAATCTGATTAAACCTGTGCGAAGTTCATCAAATTCTCTTTTACAGGGCCTTGTGTAAACATATTCATCAATTTTGGTCCACCTGGGTTCACAGCCTCATGTTGCATGTTAAGTTTTGAGTTGAACAAACTCAGAATCTCAATCAAAACTCATTGAAAACTACCCATTTGCACCTTTTGTGTACAAAACCATTTCCTGATATTCAGAGGTGCAGTATTAGCAGCTCCCAATGATCTCAAATAAAATGAGATCAGCATCTCTGCAAAACTGGCTACTTGCAATCCCCCATTTAACCCAATTTTGCTTAAATAGGTCATGAACCAAAGTGAACCTTTTGTTAACCGTAGGTTTCCCGTTGTTCTGGTGAGTGTCATATGGTTTGGATTTCTTGGTGAATACTCTGTTGGCTGTAGTCCTGATATGGCCTTTTGGTTTTTTTAAAAAACCTTTTTACAAAAATGAATTTTATAACTTTTAAGGCATTTTAGCATAACAGGTCAAATTCACCACCAGTGTAACTGCACTGAATTCAATGAACTAAGCAATTGTTTTCAGCTCTCTTGTAATGCCAAACATGGTGCTGCAGGCACTCCCTGCCTTAATCTCAAAGTTGTGGCCACCTGCTCAGAGAAAGGCTGTGCTGTAAGCGTGGTGTCAGCCTCTAAACAGTGAAATAGAAACAGAAAACTCAGAATTGGTCCGCACCTTTACACAAACTTAAACAACTTCAAAGGCTTTGTTGCATCATTTCAAGGCCTTAATGGTTCTTGGGCTAGCATTAAGGATCTCTACTTCTCTTCCAGTCTCTACCCAACACTGCCCCTAAAAAAGCAGCAAGCAAGCCTTCTTAATTAGTCTGCTGGCTCCCAGCCAGGAAGTGGTTCCTCCTGGCCCTTGTAGGCCTCTTGAGGACAGTCTTGGTGGTAGCTTAGCCTGAGTGGGTTTTCCTTGAGCAGAGGGGTGTCAGGGAACTGATGTTTTAAGCTGAGGACAGAGAAGGCCTGCTTGACCCTGTCACGTCATCTCTTCATACAGTATATTCACATGATGGGCTCATGCTTTTATGATTTTTCATGGTAACAGTTAATGGTTCTTCCTGGATTGATCTAAGATATCTATTCCCTCCCTCACAGGTAGAATCTTGTAAATGAAATCATGTTTAATTGTGATCAGTAATTTTAGTGTGCAGGGTTGGCGGGAAAAAGGGAACTTTTTTTTTAACCATTGATTTAAGATTGAGTTTCACTGTGAAGATTTAATTCTGGCTCTGACATAACTAAACTGAAAATGAAACTTGGTCAAGCTCATTTTATGTTCTTCCTCGTTTTGGATCAAAACCACTATAATCCATTAATCCATATTGTTTTGCAATATATTGTTCATATCCATTACTCCCTTCAACCTGTAGTGAGAGGAAAGGAGTCACTCAGATAAGGCTTGCATTTATTTCAGAGGTTCAGAAAAAAACACAAACCTTTAGCCAGAGAAGGCATAGTTTTGAGTTTGCAAAACACACAGCCATATCCTGGAAGGGACTCTGGCACCCTTGTCTGCATTGACTGGTGGACAAAAGCTATTATGGTTGCAGAAAACACAAGCTGCTCTCTTTCAAAGGGTACAGCAGTAGCTGCTGCAGCACACTCTCCAGTTGTCCAGGTAACCTTTTGTCTTCCAATGTCAAAATACCTTCAGGAGCTGTTGCCTGTGTGCTCCACATGTGCTCCTATAGGGATCCTGTTTTAGAGTCCAATTTTACTATAAAAAAATTCAATTGGTTTTCTTGTAATAGTAAGTGGAAATTCTGACCCCTTGGAGATTTCCCTAGCTTCACATGACAGACTGGTCTGGATTTTTATGATATATGGAGTTGAATCTTTAATTTTTAGTTTCACAGCTAAAAATATGAACAACAGATTCTATGCCTTAAAAAACAAATGCAAGGCCCCACATTACCTTCCACTTAAGTGAGTGGTGGATAGGAGAACCCAGTAATTCCAAGTGGAGGAAGGGCTAAGAAAGGGTAGAATGCCTACCTCATGTGCTCTCAGTTTCCCCCAGTACTAAAAGAAGTCCCTGTGTGCACGCTGCATGGGATTTTGCAGTCCAAGGATGGAGATACAAATGTGGGGAAATGCTTTATGCTGTATTTTCCCCTTTTTAAGAAGCACATTTTCAAGTGACTAAGTTCATACAGCTCGAAGCAGCTGTAAGTCAAACTGAATGCCTGTTCCATGTTCTTTGAGGGTGATTTGCCATAGGGTGGCCTATCCATAGCAGAATGGCTCCTGCAGGAGTCTTGCTTCCAGGGGAAGAACTTCTAGGGGAAGGGTTCCAAATAGAGTTCCCTTTCTTATGTATCCTTAGGATCTATGGGGTTGAGAAACAGAAATCCTGGTCTCCTCTGTGGGCTCCCAAGTCCTTCCACCTGAGGAAAGAATACCAAGGGAACTCTGCAACATGAACCTAGCAAGCTTTCTGAACCTGACTCCCATATGCTTCCTTAGCAATCTAGAGAGAGGAAAAAATTGGACAGTAGGGTCTAATTAAAGCACTTTTCAAATGAATGTACTTTCTGATCTCATCACATAAATGCAGGAGTTGGGGCCCCAGGAACAGATCTAGTGCTTATGCCGTAGTCAAATCCTGGTTCAGAGGTCATGAGTGTGTGTGCTTCACATGTAGAACTCCCAGTCTGTAGGTAAACTGCCATTCTGGGCCTCTTAATCCTAGCTAAAATCCGATTTTATATAGGTCTGTAATAAACAAACAGTAGTGTAATGAATTTCTGCACTCCTAACATTGTCAGAATGTTTTCTGTCAGATGCAGAAAATGATTTTAAAATGTTAGGATTGCTTTTAGTTTTCTTTATCTCTTGGAACCTCACCAAAACAAGATTTAGGAGAAATGACGTGAAGTTTACATCTGTTAAATAAACTAATTACATCTGGATTAAAGAAATACGATTGAAATGATAAATTTTCAAAATAAACTTATAACTCAATGTAGACAGTGCAGAAAAACATCATTCACTCCATGTTTAACTCACTAAATGCCAAATTGATGGTCAAGAGCTGTAGGATACAAACAAATCATAATAAAAAATTAAATGTACTATATGGAGAAAAAATATGAACACGTTCAAACGTTTAACCAGAGACTGATGGCACCAAGCAAAATGATTTCACCATATGCTGTCAGATACCACTCTGATGAGGGCAGCAGAAGAATTTAGATAATATTAGATTACAGATAAAATATTCAGAATACAGAATATTCCTTTCATTTTCTACTTTAGTATGAAATGTTCAAAAGATGCATAGTACAAAATATACACTTTACAATAGCACAGAACCACTCAGGAATGGTTTTATACATATATGTGTGTATGTGTATGTATATGTATATATAAAAGGGTTTGAGCCCTTTTGGACTGTTGTTCTTAATAAATTTGTGTCTAGGTTTTTGGTTTTTTTTTAACCTCTTCCTGAAATGCAGCACAGCTGGTTCCAGGGAAAGGGAATTATTTCAAAGCCTGCATCTCAAAACTCATGGAAGTGTGGAATTAGCAAGATATGTGAATGCCTTGAACATTAAGCTTCTCAGACTCTGTAACCCTGTGGCACTGAAGTTCAGTTTCATTGTAGTTCTATGAATGAGAGAAGGCAATGCTGTAGCCCTCTAGCACTTTATCGTTTAAAGTCTGTTTTTAACAGGTTTCATCAGTGCAGATTTGCACAGAAATCAGCTTGGAGAACTTAAAAAATTAGAAGCGTTTATGCTGGGGGTGATAGAATAAGGGATGAGTGTGTGTTTTTCCTGCTCCAGTGTGCATGTCAAAGGATAGCCTCACAAAAAATATAACTTCCTCAAAAAGGCTGTGCTCCTGTTAAACCTAGTGTTGTTGCTCTAACTGTGCAGCCACTGCTCCTGTTTGTGAGAAGGGCAGGAAGTAGAAAGAGACTGTATAAATGAGGGAATTGTCAGTACCCTCAGGGTTCCTCCTGATTGTACAAGCAGCAGTCATGTATCCCATGTGTTTGCATTCCTGGGATCTTTTAAACAATTAAAATTTTCTACAGAGCTCTTAATCCAGATTGTATTATTCTGCCACACGGCCAGAAGCTCCAGTTGGGAAAGAGCTCTTCATTCCTTCTGTGAGTGAAAAAGGGAAAAATGATGCCACTGAGAGCTTCATTTGTATAGGTTACGTACCCACAATTCCTGTAGTGGCATTTGAGAGGTCTCCCTAACTAGACATAGACTTGGATTTGGGACTGGGAGGGGAGGGAGAATGGAGAACAAATGTTCAGAGAGAGAAAAAATCTCTTACCTTGTAGCAAAAAACTCATTTCCAGGCAGTCAGGTCTTGGTTCCCCTCTGAGGGGTACTCTGTGGTGAGAGGTGATACAGAGGCCAGCAGCAGAACTGAGTGGACTTTGGTGAGGTGCTTATTACAGTCCTGACAAAGTTTCCCTTGTGAATAGTCACCAGTCTGCTGTAATGTATCCCATGCATTTGCACACCAACTGCATCTGTGCAGTGTCCAGTCACTGTTTCTAACTCTGGGCCTCTATGGCACACTGCTGAGTGGAGACCTGTTTGGTCCCTTTCCTAGCAAGATAGGACTCTGCTGAAACCAGTGCTCTTATCACCTAAGCCTCTCCAGTTGCTTATGTGTATTCCTCCATGGATGTTGTGAATTACAGTTTAACTCTTCAGGACACATGGCAGGAAAGTTAGGAACAGAGGCTTTGCACAAGAGTTTCTAAAACCATGATAACTTTATTTGCAGAACCTACAAGTGTTACAGATCATTAGGTAACATAACTCGTCAGAGTCTGTGCTCACCCCTTCTTCTGAGTGCTTGGGCCCAGTCAGCAAACCAGGATGATAGGTGCCTCCAAATCTCTGCCTCCTGCAGTACTTCAGTTGCCAGGCAGTGATCAGCCAATCAGAGAGAACACCAAGAAAAGGTCTTGCCCTTAAATGAGGTTTCACTCCTCTCTATCATGTGACCCCCTGTCAAGGTGCAGAATCTCATTCAGGTGGCTATAGTCCCAGCCCCGTTGGAGACAAACTGGGAGAACCAGTTTCCTTTAGCAGGGCCAGTCTCTTTAACAAATCCATTGTTCTGACAGTAACCTTGGCAAATCTTGTATTACTCACTTTAGGGAGTCATCAGGCATTACAACATTCTGTCTGTGACTTAGAATCATAGACATATAGGGCTGGAAGGGACCTAAAGAAATCATCTATTCCAGCTCTGTGTGCTGGAGAAGGACTAACTATACCTAGACCAGACCTGACAGGTGTGTGTTTAACCTATTCCTTCAAACCTCCAGTGATTACAATGGACAAGTTTGGTGAGCCTGAGGGCTAAAGGATTCTGGGAGCAGGGCCCAGTAGAAAATCCCTGAAAAGGCCAAACTTGCACTTGACATGGACATGAGTCATGTATGTTTGTCCAGGCCCTGTGTAAGCAGCTGTGCTGATGTGGAAGACCAATGATCACTGTCAACCAATGGCCAGTTCGCCTCGTGTGTACATGTGGAGGTGTGTAATGGTGAATCTGAGACTAGCTGAGCCTGTAGAGCAATGTGACGTCTGGTGCCTTGGGGGAGTAGTTAATGGAAAGTGAATATCAGCCGATCCCTGTAGCCCTCTCCCAAATTATGAATTAATTGTGATATGCTAGATGATATGCTAGCAAAGCATATTTTGCATATTTTGGAGACATGTGACTCCTTTAGGAAGAAGGTATAAGTACTAGGAAGATCACATGGTATGTATCTATCTATTTATATCTATTTATATCTCTATATACAAGCATATACCCAAGAAGGCTGGTGATACAGTAGGACAGAAGAGGGACATGAGACCAAAGGGCCTCAGGGTAACCTAGACCCTGCTATGAGGGACCATAGACCAGAGGGCTTTGGGAAGCCAGGACCCCACTGTGAAGGATTCAGAAAATAGACCAAGTACCTGAGGGAACCAAAAGAAGGAAGAGTGAGTCTTCACCTAGGAGTGGTAGCTATTCTTCGTTTTGTTTACTAATCAGGATACTATGTGCGGCCAGCATAGTTATTGTGGTTTAATGCTTGTGAAATTGAGGCTTCCTAAGGAGATGCATTGTATAGTCCTTTCTATGTGTCTGTGATAACTGCTTTTCAATAAATAGCTCCATATTGAAAAGATTGAATCCTGGTCTTCACTGGTATGGTGATTGGGTGCCCAGCTGTCGGTCAATGAATTGATCTGAATTGATCCCCGGCCCAACAGTAGTGGTGGTATTTCATGCACATTCTGTTGCTGTGTTTTCCCAGATTTACAACTATGTTCCCGTTCTCCTAATAAAGATTTCCTTGGATGTACACCCTTTTGCAGTGTTTGTAATCTAGGAAATTCATACACAGAAGTGCACGGTGCATCTGTTTCTGCTGAGCTCTCAGGCTACCATAATCACAGAAAGTGCACAAATATCAATGAACAGCTGCATGTTTGGTCTGTAGCTGTGTTCTGACCTTGTACTATAATGAGTGAGGCTTCTTTGCTATGACTGGTTTCCAGTATGCAGTAAGCAACTTGCTCCCTTTGATACAACCTTACCTTTCATGTCTGTCCTGTGCTCTGGTTTTCTCCTCACTTCTTGCATTTGTTTTGATCATTGTGTTAAGGAGGATTAGCTGCAAACAGCACCCCCTCTTATTATTTGCACTGCAGTAGCACTCACTGTATGAGATACTGCATATCCATATAGGAAGATACAATCCACGGCCTAAAGAGCTTAAACTCTTAAAGAAAAACATCTCTGTGCAGATAGGGAGAGTGGGACCCTTGCACTCTGTACTCAATTAGTCTGCCTGCATTTAGGGAAACTAAGTAAAAACTTAAAAGTTTTGGTCATCCAGAAATGCATAGAGGAAATAGTAAGCCTTTGTCACATGGCTTGTGTCACTGTTCTGTACTCTGAAAAGTTACTGTAAAAATGTCATCATGGAATTAACTTGGCACGTGGAAGCTTAGTGATTTCTAGATCAAATTTTTTTTGCCCTCATTGTCAGCCAACTCACTGGAAATTCAAGTAAGATTGGATTATTTTCTTCTTATATCACTATAAATAATGATGATCTGTGAACGCATTGTCTTCAGATTATGTCCTTAGGGGCATCTCTGTAACCCTTTTGCCTTCAGTGGATTTGTACAGTGGTGATTGGGACTTAGTAAACAATGTTATTGATGATGCAGAAGGAGGACTAAAATGCAGGTCACTTTCTTTTAGCTGTGGCATCTCAGAAGGTCGAAGAGGATTAAAAATAGTAAGGGTTTATTTTTGTCACTAACGCCAGCAAATATTGCTCTGAATCCACACAGAGAGCAGGTCTTTTGATTGAGACAGTCCTGTTTTTATAGTCATTTAACAAACTATAAACAGCACTTGAAACCACAGTGGGTCAAAGAAAATAAAGCATATCAGGATGGCTTAAAGGGCATAATGTCAACCTAAAGTGAGCATTAATGTTCTTCTAATTGTAATTTTACATTTACTTCTTTTATTTATTTATTTAAATCTTTCCTGGTGACTGATAAAATATGCATCATTTTATCTGAGAAGAGAGTACAGCTGTGTACATTTTGGAGCACCTTCTTAAAAACATTGCACCCACTGGAAAAAAAGTAGTTCAGAAAAAAGCTGTTATATTCTGCAACTTACATACATATATATAAATGTATTGTACATTTTTTTAAATAAAAGAGAGCTGTGAAATCATTCTTATGTAAAATTTTTAAACCTTCATTTTATTATTGTAAAATTGTTAATATGATAACGTTTCACAGTATTTTTCACACCTCTGTCTGTTTCAGCTTACTTTTCTTTGTATTCCAAGTTGCCTTTTTCTATTCTAATCCTGGGCTTGATGCTACCAATAAGATATGAATACCTTAACTTACATGAGTAGCTTCATTAAGTTCAATAGGACTATTCATGGCAGTAATTAATACACACAGAAGTAACTGTTCACAAGATTGGGTCTTCAGAATGCCGCACTAGTCCATGAGCTGCACTCATTGGGCAATCTGCTCCCTATTTCTACCTGTGTTTCAGTAAGACCTTTGATACAGTTCCACTTGGGAAATTATTTGTCACATTGGAGACTAGATATATGAGACTAGAATGGTGAGTAAGGAACTGATTAAAGGTATGTCTGCAACAGGTAATACTGGAGAGAGAGATTACTAATGGAGTTGCTCAAGAATCCGTCAGACAAGTCTCATTTAACTTTATTAATGACCTTGCACAAAAGTGGGAATGTGCTAATAAAATTTCCAGCTGACACAAAGTTGGAAGACACTGCCAATACAGAGAAGCACTAGAATATCATACCAAAAAAAAAACAATTGGGTGACCTGAAAAACTGGATTAATAGATATAGGATGAAATTTAATAGTGCAAAATGCAAGGTGCACTTAAGGACTAAAAACAATGCTTTTTTGCCATACAGTAGAGATATATCAGTTGGAAGTGACAGAGTAGGAGAAAGACCTGGGTGTATTGTTTGATCATAGGATAACTATGAGTTGTCAGTTTGATATGGCTGTGAAAAAGTCTAACACAATCCTGGGATGCATGAATTGAAATATTTCCAGTAGAGATAGGGAAATGTTATTACCATTATATAAAAAGCACTGTTGAGACCTCATCTGGAATACTGTGTGAAGTTCCGGTCTCCCAGATGACTTCAAACTGGGACAGATGCAGATAAGGCCTACTAGGATGATGAGATGAATGGAAAACCTGCCTTACTAGAGGAGACTTAACAAGTTGGCTTGTTTAGCTTAACAAAATGAAGACTGAGGGGAGATCTGAATGCTCTCTATAAATAAATCAGAGGAATAAACTCTTGGGAAGGAGAGGAGATATTTAAGTTAAGGACCACTGTTGGTACAAGAAAAAATAGATATAAACTGGTCATTAACAAGTTTAGGCTTGAAATTAGATGAAGGTTTCTAACCATCAGAGGAGCAACGTTCTGGAGCAGCCTTTCAAGGAGAGTACTTGGGACAAAAAAACCTAACTTGTTTCAAGACTGAATTTGTTAAGCTTATGGAGGGGATGGTATGTTGAAATTGCCTATAATGACATGTGACTCATCTATGAGTGCTATTAGCAAATATCTCCAGTGGCCAGAGATGGGACTCTAGGTGGGAAGGGCTCTGAATTACTACAGAAAATTATTTCCTGGGTGTCTTGCTGGTGGGTCTCACCTACATGCTCAGGGTCTTACTGATCACCACATCTGGAGTCAGGAAGAATTTTCCCCCAGGTCAGACTGTCAGAGACAGCGGTGGGAGGGAGAGGAACAGGGAGATTGCCTTCCTGAGCAGCATGGGGCACTGATTAATTGTTGGTTTAAACTAGAATAAATAGGGGATTCTCTGTAATGTGAAGTATTTAAATCAATATTTGAAGACTTCAGTAGCTCACTCAGAGATTAGGGGTCTATTTCAAGAGTGAGTGGGTGAGGTTCTGTGCAGGAGGTCAGAGTAGATGATCATGATGATCCCTTCAGGCCTTAAATCTATGAGTCTAAGATGACTTGGAATTCTGGGAGATTTGCCCATATCAGAAGGTCAGCATAAATTGTTTTCATGTTTTACTCAAAATAATATGTATTACAAGGAAAAACTATGTGATACCTGTTGGAACACCAAGCAGTTTTGATTTCATTAGATCTGGTTGAATAATAAAGTGACTAATGTATTCAGTGAATTTCTTAATATTTTTCAAATGAATTGACATTTTAACATTATTTGCTCAATTTATAGAGATTGGGAAGTAATTTTTGAATCCTCATGAATATACCCGAATTTCACATTGATCAAATATTATATTCACATTTTTTGCTACTTGTCCAGCCCCAGTTTTAACAGAATATCAGTGAAGTTTTTCTTGAAAGAAATCCAAACAAGAAAGGAAAAACCACTTAAGAAGTGCCAAAGTAGCTCCCACTACTAAGAATGTACTGAGAATTGATTAGATGGTGGAAGTGCAATGGGTACAATTCTTTTATTAAAAACACATAGATTTTTATAGATGGCATAAGGTTAATGATTTCTTTATCACTATGGTTAGCATTAAAACTCTGTGAGTTACTCACTGCTGACTTCAATTTGTGGAATTTATGTATTACTTGTTTTCTGGTGGCTACTATAAAATGTAAAACAGCACTTGTCCAATCTTGCGTACCTATGAGTGAACCAACTGAGTCTGTGCATACATTCATAGGCTCTGCCAATGTTACCAGGTCAACTTTGGTCAGAGCATCCTTATTCTCCTTCCCACTGGCCAGGTGAACATGAGAGATTTAAGTGCCAAGTTGAAAGGGATTGTACATGACGTGGTATTCATGTAGAATGTTAATGTCCTGGCCTGGGAGGGAATTTGGACTGACCGAACTATTGTAGGTGAACTGCTTCTAGGTTTGAGTACTGTATGTACAATGTGGAAGCAGCCCAGGAGAAGGAGATTTTAAAAGCATCTGATGGGAAGCCTGACAAGTATGTTTTGTTCTTGTGAAAGGATTATTTTCTATGGAAATTTAGAACTCCTCCCAAAAAACGTCTCCAGCTTTTCCCAGGAATATTACAATGAAGTTGAGTATATTCCAGGATGCAGAGTTTTGGAAGTGAATAATAATACGATACCCAAGTTAATACTTTTTACTTACCTCTGTGACACAGAATCAAATTGTCCTGAAGTTTTTCTGCTAACGATACAGCTAATGCACCTACTATTACTAAATTCAATAAAAAACATTTGATTCCCTTGCTTTAGTGTCAAGTATGTTTAGCTTTAAGTTTCATGTTTTGGGGTGCAGTCTCCATGATTTTGAGGGCAGCAATACTCACTTGACTACCAGGACCAACAGCTATAGCAAGTAAATGCTGGAGATGAGCAAAAACGACTCACAATGAGAACCAAGTGTCACTTCAGCTTTACTCAAGGTTCTTCATACTTCCCTTTCCTTTCTTCCTCTGCATTTCTTTCCCTCAGTAGTCTGAAGGGTCATGCAGTACTATCAAAACTTATTTTAATACCTGCTTGTACTAATATTCTGTTAACATAAATGTGCCACAGTTACTAGGTTTTCTTGATGAGTGGCAGAGCAGAATATGGCCAGATGGTTATAAAAACAGCCAAGCTCCTTTCAGCTATGCTCAGGAGCAGTACAGGTTTCTCCCTACTGGCTTAACCTTGCTTTTTGTTCCCTTCTTCCACTCTGTTTTCCTGCAGCTTTATTTAATATAAAGTAAAGATAGAGAGAATTGGGTAGAATGATTCCAGAAAGGATGTTTGTCATTTGTGATTGAATAATAGAACTAATTTATATAGAGACTGAGAAATTAGATAATGACAAATGTTATTATCTATGCATTAGAAAAACATTCATTATATAATTTAGAAATTAGCTACTTGATTTCATTACCATAAAAATATTGTTTTATTGTGTCTCTACATTATGAAGCTTCCAGCATCTAGAACAATAATAATCAGATTGTATTTATGCCTTTAAATATGGCTTTTCTCAGTCTATTACTTGTAAATATATATATTTTTAAATCTGACCATTCTCTGTTGTAGGATTCATACATAGTTTTTTAAGCCAATGTTAATTTTCACATTACACATGGTGTCTGCTGAACTGACAATGCTGTGCATGTTCAGATGATGAATAAACAGATAAATTAGCTTTAAAGAGGTCTTATTTAGGAGTGAAAATCTATGGTGACTGTTTTGTCTCTTGCACTGAAGAAAGCCACAGACGGAAGGGGTTTTCACATTTCTCTCTATGTTTTTAATTTTGTTTACTGGCATCTTTGAAAATAATAATTATTCTAATAGTACCTTTAATATCAAAAGCACTTTGCAAGTTCTAAGTAATAAATCCCCAGTGAGATAGATTAGTAAATATTATCCACAGTTTTTTACAGACTGTGGAATAGAGGTTCCAGTTTAGGGTTTGGGCTCATCTCCTTAAGTCTTGATACAAATCAGTCACCTCTGCCTTTGGATCAGTTTTAAATTTAGCAATATTGTGGATCTTCAAACTAGTTGCTTCAGGTCCCAGGAAATGGGCAACATTCACATTGGGCTATCTCCCTGCTCAGATTGCTTTAGTAGACATAATCCCCATGGCCTTTTAACTTATATTTCTATTGGCTTGACGTCATCTGTTTGGAGTGTTCTCCCTTGGCACACTTGTCACATTACTTTTTGCCCAGGGAACTTAGCCTTCTTGAGGCATTTTAATATTTGAATGAAACTTAATTTTTTTCACCCATAGAGCAGTTTTACTTCTACTTCTTGCACAGTGTTTCAAGTTTCTTGATGTGTTCCTTGCATTTTTGTTAGCTCAATCTGCCTTGCCATTTGTATGACCTTTTCCAGAATTAAGCTGGATATCAACTGTAATTTTTTCTGAAAGTTCCTTGTTTAAAATCCCAACAACTAGGCAGTATCATATCTGCCTTTTCTGTCACATTAACCTGCTTGATCATCTACAGCTCTTTTTAAAGGCTTCTATGGCCTCTGTACTTGCAGATAAAAGCACATGCACAATAACGTGTTACATTTCTCTTTAAATGAATGTTTGCCTACTGAGTGAATTGGCATATATTGGGATCATTTTCTTTTATTGCAGAAGACAATTTAATTTTGTTTATATTTGAAATAGTTTAATGTAGAGCTATGTCAGCCAGTATCCTCATAGGGGTATTTTGGACACACAAATGAGGTTGACATTACAGTCCAATAAATAATTTGCCCCTCTGTCCACAAGATAAGATGGGAGAATGATGTAAGAAATTATTAAAAGTATTTCTCAGGAGAGACTAAAGAAACTCAGGGTCAGGCACAGAGCAGGTAAAAAATGGAAACTGGAGTTATTGAAAATTGGCAGTAGAACTAGGGATATGGTTTCCAGGAACTTTCAAAGAAGTGGCAAAGAAATGAGTAATACGGATTAAGCTGGAAACACTCTTTAGGAGACACTTTTATCAAGATACCAGTAAAATGGATTCACAAAGGGAAAAAGATGGCCAAGGATGAATTTTGTCTGAATTACTGTGTATATAAGAGCCAGTCTGGGGTGATGATGGTGGTGTGGTGCATGATGGCAAGGAGGTAGCTATGTACAAATTACAAAGAGTCAGGGAAAATATCCTTTTTTATGATTTTTATCCCTGATTAGAGAAAAGAATAGCATTACTGATCATGCTACGGTCCATTACAGTGGATACTTTATCCTGTGCCCAACTTGGGGCAGAACCTGACCTGTCATCATTAATGGTCAGGGATGTTCTGCCTCTTGAAGTTTCCTCCAGTTGTTTCTGCCTCTCTGGTGGTCTTTGGCTCAGCTAGACCTCCCTGCTGCAGAGTTTATCTGAAAGGAAACGCCAAACTTCATTTCTAATGGTTAGATGAATTCAGCTCAATAATTCTCAGCTCTAATTCCCAGCCGTGCCCCAGGGCTATGTTTGATTTGGGAGGAAAAGGACCTCACAGCTTCACTTCTCTTTTGGAGGCCTTTGCAACAGCTGGTTCCCCTGCAGACTTCTGAAAGAGAGCCAGGCCATGAAAAGTCAGAGGCAAAAGGGAAGGGTCTATGTCTCCTGTTTCACCCTCTTACAGAGTATCTAATTGGGGAGCTTGGCTGGACCTATGGGCAGAGTGCAGTTACCCTCAGCAATGGGGGTTGTCTCATCCCTACAGCCTGTGGCAAAAGAGGAAAAAGGAAGGACTGGAAAAACTAGTCTTGTTACTAGAAGCCCCTATAAGGGAGTGACCCTATGAAGATCAGTGCCCCAGACTGATCGTGCCTAAGTCCCAATAGCCCACATTAACAGTCGTGTCTCTGACTGTGAAGTTCAGCTGCCACCTCCACCTCCCTCTGTGCTTCCCTGCTGGTCATAGATAGATGGCACTGGACACAGCATGCATCGTGCCAGTGCTGGAAAGTGCAGTAAGGGGCCTTCATGTCCAGCTCCCTCCCCCTGCTGCCATCTTTATATCAGGTACTACTACTCCTCTCCCAGGGATTCCCTGCTCATGTCTGAGATTGAGGCCTCCAGGGGAAACACAGACCATCCCACCTATGTGGATCTGGTACAGTAGAAAGGAGACAAACTTCTGGAGACCCCACTGTTGAGCACCCAGAAAGGGCCCATGTTCCATAGATTTATGGAGTTTAAGGCAAGAATGAACCGTTAGAGCATCTAGTCTGACTTCCTGTATATTCCAGGCCCTTAAATTTTTCCCAGTTACCTCTGTATGGAGCCCAATAACTTGCATATTTGACTAAAGTATAATTTGTGCTTGGCTAAAGAATATCTTTCAGAAAAACTTTTGTCTGGCTTCAGCTTTCAGCCATGGTCCTAGTTATGCTTTTCTCTGCTAGATGAACCCTTTAGTGAAAAAAAATTCTGAAAAGAAAAAATGGATTCATTTTGACCCACAATGAAATATTTATTTTGATTTCAGGTATTTTTGAAAATTGAATTAAATAGTCACTGGGTCAGAGCAGGGGTGAGAATAAATCTATAGCCTGGAGGTTACGTCTCGCACCAGAATGTTGGACACCCAAGTTCAAATGCCTTCTCCTCATCAGGCAGAGTGGGAACCTGTGTCTCCCCCCAGAACACATGATTACTATCTATATCAACTTTTTTCTCAATAACAAGAATTTCAAATTCCTCTTGCTTGCTTCCTAGACTCCTAGCATTGCTATATAAGCAATTGAAAGTATTCTTCACTTCACATCGTTTGCCACAACATTTCAATTTGTTCGTGATCTGCAGAGTTTGAAATTGGGCTGCATTTGCCTACTTAGTGCCCTTCCTTGTACCGTTAGCTTAATGCCCTCCTGGCTGCTCCAGCTAGTCTCCAACCCACAAAATTAGTACCCCTTCATCTATGAGATGCAGCTCATCCTGTTCATACAAACTCCTCTTCCACTGGAATGTGGTTCAGTGTTGCACAAAACTTTCAGCTTCAAATCAGTTGCATAGGCAACAGTTCACCTCCATTATCTTCCACCTTCTCCTGCTTGGGAGACTGGAAGGATCTCCTAGAAGAGCATTTGGACTTTCTTCTTGTTCAGTTCCATTCAAAGATCCCTGAAGTCTTCTATAATCTTTGTAATTCCACATGATGTAATGTTACTGGAACCAATGTGTATCATCACCAGTGGAGACTTGCCAGCCTATCTTGCAGTTACATCATATATTTTTGCTACAGAAATACAGGACACTGTTTTGTTGTGAAGGGAGAGAAACAAAAACCCTTCCTCTTTCAGAACAGTGAGCCCACTAGCCATTCTAAATATATTTGGAGCAATCTCTGATTGCTAATCTGAAGCAGGATTCTGAAGACAAACTCCCACAGGGGAAATAAATTAATAGATAAAGTTGGTGTCTGCTTCTCCTGCTTACATTTACATGCTGTAACAGAGCAGATTAATGTAGAAAAGACTAGGTCACAGATACGGGCTTAGTTCTGTGGGCACATGTTCCTTGTGTATGCAGACGCAAAAGGAATTTTTACTCCCTGGGCAGAAAAGCCAGATATCTAAATCAGATTTGAGAATCAAATAATAAATATATATATAAACACACACAAAGAGGACAGAATCTTTCAAGCAGAGTACTACGCTTTGGAGGTTTACAGCTGTCCTAGATAAGCTATAGCTTTATATCTCTCCTCAATTAATACGTATTGGAAGGATGAGATTTCCTGCCACAACCAAAAGACTGGAAAAATATTGGTCTGTCATTATCAAATGTGCTGTAGGTCACCATGACCTAAATACTGGGTTGTCATCTCCAACTGCTGCTGTGTATTGCCAGACTCTAATGTCTAGGTTATAATTCCCAGCATCTGCTGCAAGTTGCCATGCTCCTCCCACCCAGAAGTTGGCCTTGGAGTGATGAGAGGGACAGCAGCCCAGACACAGAAGAATGAGCAAGCAGTCAGAAGCTTCTTCGCCTGCCATTTCTTTCTAGTGTTCTGGCTTCCATTTTATAAAGCCAGAAGGTTCCTCAATATACACCATCAAATTCAGTCTGGTGTAGCTACTGAGGCTTAATGGAGCTATCTTCCCTCATGATCAGGGACTCAGCTTTCCTCCAGGGCGGGGCGGGGCGGGAGGGGGAATTTTACCTGAAAGAGTGGCCTCCTGCCTGTGCCCTTCAGAAGCAGACACGTCTATGTAGGCATTGCCTCATTTCCATCCTTTAAGCATGAAAATTCTCAGGTGGTATCAGAAAAAAATCAGAAACAAAAACAACCCCCCCAACCTCAAAAATGTTATCTAGCAGCCTAATGTCCTCCTCAGGCTTTCACAAAGAATACCAAGGTGGGTGGCCAGCACTGCAAGTATGTCCCTCTCAATCTAAAAATCCCACAGCCTTCTCCCTGAAAAAAAATAGTGGGATGCAAATATGTTTCATTCAGATATATGGGGCTTTGGTCCTTGAGATTGGTTATGCAGGCAAATCAGTTCTTGGTATCTTGGTAATATAATGGGAAACTTTATGGAATGGTGTGCTATTCAGAGTCATTTGGAAAGTCAGTTTACAATCCTGGCTCTTGGCAGAAAGGAGCACCAGGTATACGGCAAGCTGAAGCAATATCAAAAGTACAAAAAGAGAAAATATCACCCTGCAAGTGGTAGCTAAAACAAGTGCAGGTGTTTAAGAGGTCAGCAGCTGCCCTCAATTGCCTCCGAGCAGCTATCAACCTGCTGGACTTGGAACCAGCCCTTTTTATTGTTAGACTCTTGACTGGTGTCATGTTTTTTCAGTTTGGGAGCATATGGCTACTTATTGCTTTGGTCAAAAGAGGGGGTATTCGGTGGAGCTGTGCAAGAAACACAGGAACAGCATTGTCCCTTTACCAACCTCAAGCAACCCACAGAAATAGCAGGTCATAGATGAAATACATCCATTATGTACTTCAGATGCAAGCAGATAACCTGCTCTTCATTCTATCTCTAGCCTCAGAGAAGTGGGAGCAAACAGAGCAGGTTCCATATAAAACATCTCAGTAAGTTCCTAAAGGAGGCTAAAATGTCCTTCATGTTCACATTTTACCAACTCAAAGACAATTTTTCCATTATGCAAATGAATGGCAGCTTCCCCCCCCCCCGCCCTCACCTCCCAACAATGATCATTACATTTGATATGACAGTTGCTCCCAAGGTCTCTTCTGTGATCATGGTTTTATTAGTATTGACTTTAGGGAAGAAGGAAATTCACTGATCTCTTCCCAGACAATTTTTCTGCTCACAGTTCTGATGACAACACACAATTATATGATTTCTGGTGTATCTTGAATTCATACACAGACACATATACTATGCTGAGGTGGAACACTACCAGCTGCAAAGTGCTATTTCAGAAGAATGTTAACAGAAGATGACAATGGCCATAGTGGAAAATAAGAGGTGATACAGAAACAAAAATCCAATCTGTACTGGGGCCTACTGGGAATGCCTGAAGGAACCAGAGCTCAAGATACCTCTCCACTAACTCCCATTATCCCCTCTGCCCCTCAGTCCACCACATCCATTGGCAGAGATCAAGTTTCAATTGTATATATTCTGCTCTTTCAACTGGTGAGTGCAGAGAATTGGACAGCATGATCCTTAGGTCAGATGACAGTTGAGGAATGGAGGGGGTTCATTCAGTTCAATCTAGAGAATGGGTACCAGGGAGAGAGAAAGAACACAGTATTTCAAAGCCTGCCTTCGCACAATGGCCAGGAGGCGTGGTGTGGGGAGGGAGTAGAATAATGCAGATCCTACTCACTTGAAGCAGCCTGGAGGTTCTAACGGTGGGATACAGAAAACTCCTTCACTCATCCAGCAGCTAAAGCAGTTAGAGCTTCAAATTTATCAAACACTAGATTTCTGGAGGTTAATATGAAAGATGGAGCCTCCGAACCAGGTCCTGAAACAGCAAACTGGTAAAAATACCAGCACCCTTCTTCTGCCAAACAGGTGGGAGCACAGAGCTGACCTTCCAACCAAGGTATTGGCTCTGGATCTCATTGGAAGGAGCGCCCCACTTTTCAGTTTTGTATCTACCTAGGGTTAGTAAGTGTCTAGTGAACATTCATGTGTTGAAGAGATAGAACACATCTCTTTTAGAGACCCCATTCCCTCCAGGAAAGGAGGAAGAAAAGTCTCAAATATATTCATGCTTTCTTGGTAAGTAAAGACTAAATCAATAAAGAGAAAGATGGAAATAATTGTTAATGAAATGTATGATGACTTGTAGCTGTCTTGGTCCCAGGATATTAGAGAGTCAAGGCACGTCAAGGAATATCTTTTACTGAACAGACATCTGCTGGTGAAAGAGACAAGCTTTTGCAATTACACTGAGCTCTTCTTCAGGACCCAAAGAAGAGCTCCGTATAAGCTCAGAAGCTTGTCTCTCTCACCAATCGAAGTTGGTTTAATAAAAGACATTACCTCACCAACCTCGTCTCTCAAATGTATAATGATAAATTTAGTACTGGAACTTGCTCTTTTTATATATAGTGGGAGTTTTGACCTGGGCTTCAGTGAGAGCAAGATCACAGTCTTATTCTAATTTTCCAGAGGCAAATTATGAATCATCTAAAGATTCTAATAAATATTACATAAGGGGTTTAACTTATTTCCTTGTACCTCAATAAAATTAAACAGTTTTGGCCCTAATAATTCACTCTTTCACTAGCACTGTAAAATTGATAAATAGTTCTATCTTCATATGACTGGGAATATCCCAGGACCCTGAAAGAAGTCTGCAAAACACTAGAAAAAAATATTAGGCTATAAAAATCACAGTAGGCCCTGTGGCATTTTTGACAGCTCCCAAAAAAAAGATTTTTGAAAGTGTGTAGGAAATGGTTCATAACTTCTTCTTTAATAGCAAAACAGATAGTTTGCAGGCATTAGAAAGACAGAAACATCCGGCTCAAAAATAATGAGTTAGTGCCATGACAGATACCGTAATTTATGAAAATATACATACATTGAAGAAATCAAAATATTTTGAAATACTTGGAATTCTTGGGCCTCATTGTAAGTTACACCGCAGTGACTTATGGTGGCCTCAAAGTGGGGAAAAAATGTCCCCCTGAGAATACCCACTGCATTGAGGGCCTCTTTGAGATACTGAGCTGTCATAAAGGCTACTCATTGGCTCAGCTCCCAGGAGTCGCAGGAAGGAAAACATAAGTTAGACTTTCACTAGGAAACATCCTTTAGCTCACCCATTGAGCAAGGAATACAATCACTAGCATGCCTATCTAGATACATACAACATTAATACAATAGTCTTTCTATATTCCATGTTTCCTAAAAATTGCGTTTGTTATTTATGCCTAGAAGTAGATTTGAACATGGTCATGTCTCATCCTGGTACAGTCAGTTATGTATTTTTAAATAAGGAAAGAGTAAGTCTAGTTAGAAATCTTCTGACAAAAGGTTTGGAGCGTTGTTTGTTTTTAACGAGAAACTGGGTATTTAACAAAAGCAATTAAAAAAATTGTTGGAGAATTGAAACTTAAATCCTCCCCCCCCTTTTTTTTTTGGTTTTCAATGAAAAATTGACATTTTCTGTAAGAAAAAAAATCCATCTATTTTTAAGAAATATTATAAAAATATAGGAAATTACTGATATATGTTAAGAGCTGATGTAAAGAGCTGCAATATACATTTCCTGTAAGGTATTTCTTCTGGGAAGAGGCAACAGGTACCATAACCTCATTTATGTTGAAGGAGTCAGACACTTCAGGAAAGTGCATTTGAAGTAGCTTATGCACAATACAGATAAACTACTTTATTTGGCAGTGGCACTCATGGATCACGAAATGACATAATAGGGGAAGTCCTTTCTTCTGGATCCATTGTTTGGAAACTGTCCTGGGAATAATGTAACACATCTTAAAGTCATTATTTAAATAAAATTCACATTACCTTTATATGGGAATTTTGCCAGACGAAGGACTTCAGGATGTACTAAACAATAACCTATTAATTTCTATAAAGCTTCTGGTTATAGGCCACGTATTGACTCTGTCTTCAATTAATACATGCAAGCAATTTTGATATGTTATTTGCTGAATAAATTACCATTTCAGCTGAGAACGTACTGCTGAGGACACTTAAGTGGACTTAAAACTAAGTCTGACAACTACTGATTGGAACTGATCAGGAATGACATCAGCAGTACCTTCCCCTGAGTAAATGTCAAAATCAGATCAATGATGGATGTGATAAGAGAATGATGGAAAGATAAGGGAATGATTCTGACTTCACCAGAAATGACAGTATACTGCATGCACGTATTACATGCACAGACACATACCTAAAATACGTACAGACATTTAAACTTGATTTTTCAACATTGCTTTATAGAACATGCACACACAAAGTAATAACACAGACTTGCAGACAGGCAATACTCATTTGGCTGATGTAATGAACTGGGGAAACTGTCTATGTTTACCTTATGAATTATGGTTAATTTTATGAAATTGCTATTACCATTGAATGTGCCAATATGTAGTGAGTGCACTGTTGGCTGACATGGTCCCTGATATGTATCACCAACCTTTTTGGAAGAAACTAAAAAACAAACAAAAGGTGTTAACCTTAATGACTATGCTCTGGCAGGGCAATGGTAATGTTAGATGTCTGAACTGGAAATTAACCAGTTTGACCAAGAGGAACAGGGAGTGGAAAATGAAAATTTGCTAAACAGGAAAACAGGTGGGATGTTAACGCCATCCTTTAAAACCCACAGAGGGTGAGTGAGAGAGGAAAAGGGTACAGTCTTTTGGAGGGTTAGGGGTCTCCTCTGACTGAGTAACCAGCCAAGATCCAAGACAACTGATTGCGGAGGGGAGAGGGCAGATTCTGTGGTCCAGAGGGGAAAGTCATGAGGAGAAAGGACCACAGTATTGCCAACTCTTGCAATTTTATTGTCATATTAGTGATTTTTGACTGTTTTTACCTGTCTCATGAAAACATGATGACAGATGCTAATTCATGAATTGTCTCTTGTTCAAAATGTCCACCATCTCCTACGACTGTCAATGGGGAAGAGGGCAGCAAGATGGCTGCCATTTCCCTATAAATTATCTGCATGTGGGAGCAAGGTTGCCTTTCATAAAGTCAATTGTCATCTCCCAGTGTTTAAAAGAAGATTGAAGCCAGCATGTGAGTAAATGGCTTAAGGCTGCCACTGTTCATGAGGCTGGAGAGGACATCAGTGACTGTGAGGAGCAGTAGAAACAAAACACTGTGAAAGGTGAATGGAGAGACAAAGGAGAGCAGGAAATAGATGGGTTGCAGGGGAATGAGGTGCAGAGGAATGTGGGGTGGGAAGGAGTCTGAGGGGGATCGTGATTGAAGTGAGAGGTGGAGGACTCAGATGGAAAATTTCTCAGCCTGGGAAGAGTAATGGGTCAGAGGAGTGTCTACCAAGAAACCAGGGGGGCAGTGTTGCCAACTCTCATCAATTAACAGCCACAATATTTTGGTGCCTACAGCAGGTCCTCCTCTGATCCTATGATTTTCAGGGCTGGGCACATGTACCGAACTCTGTCTGAGACCCTGGGGGCTGAGGACACAGACCTGTCCTGCCACTGAGCCTTGCCTTAATTTATGGGCCTATAGCAGAGAGAGGGTCCTAGGAAAGTGGGAGGCAGGGATGGGGGAGTTGGGGAAGTGGTGCTGCTGGGTCCCAGGTAGCAAAGTCCTGTGGGGTAGAAGGAGATAGAGACAGAAGTGTTGCTGCTGGTTCAAGACAGCAATACGGAATGGATGACGTTCCTCTACCTCAGGAGTGAGGAGCGTGTAAGTGGAGAATCTGTCTGAGCAGCCAGGAAGAGGAATGTATTTTTGTGTGCATAAGAGATTAACTTTTCAATCTGAAATTATCACACACATACATTGACAGATGGGTAGTGGTCCATAAAAATTCAAAAGAGAGACTAAAATGTGATTTGATTAAAAAAACCCTCATGATTTCTGGGAACTGACTTATTATTTTAATCACTGGAGGTTGAATATACTGTGTCCAGGAGCACGGACATGGAACCCTGAAGGGACACTCTCCCAAACCCTAAAGAATGCTCAAGAGAGGTGAGGAAACTAAGGCTAAGAGTAGCATGCAGGTGCTTCATTGTCTGTCTATATCTTCTGCTCTCTTATTGCAAAGAATGATTGTCTTTGGAGCCTTTTACAAAGTCTGTGTGATATGCTCCTGCTATCACATCCCACTGAAAAGGTAGACTGTATGTATGTGAGAGAAAGGGAAAGTGTAGAGGGGAGGGGGTTGCAATTAAGTAGCTTTCTCTCTTTTTTTACTGTAAAAAGTTAAATCAGAATGCCCCCAAGGTTGAACTCTGGGAAAAGATTATTAAGTAGCTGGTGGGATTGGGCATGGTCAGTACTGATCCTAGGCTACTGGCTGTGAGGTCATGTTTCCTTGAAGGGGTGACAAAGTCTGTGTCCAGGAAGTGTGCCCTGAGGCTAAAGAGTCAAACCCTCATTTGTCCAGGCATAGATTAAAAGCAATATGAAAATATGTAATTATTTGTGGCTAACATAACCACTTTCCACCACAGAGCTGCTAATGAAACTTTATTTTACACTTTTTGTTTGTTGTGAACGGAAATAACTGCATTAGAGGGAAATAGGTGTCTACCACAGTTTTAAATAATTACAGAAATAGTAACTGGACTATGTGACTTCCAAATGTGGTGACAAGCATTAGCTATGCCTGTGACACTCCTGGAATTGGTGAGTAGTGTTTCCCCACACCACAGCTGGAGTCTCAGTTTAACCTACTCAAGGTACTCTGTGATCAGTTGGAGGCAAGATTATAGCTCAGTTGCTCTTGAATATCAGATGTGTATTTAGGCCTCTAGACAGCCCAGTTAATTAAAACAGACCCATGTAGAGATGAACATTACTATGGGGCTATAGAATTGAGAAAAACAAAACCGTTGAGCAGAGTTAACAGGTTGCCCCAACATGTCTTTTAGCTACTTTGCTTTTTTGTTCCAGCAATGTAACCTAGAGCATAAGGGGTGTAAGACAAGGGAAATCTTGATTTCCAGTGGTGTCTATAAAGGAGCACACGTGCTCTCAACCTCACTAGCACTGAAAGCATGAGAGCAATACCATGAAAACCCCAAGCCTATAGTACCGGAGTTCTTCAAGCTGAACCCCATTAAAGAAGCACACCATAAACAATGGGATGGTCTTCTGTTATTAAAACCTTTTGTAAATGAATCACTTATGTTGCCCCTTTGAAAAACACTAACCTTAAATCCACGGTATGCATTATCACTTCACATTATTTCTTAGGTACCACCAGCCATACCTTACATGCAGAAACACACATGGGTCTTCCAGAAGAACAGACAAGAATGGGGAAGAAATTCAGTGTTCAGCTAAATGTGTGCCAATCTGTAACCGTAAAACAGTTAAGTATGTGACTATATGAGCTTCCATGCATGACAGCATTAAGCACTGTGTGAGAAAGAAAATATCTGTGGAATGTGAAGATTGTTTCAGAGATGCCCCAAGACAGCATTTCCATGACTTTGTGAACTGGTCTTCAGAGGATGTAAACCATAAAATCAAATATATTTATGTTAATGTATGTAGGGAAAGAATTTTTAAAAAGTTCATTTAGGGTAGGCACTGCAATGTCTCTGCTTAACCCAGGAAAACTTATCTCAAGGAATGGAGCTGATGAAAAAAGTAATAAAAGCAGTGAACCCACATATAGTGTTAGATAAAATAACCAGTGTTAGATAAAATTACACATAAATGTGTAATGCTGTATATTCGCAGTGTTCTCCAATCAGTATGTTATAAAACATTGTTAAAAAAATAGTAAGAAAATTAAAATGATTAAAATAACGAATGGTAAGGGGACAAATTACTGATCTAAAAAATAAAGGTTGGTGTTTGCAAATAAAGAGTAAACGGAAAATGGCTGTGTGAAGCATGATATTTATTGATCATCCCACCAGGGGTTCTGTGTCATGGTAACATACCAGGAGAGAGGTGTTTTGGGTTTTTTTTTAAACTCACCTCATGCTACTCCTGTGAAAGCACAAACCTTATGCCTACAGTATCTGGACTGCTGGTATGCATAATATGTCACGTGCCTGTGGATTCTGCTAGTAGCAAATATAAGCAGGTAATAACTATTGGAATTCTGGTACCATTAGTAACTGCCATTAGTATAAAACTTCAGGTAATTAGAGGTCATGGCTGGCTTCATAGCAAACAGATTTCACTTCATAAAAGTGCTGGTGTTGTAGTTCAATTGTGGAATACTGAGGAGGAAAGTGCACTTGCCTCAGGTGTCCTAGAGGTTGTTCATCATTTAGTTACCTCAGGAGGTTGGTTAAACTCATTATGTGCCCTCTGAAATTCTGCAGGAAGCTCTTGCCTTATGGAGACTTCAACATCCCCTCCCTTCGCCGTGTTGACAACAAAATCATTCAGAATGGACAGCTTGAAGATTTAAAATTTACCATTTATCGAGAAAATTTTATGGATAAATTAGATTTCAGCAAAACCTCCTAAACATTCCCCACAGCTGGATATAATCAACTTTCTTTTATGATGGCCTTGGGAAGGAGAGAATACTTCATTAAAGAAAGGCTGTGATTTGTGCATTTTACTTTGCTTTAAGGACATGCCCAATGCTGTTATGATTGGTTGTCTCCCATCTGAAAAGTTTGGTTATCAGGTTCTTGATTTATGTAGACAATATATTAATACTGGTCTGGTCTCTAGAGACTTTCTCACATATTATTGGAGCTGCATTATGTACCTCTTCACTTTTCTGGGCTTTATCATGAATTCTTAAGAGCCTTACTAAACTTCCTAACAGAAACTGTATGTATGTGAGTGAAAGGGAAAGAATAGAGGGGAGAGGGTTGCAATAAGGTAGCTTTCTACTGTTGTGATCGTAATTTACCAGTTAAAACATTTCACTGTATATTTTTATCCAACTTAACCCTTCTGATTAGGATTCACTGAGAATTTCAAATTTGTATTTTTTCATATAACAGTTTATTCTTTCCCATATAATGTTCTGCTTTAATGACCTCGTGGGAAGGATCTTCTGTTGAACTGCATGGTTATCAGGAGTTAGAATATTGTATAAAGCTGCTGAAATTCTGACTTTTGAGGAAGGTTCAGCATGTTAAGTCCACCCAGGATAATATAGTAGTGAGAGCAGGAGCTAGGAAAGTAGGAATTAGGACAGATGAGGCTGTGGAAGGAAATACTAAGGACACGCAGGCTCAAGGAGTAAGAATACTTTGAGATTTCTGTTACATGGCTGTTTTGAAGTATAAGCAAAAAGCCACCTTAATAAGTCATTTGTGCACACTATGCATTCTAAGGTTCAAAGATAAAAATGATAGTTTTTTTTAAAAAGAAAAAAAGCAGCTTTGTAGAGGAGGGTGGTTGTATCTTTTCACTAGAGAAAAGTTATTCCTGGTAGAAGGATAAAAAATAGTGTATAAGTAGTTATAAACACCTCTTTATTATTTTAAATGTAATTATTACCTTAACTTAAAAATTTGTCCCCGCTTTTTTTTATAGAGACTCCATTGACTTAGATATTCATTCTCTCTTCTCCTGAAACCAGTGCCACCGTATGACTTTCAGGAGTAGTTTGTGATCTTATTGGGAGGAAAAGGCCAGAAACTGCTGCAGAAAGGTCAGGCAAGTTCTGGTTGAATAGAAGAATGGTCTTCAAGGGGCAGCAAAAGGTTTTCTTTATTTATTCCAGTCTCCTCCTCCTGGCTTTTGTCTTCTGCTATATTCTATTGCCCATGCCCCTCTACACATCTTCCTCTGCATTACCACTCTCCTGCCTCTCCTTCTCCTAATTGCTAAAGAAATTGATGTGTAAGCATTAAATTTTGGCTGATCCAGTTTAAAATCTTCAGGCCTCTTGTAGTGGGCCTCCAAAGCAACACAACAGGTGAGGGGATTTTTCTTTTCTTTGGTTTGATGAGGTCTCAAATTTGCTTTGCTAGCAGTAGGTACATGGCTGTGATATTACCAAAGGGAACCAGTCCTTCAGTTGGAACACAGCTTTTGACAATCAGTGTTTCCAACCAGATTCAAGTTAAAAATATTTATTTAACCACGGCAGATAAAGCGATACTGCGATTTGGGCACAAATCCTACCTCTATAGTGCTTGTAGGCGTTGCTAATTTAGAGAACCCTGCAGGAGTGGCTGTTGTGAAAGAGGGAGAAGTCAAGCTCTAAGATGAGGAGAAAGGTAGAGCCAGCTCAGACAAGAGTGTGGACTGAGGAGATGATGACATGAATAAGGATAGATATTTTGGAAGAGTGGCAAAAGAGACAGAGTGTAGGAAAAGGGCATTTCAATTCTATTGTCCTTTCGCTGTATCTGGGGAGTCTATATGAATTTTGTCATATCTCTGAGATCTATATAAGCTCCTATTTCAGATTTGGGAGTTTTGTTTTGTAGCACAGAACACTTTAGATGGTTTAAAAAAAATCCTTCCTAACACTAAATTCATTTGCACAGAAAATAACAGCACACATTATTGTAAAGGGTAACTTTAAAAAGTTCGGAAGTTTGGTTTTGAAAAGCTGTAGTGTCCTGAAGTGTCAGATTTTATCTGAATGCTTTGCAGTTTGATATTTTCCTTCTTGCTACCCCCCTCCCATCCTTCTGTTTTATCAACCCATTATTCCTTTTATATGAGCCCCTACCCCAGACACTAAACATTTGATCAATTCACTTGGGGTCCTGCTCAAGCATGAGAAAGCTGGGATTCCATAAAAGGACAATGTTTGCTTTTAGCAGAGTCTCTCTCTCTCACCCATCAGGACAAAAAAGCAAAGATTCAGAAGGAGGAGAGCAGGGTCTTGGGAGCCTGAAAAGACTGTCCAAAACCCAAAGGGCTCTCAAAATGGTGAGGACACTTCAGAAGGAAGGGTTTTGCATGCAGGTATCTATTATTTTTCTATAGATCTGTATCTCTTGTGTTTTGTGTATGCTTTGTCTATGCTGTGCTCTAGAAGAGTAGTGCTTAACCTTTCCAGACTACTGCACCCCTTTCAGGAATCTGATTCGTCTTGCATAGCCCCAAGTTTCACCTCATTTAGAAACTACTTGCTCACAAAATCAGACATAAAAATACAAAAGTGTCACAATGCATTACTACTGAAAAATTGCTTACTTTCTCATTTTTACCATCTAATTATAAAATAAATCAGTTGGAATATAAACATTGTACTTTCATTTCGGTTGTTGGTATATAGCATAGTCTAGTCGTTGTCTGTATGACATTTTAGTTTGTACTGACTTTCCTAGTGCTTTTTATGTAGCCTGTTGTAAAACTAGGGAAATATCTACATGAGTTGATGTACATTATGGAAGACTGCGGCGTAACACTAGGGGTATGCATAGCCCTGGCTGAGAAGCGCTGCTCCAGAAACTCCTTTGCAATGTCTCTGTGATATTTGTTGTAGCTGTCACATAGTCTCTGAAAGCTGAAACAGTAATCCAGAGTCTCCACAGTTTTGGTGGAACTCTGAGGAACACATAATTGCTGCTTGGGAGGTGTAGGAGGGCCAATACTGGTTTCAGGACTTATGCAGAGGTTATCAGGAAAGGTTACTAGATAGAGGATCTGCACTTTGGGAGAGTGCCTAAGTGCCCAGGACTTGAGACAGTGACTGGACTCTGGCCAGACCCAGCCAGCCTAAGAACATGTGGGAAGCCCATTATTTAAATACATTTGGACCTGAGATTTAAAACAGGTTTAATAGATAAGGTTGAGTTTCAGAACTGTTCTTAATTTTGTTAGCCATTTCCAGTGGGGTTTTCAATGTTGTAGCAGGAATACATTGCTCAGAGAATTTGATTAGATGATATTTTTACTCTCTACTCAAAATAAATCAAGACCTACAGTTGTAATATTAGAAGACAATATTTATCTTTCCCTATCCTTATCAGTCTGCCAGTTTCATCATTTATAGCAACAGATGCCGCAAAATGGAGTGAGATTGTATCATAAAAATGTGTTCTAGATATTGGACCCAACCTCCTTGATACTCAGCATAAAACTCAATAGAAGTGATAACTATCTGAAATGCTTCTGCCACCCCTTACTCTCACATTCACATTTGGATCCTTTTCATCAGCTGAAATTTCTGAAGTTTGTATTATACAATTTCTCAGTGAAAAAAATCATGTCTCAGAGGAATTTAACCCATGGGGCTTTGCAAAACTATACAGTCTTCGAAGAATACTAAAATCAAAGATATTGACTTTCTGGCACATAAAATATCAAAGGGAATGAATTCCTCTACAGTAACATCACAGGCTTTGGCCTTAATCTTAGTTATCCTGTCTGTGAGAAATCAAAGAGCATAGCTCTTGGTTATTAGCATTAGTTCCTTCTGTGACACAGAGCTTTACCTACTGTCCCTGTTGCAGAAGCCCATTGGCAAACAGCTCCACAAAGCTTGTGCTGTTTTATATAATTAGCAGGCAGGGTGATGAGTTCAGGGGGAAATTAGATTCTACTTAAAAACATATTTTATAGGCTTTTCTGTGGCACTCATTACCATATCATGAAAGTGTGGCACAAACATCAATGGGTTTATCTTTGCAACACCCCTCTGAGGGAGGGAAGTCTTGTCATCCCCACTTTATAGATGAAATAGAAAAATAGAAACGGCTTACCTAAGTTCAGACAGAAACTCTGAGGCAGAGTTATGCCTTCAGTATGTTATGCACATGCATATTTCTTGCTGGAACATTTAAGGAGGACTAAGCAGCAGGAGAGCGTTATCATGTTTGGGTTCAGACTCTGCCTTGTAGCCACTGGTCTGAACTGGTGCCAAATTACACCAACGGAAGTTCTGGGTTTGCTTCAAGGCTGTACAATTGGTCCTGGAGCTTCTGTTGCACCATGCTTTCAAATGGTACATTATTATCCTTTATCTTCCATCAGCTTGTTTTCGTAAGTGAAATTCCTTGGCCAAGGGTCCCCTGTTCTTTGCAAACTACCCTCACCTCAGATCTGACAAACACACTACATCAAACTCACCTTATGGGATATTTAGCCAAGAGTAATACCTGTGCTATCTACAGAGACTTGTAACATGTCAAGATTCGTAATTCTTGTGAAATGTCTGTACTGACAATATCTAAGAATAATGTATTTATACTGAAAGTATGATCTATGGACTTGGGGCAAAAATTACTCACCAGGGGTAATGTGTCTTGGGGATGACCCATTCTAGCAAGAAGGAGATGTCACTCCTGCCTAGTCAATTGAGAAGGTAAATGAATGTTCTTTTATCTACTCTTGCACCATCCCAGAAAAGTCAATGGGAAACCATCAAAGACAATTGCAAGTGACCAAAAACACTTGGAGGTGAAAAGGAACATTATAGCAGGCAAATCACCCTACCTATGAATAAAGACAAAAGACAGTTTCAGTATAACATAACTTAGGGAAACGGACTCTGGATCCATTCTCTGAGGATATCCCGTAAGGAGCAGGGGGCTTTCATGAGTGAATCCAGGTTCTTGTGAAAACAATCAGCTCTGCAACGGATTGAACTTTAGGGGTGAAATTGTTTTATTAGATAGGAAGGGTAACAATGAATAAATTTAGATTCTGTTTTGTGTTGTAACCAGTTATTTCTATCACTTTCTCTCACTAATAGTTAAATCGTTATCCTTTTTTTAGATAATCTTACTTTTGCTTTATTATAAGTGCTCATGGGCACTGTGTTGTTTACAGGAGTGGTGGTTTATGGTAAAACTAGATACATTTCTTCTCTGGGGGCAGATATGGAATTTCTGTGAGAAGCCAGTGTCAGGGGCTGGCTATTGAAAGGAACTTGGAGTTTAGGGTGCTCCTATTGTTAACTTGTGGCTGAAAGCTGGCGGTGTCAGCGAGCTGACATTCAGCTACCAAAAGAAAGACTCTTTCTCACAGGGAGTAACAAAGTGATTAACAATCCTTGGTGCCCCCAACTATGGTCACAGTGGTGGTGGGGGCACATCCTCCTTCCACTCCCATTTGCATGGCTTGAATCCCAAGGAGTACTATGAAGAAAGGTGTATGTGTCCAGTAGAGCTCAAGTAGTGTATTTGTACCTGAAACTTACTCGGAGTTCACAAATAGAAGAGAAATTCCTTCTGTTCCCCCTATTTTGCATAAGCACAAGGTGCTGTCACCTACTGGTCCTTTATTCCATTTAATAATCGGTGGTGATTCATTAATCTAATGCATGAAGGGGAATAGATTCCCTTTAGATTTATGAATATGGAACTATATTTCTCTTTGTCTTGATGATAAATGATTGCCGTGATGACCTTAATTTCCTTTAATCTTACTTTATTCTTCTATATTTCAGCCTCCTCTTTGTATTCAGGAAAGGGACTCTCAAGATCTAAGGTGCAGGACTTAAAGAACAGATTTCCATTACATGTACTAGAGCTGAGCAAATAATTCATAGTGAATAATTCATTTGATGCATTTCACCTTTTGTTAAAGAGGTGCCTGTGGTACATTGTCATCTCCAGTGATACACTTGTTTGGAGCATAATAACTAAAGGAAGAAAAACAGGGCCAAATGGCTTTTGTTCAGTAATCTCCTGTCAAACTTTCAAAGGCTGATTCCTGATTGCCTTTTGTCTCATGAAATCTTAAGGCATCATTTAACTGTTTTGCTAATTTTTTTCATACATACCCTAGAAGCAGAGCCACTGTCCCAACAGCAGAAATAAACAAGAGAACAATTTTGCAAAGATTGCTTATAAATCCATAAATAACATTGAAAAAGCATATTTTGTCTATTCTCATTCATGGGAGCATTGAGTAGAAATGGGGGAAAGGTTCATATATATACACACACAAAATTCTCAAGCTTCTCTTCCAAACATATGTGTTACTCCCACTAAAATCAATGAGAGTTTTGTGTGCATAAACACCTCAAGAGTGGAAGTATGCTGAGGAGAACTCTGTCTATCCATTTACAATTCAAGCAGAATTTCATCTTGGCCATTATTCCATCCCCTCCATAAGCTTATCAAGCTCAGTCTTGAAGCCGGTTAGGTTTATTGCCACCACTGCTCCCCTTGGAAGGCTGTTCCACAACTTCACTTCTCTGATGGTTAGAAAGCTTCATCTAATTTCTAGTCTAAACTTCCTGATGGACAATTTATACCCATATCGATGCTGAACTTAAATAACTCATTTCCCTCCCTGGTATTTATTCCTCTGATGTATTTATAGAGATTAATCATATCTCCCCTCAGCCTTCTTTTGGTTAGGCTAAACAAGCCATGCTCTTTGAGTCTCCTCTCATAAGGCAGGTTTTCCATTCCTCGGATCATCCTAGTAGCCCTTCTCTGCAGCTGGTCCAATCTGAATTAATCTTTCTTAAACATGGGGGATGAGAACTGCACACAGTATTCCAGATGAGGTCTGACCAACGCCCTGTATAACAGTACTAGGCCTCCCTGGGCCTCTGTGAATTCTGACTATGGAATAGCTGAGGAGCTGCCTTCTTCCCTCAACTTCTACTCTGGCCTCAAGATAAGTCAATTTGGTATGTAAATTGCAAACTGTAATAAAGTGGTCATGATAGGGTTATCTGGGTTACTCAGAACATTATGGGATGTATTTATGTTTACCTTCCCTTTTTTCCTGTTTTAGTTTGGTTCAGGCATCTCACCCCCTGCCATACATACTGCAATTCTCAGTCTGGAACCTTGTGAGTAGACTTATATTTGTTTTAGTGAACAGTCTCTTTACAAAACAACCTACATGTAAAGAACAAAAACAAGAGGCCTTTGTGCACCCTAGGATTAAGCCCAACATTAAATGAGAAGAACTTTATATTAAGAAGAACTTAATATGAAGTGAGGTACTTAAGATCATAAAAGATGGTCATTGGTTGGGCTAGGAATTGAATGCTGGTCTCTGAACTCCCAGTCCAGTGCCTTAACCACTAGCCTCACTGCTACTCAGTCTGATAATCTGATTTGTTTTTTCCATAGAGGTTCTGCAGGTCAAATTAGTCCCTCATCTACATGTGTACAACCTTGTTTTCTTAAAGCTATTCCCTCAGCGACACAGGTGTAAATCCATTTTTGATTAATGAATTGCACTGGTGTTACTGTGGGCATAATCTAGAGAGAATGGGCTGTATAGTTGGAGGTTAAATTGTGATTTGACCTCTGGAAACCACTGATGATCACTGCCTACAATGGAAAGAACCTATCTTACTTGTAACAACATATATCTTACTTATAAAGAGAGAAAATTGGATATGAAAAGCAGCGAAAGACTGACTATGGAATCCCCAAGTATTTTTATGGTTGCACCTACTATAACTGGTAAACAATAGCATTAATTCAGGAACAAACATGGGAGCATAATTTAGAAGGGATTCTGACAGACATCTAAAGCCTAAACATTGACTGTTATCATCATGAGAGAGCAGGTTTTCAAATGAGCTCAGTACCTCATATCTCCTATTCTTCCTAACGGGAACAAACCCCCTGAAAGAAAGCCAAGGATTGTGTCAGAAGACTGAAGGTGAAAAAGAAACTAATTGCTTCATTAGTGTGGAATTATAGTTGAATTTCTTTTTGTTCATTAGATTGGCAGGCAAATGAAAATCAAAAATAACATTTTCCATTAATTTTGTTGAATATCACTACATCCTTTCCAAAACCCCAACTTTTGAATTGTCTGCACATTTTACAGTTTAAGAAAATTAAGTTTAAATAGAGGAAGATGCCCACCCTCTAAAAATGTGTTAAATGGTCATTATGTCACTGAAAGCAGTGATGTAAAAGACCCATTAGATCACCATTCCATTTCCCGGACCATTCATGCCTAAGTGTAAAGGTTGACCAGTGCTGTTCATAAATTGACTAGTGCCATACATTTTACTTGGGACTAAGTGAGCCTTCTCTTAATTTCAGTGAATACCCCTGAGTTTCAGGATCAAGTACACCGACTACTTTAGGGCACAACTCAGTTAAAAGCACAGTTTCAAATAATTTTGATTTAAATACAAAAAATCCCTTTCCTATGTGTCAGATTTGGGGAAGAAAGGAGTTCACATGAATCTTGGCTCAAGACATTCATCACACATGTGATGAGTTTCAGGTTTTGTTACAAAAGTTTAATGAAGCCCTAGTTAGTATGAAAATTCAAACATAAGCACCTAAATCAGGTTCTAGTGAAATCAATAGCAGGATCAAGTCCTGAAACTGACACCCTGTGAATGTCAAAACCCACTTGAAAAGGATCGGTTTGGATTCCAAGACTAAATCCTTATTAAATAATTATAATGATAAAATGTATTATTAATACTTTCACTTGAAGTTAAATTCCAGAGAAGTTGTTTTATTTCTTAACAATGGAAATACTTACAATAGATTTGTTTAACTGTACTGTATCAGTGCGAAGTTGACATACAACACTGCTTTTATTTTAATTTCTAGTACTACTGTTGTCAATTTTAGAGAATTGTGTTTTGCAGATATTACGGCAGTATCAACAACAAAAATTTATATTGTTATGGCAGGTGGCACTATTACACATAGTGTTCTAAATTATTTTTCTTGGCATGGATGAAGAAATATTCATTCTTAGGAAGACTTTTTCTGTGGTGGTGGTCTCGTGTTAGAGTTATCTCTTGAGGCAGACTTGCTCGCTGGGAATTGGGCATTGGTGTGTGGCCTGAGATTTCTGAAAGAAGGGATTACCTTATACGCTGTTTGTGACCAGCTCTGTTCCAAAACTGGTATATATGTGTGACTAAAACAAGTTACAGTTAGAATATACACCAATTTTGTGTCACTGATTTCTCACCTACTGGGAAGCTGATTTACAAGGCCCTGAATATCTGCTACCATTTGGTAGAAGATCTATAATGGTGTCAGAACAGGATGTTGGCATCAGAAGAAGAATAAATATTTTTATTACTACAGTGAAAACAAAAAAAGGGGCAGCTTAGACTCTGCAACTTGCCCAGATTAATAATTGGTTTAGTTCCTCTGCTGCTTTGACTTCTTTCCTGTAATGGTGACTAGTTGTGTATTCTGGGATCCTAGAACCATCTCTAAGTCTGCTGGTAGTGTGTAGGGAGACTCTGATGCTTCTTTTTCAATTTCCTAAGCTCTTTTCATCCCCTAGTGCCATTTTCAGTGGTTTGCTTACCATTTATTTTAAGTGCCAAGTATGGGAGAGAAGCAGTGGGGAGAAGAAATGCATTTTAATTGAATCCTCTGTTGGTACATATGTGCAAAGAAAAGGGCATTGAATTAGAAGGGCCCAGAAATATCCAGAAGTAGGGTGTGTCAGTTACTAGATCAATAGCTGTTTCTAAAGCTGTACAGAGGTTTGCCGTTGAGGACGAATCAGTTTTGCAGGTTCCACATATTCACTTTCTGAGAATTGAGCAGTCAGAGCTGAATGAGGGGAAAAGGTGTACATATAAGAGCTGGAGACAGCCCTGTGTATTGATAATCCGATCAGCATAGGACAAAGAGGTGTGTCTACTGTGAAGGCTAAGTCCCAATAGCTGTACCACTTTGGAATACAGACTGCAGATTCCCAAATCCCATTGGAAAAATGAGGGGAAAGAGTGCTATTGCATCAGTGGTCTCAAACTGCTGCTGGTTATGAAGTTCTTCAGATTGTTGCTTTCTGAGGAGATTCTGGAGACTTTGTAGGGGACTGAAAAGCTGCCATTCTCCTCAGGCTCTGAAAAAATCCAGGTCATACACCCTTTCTTGCACCCACACACACATTTTGAGGTCCCACTATAGAGACTGAGAAACCTTCCCTGTGAGATCACAGGGGAATGTGTTTTTGTGTGTGTGTACCAAAGGAAAAAATGTGTTTTGTTAAGCCCTCGCACTGAAACATAAGCATATGCAGCAAAGTTGGGAAATCTGTATAAACACAAAAAAGATTATTGCCTAATAGTGTAAGAAAATGATTCAGAAGTCTTCCTAATGCTGCTTGCAAATGTTGCATTTGTATTAAATGTATTATACACAAACAAACTGTATGATACTCTATTTCTGAAGTTGACTGGCAGCTTTTATTACCATCTAAATTCAGGGTTTTGCATACCATAGTCCTGATCTTTTAACTCTGTGTGATATTTCTTATTCTTATTCTATAAAGTCCTGAAACTATAGAACTCTGGCTTGCACTTTAGAATTACCTCAGCACTTCCCCACCCTGTTAGATCTACTGAGCTGTAGGAAAGAGGGGAGTGAAATAGTTATACCTAAAATTACCTCAGCACTTCCCCATCCTGTTATAATGGGAGCACAAGTACCAAGACTGGACCCAGCCTTTCATGGATGTGCAATAGTGAAGTGGGAATGACTCTTTGTGCACTCCCTCTTTGGGCACCCAGGCAGGGCTAGGTCCAGTCTAGTCTACCATATGTGTGGCATAATATCTTAATAAAACAATGCTGAATATATTCATATCTCCTGTTAAATTTTTGGGAACTTGTGGGGGACCATGAGCTGGAAATGTAAGAAAGCAGATATTTGTAGCAATTAATATTTTCTTTTTCGTTTTTGGATAGATGTAAATTACACTGGTTTAAGTGGTAGGCTTTTCTGTTTTAAGTGTGGCTTTCCATGCTTCATCAAGCCTAGGATCAAGGGGTCAGTATATCTGAATCAGAGAGAATCAAAAACTCAGATTTTTGGGCTTTTTTTAAAACCCACTTCAAATCCTAACAGTACTTAATATAGCTGTGAACCAGCAAGAATTGCCTTCAAACAAAAAGATAATTTTGGCAGGCTTAATGCTCCCATTGATTTGATAATAATGAAATTACAAAATTATTTTTTAAAAATACCCAAACAAATTACTTCTTTACTGATAATTTGTACCTCGCCTTCATTTTAATGCAAATACTGAGAGTGGAACATTCACAAACAACCCAGAGACTGAAATTGGTTTGCTTAAATAATCTGAATGTTTATCAATGATAAATGCATTTGCAAAAAATAAAATTGTCTGTACAGACAATTCACAAGCAGGAATAAATGAGCTACCTTTCATAGATTTTTATTGACAACAAATAATTAATCTTTCTATAGTGATGACCTTCTGATAGTAAGTCATTCCAAAGTAATTCAGTAGAGTTTCTCACAATTTGTTCCCCACCCTCAAGGCTTGCATGTAATTTTGACCAATGGGAGCAGAGAATAAAGTTTTAGCTATTTTATAACACATAACCCATGATACACAGCAGTCTGTTTTTTTAAAATAGAATTATATAATTTCTGGAACTGTGTTGGTTTTGTTTCATGTGTTTTGTTTTTCTAATTCTAATTAATTATTGAGCATTTTAACTTCTCAGTTTTGTGCAAGACTTTTCAAAAGCTGCACTTATTTACATTACAGAATTGTTTGATTTCTGAAAGTGCTGACTTTGTTATTATTTGACTCTTCTGGTTCCTATTGATTTTATTTTTAGCAGTTCCAGAAATGTTGCTGTGTGGTTAACAAGTATCTGTAGTGAAAAGTTTCTTGCTTTGAGACTGTGAAATTAAAATAGCAAGCATCTAAATGAACAATCTTATTACATAGCTAGTTTTATTTTTGTTGTTGTTTTTTTTCTGAAACATACTTGTAGTGCTAATAAATTGTTTCCTAGGTGTTGAAAACTGTTTTTAACCACTTTCAGCTTATATGCAGTATAAGCATTGAATCACTCTTAATAAACCATTCCTCAAAGGGACAGAGCAGGATCAGTGGGCAGAATGTTGTGCTATATAGAGTTTCTTCTCCCTAGGTCAGGAAACCATTTCCTCCCCTACAATCCACAATATGGTAGTACTTTAAATTATTATTATAATCTGGAAAGTGTCTATGTTAAAATGTCCTCTTCTTACTGAACCTTGTGCATTCAGAGTAATATCTATTGCCTTTAGTGACTAAAATTAGTTTTTACTGCTGTTAATCCTGTTAACCTTTCAGAGCTAAGACCCATTTTAGAGGGAACAAGCTGGATTTTATTCCTTTTTATACATCAACAGAATTGTTTACTAAATTCTAGTTGGTTACACTTGTCAAAATCCAATGAAGGCAGTGGGGTCAAGCAAGTGTTACTGAGGGCAATAATTTTACCTCCACATGTGATGATTCAAAATGGCATAAACCCAGCTCAAAGCTTGGAAGAAATAATCCATGTGTTCACACACAGCTGACTGGAAACAAGTGGAAAAAATTATATGAAAATGAAAAAAAAGTTAAAAATTTCCCCCAAAAATATTTTTTTGGCCAAAATATAAAATTTCAGGCCAAAAACTGAAAATCTTGATTCAGAAATTCCACCCCACTGCCTTAGAGAAGTTAGGTCCCTTTTGTCCCTAGTCTTGATAGAATAGATTTCTTTTTATGGTTATGTCTCTCCTCCTGCTGAACTGCATTGTGGCATCATGAATTCTGTGGTGTCAGTGCATGCTGGGAGATGCAGTCTGGCTGCGGATCCCACCTTACAGAGGAGAATGAGGGTATGAGGTGTGACAGAGTGCTGGGCAAGGCCTGCTAAGTCAGCCCCCAGTCATGCCAGCTCCCATATAAGGAGGTAAATTGGAAGTGGCTGGAGAAAACCAGCACCTAATTAGAGACCCAGAGACATCTACCAGCCCGATTAGCCTGGGCTGTAGAAAGGGTTGAGAGGAAAGAAGCCAGTGGGGAGGAGGCCAGGGAATGGAAGCAGAGCAATGGCTCATTCCTCCTGGGTGTAAATGTGAAGGGGCAAGCTGAGGATGGGAAAAGGTGGTGGGAGCACAACTTGTAAATAAACCTGCACCAGTGGTCACTGAACCGGAGGGTCTCCGACTGACTTTGTGAAAGCAGCAGAAGCGGAAGCAGGGTAGACTCAGTGATACTCTGCTACAGAGGCAGCCAACAGACAATTTCCTTGAAGCACCACAGTGCCATCACTGAATCAAGCTTTTCAGTTTTCAGCAAGACACTTTTAAAAAAAAATTTCCACAGAAAGCAGACACATTTGAGAAAAAAAAAAAAAAACAATTGGTTTAGTCAAAAATTTACATTTCCATTGAAAAGAAGTCTTGTTGGACATTTTGACCAGCCCTAGAAATAGTCCATCTTTTTTCCACCATTTTTGTTTGGTGTGGAAATCATTGAGAGAGAACAAACATGAAACCTTACATTGCCACTTATACAAAATCCCTTTTAAAGGCAGAGCCACACTTTAAACACGACTCTTTATTGTTGTTGGTTGTGTTAGGTAGAACAGTGTGAAAACTGGTGGAACTCAGAATTTCCGGTGTTGGGGACTCATTTAATCACCTTTTTACTGTATGAGTTATACACAAGTTTGTTTCCTGAAAATATTTATACTGGTCTGGCAGAGAGTTTTATTGCTCTGAGAAGTAACAGAATGCATAACCTTAAACTGTGTCTACCACCACATTATTTTTATGCTATTCAATGTTCAGCATGTAAAACCTGTTCAGGAAAGATAAAGTTAATGTTGTCCTTCAGCTTGTTTCCTCCCTCACAAAGTTCTGACCCATGTCCATGTTGCAGTCACTGTAAAAGGTAATTAAAAGGATTGAATTTCATGGTGTGAGATCTTGTGAACAAATACGTATCATTGCCCCCCTACACACACTGCTATGTGTCATAGGAAAGCTTTTCTGACCATGTATATTAAATTACTTTCTATCCCTGGTATTCAAGACAGGTGGTGTAAATAGAAGCAGCTTACATTTATTATGCACAGCAGAACTTTTTTGTGGAAGACCAATGGATGTATTTCACTTTAACCTGAGCTGAACCTGATTTCTCGTACAGAAGATCAAGAGGTTTATGGCAGATTATTTAAGGCTGGACAGCAAAGCTGACAGGTGCTGAGGACTGCTCTGGTTGCACAAACATGTCAATAATACAAAATTATGGCTTTATTCAGTAAAGAATAGGGCAGTACACAGCACTCTGAAAATGGGGTTGGTTGAGATCAAAGGTATATTCTGAAAAAGCAACAGCTATACAAAAATAGATACCCTCTCTGTGTAATCATATACTGGTGGGGAAATCAAAGGCAAAAAATAGGTGAGCTAGAATCATAGCAATAGAAGAGAAACTTTATATAACAGGCATTTTTGACGTATGCTGGCATACCAAAAATCAATGTGAAATTGTAATACCTGGCTACTGCTAGATTAGGTCCTCTAGGTAGCAGTATACCTAGAATATTCCACAGAACCAAAGACTAAGGTATTAAACTCAAAAATTGGAGAGCAGCATGCCATTAGGAATGGATAGCATTCATCCAAGACTGAAAGTAGCCCATGAGCTGCTGACAAAACTATGCTCTCTCATTAAAATCAGCTATGTTGAAGAAATGAAGGGTAACAAATGTTGCAGAGACTATCTATGCTAAAAGCAGTTTACTTAACCACTAATTTCTTATAATCCTTTTGCTAGTATTTCTGATATTGTTATTTGAATATTCACTTTCCACCTCAAAGCCAAGCTTTTTCACCTGTTTTCTAGCAGTGAAGTCATAAACCCTATGTTTGTGATATTGCCATGACAATTATTGTGATATTTCAAATTAACCAGTAAATGTTTGCTGCAAATAAATTAATGGGCAGGAACAAGCCCAATGGTTAAATGCAAATATGGCAGTGGAAAGGAAAATGGGTTTAAAACATGCCTCAAGACTGTTACATTTGAAAACTTACGAAGTACAAAACAATTTCTTTCTGTTTCTTGCAGGGATTGCATCTTTTTTATGTGCATTCAGATCTCTGTTGTTCTGCTAATTCTTTACAGCTGAACATGTGCATCCACAGAATGAAAAACTTGATAACTGTCAGTTGTAATCTATCACTAGGATTTAAGGGCTAATAAAGCAAAATATCATTCTTGCTTGTCTCATGAGGACTCGAGTTTTCCTGATGTATTTATAATCATAATATTGCTAGAGTACTGCTGTTTTTTACACAGGTCTCCTATTGTAGTAACCTTTATTGACAATGGTTATAAGAGCACTCCTACTATGATCCATCTTGTTTAGACTGACATTCTCATTCATTAACTTACTGTACTTGTAAATTATTGTAAAGACACATTGCTATAATAAAAAGGTCACCAAGAATATCTAGCATAGCATTTTCCTCATGGTTTCTGTTTCTTGATCTATTCAAGAACTGCCTTTTCATGTCTAACATGGAAGCAAAGGTTCATTTGACGTACTTCTGTACACATTACAGGCCCAATTCTGCTGTTGGGTGCATACGTGTAATTGACAGATGAAATTAGCCCTGTATATTTAAGCATTGTACGTAGCCCAAACTAAGCATTCCCATTATAGTTTGCGTGGATTCTGTGTTTAATTTGGTGACATTCTAATTGGAGTGATTTTATGAAGGAAAGCTTTGTGGCAAGCAAGTTCATCTTCCCTTTTTATCTTAGTTTTCTTTCTATGCCACATTGACATTATAATTCTTGTTTGCCAAGATACAGGAAATATATTGGCTATGGTTTAGTATCTGAATGGTTGACCAATCTATCTGTGTATCTTTCCCCGTTTTTCTCTAACTGTCTGACTGAGCAGCATTTAATCAGTGGATTATCTCTCTATCACCAAAGTTATGACTGAAAAATATAGGACACTGTCGTGGTGCCTGAAGTGGCTCACAGCTAAGAGTGCCAAACTCAGGTCAGACTGTCAGAAATCAGGCAGACACCCAATATTGGTGGTATATTCTATCCTTAGATTTCACCAAACCAGTAACAAAAGTGTATTCCTCTATCACTATATTAGTTTTACCATGGAGTCACAGACAGTTCCTTAAGCTCTCTAGCTTCTCTTTGTCACTAAAATAAACTGGATTTTGTGATAAGAGGTATTAAAACAAAAAATCACATAGATTAGGTTCTTCCAACACCAAAGGATCTGTCACTTACCCCAGATTGCTGGGTCTCACACCAAAGACACGCTGTAGCCAATTTCTTAAATAAACAAAACTAAAAATGTATTAGCTAAGAAAAGAAATAGTTATTAAAAGGTTAAAGAAAAGAAAATATCTAATAGATGAGTTAGAGTTTGTAAGTCCAAAATGACACCAGAGATGTAATAATCTTCAGGTCTCTTAGAGTCTTTCCATAAATTCTTCAGGGCTTCCCAAAATGGCTTTTAGGGTCTTCTGTCCAATTGCTTAAGGTTCCCCTGTCAGAATGTAAGCAGTCCAGAGATGCAGGATTGTTCTTAGAGTACATCTTTGTAGCTAAAAACAGTTTGGCAAACATTCCAAGCACAGCATATGTCCATAGACTTTCCATCATTGAACACACAAGGACCTTCTCTTTGAAGTTAACATTCTACTTCCTATACATATACAAGTAATCCAGTTACAGTGTTATATGTAATGTAATTGCTGGCCATTAATTACAATCGGGATGGCTAAATGGGAACAACACAAGTATCCTTCATTAGTTTTACACTTCAAGTAAGCTCACTAAATGCAGGCCTTTTGAGCTAATGTTAACTAAGTAGAGGTGCATACATAATGTAAAGGTAATTACAGAGTTGTAGGACATGAAAAAGGATATAGCAATACCAGGTTGATTTAGTTACACTAATATACATCAAACAAGATGTTGATAGACGAGGGCAATACAATCAACATATATTAGCAACTTAACATTTCCTATTAATCTGTTCTAACAATTGGATTGTCTAAATACACAATAATACCTTTTAACATTTCTTTGAAATTCACCCCCAGGGAATTGCCCAAGGGCCCTGATCTTAGTGGATCTGTCAGTGTCACAGATACATATACAGATATTGAAGTAGATATTAAATGTAAATTTTAATTTGCCATATTGTAATAAGTTTATATTAATGGATTTAACAGGTTGCAGAAGCAGGTTGACTCAGAGCTTTCGTAGAACAAGATCACTTTTCACACAGTTCACCAGAAAGTTTTGTAATTTCTTACGCTGTTGATGAGGTCTTGCGTGCCTCAGAAAACATAAGAAAAAGATGTGTTAATGAGTACAGAACAATTTGTCAAAGAACAATTGGTCATAAGTTATGACCAGAAAAGTTACCAGGCACCAACTGAAAAAAAGCCATTTAGGATCCCTACTGTTGACCAGATAAAGGGAGTTGAGATCATTTTGCTGCAATCACTGTCTCCTGTTGTTATCCTATTACTGCTTACCTGGGAAAGACGTATGAGAAAGAACGTGTACCTTAGGAAAGAGGACCCCAAGAATAGGCCAAAGGTCAGACTGACCTCATTTGATCATGATTGGACAATGCAGTTGGCATGCAAGACCTGGGATCCCCTGATTTGATCAGATGATTGCTGTGGAGGACCTGTAGTGCAATACTTGTGAGGGGTTCATCTTTAAAACAAATCAGGTAAATGAGGAACAAAGTGTGCTCCTCACAATCTCACCTAAATGACACCTTCATGGCTGATTGTCTCTACTTTCCTTGGGAGGGAAAGTAGGAGTAAGGCATTGCAAATCAACCAGTTGACGGGAAAATGATGTCAGTTAGTGTAGCGGTACCAGAGCCAGAAGACATTGCTAGTTCCCCGAACTGCAGTTCCTGACTGATTCCGAGGATCTGCAGACCAACCATATTGAAGAACAGATCCTTTTAATAAGTAATTTTCTTCTCTTTGTCTCCTTAATAGGATATTTGAATACCTATGCAGGGATATCTGTGAGGAAAGGCTTGTTTTAGGCTTGGTACACTTACCTCCGCGATTTGATGGCAGTTGACGGGAGTTACGCAAAGTAAGCAGAAAACTTGTGTAACTCCCACTGACTGCTGTGCTTCTCTTCTGCACACCGTTTTCACTGCACTGCACCAACGGGAACCGCGTTCCCGTCAATGCAGCATTACACCACTTGCAGGGGTGGAATAATAGCATCGAGTTCTAGATCGACTGAGTGGGTCTTCACTGACCACTCAATTGATCCAAATAAGTTGATCTGACAGCGGCAACTTTGCTGCCATCAATGTAGACATAAGCTTAGTGTGCATAAGTCCATCCAACAATAACACACAGATGTAAGTTACCATTGGGCATTAATTAGCTTAGATCCAAAGCAAACCTTACCACAGACCACTAGAGGTCACCAGGGGCATGTAAAGATTCTGTCATTCATTGTTTTCCCAAAGAAAAGTATAAACTGCTAAGTAATCTGCATACAGATAGAAAGACTAAGTCTACACTTGAAATGCTAGAGCAGCACAGCTATGCCAGTGTATGGTTTCAGTGTAGAGGATTCTCCCATCAGCATAGTTAATCCACTTCCATGAGAGGCAGTAGCAAGGTCAACAGAAAAATTCTTCCATGAACCTAGTGCTGCCTACACTGGGAGTTATGTTGGCTTAACTATGTTGCTCAGGTGGTGTGGATTTTGCTGGGTCAACTTAACTTTTGAATGTAGACCTGACCTAAGTAAGCCATTAGTCAGTGATGTTATGTTAACTTTGTGATTTGATTGCTGATGGTTCTCCTTTTAGTTAAGAAATTTTGATTTGTATTATTAATTCCCTGTTTTGACTAATTTGATTTACATTGTAATCTCAACCTAATTGTCATATTGGTCAGTACTTTAGGGAAATATAATACTTTAGTTCATCTTATAGTTGTTTATGTTCTTCAATAAAGTAATAAAAACACAGTAAATTGATCACATGGTGATGAGGTAAAAATACAACCTTAATTAAATGGATTTTAATTAAACATTAATAGAACATTTATCCAGTCCTGAAAACTCTATTATTATTAAGGGAAATCAATACCATTATAAGCACTTATTTTCAAATACTTATACCTCTTTGATAACTTACTTAGTGGCTTGACATTCCTTGTGCTTTTGGTCTTAGCTCCAAGATGTGATTGTTTTGAAGACTGATAAAATTCTGTTAATCGCTCTCTGAGATTTCCATCAGTTACAGAGTTCAGACTTTATTTTTCTCTTGATTAACCAGTGTATGTACACTGACTTCTTAAAAAGTTTAAGCTTGCTGTGGATTTATTCCCTAATAGACTACGGCCTTGCCATCTCTGAAGACATCAGGTTTAAAAGGGGTGGGAGAAGAGTTGTGATGTTTTGTGCTGTTTAACGTGCTCATCACTGAGCGGGGCTTTCCCTGTATATAATAAGGCTCTGACTAAAATTGTGGCCTCCCAGTCTTTTCCATAATTTATCAGGAGAATGAAGAGGAAATTCTCAGCTGCTTGGAAGGTAATTGAGAAAAGAGAGGTGGAAAAAAGCAGCACACTGCAGCAGCTGTAGTTGAGTTGCTCTCTGATTTGCCTGGCTACATGCTAACAGAGCCCTTCCAGAGCTTCAAAGCTGGACAGCCTGAAGGAGAAGGCTGGGCAGGGATGACGTGAGAAGGCAGAGCAGAGCTCTGTTTTTCTAAGTTATGGGTACATGTCCCACCCATCACCATGGTATGAGAGTGCCTCATATTCTTCAGTGTATATATTCTTGCACTATCCCTGTGAGGTAGGGGAGTACTGTCTTCCCCATTTTGCAGATCAGGAAATTGAGGCACAAAGAGATGAAGTGACTCCTCCAACATCTTACATGACGTCTGTAGCAATAAAAGGAATTGAACTTAGGTATCCCAATTGCCAAGCTAGTGTTCTAACCACTTGTACTATCCTTCCTCTCTGGTTATTAGAATTGGATTTTACCTATGAGAAGGTGTGAGCTAGACACAAAAAGAAAAGTAATTAGGCGCTGACCCAAGAAAGTCTGAGTGACTTACACTTTCATATGCTTATTTCTTTAAAATTGGATCTTTGAGTCCTAAGTAGAGATTGAGTTAGAAGGCAGACCTTTTCTTCCAGAGATCTACTAATACAGAAACAAATGTCTGTATTTTAACTTACCTAGACTCAAGCTGGTTCCTTCTGTCACTCCTGATGCTTCACTGAAATCCCCTGCAATATGGAAGAAACAGCCAAGTTGCAGCAATATCTGTGGCAATCAGTACATAGAAACAGATGTCAGGTGAAAACTCTTAACTGTGCTCACAGCTTTCTAGCTGTGAAATTCATAGACGGAAAAAAATATGCATCTTATGACTACAATTCTCCAGTCCACAGTAGCAGACCCTGTCCAAGGTCAAAAGGTACAGCTCTATAGGCCACAGTTTGTTCTTGGCTTTAGTTCTGTATGGGAGGCAACGAGCAGATGCTGCAGCCTTGTGATGCCACATATTAAATGCTAGCATGGCATAATAAGTGGAGATAATGTTTAAATCAAATAACTACCTCCAGAACCACAGTATCTTTGTCACATTCAGAGATACAGAATTAGGTTCTTTGGTGCCATTCTGAAATTTCCAGAGCAAGAGAAATCAATGTTGCATTTGCTTTTTGACAGGGAACATTTTCTTACAAATGAAAGAACACTTGTGGTTTGAAAGAATTTTGCAAAACACTTCCCAAACTGAAATAAATGATATAGCCCAGAGATGATATAGAGTCTAGGGCTGAAATCAAGGGCAAAATTCCCATTGCCATCCATGGTGTAGGATTGGACTCATGAGACTAAAAAGCAAGTTATGAAGAAAGGGAAAAATATCCTAGGGAAGCGTTGCAGACCAAGCTGGATGAGCAAGTATCTCAAACAGCTTATTAAGAGAAAGCGGAAAGCCTACAAGAAATGGAAGATGGGATGGATCAGCAAAGAGAAAGCTACCTTTTGAAGGTGAGAAAGGGTAAGGAAAAAGTGAAAACTGCCAAAAACCAAGCAGAGTTGCAAAGGAGATTAAAATTGATAGTAAAAGTTTCTATAGCCATATTAAAAAAACAAAACAAGGGAAAAAGAATTGTGACTGCTAAACACTGAGAGTGGAGTAGAGATTAAAGATAATCTGGGCGTGGACCAACACAAACAAATACTTTAATAAGGCTAAAAAAGATTTTAGGGGAAGTGTCATGATGGTGATTGGAAATATGGATATAGAAGTAGAAATTATCACATCTGAGATGAAAATCAAACTCAAACAGTTTAATGGGACCAAATCAGGAGGCCTGGATTATCTGCATTCAAGAATACTAAAGGAACTGGCACATGAAATTGCAAGCTCACTAGCAAGGATTTTAATGAATCTGTAAATGTGGAAGTCATACCCTGGAACTGGAGAATTGATAATATAGCACCTATTTTTAAGAAAGGGGAAAAAGTGACCCAGGAAACTACAGGCCTACTAGTTTGACCTCAACTGTATGCAAGGTCTTGGAAAGAAATTTGAAAGAGAAAGTATTTAAGGATATAGAGAAAAATGATAGATGGGATAAAAAACAACATGGTTTTGCAAAAGTAGATGTGCCAGGCCGACCTGATCTCCTTCTTTGAGAAGATAACTGGTTAAGTTAAATTAAAAGAAGGTCAAGAGATCAAATCTGCCTGGATTTCAGGAAGGCATTTGATAAAATTCCACATGAAAAATTAGTAATTACATTGGAGAAAATGGGAATTAATATTAGAACTGAAAGGTGAATAAGGAACTGGTTAAAGGGGAGGTCTTGCCAATATGGAGGAAGACTGAAATATCATACAAGAAGATCTGGATGACCTTGAAAACTGGAGTAATGGAAATGGAAATGGGATGAAAATTAATAATGCAAAGTGTAACATCATGCACTTAGGGACTAACAACAAAAAATATTTGATATATGCTGAGCATTTATCAGTTGAAAGTGAAAGAGGAAGAGAAAAACAGGGTGACTGTCAGCCAGCAAATTAATGTGGCTTTGAAAAAGGCTAATGCAGTTTTAGGATACATCAGGCAAGGTATTTCCAGTAAAGAAAGGGAAGCGTTAGTAACATTTTACAAGGCACTGGTGAGACCTCACCTGAAATACTGTGTGCAGTTCTGGTCTCCCATATTTAAGTAAGATGAATTCAAAGTGGAACTGGTGCAGAGAAGGGCTACTAGAATGATGAGAGGAATGGAAAACCTACCTTATGAGAAGAGACTCAAAGAGCTTGGGTTGTTTAGTCTAACCAAAAGAGTCTCAGGGGAGATATGATTGCTCTCCATAAATATATCAGAAAGAGAAACATGAGGAAGGGAGAGGAGTTATTTAAGTTAAGCACCAATTTTGGTATAAGAATAAATGGATATAAACTGGCCATCAGCATGGTTAGTCTTGAAATTAGAAGAAGGTTTCTAATCATCAGAGGAATGAAGTTCTGGAACAAGCTTTCAAGGAGAGCAATGGGGACAGAAGACCTAACTGGTTTCAAGACTGAGCTTGATACGTTTATGGAGGGAATGGTCTGATGAGATTGCCCACAATGGCATATTGTCAATCTGCAACTGCTAGGTGCAAATATCTCAACAACAGGCGATAGCACACTAGATGGGGAGAGCTCTGAGTTACTACAGAGAATTCTTTCCCAGGTGTCTGGCTGCTGGGTCTTGTGCACATGCTCAGGGTCTGATTACCATATTTGAGGTTGGGAAGGAATTTCTCCCCAGTTCTGATTAGGTTTTTCATCATCATATATCGTGTGGGGGCTGGGTCACTTGCAGGTTTAAACTAGTGTAAGTGGTGGATTCTCTGTAACTTGAAGTCTTTAAAATATGATTTGAGGATCTCAGTAACTCAACCAGAGGTTATGGATCTCTTACAGGAGTAGGTGGGTGAGATTCAATAGCCTGTAATGTGCAGGAGGGCAGCCTAAATGCACATGATGGTCCCTTCTGGCCTTAAAGTCAACGGGTCTAAATTTTATATATATATAAAATATATGTGTGTGTGTGTGTGTATCTATATATATATCTTCTCCCTTCTCCTTTAATTGAACTCCTGCTCAAACTTACCTGTTTTCAGCTTTGTTTGCTGGCTATTGTGCTGCTGCTCCTCAAAGCATGGGCCTGAGTTTACTCTGTTACTGGGGGTGTCAAAAATGGGACTTTTTTTCCATAGAAAAATTTTGACTGAAACGAATTTTTTTCATTTTCTTTTAAATTTTTCTCAAAATATTGTAATTTTTAGGTGGAAACAATTTAAAAAGGAATATTTCCTATTTCTTTCCCAAAAGCTTAAAAAAAATCCATGCCAATATTTTTGGGTTTTGATTGTATTTAATTCAAATTAAAACACTTTACTGCTTTGAATTAGTTTTCAACAAAACTATTTATTTCAAATATTTTTCATGAAAAATCTGAATTTCAAAAAATATTAAATTTTTAACAAAAAGTGTTATACAGTTCAAAAAGCCAGTTTTCATCAAAAATGACCTTCAGATTGAAAAGATTTCAACCAGCCTTACTCAGGATTTGTACACCTGTAAATAATAGGAAAATTAATCCCAATATTTTTGAGATTCAGACATAGGACACATGAATCTGCTTAATTTTCTTAGCCACATTCCATTTTAAAGTGGAACCTTTATGGTTTCACATATTACTCAGGGTTTGGGTGGAAGGGAGAAAGAGACTAAATTAACTTGCAAACTTCTGACCATATGAATGTCCTCTTTTAAATTAAATTCTCTCCCTTCCTTCCCCCTACTCCCCAAATATGCAGGAGCTGGCAATATATTGCTGATATCCTCAGCATTTCTATGTGTAGTTATCAGCTTTCCGTTTCTCTTACATTTATCAAGGTTATTCATGATAATCATTACATTTCATTTTTTCTGGCCTTTTTGTATTTTATCCGCTGTAAATTTTCTGTATCCACTTTTATCTTTCATCCTCAGAACTTTATGCTTTCTTTAACTAATTCTCAGTAATATTTTGCTACATAATCACTTATTCTTCACTATAAATAACCTTCCAGTTTCAGCGTGGCAGGCCTGTTGAGATGCATCCCTTTCAATTATGTATTTTTTTTGTACATATATAGCTGTCCCTCTCAGGCAGAACGTAGAAAAGATTCTAATAAAATGTGATATACATTTTAATTTGTCTTTCAGCTCAGTGGGGCCCTTATTCAGCACTCTTTATGTAAAAAGCAGTGGTGCCAGACAATTTATTCAGTTAAAAAAAGAATCTGGACTGCATACTTATGTCAAGCTAGGCTATAGAGAATTCCTAAGCAGAGAGAAAATAGGAAAGCCCAAGTTAAACAGTTCTATTCAGTTCTCTGCCTTCCCCACCTTCGGGTGCTGATCCAAATTTTTTTGAGCCTGAGGCCTGAATCCCACAGCTTTTCCTCACTCGAGCAGTCCCAGTCACTTCACTAGGCTTATTGAACTCAAACGAGTTAGAGCTGTTTGTTGGAGATGTCATATCCTGTTGTTACAATTCTTCAAGTAGATGTCACAAGGAAAGCACTGATCACCATTTTGTTGCTGCTGAGATTTGTTTTGCAGTAAGCATGTGATGAACCACTTTATTTTGGTGATCAAAAGAAATACCAGATAAGCATATGAATAATTAATATCTCAGGATGTTGTGAAGCCATGCTGCAGGAGTGAGATCTGGCAGACAACTAATGGTGTGTATATGCCAACAGATAGGACTGCTAGCTAGAGCATTTGTGATGTGTGCATGAACCTGCTCGTTGATTAAATGAAACCTGAATTTTTCAGTTTTGTCTCAATATCTCATTAACTTTTTAAAATGACCATTGTTGCTTACTTTGCTTTTCCCCATGTGGCTGTCCTTGTATCACAAAAGCAGGATTTGATCACTAGTCTTTTGGTGTCCGATGTTTTACTCAAAGCCTCTGATTCTGAAGACAAGGGATTATGTGAGAATCTCTGCTTTCATTTGAAAAAGAAGAATCCATTTCTATCCCTCATGGATACAGAGAGAGTTTTGAAAGTCTGACCCTAGGGCACCCTATGGGCTGAAAGGGGAAAAAAAAGATAAATGAAACAAACCCAGCATTGACTAATTTTTAAAAGGTCTCATGATTTTTTTCAGCCAGTATGATGGCTTTTTTTGGAATCTGTCTCATGATTTTTGGATATTTGTGGATGACAATGCTGCTGTGCATCGGGAAGCTATGGAGGGGAATAAGCAAAATAAACCTTTATTTACCCCCTCTAATTACAAAATTGCCAAGAATTTCATCATAAATATACCCACCCTTGACCATTGAGTTGTTCTGCTCCACACCTTCCAGGAATGGAGAGGGCATGTGCTGGAGGACCTGCAGCTACCCTCTAGAATGGCAGTGAGAGAAGTTTGGATCAATGATCAAAAAATCCAGAATGGAATATAAAAGACTTTGGGCTGTTTTGTACGAACATTGGAAAGAAATAATTGAATACGATGTGGGGTGAAAAACTTGTAATTCGTATATAATGTGCATTATTGCCAACCCCACGGGTTCAAAAAATCACAAGAAATAAAATATATTTTGCGATTCTTTCAATTTGCATTCTGGTTTTTGAACTATTAAGGTTCACATTTTAAAACTCTTCCATATTCATACAGGCTAGAAATCTTTTTGTTTAAAAAAAAATTATTTGTTTATTCATTTGTTTGTAAATGAAAGCTGAGATTTTAATTCAGTAACTTGAGTCAAGGAGCAGTGGGTTTATGAAAAGCACCAAACATTGTAAGATTCACAATAAAATTGGAGTTCTTAGCAACACTGCTTATTTTTTTTTTTTGTATATACTTTGCGAACAATTTTGTAGTGATTATATTAGAGATTTGACTTTAGTATACAAGTAAGGAAGGGGTGCAATTTAAATATGCACAAATTCCATATTGATTATGTAATTTAAATACACTTTGAAAAATCTGTCTTACATTTTGTTTTAAGCTCTTTCTTCATTTGGTCAAGGAAAAACACTTGAATCAAGAGTACAAAAAAATGTATCTCAATTCTCTCCATTTATGCGGATCACAGTCCATCCCATTCTAAGTTAAATAATTCCATCTGTGAATTTTTCAGGCAGTGGCATCAGACTAAAAGATTCAAGTTGCTACACGAAAAATGAAGATATAAATATTAAAGATTTTTGCATGTAATTAAACCAAATTAAATATAATTCAAGTAGATTACAATTATTCGAATTAGCATAGCACTTAGGCGCCCTAGTCAGGGACCAGAACCCCATTGCGCTAGGTGCTGCACCAACACATTACAAAAAAATGGTATGAAGAAATTATCTCTGAAACACATTTATATAGTTTTTACTATTGTATGCATTATAAGTGCCCTTCTTCTTGGTATCTTGGAATACATTCCTCCCCAAAGAGACTTAAGCAGTCTCATGTTGTAAAGAGCTAAATAACTTCAGGGAACAAAGATAGAGAATCTAGCCAGTAGGCTTCATGCCAGGAGATTCACAACTAGCAGTTAGTAAAAAGCCCAGACACAAAATGTGTGGTCAGGCATGAGCTCAGATGGAGGAGGACTGTTACTGAAAACCCACTGCCATGGCTCTTGCGTATTCACTTGCTGCTGAATTCCTACTGCTTTTTGACTAGTGGAACGATTGTTGTTGTTACCATAATGTTAGAATTGGAGGGAAATGAAAACTACTCACACTGTTGTGTTGCTGATATTTTTTTCCTGCTGTCTTGCCGCTGGCTTGTTCTTGCCCTATTTGTTACGAATGTATTGAGACAGAAGTTAAATATGTTGTCATTTTTTTTTATCAGTCTCGGGTTTGCAATTGTTAGTTTAGTAACATATCTATCTGAGAAACGTGTTGGTTCACCTCAATTTCTTTTTGAGACAGGGACCAAAGATTGTAAGGTCAGTTTACAAACCGGTGCAGCAAAACGGTAAGATATATTTCTTTGGGGGATTTCTCAGAAAATACTGCTTCAAATGTTTCTGCTGCCACTGCACAAATCCTCTTTCTCTGTTGTAGTTGGTCCCAGTATAGATGATATTTATCTTGTTTGTAAAATACTTTGACATTTACTGATGAAACGCATTAAGTAAGAGGTAAGTGGTATTTTAATTATTATTGATGGAGAAGGGATGATAGATAAAAAATCGATAATACTGTCATTGTTCTAATAATATTATTGCCACTTTACTGAGAGGTAGCAGGTGTTCATGACCTTGCCAGGTCAGCTTCCTACTTGAGGAGAAATCAAAGATGGAGGGTCTGGGTATATTCTATGAATCATTTGTTTTGTTTACATACATACACAAGTCTTGGAACAGAGGCTGTCAAACATCATTCAAGCAATCCTGTTTCAGGAATCTCAGCCCAACAACAGTGCCCAATTTCCAGGGAGCAAGTCTGCCTCAGAACTGACTTCAACCAGAAACCAATGCAAAAAACACACTCTCTTGCTGCTTGCACTAATCTCTCCATCCAAAGCCTTGCATAAGAAAACTGACACTTGATCACACAATAAGAAAAAGAATTTAGAAGACTCAGCCTTGGTCCACACTGCCACCGTACTTACGTTCACATGGCATGGCATCTTCACAGTGCTGCATCAACAGGCGACATCCTCCTGTTGACGCAGTCTTACTCCTTTCAGGGAGGTGGATTACTGGCATCATTCGGAGAGCCCATCTTGAATTGATTGAATGGATCTCCTCTACCCGCTCAATTGATTCCGCTCAATCAATTGCCGCCTAGCCAGAAATGTAGATATATCCTAGGTGTCACATAACAATATATTTAGAAATGTATGTTACTTTCTTCTCCTGTAATCTGAAGAATTATATCAAATGGCAATTGATTTTTAACAGATGCAAAAGTCCCTTGATTACATTTCTAGACATTTCACAGCCTATGAGGGTCCACGGAGCTTGCTAGCCTTCTCACAGCCTTCTGCAGGGGCCACAGGAGAGTGTACTCTCAGGCCTGGTCTACGCCTACCTTCCAGATTTGGACGTGTATCTCCCTTGACTTTGCTGCATCTCTTCCACATGCCGCCTACAGTGCGCTGCACCGACAGGAACAGCATTCCTGTTGATGCAGCGCTACGCTACTTGCCAGGGTGGTTTTCCTGCGTTGATTTCTGGATCGACTGAGCGGGTCTACACAGACTGCTCAGTCGATCCAGAGACATCAAATTGATGGTGATGAATTTGCCGCCGTCAGTGTGAACCCAGCCTCAGCCTTCTCCTGGTCCCACTTTCCATCATGGGGCTGGAACCATCATTAATATCAGGGGCATTGGAAAAAAATGTATAGTGCTGGTACTGACAGCCATTGAACAAAACTGTAAACACTGTATATGATGGAAGCCGTGCATTCAGTTACTATTATTATTTCAAGCCGCGGGGTGCTGCCACAGCTTTAGTTCCAGCACCCATGTTTATATTCCCTCCACTGGGACTCAGACCCAATCATTAACTGCTGTCCAGCTGAGTTAGCTGACTCCCAGTACCTGCATGCTGGGCATCTCTCCAGAACAGGATTGGATGCTTCCTGGCCCCACGGCGTTGTTATACTATGCCTTCAACTAAAGGCAGAGAAAGCCACCCGTCTCCTCTCTATACCTGAGTTTTCCAAGAAATATTCCAGGAGGAAAGGGAACAGAAAGATACATCTTAACATTCCTTTTAAATTATGTTTATAAATTTTAAAAAAGAAGCAGAAAAAATTATTATTTTTTAAAAAAGGTTTCAGATCTCCTTTATCAAAAATTAGAAAACAGGGCACAAACCCAATTTTATTTTACTTTGCAGATCACCTTTAAGATAGCATTAAGTTTAAAAAAAGTACTTCAAACTAAGTGAAAGAGAGGCAACATTAGTTGTTGTCCTTAGAGTTCTTAAAACTGAATTGATTGACACTACTAGTAAGAAAATGTATACCAAATTAGCATGTAACCAAATTGCATTGTAGATGTAATCTGAATCAATTTAATCAATCTCTCAAGATAACAATTCTGCTTAAAAATCAGTTTCATCGGCGAAGGTCATTAATGAGGTGAGCCTCATCACTATTCATTAGAATGTGATTCACCGTATTCTATAAGAACCCTCTCTTAACATTAAATGGGCAATTAGATTCAAATAGAAGATTTACCTGCAGAAGAGTCATTGTGATTCATTTCCTTCCTATCTGGTTATTATGTCTTCTGTCCACTAATATATCTAAGAGGCCACGTTTCTTATTAATTTCTTTTCCATTGTATGGTGCATACAGTACATTAGAATGAACACTATTCCAAAGCAGTGAAAAAATAATAAAAGCTTTCTCTCCTCATTAGCCTGACTAAAAAATGCTTTGTTCACATGTTGCAAGCCTAATGACACATTTAATGTTAATGGACATGATTAACTGATAATCTTAATAACCTTCTTGATTATAGTATCATGAAACAGATTTTTAGGCAGAATGAACCTTTTCCCCAGTTATCTTTTTAGTCATTGTAATGCTTTATGTAGCTCTCATGCCAGATCAATTGCAAGTCCATCAAGGAATATTTTAATCCCTCCATGTCCTAAAGGCATCACCTGCTCCACCAGGTAAGAGAAAAAACATCGTATGGTGAAAGCAGTTTGGATATATGTTTATTAAGAACCTTCCTGTAGAAGGCTACAGTAAATCAAATTTTTTTAAGTGACCTATAAACTTCTTTAGAGCTGTGGGCTTAGTTTTGAGATGGGTAACAAACATAACTTGTTGAGGGAATATCAGGCAGTCAGGAAAAATGTACATGTATAAGAACAACATTTTTTGTTGCTACAGTTTATATAATATAATTGAGAAATTTTGGAGAGAATGACATCTTAGGTTTCTGGTAACACAAAAATGTCCCCAAAGAGTAAATTCATCACAAACACTCGATTAAATGATGACAGCAAAATCCAAATACGATCCAGTTCATTCCCCTTATTGAGGAATGGAATGAGAAAACTGCTTAGAGGTTCTGCATGTTACCCTCTTTAACGGTGGTCTGCAGACCATTCTAGAAATTAATACCTGTTCTTGACCTTTAGCATGATATTCCATCATGGACTTTATTTTACAAAGTCTTCAGGAAATGATGAAAATGAGCATTGTAAAATGTAAAGGGAGGTAAAAGGTCATGTTCACATCGTGACAGATACAGTATGTAAGTCAGTGGTCATGATTTTTTATTATAATGTTCACTTTCTAACTCTTGAGGATTCTTTATCAAAGTGAACTTGTAAATAATATGTTGGGGGCGGGAATCAGAATTATTTTAGAGACTTTGAGACCTGATTCTCCACCGCTTTGCACCTTGTATAGTCAAATCTGTGCTGAGTGAATACAAAGACCTACATGCTACTGAGGGAGAATGGTGGCACTTTACGTTCATTTTGCACAGGAGTAAATAACTATATATGATGCAAGCACAGGTATAGAATCAGGGTAAAGATTACACTGCTCTGTTACACTCTGGTGTAACTCCAGACTCACCTAATGACTTTGATAGATTTCCTTTAGAATTACTCCAGTGTGCTAAAATCTGAATCTGGGCCATCATATTCCAACTCTTCTCCCTCTCTGTCATTGGATCTTTATTAGGGGGGAATAAATTTATATTGATAGGGTCAAGAAGAATTGTACTTATGAATACGGTTTCTGTATAAAAAATGTGAGTCTGGAAATATGTTAGTGGGTGTGCATATTGTTATAGTAACCTGGAGGATTAACTGAGAGTTGTTTACATCAAAGCGCTGAGATATGCTAATGTTATAAATAGCTGAGTTTTTAGTTGACCATAGATAAAATTTTCAAAAAGGTCTAGATGACTTAGAAACAAGCATCCCATTGAAAATAAATTAGACTTAGGGCTTGCCTACAGAGTGGTGTAATGTACCCTACATGGGTGTGATTTCTAAAGTGCACTTATGTTTTGTGCCGGTAACAAGCGGAGTGCCCCAGGTGTCGGTCTTGGGACTAGTTTTGTTCAACATCTTCATTAATGACCTGGAGGATGGAATGGATTGCATACTCAGCAAGTTTTCAGATGACACTAATCTGGGGGGAGTTGTAGATACTCTGGTGGGTAGGGATAGAATACAGAGTGACCTGGAAAAACTGGAGGATTGGATCAAAAGAAATCTGATGAGGTTCAACAAGGACAAGTGCAGAGTCCTCCACTTAGGATGGAAGACACTCATACACTGCTAAAGAGTGGGGACTGACTGGCTAGGCAGAGTTCTGCAGAAAAGGACCTGGAGGTACAGTGGACAATAAGTTGGATATGAGTCAATAGTGTGCCCTTATTGCCAAGAAGGCTAATGGCATATTGGGCTTCATTAGTGGGAACATTGCCAGCATTGATTATTCCCCTCTATTTGACATTGGTGAGGCTGCATTTGGAGTATTGTGTCCAGTTTTGGGGGCCCCCCACTACAGGAAGGATGTGGACAAATTGGAGAGAGTCCAGCAGAGGGCAATGAAAATGCTTAGGGGGCTGGAGAAAATGGCTTATGAGGAGAGGCTGAGGGAACTGGGCTTGAAGAAGAGAAGAGTGAGGGGTGATTTGATAGCAGAGGATAGGGAAGATGGAGCTAGGCTGATCTCAGTGGTGGCAGATGACAGAATTAGGAGCAATAGTCTCAACTTGCAGTGTGGGAAGTTTAGGTTGGATGTTAGGAAACACTTTTTCACTAGGAGGCTGGTGAAGCACTGGAATGGGTTACCTAAGGAGGTGGTGGAATCTCTATCCTTAGAGGTCTTTCAGGCCCAGCCTGATAAATCTCTGGCTGGGATGATTTAGTTGGGGTTGGTCCTGCTTTGAGCAGTGGGTTAGACTAAATGACCTCCTGAAATCACTTCCAACCTTAATATTCTATGATTCTATTACTTGGTCTGTGTAGACCTTGCTGGTGCACACTAATGTTTCCCTAGTATACTTTGATGTAGTACTCTTTCAACAGTATTATGTTAAAGCATGCAGCTAGGAAACCAAACTTTAGAAATCATATCGTCATACTTCTCATTGCTGCCCTGATTAGACAAGCCTTTAGACTCTTAAATTACTTCGATGGTTTAGAAAATTGTATCCTATGTATGCCCTACATAAGTATTGACACGGCACTGTAAATACTCCCAAAATCTAATCCCAGAAGGCACTGGATGTATCATAGTCTGGAGTCAGGGGACCAGTGTTTCCTGGAGGGACTGTTACTGATTGGACAACATTGGAAGAAGGAATGCGGGGAATTAGTTTGGAAGCAACTCAGCCATATGGACAGAATAGTCCACAGGATTTAATAAAATTTCACTTGTTCAATTTAAACTGCATTCAGCTTCCCTCTTTGTGAGAGAAACAGGGTGGCACTGTCTGAACTGTGAGTTCTTTGCAGTGCAGCAACTGGCAGTATGAGCTATGGAAGTTGGTCCTCAGACCCCAGTATCCCTGGATTTTTCAGACACAAACCTAATTGTGCAAAGGCCTCAGTGGAAGGAGGAGTTAAAGCTGTGCACAGGCTTGGTCATGCAGGTGGATGACAATAGCAGGAAAGTCAAACAGCTATTTTAATTTATTGGGGAAGTAGGAAGAGTGATTTGCATCTCTCTGAAGCTCACCACTGCCTCAATCTTAACAGCAAAACAAGGAGCCCTGAGGACCTTTTGCTCCCCAAAGCACTACAAAACTGTTACACATGTGTTTTTGCTAGAGACCAATCTGAACGGGAGAGAATTAGCCCCAGTGTTACTGCTTTATGTACACTGGCTGCTGCATGAAATTTTGGGAATTTGACTGAGTCCCTGATTTGAGACAGGATAGTCTGCCACATTGGGGATCATCACACATGGAAGCAGCTTCCCCCAAAGGTATTCTTACATTAGACAGACAGGAGGTGTGCAGCAGAAGATTCAAGAGAAAGGATGAAACCCCTAAGAGGCACATCACCCTCGGAGGTGACTGCAGTGAGATAACAGCAAAAGCAAGCAGGTGGCCAGGCTTCCATACCAATAGTGAGATGCATTTACTGTGGGAGACAGCATGAGCAGAAGACGTGCTCTGTGCTAGGAGAGCATTGCAAGGAATGTAGCAAGTGGAACTACTTTAGCAGTGTGTGCAAGAGCAGAGGAAGATCCCAGACAGATTTGTCAGTAATGTACAAAAAAGGAAGGGCACATCAGACAGCAGCAATGACATCTTGACTCTCTCCTTGAGTCAAGGAGCAAATCGGATTCAGGCTGTTGGGACAGGAAAGCAACAATGGACAATGCAGGTTCCATGCATGCATCAATGTTAATAAGGATATATCCTGTGTGATTTTGGATGTATAGTGGGGACTCCTGCAACATAATTCGTTGTGGTGAATTGAATTCAAAAATACCCATTACAAAGAGTAGGCACAATTTAATAATGCACAATGAGAGCAGAAAGCAGCCCAGAGGAAAATGTGACCTCTACAATAATTAAGCCCCAAAATAACAGATCGCACTGACTGAACTGTGTGTTGGTGGTGGGCAGTGTTGATAGTGGATGCTTAGTGATCAGTGTGGATACCAGTGAGACACGGTACACCTGATTTTCAGATCAATGAGATTTAATATGCAAAGTTTTCTGTAAGTATACTATATATATACATATATTTACATATACTAGTTAAATACATAGCCTAAAGTTAGCTACAATATATCATACTCACTAAACCTGGAGAGCTAAGCAGTCTCTCAGAAGACTGTATACAAGAATGGTTTTTTTCAGGGGCCCCAACAGGGAGTCAGTGGCTCCTCTATCCGACCAGCACCCCTTTGTGTAAGTGGTGACTTTTTATACCTTTCTATACACAGCTTACACCTCATTACCTCTCTACTAATTATTACATATTCTATTACCTACATTGGGTTCTTGCCTTTTGTCTACATTCCATTCTCACCATGATAATTGGGGTCATTAAAACAACATCTGGTGATAAAAAGGGCAATGAGAAAGTATGCTCCCCTTGGCAGTGAAAATGTGTACCCCTAGACATTCAAGGATAACTTGTTATTCCCATAACCAATAACTGGGTTGCTTGCCAGTGCTTTGACCCCAAGGTGCTATGGTAACACAAATCAATATTATTAACATTAATGCCTGCTAAACTACTGAGTCAGGAGGTCACTAGTGGCTACCATATTTTAACTTAATGTGACTGTGTGTATTGTGCTGTTCACTAAGAGCAAAATGTACATTCCTTATTGTGTTTCCATAGCTGGAATAAATAGAGGCATGATGGCAGTGGCAACTGGTGATGTTTTTGACAAGAGAGGCACAAATCACAAAGTAGTTATTTCCACTCCTGGCCGATGTCTAATTTCATAGCTATTAAAAACATCTGTTATTTACAAAGAAGAAGCAGGAAGACCAGCTGCTGCTACTTCTACTGGCACAGTGGATGTAGCACAAAGTGGGCCTGGGATCAGTGGTGGCTCCTTATAAACACTCTTGGGACCTGTCCACTGGAGGAGGGGGTCTAGGATGCACAAGGCACAGGCCCCATCCCTGCAGCCTGTGCTTACTTCCTACAATGAGGCTGTGCCACGCCAAGTGGTAGTTACTACAGCAAGGCCTTTATAAAGTGACTCCTGGGTGTGGTAAATTCCCATGGTAACAAGGCAGGTTCTGGAGGCTCTATTGGCTATGCCAAGATTTCAGCTCAGGCAGCACTACCTTCTTTGAACTTTCTGGTGTTGCGTTTTGCTACTGGAGAGAGAGTTGTGATATTTAGATCAAATCACAGTTTGCCCTTAAATCTGAATCTATTTATCAACTACAGAAAGAAAAAGAATATGCAAAAAGTGTTTTATAGCTTTTGGGAATTCTAGTTAGGCTATGCCTAACTTGCCTGGGCTGACAAGCCACCCCATATGATGGTATTCAAAGTATGACAGGTTTCTTGAAAATCAGCAGCAATACCACTGAAATGTGTTGTGAACACAGTGAAGAACATACATTGCTTGAGGCATCTGTCAGCTTGTGACCACGACAGTACAAGAATGGCAACATGATGACAAGTGCGTGGATAGAATATAAACAGACTTATTTCCCAATGCCAAACTGTGTGGTGGTGGTGGGGGAGGGAGGGATCAATGTTCCTTAGCATGTTCAGGTCTGCTCACCTTTCCATTTTGGTAACTTTACATGTGTTTTCCTTTCCCTGTGAGAGGCAGTGTATTCTGGTGGACTAAGAACAGGAGTCAGGAACTCCTTAGTTCTGATTCTGCCACCCAGTCTCTGGGTGGCGTTTGGTGAACTTCTCTCAGACAAACTTTTAAAAGCTGCCACTGATCTTGGTGCCTTAACATTTGGATACCGGACATGAGACACTTTGACCAAGAGTCAATTTTTCAAAAGTTATTTGTGTTTTTGTGTAGCTCCGTTTTTGGGTCCCCGATTTGAGACACCATAAAAGGGCCTGGTTTTCAGAAAATGCTGAGCACTCACCTTCTGAAAGCCAAAGTAGGCCAGTTTCAGCTTTGATATGGGCAAGGAATGTTGCTGTTGACTTTACAAAAGTTGTATTGCATACACAAGGCTAAGTCCTTTGAGTTTCTTGTTTTAACATCTCCAGTTATCAGTAGGTGAAAATATTTTAATAGCCATTATCTAGATGTACATATGGGAGACACGTGTAATTGAAACTACAACTTTCATTTAGGGTTGCTGCCTATTACGTGTAGTGCACATAAAAATAATAAATAGTAGCATGATGGAGTATACTTGTTAGCAAGATAGGCCCTTTGTTTCTCTGCATATAAAGGTGAAGTGCAAAAATGTGTTTTCAGCAGTCACTGTATTTTAGGTATGTTTTCTGAAGCAGCATAGCAAAGAAACATGCTGTATAGCTAGAAGAAAATTTAAAATATCTTAAAAACTAATTGAGCTAGAAAATATTTTTCCACGTGTGTATTCGAATAAAATGTATAAATTGTGTAGAAAATAAGGTACCTCCCTCTGCAACCATTCACAAAAGTATTGGGAGAACTGGAAATCAGTAGTTCAGAACCTCTGATACACCTGACGTGTTTATTTAATGTAGGCACCCTATACTTTATGGGCCTACCAACTTAATTGCAGCGGGGAAGAGCCTGGGGACTACAACTCCCATGATGCCTTGGGGAAAAGAGAGAGACTCTTCCCCTTCCAGGAGTGAGAGAAAGGCATGTGGCAGACTCCATTTTGGTGCTGGGGCGGAGGCAGCCCAGGCTGGAAGCTGCTGGCTGGGTCTCGATGCTGCTGCTGCTGTGACTGCTGGTGGACAAGATCTGAAGCTTGCTATTGCCTCTGACTGCTGCTGGGAGCCTGCTGACATGAGGATTGAGCACAGAGCTGCAGAGGGCTTGTAAGGTAGGCACAGCAGAGAGACGACTGGGACAGAGAAGAGGCCAAGACACAGTCCCTTCGAGCAGGGCCAGCACTGCCAATCTCCAGTCTGATGCTGTGGCTGCACTGGTGCAGTGACCCCACAGAGCGCTCTCTCCTTCCACAGATCTTCAAGCGCGTCCACGCAAGAAAGGGGTCAGGGCCTGAACTCTGGGGGAGTGCACACTCCAGAGGTGGGGTAGATAATGGCAGTGTAAATGCCTGATAGACAAGTTGAATACTGTTTTTAAAAATTGGTTTGTTCAACTGCCCCTGTGGTTCATGTTTAATTTCAGTCAGTTATGCCATGTTTCTTTATTTTGTTAAGTAAAGGTTGTTAACTCTGATTTAAGGATATTGGATGTTTAGTTTGCATAATTGCAATTGTTAAATTAGACTTATGTCTCAGATTATTATAATTTTAGACTAGGTCTAGTCCTGGAAGCTCCCAAAGCCACTATTGAGCGTGTGCAGGGGCCAGCCAGGTGGAGGCACCGCCAATTTTAATTTGTTTTAGAAATAAAGGGACTGCAGCAGAGGGGTGGACAGAGGATTCCCAACTACCCCACATCAACACTGGGATACTCAGGATCTCCTTTATTGTTAAAAACCTTAGGCACCCTTGCACACTGATGAGTGTTGCCTGTTCCCAAGTAACCCAGTGAAGGAAGGGGGTTACATTAATTAAAATCAATTGTATTCCGAATTCTCTTATTAACTGAATATATCTTAATGTGTGGTTTCTTTTAAGAGATACTCAAAGTTTCTGCTTCTCCTTCACTTGAAATCATAACATAGAATCATCCCACAAAAGGCTGTTTAGGGCTGCTTAGCAAAAGATGTTTTGTGCTGTCAGCCCCTTTATCAAAGAGCAAGTGATCATATCTGTCTTTGTGTGTAAACTGTGAAACCTATAATCCTCCTATTTTAGGGTATCAACATTTCCTGCCCTCTTTCTATGTGAAAAGTGTCCTTATCCAAAGAAACCTTTTAAAATACATACATAAAATGCCTGGTTTAATTGTAATAGCTAGGTTGTAGTAATGGAGTTAAAATTAGATCTAGGAAAGCTATTTGTAGTGAACAATTTATTCAACAAATGTTCTCTTTTCTTTGTTTTCAGCAAGTTGTTTGGAAACAAGCTTTAATTTTTATAAAGTTGAGTATTCAAAATATTTATATTGAACTGTGAACACACTTCAGCCTATTTGCTATGTGTTATCCCCATTGTCTGATAACTCACCTTAGTGACATATTTCTTTTATTTTTTGTTTGTTTCTTTCTTTTTTCCCTCAGCAGACAATTATACAGAGATCATGGAGTAGGAACATTGTGGTTCAGAGCATCTTTTAATAACAGGGTTTCTGACTGTGGGACATCTTTCCATCTCACGAGAGCAAGCAATATCTGGCCTACTGCTTCCAAACAGCACAAAGTCAGAACTCCAAAGGGATTGCATTTCTAGTTCAGTGATTGGAACCACTAACAGACACATTTCCAACAATCCCACTTTTACCACAAGTCATGAGAAAGATCTGGCAGGACAAAATGCCAGTGATCCTCATAGCTCCATGCGGCTGAGACAGTTCTTCCTCCTGGGGCTGTGTGCCTGTGTATCCACATCCAGCTACTTCCAGGTTTCTTAACCCAGGACAGAGGCATGGTCCTCCCTCACAATCTATTGACTAAACAGGGATTTAGACTAGATGACCCTTGCGGTCCTTTCTAACCCTATGATTCTATGAGACTGTGCTTCTACTTCATCATTTTTCCATCTGGCAGCTTAGTATTTGGGTGAACAATGAACTTAGATCATGTTCTGCTGTTGTACAGCCCATCTTTAGTTACAGCAGAAAAGATTGGGGAAACGTGTGAGGAAATGCTATATAGCAAAATGGAAGACATCTTCTACAGGGTATCAGCACTGTCAGCTATCCCAGGGAGGTTCTGATAACCCAGCTGTGAATGACTAACACCTTTATCTGAAAATGTTGGGGTTGTCACTCAACACTTTACAAGTAAATTAAGCAGCTAGTTTTTCCATCCATCCTTCAGGTGGGGAATTATACCATCTTTACCTCTGTGGTAATGCTTAGATTGCTTGAAAGGCCTTGTCAGATATGTGGTAATGCTTAGATTTTTGAAAGGCCCCGTCAGATATGGAACCTGAATCCAGTCTTATCTTGCATTAGAAAATCCCCCATTCATGACTTTGGCATCATGTTCCTTCAGGCTTCTACCTATGAAATCTGCCTTTATTATTGTAATCACCTTAGCAAGAAGTGTAGGAGAGCTGGGAACCCTTACAACAGACCCTCCATATAATATACGTCCTTCCATAGGGAAAAAGTTTCACTAACTTCATTTGGAAGATTATCATGGAATTCCATCTGAACTGGTCATCCTTTTTCCTGTCTTCTATCAAAAATCCCATGCTCCCAAGGAGGAAAGGAAGTACCACTTTCTGGATGTCCAACAAGCCTTGGCTTTCTGTCTGCAGAGGACAAAAGCCTTCAGAAAATCCCTGGAACTATTTGAACATACGTTTCAAATATTTTCTGAATGCCTGGGAGGAGAGGCTAACTTCTCAAAGACTTTCTAAATGGATTTCTGGCTGCATCTTGCATTACTATCCGAGGTACATAATCATTCTTTTTCCATTTAAAATTTATTTCTGTTGATAATCTTTCTGTAAGAATTGCTCCTGTGTAAATAAAAGTTTAGTGTAATTCATTATTCTTTTGTTGGTTGTCCACTCATTTTCTCTCATAAAAGAAAATAATCTACTTCTGACATCCCTTAGTCCTAACAATTCAGCACAGTGGCACCGTTTAAAACATTTATGTAAGCAAACATAAACAACAGGAAGGAAAAAATGTTACATAAGTCCTAAAGAGAAGCTACAGCAGAAAGCTTGGTCAATCATTTTTTTTGTTTGTTGGTGTTGCTCTTTTGTTTTTCTTCTAAAGAGTATAGAAACATGTTTTGATACTATATTTTACTAAGGTAAAGCAAACTGTTCCAGTACATCTGCAATGTTTTGGACCAGATTCTCATTGTTGCATCTCATTTATAAATGAAGAATAAATCTATTCATTCTGCTCTACACTTCCATGTAAGTTCATAATTAAGACCTGTATAAATATCTAATACTATTTCTGAGGAGCAGGAAGGGGCTTATGTCCAAGATTTTGCTTTGTGCTGAACTCCGTTAATTTACACATATGAATACAGCAAGCTAATTGAAGGCAGATTTTGGCATGTTTTTTTTGTAGGTAACTTTATATCAATTGTCTATAAGTATAGCACAGCTCTCAAAGATTTACCTGAAGCAATCATAGTGAAACAACAATTTATTTTTTGTAGCCTTATGTTTAGCCAGTGTTCAATGAAATTCATCGGTCCTCAGTTATTTTGTCTGGAAGCATTCTATGGTAGGTGGTAATGTACAACCACCTCTGACCATGTATTCTGTTGACCTTTGCTGTCCCCTTTTTATATTTAGGATCACTTTGAGTTCATAATTTTACAATAGTGTCCCTTACCATCAGGAGCAGGAAGTTTTTCAGTTTCTTAACTGGTGGCCTTCCTCCCCTGCTCTGGTACTTGAAATATGTGAATCAAATACCTGATGGGATTTAATTTTATTATTGCACATATTGCCTCTCTCTACCACACAATCTCCTTCCAAATATGCACAGTTTGCTATTTCTACAGTGCTTGAAGGATAGGAGGTTTCTCATGTCTATATTTCAGAAACTCATCTGGGGAAACTCCATAAATATAATTTCAGAAGGACAAGGAATAGAAACAGTGTGTAGTGTGAGCATATCAAGACTGTGGTTCCCCTGCTTGGTTACCAAGAGAAGGGGTGACATCTTTTAATGCTTTTGCCCACTGTTTAAGTTAAATTTCTTCCAATAGACTGTTACTTCCATTCTCTTGTTTTTATGCTTTTAAATTTGGGTGCTATAAAATTATATAGTCTGGACATGGTTCTATTAGTTGTTTCTGTGGTCATACTTTGCAGTGGCATCCCTAAGGGCATCAGTTGTATAGCTGTTAAACTTCATTGTCATAAAATTTTAATTTGAAAATGTTGGTATGTGTTGTAATAACTAATTTGTGTGGTCTTGTTGGTTTCTTCTTTTTAGTTTTTTCAGGTGTGTCATTCTGAGTAAGTCCTAACAAGTCTTGTCACCCATATTTAGTCTACCATATTTAGATGGTGGTGTCTGTATTCCAAAAGCAAGAGTGTATTCCTCAATAATATGTTTATCGACATGGAAACCTTTTTATGTGGTTTTTATTGAGCTGTTGTGAAACATTTTAAAGAGACAGCATGAGGTGATACCTTTTATTGGACCAACTTCTGTTGGTCAGACACACAAGCTTTCAAGCTTACACAGATTGGCTTGTATATAAATGTTCTCTCATTGCTGAGATAGTTGTAGGATGTATATTTGGGTTGCTTATTCAAGAGAATACACAGCCCCCAGATGTTGCTGGATTCATTTCCTCCCATAAGTTTTTCACGTGCTTTGTGGAAGACAAATAGTGAGGTACCAAGCCCTTCAGATCTTTTGCCTACCTTAGCAGACAGAATGCCCCTAGGAACTGTCAGTGATACAGTGACACTCTTAGCACAGCTCTCACTAGTAAAGCCACAATAGAATACCGCAGTGTATAAATAGATTGCTAGTGATTAAAGAAATTGCTCTTGCTCTCACTCTTCTTTTCTCAAAACTCATTAAATGTACTTTTTAGATTAAAATCACAAAGTGGAGAAGTAGAATTTTCGAACAGTTCTGTAATAAATCTTTTTTTTTAAAGGCAAGCAATGACATCTTTATTTTTTATCTACATTTAAGTCTTATACTTTAGCTGTGCTTTTCTATTTTTTATTTTATAAATGTTTTGAACTTCACAAAGTGAAAAAGCACAAAAGAAAATGTTGCTCAATTTTACTTAATGGAAAATTCACTTGAATTCAGTGTTTTTGTCTTCAGATATGCTTTAATTGTATTATTTTCACTAAACCTACTGAAGTCTTGCAAAATATGATAGTTAAGAAAACACTTTATTTTTTAAAAGCCTTTATTTAAAAAAAAAATCTTTTCAAGAAGCAGATTGAGACTAGAGAGTATACTCCAGCATATTCTACGTTGCAACAAGGAAGAAGGAAGCAAATATCAGTTTCTTGGAACACTATTTTCAGGAGACTGAGCCATGGCATAGATTACTGATTTATAGGTATTCATTGGTGTTCATCACCATAGTATATGAACACCGCATGCTCCTCAATAAATTTAAACTCCCATCACCTTTGTGAAATAAAGAAGTTTTAGCCCTATTACAGACAAGAAGCTGAGGCACAAACACATTAAAGTAGACTTTACCCAGACAGTTCTACAGCCTGAATCCTTAGTCATGAGGAGTTGCTAAGACACAATACAGTTCCTTGCAATCACCTGAGTTATCTTATAGCTGTTGAGAAGGAATCATGACTCCTTGGCTACTGGCCACTGCAGCTGGCAACCTGCAGTGAGGTCTGCATTCAGCACTGCCTTACAGGGAAGCAGCGACTGACATTCATGCTCTGCATTCTTAGGAACTCTCAGAGGTGTTGTCTCTCTCTGTGAGGCAGAATATATCTTTGAGCTCACCCTTGGCAGGACAGATCAACATCACTCAAAACACAGGCTGGTGCCTAAAGGCACCACTGAGCCCTCTCTATGGTAGTCTAAATAAGCCACGAATATGCACAGAACTTTGTATCTTTATCTGCACTAGAGAAATAAAGTACTGACTCCAAGCAAGTGTAGCTGGCACTTTAAGTTGTTCACTTTCCATTCAGTTATGAAGCCTTCACCATACCACCTATTAATTATTTTTGTTGTATTTAGTGTATTTTCTTATGTTTTCCCCCCATTATATTGTAAGGAGATAATCATTTCCATTTGTTTTGCATGCATTGTTTTTACTGAGCTGTCTCTTAGGAAATTTCAACAATGCACAACAATAAAAATTTCACTTAGAAAATCAGCTGACACATTTTAAAAAGAAGTATAGTGGAATTTAATTTTGTGTGCCCCTGAAGGTGAGAAATGTAGCATTAAACAAGTCACATAGGAGCCAAAATATGACAGCTTGACTCTGTAGTATTCCTTACATTTCTAGTAATCCCAATATCTACTTTATAAATGCCCTGACACGTTTCCCTTTTAATCACAATCCTTTTTCATCTGAATGGAACATTTTGCAGCTGCTTTGCTTTCACTGGCATCTGCTGGGACAACCATTATTAAGTTTAGAACTTTGCGAGTCATTTTTCGTTCCCATCTCCCCCATAACAATGAAAGTTTAGGATTGCAAGAATTGTCATTCATTGTCTATCCTCTGGTAATGTAATGAATAAAAGGTGGCTTGTGTCACTTAGCTTCTTTTTCAAGATGCGTGTTTATGCTCTCTGACAACTATGAAAGCTTCTAATTTCTGATAGCAATTTCCATCTGGTTCCTTCTAATCACGAAGGACTCTGCTTTGGTTTCAGTTTGAATAAAAGAGAAGAAAGTCTTATCCTGAACTGTCTTTGTGGATTCTTCTATTATATTAACTGATAATTCTCAAGTTTCAAACCTTCATTCCACAGAGACTTTTATCTGAGTTCTGTGATTGGGAAATATTTTCTTTAATATCTCTGTTATCTGTCTTTGTCCCTATAACATATACTCTAAAGTGTTGCTGTAGAAAGGGGCCTGAACTGCAGTGCCAGATTTATGCATCACTGTCCTGAATTCTGGTAATAGTTGGATTTGGATCCAAGACTGGCAACTCCCCAAAAAGTTGAACGTGTGCGATTTTTGCTGCAGTACTGAAAGTGAATAGTTTTTGAGACATGTTAGAAGAGAACTGTATGCAGTAGCTGGATTCACTCCAGAAGGGAAGAGCTAGGACTAAGGTTTGGAAATTATAAGTTTGATGTTTAAAACAAAAATTACTAGGTAGAACAAAGAGGCTGGCCTATCTTCTCTCCTAGCACTCGGCTCTCTCCAAGTATATATATTTTTCTGTCTTCCCTATGGAGCTTCTGACCTTTTTCAATTGAAATCAACTGTAGATGAGTTTAAATTATCATCACAAAGATTAAAAAAAAATTGTGGATGGAGTTGGATTCCAGTATCTGATTTTGTTGAAAGAATTGAGGAGTTGGACTGGTATCTCTTTTACTTTTCATGGCACATGTAACCATGGAATTACATAGTACTCTGTAATTACATTGGAAGTACATAGTAATTAAATATGTTTTTCCTGCAGATTCATTAGCATTTACATTTGAAGTCACACAATTATGCAAAGATTAAAACTGTAAATTGCAAGATAATTATTATAAATTTATCTTAGAAAAGCAAATAACCTAATATTTATGTTCTCATAGGGACAGATTAACATGTTTTTGGGGGGGGAGGGAAGAGAACAACTCAAATCATAACCCAAACATTAGATATAATCCAAATCTTTAAAATATAGATTAGTTTATATCAGTAATGCCCCTTCCCTTCTTCACTTAACATCCAATGAGTCCCCTTAACTTTTGCTGATGTTATATAAAATCTATTGTGTGGTCTTACTGTACAATGAGGAAATCCTGAAGTTAGAACTAGAAAACACCTACTAGGTTATCTAGGTCATATCTGCCAGTGCATGTCTGGCAATCTCTATTAGGCTGTCTGCTTCCCCTAAATCTCACATCCTCCAGTGTTTCTCTGGAATAGTAATACATAATAATAACACTACTTTTCATTTTTATAGTGTCACTCATCTGAGGATGTGAAAGTGATTTATAAAGCGAAATTAAGGACATGATCCCTGTAAAGTTGGTAAGTATTACTGTATTACACCTATTTTACAGATAGGTAAGCAGAGTCTGAGAGAGACTTAACTTGCATAAATTCACAGGTTGAAGTGTGGCAGAATTTGGTATAGGATTTAGAAGTCCTTACTGCCAGTCCTGTGCTATTATCAGTAGAGGGACAAGGTGAGTAAGACAATATTTTATAGGACAAACTTCTGCCTCTAATATTCTGGGACCATCTACAATTACAGCTACACTGCAAACTATTATCACTAGGACCCACTCCCTGTCAGAGTTATACAGTTCTTTCTGATGTGCCTCAGTACACATGAATAACATAAATTATATGTGATTTTATTAAGAAGCTTAATTTAAACTGAGCAAAACTGAACTTGTTTAAGCATTCCGGAACTAATTCCACTTCAAATGAGACAAGAAAACTTCCACACCTCATAATGCACTCAGGAGGTTGTTAGGAACTTATTGTTTGGAAGCTGGGTTTCATCAAATGGCTTAGCAGAAACTGCTAGACTTGTGAAATCTTGCAGTGGATTTGGTGAGATGTCAGCAAAGGTAGGGAAAGACCTTGAGGTCATGGAGAGGGATGTAGCAGAGACGAGGGATCAGAATAGAGAAGCATTTGTGGTTGGAAGATAATGGGAAACTGAGTCCAAGTGAAAAATGTAAATAAGAGTCTGATGGTACTCAGGACAGGGGGTCAGGAGAAAATCCAGGGAGTTGGGGAAAAGATGAAATTAGAAGAATAAAGGAACGTGAGGTTGGAAGATATAGAGAAAAATTTGGGAAGGGAGAAATTCTCAAAAGGTCAATGTTTAGGAACTTCATGTAAATATTCACACTTTTCTGTGCTTATCAAAACTGAGCTTCACCTTTGAGCCTGGGTTTGCCTATGTGTAGCAAGTAGCTAGTTGTTACATAAGAGTCATTTACAAACGTACCTAAATAATCATTACATATGAACTACAAAGCTATTTTATACAATGTTTATTTGAAGTTTTCCAAACAAGGAAATATTAATACATATCATTAGATGAGTATGTTAAATTCTGATCCTATTGTTAATAATTTAACTGCAACTTTCTTATAACGGAGGAAATATAAACTATGTATTTTGATGGAGAAAAGCTAAATCAGGAGACTTGTGAAAAAGAACAGCTTGCTGAACTACTACTAGGCTTGAATCTGTAATTTAAAAAGATTCTACCTTATCACCGCTCAGCCCCACAAGTTCCTCAGTGTTAGAATTATCTAGGGATTTATTAATATGGGGTAACAACTCTGATTCCAACAAAGTGGGTTGCTGCCCACAAAAGCTGATGCCCAAATAAATTTGTTAGTCTTTAAGGTGCCAGAGGACTCTCACTGTTTTGCTTGAAAACAGACTAACATGGCTACCCCTCTGGAACTCTGATTAGTTACTTGGCCATAGTCAGTTCAAGGATAAGAATAAGTTCAAACATTCTATCTTGTTCACTTACATTTTGGGTCTTTTAATAAATATAAGCTATTCAAAAGGAAAAGCTTTAAATGATGTTCTAAATTTCCTTTAAATGACCAGTAGCTCTCATGTGAAGGGATTGATCTACCCAAGCAGATTCTGTCTGAGCTTCTACTTAATGAGAAGATACAAAGAAGGGTTAAATAATGAAGTTTGGAGAAGAGACTATGAAGAAACCTTCCTTTGTAGAAGTCTTAGTCTGAGTTATAAGCTTCTACTTTATCAGTCATCTTGACAGGATATGATACTGAGAAGCATTCTTGGATCTCTGATATTTTTAAACATATATTCTCATAAGAGGAAGGGAAGAGTTAACCCTTAACTTCTATATAACCTTTCAGTACAATGAATGTCTCAAAGTGGATTGTAGCAAAGTCAATCTCATTACTGGGCAGCTGCCAGTATAACTCTAGCCTTGTGTACCAAAGGTCCTGGTTTCAAATAACATATGAGGTGTTGTGAAAGTTGGGGAAATTATTATTAGCTGCTCATATACCCCACTAATGGATACAGTACAAGAACCTGAAAAAAGTGGACTGGAAACAGAATTTTATCTCTCACATGCACAAAGAGAAAACATGATTTTTTATAGCCTAGATTACTTTGTTTAGAATAAAGAAAATAGCAAATTCAGAGACAACAAATATAAATTCTCCATGACAGAGGCGGAGAGTGCAGTGACTAACTCTAACATTCTGTATCTGAGCCAAGACACAAAATGACAAGGGCCTCTGCAACAGGCAGGGAGACATCTGTATGCTTAAAGATGTCTCTTTTTAGTTTATATAGCAACGTAAACTAAGCTCCTGCTCCATATTTTTTAATATACATTTTATCTTATGGGAGATCTGTGCTTTGTTTTATGCCGAAAGTATCATGCCGGCAAGGGCATTTGGCATCTGCTCTTTCTCTGGTTCTTCATCTGACTTTTGAGTTTCATCTTCAATATCACTGTCAGGCCAGTGCTTTTTCCTTCCTGTAAATACATAGTAAGTGTCCTTCATTTTCAGGGACTTTTCCACTTTCTAAAATTTTATTTTCTAGAATCTGGTCAGCTAGGCTCCTTGTTATCTCTCAGTTTATGTCACTGGTCCCAGTACCTTTCTTTCAGACTCTTATTAGTAATTTTTCTTCCCTGTAATTCCACAGGAAACCCCACTCCTACGAATCTGGTATAGGCATAAAACCATCAGAGGTATAATTTGCAGTTCCTTTACAGAGTGGTGTTTTTCATCCCGTTCCTCTTCTGTATCTTGTTTGGTCTAATCAAATCTAATTCGTAACTGACATTTAACAATAAGCTCAGCTAAATGTTTTTTCAGTATTAGTCTCTGTTGTACACCTATACGAAAGCAGAAAAGTTTCAACTCAGTGTTGCAGAATTGTGCCTTTGTTTTTTTTGTTTTCCTATTGCTCTTTTAAGTTATTGCATGATATGTTCTGCTACCCTAGCCTTTGCTGGATCAGAAACGTCAAATCTGGGATGACTTATTGAATGTTTCCTGAAGAACAGTCAAAATTCTTTAGCAACAAATAGAGAACCCTTATGATCTGAAATGACCTCTTCAGGTAAGTCTTCAGGTAGCATGATCAGATGTCCTGTTTTTTCCAGGACTGTGCTGTTTTTTTCCAGTATGTCCTGGATATTTAGATGGTTATAACAGAACACCTGGTGTTCTGTTTTGTGCTTGGCAACTCTTTACAGTCCTTCTCTACAGGGGGCACTGGTGTAGGTTGTGGGAAATCATTCTTTCCAAACGCCCAAAGAAAGTAGTTGCAACAGTTCTTCCATTTGTGATTTATTAATTATTTTGAAGTTTAGGGTTTCTCAAATGACTTAAGGCTCAAATTTTAAAATAATTGCATTCATTGTGATTTGTTATATATTAAGTGAGAAAGAAAAATCCCTATTTATCCTATAAATCCCATTTAAAAAAAAAACTTTTTTTGTTGCCACTTTCTTATTCAGAATCAGTGACTTTTATAGCCTTCTTCCAAAATTCATGATTGTACACCTGGCTGCTGTGCAAATGGGTCTCTCTAAGGTCTGCTGATATCCATATACAGAGACTTTGACCCTGCCCTTGGCCATCTTTCATCCAAAGTCATCACAAAAGCCGTCCTATAGAACTCTCTGGTCTTCACTGGAGGTGCCCTATGAAGAAGCAACCAACTCCCATCGGGCATGTCCCTGGGTGGAGGATAGGGGAACATCTTGCAGATGCAAATATTCAATAAGCAACCGGCAACTTTTCTCCAGCACAACATGGTTGGGTGGTGGTGCAGGTACCACTTTAAAATGCCACACAAGCCCTATGACAAGGGTGCTATGGAGAAGAAACTCTGCCTTAAAATAAGTCTTGAGTGGGGCAGGTGAGGTTTGGTAGCTTCAGGAAGCAGGTTAGCTAGAAGAAGCGAAACTGATTTCAAATCAGGGATTTGTCAGGCTTGGGCAGCTGATTTACAAAGCTTGTCCAATAGATATGCTAATGGGAACTGTTGACCATGTCAAGTGTACCTCTTTTTTAAAAAACAAACAAACAACGGGATTATACTAATGGTGTCATAATTAAAACATTTTAAGCTCAGTCATTGTTTAACAGATCACCCTTACCCCATCATCAGCCCCCTTCCCCATGTGCAGCAAATATTTCTTGCAATGCCTTATTATTCTTAGTGATCACCATGTGTACTCACCTGGAAAAAGCACGAGCCACAACTAACTTCAGTGCATCTGATTATTATCTTCTGTGAAATCAAATTGTTGCCTTCCTAGAACTGTAACCTGGATGACTGGAACAGTTTTTTTTTTTTGACAGATTTTAGTATCTACCGCATAATTCACATTAACTACTTTTCCTATAGCTGGCGTATCTTTGGGCTAGATTTTTCACTTTCACTGTGTCTTGATGGTGATCATTTATTTCAAACAGCATCCTTGCACGTCAGTTGTTTTTTCATTACAACCTATATACCTTTCAGTCACCATTCAACTCTCCATGTTCTAAAGCCATCTGGGGGCTAACGGAATCTCAGTGCAAATCAGAACAGACTCAAGATTGCTCTAATTTATAATCTGACTGCATCAGTCATCCAATAGCTGAGAGTAGTCAGAGCACAGCAATGCTCCAGCCACAGTTGTCCCTTCCCCAACCCTTTAAACCTGAGGGCTGGGATGCTTGCCAGCATAAAGTTGTTTCTGTAGCTCTAGTGCCGCTGGGGATAACTCTTTTGTATTAATGGTATTCCCCAATGGTACTTATATCGAGTTTACATTCCCTTAAAATCTGCAGAGGGTGTAAAGGGGCAATAATCAGCTATTGGGCCCAGTGGATCTGATCCTTCACTACCTTCTAACTTTTGCAGTCATTTATGGCAGAAAGTAAAATGCAATCACAATAGTGAGTGAGTGGAGAATTGAGATTTGATGGTGATTTACAATCACTTTTCCCAGCTCCCGCAATGGTGCATCTCTTGCACTGGTGGGACTCAGGGAATGTTGGTCCCTGTACAGTTAAGTGCGAGTATATAGACTCTCCCTTCAGTATGTGCCCTATCTCATTCCTGGATTAGCAGTTCCCACTCCTGGGATTATCATAAGGAAAGTTTATTTTGGGGGGAGGGATCCAGTGGGGTAGGTCAGGAAGTACAGTACAAGTTGCTGCAATTCAGCACGTACTTCTTCCATGCAGGGATCTAGTTCCCTGATAAACCAGAGCTGGAAGTGGATCTAGGAGAAGATATGCTCCTAAGGATCTGGGGATGGGGGGTAGGATTCCTAATGTCTGGTACAGTGAGGAGACAACCCCTTTCCCCAGTTCCTTAATTTGTAAAGTGTGTGTGTGTGTGAGTCTCAGCAATAGGCTGGAACCATCTGAGTGGTGGTAGGCTAATGGCAGCCCTCCTCCTGGTGGAAATGATTAAGGAAGGAATCATGACCTGCACTCTGAGTTATTGCTGGATAATTCCCAGAGAAATTAATAAAATTGCAGCTTAAATAAATCAGAAACCTTGCATCATCTTTTTCCTCCTGTGTCTAGAACAATTCCAGCTTCCAGTGCTAATTACATATGTGTTACAGAACTACCAAGAGATGAGATAGTCAGAGCTATGAGAGTCATGTTGGGGCAATGTATTCAGCTGCCTAACGGTAGCTAGAGAGTTCCTTAGGCAGCTGACAAATCTGGTAAGGTCTGAAGGAAGAAAACCCCACTTTGACATAGTTGTCAATTGCTTAATTTATATTTTGTGGTTATTGTGCATGTTTGGTAACACGACCAACATTGCTGGTCACAGAGAATTTTTTTATTTAATAGTGTATGGGAACTCAGTGTTTAGTCTGGTGTCAGAATTATTTATGTAAACTTTGCTTCTATCTTCCATAGTTTAATAGGGTTTTTGTTTTCTTTCCATGTTATTTCCCCCCACACAAGTATTCAGTAGAGTATCTTCTTGAATTTCATTTAACAAATTTAACTGTTATTTAACCAAGTGTTTTGTTTTTTCCATATTTATAAATGAATTCATTGAACCTGACATACTGAGTTTTTTGAGAACCTAGCAAATTATGAGGTTTGTCAAACTAACTTCGAAATTTTTTCCCCCCAAAGATGATCTGATGGACAAACCTTCTTTAAGGACAGAACAGCCCAATGTAGGATGATGTTAGTAAATTGTGTGTTATGTGTGTGTGTGATATATGTATATATATTCTATATATTTTCATGGATTCTTTTGTTTTGTTTGTTTTGAAGTATTTTGGGGGATGGAATTCTCCTGTTTGATTCCCTTTTTTTCAGACTATCTTCCTCTTTGTAGTCTCTATACATTGGATTTTGAGCCCACTAATGTTTATACTGAAAATTAGGAGAGCTGGAGAGGTGCAGGTCTCGCTAACTCTTCAGCTGTGTAAAGAAGAATTCCCTTTAGCATTGATAGTAGTAGGGCTTCTCTGACAGAATTGATCAGTTTGAATTCCAACCAGTAGATGACAGTGGTGTGTATTAGACCCAGACACCAAGACAAAATAGTGCACAAAATAAGGACAATCTAAGTGAATGGGAGAATATTGGTCAGTCTGTTTTGATTCATTCCTTTATTTTTCATCTTGGTTTTAACAATTTCTAGGAAGCAGTTTCTTTGTTCCCTTCCCTACCCCTCTCATCCCCCTTGACCCTATTATTATGCTTACATTTACTCCCAGTAAAAAGGCAGTGGGTATTCCTTGGAATCTGTATGCAGTTATTGGCTGTTAACTCAGCAGGTCTAGAATATCTTTTAATAATCCTCCAGAAAGGTAAATCATAGTACAGGACCTGAAAACATTTTTCTGTTAAAAGAAAGGAGGTGAGTGGAAGAAACAAATGTTGAGATTTTTTGTTTGTTAGCTTGTACAGAGTGCTGCTGTCCTGACAAGTGTCAATGCAAGACACTTTTGGAATGAAAAGAAAAACCCCTTTTATTGATACAAATACCTGAGGGCTGGAGTTTTCTATTAATAAAATGATAAAGAATCAGCATTTAGAGTAAGACTGACAGCTCAAATGATTAGAAGCTGGAGAGGTTGATGTTGGGAATGTGCTCCCTGAAAGTGTCTATTTTTAAAATTTGAATGGGAGAAGCCCTACAGGTCCATGGCACAGTAGTGGGTATGCCTGTTTTGTGAAGTAAAAGCTATTTTCCTGCAACTTTGTTTGTTATTGAGAGTAGTTAAATAACAGAAAGATGAAATTCAAGGTGCTCATTTTGCTAGCATCCTAAAATTTTGGCCCACACATCATTTAGTACTGTTGATTTTCTACATAGAAATCTCACATGTATATAGGGCATATGCAAGTTTTTAAAAAAAATCTAATATAGAAAGCCTATCAACAGTTACGTGAAATAGCCAGAGGCATAGCTGCCAGCAAAGCTCCTGGACACATTTTTTCTAGGATGGACTGTCTTCTGAAGTCCAACATCCTGTTCCTTTGATTGCCATCTGAAAGAATTGAGAAATGTGGCAGGGATAGTCTTGGAGCAAATAGTATCACTCCAATTTTTTTTGTGGTGGAGGGGAGGGTGGGTTCTTGCTTGCCAAACTTATGTACTGTGACAAAGCTCTTCCTCTACCTTGGTTGGTCCAACGCTTCCTTTTAGCAGTAGGTCAGGGAACTGCTTCACCCCTGAGTGTTCTTCCACCCTCTAGTTGTGGAGGAGGGTAATACAGCTTCTCTAAAATGGCTGCTTCCTGCTGGGTCCCAGTCGTGTCTCTGGTTCACAGAGGCCCTTGCCTCTTCAAGGGGGCTGGTCCCACCCTATACTCTAGGCCCCAAACCAGGACCCCTACAAATAGCAGCCTTGTGTTGTGGCTTTGGGAAAGCTGATGGCTTCCCTGGGTTACTTCCTCATGCCTCTTGACTTACTGTCTGGGCCCTGCTCAGACAGGGGCCCTTCCTGGCCTCCCTGCAAGGGAAGGCTTTTGACCTCTGGCAGCCCTACTGGGTGTGGTGGTGCTGAACCAAATGTCCAGTTCTATCTACCCATTCTGGCATTTCCAGGAACCTCCAGGCCCGAGAAAAGTCCTTTGCCTTCTTCAGGCAGGATTTTCCCTCCCCTAGTCTTTGTAGATACAGGATTGTCCTCTGTCAGCGTTCTGCTCCTTCTCCTAAACCATTCTGGTTTACGACGATGTTGTGCCTGCTCATACACTCTCTGGTAGCTCCCCTCACTCTCACAACTCCAGCCACACCCTTCCTCTGGAGGGGAGGATTTTAACAAATCATGGGTGGGGCCTTGATTGGCTTCAGGTGTGTTAATTAACCTGAAGTAAACCCTGCTCAGCTACCAGGGGAAAAGAGACTTGTTGAGCCTGGGGTTGATATACTGGCCTTCTAGCACTCTCCCATAGCCATCTAGTCTGACACTGTCCCCTTTTCCCTGATGCTTTCCCCTGTGATTCCTCCCTCCAAGTACCCTCCTCCCTTACCTTCATTCTAGTGGGGAGGAATGGTCAGCCCTTCCCCACCCCTTTGCCCACCCCCTTTGGTGCTTGCTCCTGTCACCTCTCTCAAATGGATGGGGAGACTGGGGGGGGAGGAACTTCTCCCACGGTCAACTCTATACCCTGCACTCAGCCTGTTCCCTCACCCATTCCCGCAGCTACCACTATGACCACTGCTGCTGCCTGATCTAATGCCCCCACTGTCCCCACTGAGGCAGCAGCAGGCCTGGGAGAGACTTCTACGCTGCTGCTATGATTTCCTGGGCCAGCAGAAAGGGTCAGGGGAAAAAGAAGGGCAAGAACTCCAATGAATCCCCCCAGGGCAGGGGCTGCTGTCCACACTATGGCCCCACCATTGGCTGCAGCCCCACCTTCCCCTGATGTCCCCTCCACCAGCTCTGGGTGTGTTCCTGCCTCGACCCCAAGAGTGTATGCCCAGTTAGCTGCCTCCCCTTCAGTCGCAGCCCCGTCATCTGGCCCCACCGCCTCCTCGAGTAACATCTGTAGTGTCCAGGGCCCCATTCCCCACCCTGACCAGGAGGCATAGCATCTGTTGCCTCCTGGTAGCCACCTCACCCCACTTTGAGACTTATGTGCGGGTGTTGCCATGGGTTGTGGGGCTCTCGGCCATCATGGTGACCTCCAAGATATATGGAAAGATAGTGTTCTTCTTGACATCGGAGACTGCTGCCCAGGAGGTGGTAGAGAAGAGCCTGGCAGTTGGTGGCATCTATGTCCCCTTAGAGCCCCTGGAGAACATGGGGGTACAGGTGGTGCTAATCTCCGTCCCACTCTTCCTCCCTAACATCACCTGCTCCCCTTCCTCTCCACCCTGGGGAAGCTCATTTTCTTCGTCAGCCCTCTCCCACTGGGCTGCAAGGACACCGCCCTCTGTCACATTCTGTTATCCCTCCAGCAGGTCCAAATCTAATTGCTGCTGGTGGTGACAAATGACGGGGAGGCTCTTGGGGTTCCTTCATGGTGCACCATCAAGGGGCCCAATACAGTGTTCATTATTTGTCGGGGGAGGCCTGGTGCTTTCTCTGCCAGACGACAGGGCACATCCAGAGGAACTGCCCTGTAGCCCAGCATGGAGGAGAGCCTGGGTCCCCCAAGGTCCCAGCAGGTGGCAGTCCTGAAATCTCGTGCGCTGTGGCCATCCTTCCTTCTCCTGTGCCCATCTCCACCACCACTCGGAACACGAGGGAAACCCCTGTCACTCCCAGATGAGTGGATGGGCCCCGTTACCACCACAGCACATCCTGGGGTGGGACCCACAGAGGAGAGAGTGGTCGGGTTGGTCTCGGGCCCATGAGGAGCTTACCCAAGGGGGAGGTCTCCCATCCCCTTGTTGCCCTGTCCCCATCCCCTCTACTCCTACATCTTTGCTCTTGTCCCCTGGCCCCGCCACTGCTGACCTTGGAGGGCTGGGTGCTCATCGAGGGGAAGCGTGGCAAGTGCAAGAAGTCCCAGAATCTCCCTACCACCTCAGACAGGGAGGAAGTCCCCCAAAAGTCTTTGTGAGGGGTTTTCACTGATGGGCCCTCTGCTGCATCTCCCTGATAAGGTTCAGCAGGAGATGCCAGTTGAGGAGGAAGTCACAGCAGTGAGGAGGAGCAGCACAGCCCCCCTTCTGGAGGCCCTTTTAGATTCCCTCCCTGGGAAGGCCTTGGAGGGAGCCATTTCCACCACCTTGTTATCTGCACTCCCTGTCGTTGCTGAGGTGGCTGCTTCCCCAGCTTCCAGCAGGGTGACCTGCATGGTGGCGGTTGGGGACTTTACATCTGTCTTTAAGGAGATCGAGGTCTGTCTTCAAGGAGATCTGACCCTGGTCACGCAGGGGGAAAAGGACCCCCTGACAGTAGGCCTTGATCTGGGCAGTAACCTTCTCACACTGCCCCCTCGTCCTCCACTCTCCCCCCTTCCCAAGACTGCTGTCCCTTCCCTTGCATTCATGTCACCACCGGACCATTACATCTGCTCGGCTGCGGACAGCATTCCACATGTTGCCGTCAAGCCTCTTGAGGCAATGGCCAGTGCCGAGCAGCCAGGCCTCAGGCTTCCATTCCTGGTGGGACAGCTACCCCCATTCTCTTCCAACAGCCCTAACCTGAGTCACCGCCTGCCTGCTGCCATGGCTCCAGGCACTGAGTCCATCATGTCACCCAGGCCTGGCATAGGCAAGGGCCCCCATCCTGGACCCATGCCCCTGAACTCCATGCCGGGTCAAGTGGAGCAACACTCCAGTGGCTGAGCCCCTGATCTCAGCCCTACCCATGCCTCTATCCCCGTCGCCCCCCCTGATCACACTCCTGCCCTTAGTACTACCCCCGTCCTCTCCCCATCCACCTCCCATATTGCTGCCGCCCCCGGGGTTGTGTTATTTGCCATTCCATCCAACTCCTGAGAGGCGGCATTTGTGTTCCCCCTTGCACCCTAGGGCTGCTGTTTTCCCTCCGCTGCCATTCCTTGTGCCATCGGGGATCAGCCCCTTGTCTGCCCATCTTGGCTGGCTACAGGGCCACCACAGGGACCTGCCGAAAGGGCGGCCTGGATGTTTTGACCCCGGACCCCCTTGCACTGCAGGACGAGCTGCGCACTATCCTGGCTGACTCCCAAGAGGCCAGGGACAGGGTGCAGCTCACCTGGCAGCAATGGAGGGACTTCCACCTCCTCTTCAGGACCTTGAGGGCTATACTGAAGGAAGGCAAAGGGACCAGAAGGCAGGACAGCGTGGCCTACCAGCAGGCCCACGGCTTCCATGACTCCCTGATGACCTTTGGAGTTGGTCACGGATTGCTATGGGGCCTGATGGGGGACACCAGCACTCCTGCCCATGAGGATCCTCCCCAGCCCGCATCATGGCCTCAACCATCTTTGCCACATTAAACACCCGGGGCTGTAAGATGGGTCTCCTCAGGTGCCATGTGCTCTACTTTTTCGGGAAGGAGGGTACTCTGTAGTGTTCTTGCAGGAGACTCATACAAATCCAGCCGCTGAGGTCAGCTAGTCGCTGGAGTGGGGGAACAGTGTGTATTTTAGCCATCTCTCCACCAGTGCAACAGGAATGGCCACCCTGTTCTCCCCTGACCTACAGCCCAAGGTGCTGGGGTTGCTGAGGTCATGCCAGGTCACCTGCTGCACTTCCAGGTCCATAGGGAGGGCTAGCATTGAATTTGGGCAGTGTTTACACCCCAAACTTGGGCCCGGAGTGGGTGTGTTTCTTCTAGCAGGCGTCTGTCTTCCTCGGCACTGTGGATCCTCCAAAGTGCCTGGTCCTGGGCAGGGACTTTAACACCACCTTTGAGGAACAGGACCGCACGGGAACTGAACAGTACAAGATGGCTGCAGACATTCTCCAGGAAATCGCTGATCACTCCCTGGAGGATGTCTGGTGCGACCACAACCTGGATGATGTCACTACTTTCACCTTTGTCCGGGTGGAGGAGGATTGGTCGTGCCGCTCCAGGTTGGACCGCATCTATTTATCGTCACCATCTTTCGCCAGCCCACTCTTCCAGCGTCCAGCTGGCCCCATTCTCAGATCACCATGTGGTGACCGTGACAGCTTTTCCCACAGCAGAGAGGCCAGGGCTGGCCTAACGGCACTTTAACAACAGGTGGGGGACGTGGGCTTCATGGCGTTCTTCTGGGAGTTCTGGCCGGCCTGGTGGGGGCAGAGGCATGCCTTTCTCTCAGCGCGGTTCTTGTGGGACATGGGGCAGGTGCGTGCCTGGCTCTTCTGCTGTGACTACACTCCAGGGCCCAGTCGGAGGAGGGATGCTTGGATAGAGCAGTTGGAGGGGAAGTTCTTAGAGCTTGAGAGGCATCTGGCCACCAGCCCAAGGAACCATCCCTCAGTGGAGTGTGCTGGGAGAAGCGGGAGGATCTCTGGGCTCTTGAAGACCTTTGGGCTCGGGGCGCCTTTGTTTGATCCCACATCCGTCTCCTTCAGGAGATGGATCATGGCTCCTGCTTCTTCTAGCCCTGGAGAAACGGAGGGGGTCCAGAAAGCATGTCACCTGCCTTCTTAGGATGGCACCCCTCTCACAGATCTGGCAGAGATGTGTGGAAGGGCAGGGCCTTCTCTGCCAGCCTCTTCCCTCCAGACCCAACCGAATCCACTGCCTTCAAGGTGCTCTGGAACGAACTCCCCATGGTCAGCATGGACGACCAGGACTGGCTGGAGCTACCTCTCACTCTGGCCGAGTTCTTGGAAGCCCTCCATCTCATGCCCCTGAATAAATCTGTGGGCATGGATGGGCTGACTGTGGAGTTCTACCACGTGTTCTGGGATATCCTCAGCCTGGACCTCGCCATTGTCTGGCCTCAGTCAGAAGGCAGCGGAGTGCTCCCCCTCTCATGCAGGTGCGCCATGCTTGCCTTGCTGCCCAAGAAGGGGGACCTCCACGATCTTCGGAAATGGTGTCCTATCCTGCTCCTCAGTAGAGACTATAAAATCATAACCAAGGCCATCTTACTGAGGCTGGGGTCCGTGCTGAAGGACATGGTCCATCCCGAACCAGACCTATACCGTCCCAAGCTGTACCATCTTTCACAACATCTATTTCATACGGAAACTCTTGGAGCTTTGGTGTAGGGATGTCTGTCATTCACCCTCTTGGCCCTGGAGAAGGCATTCAACAGGATGGACCACCAGTATCTCCTGGTCATCCTGCAGGCTTTTGGCTTCGGGCCCCGTTCTGTGAGCTTTCCCCAGGTATGGTACGCCTCTGCAGAGTGCCTGATCAGGCTCAATTGGACCCTGACTGAACTGGTCAGCTTCAGACGAGAAGTGTGTCAAGGCTGTCCGCTGTCAGGCCACCTATACTCTCTGGCCATCGAGTCCTTCCTCCACCAGAGATTGACAGGGTTGGTGCTCTGTGAGCCAGAGCTGAGGCTGGTCCTGTAAACGTACACTGATGTAATCCTCCTGGTCCAGAACCCGGATGACTTGGTCTGGTTGGAGTCCTGCCTGGCCATTTACTCGGCAGCCTTATTTGCCTGGGTCAACTGGGTCAAGATCTCTGGCCTGATGGTAGGGGCTGGGTGGTGGACAAATCCCCTCCCACCTACACTTCAAGGCATCCAGTGGAGCACAGGTCCTCTGGTCTATCTGGGCATTTACCTTTCCACCTTCCATTCTTCCCTGGCAGAGAACTGGCACGATTTAGAGGGCACAGTGTCTGAGTGGTTGCGGAGGTGGACAGGACTGCCTCAGTGCCTTTCCCTTCAGGGGAGGGCACTGGTGCTCAACCAGCTAGTCCATGCTCTGGCACCGGGTCAACACCCTGGTCCCAACCTTGAGGTTCTTGGCTCAGCTTCAAAAGACAATTCTGGAGCTATTTTGACCAGGACTGCACTGGGTCTCTGCAGGGATCCTGAGTCTCCCCCTGGAGGAAGGAGAGCAGGGCCTGTGCTGTCTTCACAGCCAGGTCAACACCTTCCACCTCCAGGTCCTGCAAAGACTCCTTTATAGTGCAGGTAGTCCAGCATAGAGCCACTTGGTGCACACCTTCCTCCACTGCCTCCAAGGGCTCCAATATGACCAGCAGCTCCATTATCTCCATCTGAGAGATCTTCCACAAGAGCTCTCTGAGCTGCTGGTCCTCTACCAGGACCCCCTCCAGACCTGGAGGCTGGTATCGGTTGCCAGGTCCATTGTGGTCACTGAAGGGGAGGACCTCCGTGCAGACCCCATGCTACATAATCCCCAACTCCATGTGCAGGTGGCCCCCTTGGTGCAATGGCGGAAGGTCCTGGCAGGCATCACCAGGATCAGAGACCTCCTAGACTATGACCAGGGGGACTGGGTGGATCCCTAGACACTGGCTCGGTACATGGGGCTCTCAACTCCTCAAACCCTCCCAGCGCGTATTCCAGGAGGTGAGGGCAGCTTTGCCTACCGCTGCTCGGGTTTACCTCAAGCAGGTCCTGCGAGAGGGCACTCCCCATTCCCCCCTCAGTCCTAGACCTCCAGAGCTTTTCATTGGGCCCCAACCCCATGTGCTGTCCCCACCCATTCCCCCTCTCCTCATGCACCAAGCCAGCTGCTAGACTTGCAGATGGTCCGTTTCCAAACCGCTCCCAGGGACCATATGTACACGCCGTGCTCTACACCCTTCATTTCCTCACCCTTGTGTCCCACCCAGATACCAAATGATGGGACCTGATACCACCTATGGAGAGTGAGGACCTCCGTTAGATCAGTCTCTATTCCATCCTGACCCCGCGGCCTGCCAGGGACATCAGTTGGTGTCTCCTTCTTGGAGCCATGAGCACGGGCATGTACTTGGAGTGGCTCACCCTTTGCCCTGATACCTGTGCCTTCTGCAGCATGAGGGAGACTGGAGCACATCTGCCTCGAGTGCACTAGGCTGAAGCCCCTGTTCTGGCTCCTTCAGAACCTCCTGCTGAGGTTCAGGCTGCACTTTTCCTTTCACCTGTTCCTCTATGCCCACTCCATCTGAGGCCCCACTAAGTAGCAGGACCTTCTCATCAACCTCCTCCTAGCGCTGGCCAAGTTGGCCCTCTACAACACCAGGCAGAGGAGGTTGGCTGAGGGGGTGCTCTGCAACTATTGGGCTTATTTCTATTCCTTCATCTCTTCACACTTCCGGGCAAAGTTCCTCTGGGCAGCATCTGCTCTCTCCCTAGATGCCTTCTGGGGGCAGTGGACACTATCCGAGGTTCTCTGCTTGGTGTCCCCTTCTGATTCCCTCTGTTTGACCCTTTGACCTTCATGACCTTTCTGGTTTTCTCATTAATTGTCTCCCAAAGTCAATTGAGTCTCGGGTCCAGTGACTCCTCCCCTTAGGCTGGGGGCGGAACTTTATCATTTCCTAGATCTCAAATAGTAGCACTCTCTGGTAGGCATCTAGGCTGACCCTGTCATAGTACATATTGTTTAAATGCTTTTTATGAGTAGGAACACTAATGTTTTTGATGAGTCTGATATGTAAGAGAAGAATATAAAAGAAATGTAAATGTTTGTTCTTCTTCTTCCCCAGCTAGATGGAGTCAGCTTGCCAGATTAATCTTTTCTAGGCTTGCTGATCCAGCGCTTGCTCCACATCTACTCCATTCTCCCACATACACTCTAGTCAACATTTTCTTGGCCATCTTCTTGTTCTCAGCCCACAAATTCTAATTTCTCGTTCCTCCCTAACAGGATTCCCTTCATCCATGCTCATATTATTTCAGCCTCCTTTCTTGCAGCTTCTCTCTGACACAGGAGACTTTGGTTTCACTCCTGATTACATCATTACACATAAGGTCCAGCAATATCACTTCTCTTACTGCCCGCAAACATTTATTTCAATGGCTTCAAGTCTTCTCAAGTGCTTCCCTTTGATCGCACATGTCTCTGATCTGTACAGAAGAGCAGATCTTACCATCCTTATGTATAGCTGTCCCTTAAGCTTTCTTGGCATCTGTTTATCATAAATCAGTGCACTGTTCATCAGACTTCTCTTGTCCTCATCAGTCTTGCTTGCAATTCTCTATTGATTTCTCCATTTGCTGCTAGCCAGTCCCTCCAGATACCTAAATGCAGAAACCTGATTTAGGTTCTGGTCCTCGACGATGATGTTTATCTGTCTTGGTTCTGCATAAGACCCCCACATGACTTCAGTCTTCTCTTTACTCATTTTGAGGCTATAGTGTGCTTTGAATCAATTATTTTATTAGGGTGTGCTGTCACATGTAACTTTTTTTATTTGCTTATAAAGACAAAAGTAGGAATCGTTTGATAAATACACTGCAAAAAAAGACGTGTGGCATTGCTGTGGCTGGCCCAGGTCAGCTGACTTGCATTTGTGAGGCTCAGGCTGTGGGGCTTTAAAATTGTAGTGTAGATGTTTGGGCTTGGACTGGAGCCCAGGATCTGAGATCCCATGAAGGGGGAGGGCCTCAAAGCCCAAACTTCCATGCTGCTATTTTTAACCCCACAACCCAATTTCCATGAGCCTGGGACAGCTGACCTGGGGGTCTAAGACTCAGTGATGTGCATTTTTTATCTCAGTGTAGACATATCCAAAATGGCTTGCTACAGAGATATGCTATTAATAAATATTTAAATATGGGGTGTGAAAGACTCGTGTTTTCAAAGGCAGAAAGATCACACATTTCAAAAATTTCAAACTTTGGTCAGTGACCGGCTCTGATACCCATCAGGGACCTAGGATGTTTCAGAAACCCCAAGGTTCCAGATGTGTGTGGCAAAGAGTTAACTCACCTAAACATCTGGAGCTCCTTAGCCTTCTGTGAAACTAGTTTGTAGCATTTAAAAGGAAGAAGAAATTAGTTGCTCATATTTGCTGTACAGGGAAGCAGCTATGCTGAAGATGCTCACAGATGCTATATTGTGAGTTAGTTTGTTGAAAACTCTCTTGGAATTTTCCCATGTCTCTTGAAAGGAGGAGGAACTGGGACTCTGTTTCTGTACAGACTATTTCTGTTAAGGGGGTTGAAATTCTCTTTCTTCTTTATGAAGAAAAGGAAGGCACAGAGATTTTTTTTTCCTGAAAACTTATCCCTGAGGGATTTGGAGGCATTGTTTCTTTCATCCTGAGTTATGGGAACTTTAGTACTGTGTCCAGGGTAACATCCCAGGCTCATTTTTCTTGTTTGTTTTATTTTCCTGATTTAGTTGCCTGTGCTGCATTCAGCTTGATGAATTACTAAAATTGCCGGTAGATACTGAAATCCATGTTGGTGATCTGACTTCTCAGAGATGCACATATAGGTCCACAATGTCAATTGACTTCAGTAGTGGTTCACATAAATGCAAGAATCTGCCCATGCAGATCTGATTTCAAGCTCTAGAGATTTGCACATGCAAATTGGGTAGATACAATACTTTTAACTTTGCATTTAGGGTACGTACTCTTATTTGTTCAGGTAGATAGGATGTCAGTGCTGCTCCAACTTAAGTCAATTGGAGTTTCATCTGGAAGCTGTTTCTGAAAACGTTGGTCCTTTCTGTACAAGTCAGAAGACTGCAGTGAATCTTTCTTCAGGACAGTTAAATTCAGCAGTCCCTTTATTTTTGCCACTGGAACAATGGGTTTGGCTATGGGTTTGGGTTTGGTGAATGGGTTTGGCTATATTTGGCTCTCATAAACACCATGCCATTTAAAATATAACTTGCATGCTTTCTAAAGACTTTATGTTCATACTTTTAAAAAATGTTATACATATCCTATGGTTCTGTGAGCAGAAATGTCCAACAGAAAAGAGTTCTTAAAGGTGAATTGGAAAGTAAATATGAAAATTGAATTACACCCAAATTCCCTTACAAAATTCCCCCTACTCTTCAGGATGGGAAGTGGTATTCAGCACAGAATAGATTTCAATTCTCTTTTTCTCTGTGAAATCCTTATGGTATAATGCTTCCTGGTTTTCTGATGGTAATCCACAAGGCATCATTCTGTGACATCATAAATTCCATGGATTCCATGAGCTGCAATGTGATTTAAAGATGTTGCTTTTGGGGATATTCAATCAGAAAATACCAAGAGGATTTCAGAGGAGACTAATAGAATTTTTAAAAGTTGAGTGCAATCTTCTGTATTAATGCTCCCTTTTTCTGGCCTTGGAGGTCAGATAACTGGACCATTTCATTTCTAATTTTTGTTTTGAAGTTCTCTTAATGCATTACTTTACTTGCAGAGCAATTTAGATAAATAATGAAAAGTCCAATTTATTAACCTTATTGTATACATGATTTGATAAACAATATTTGAATAATTCTGATTGCATATAGTGGTGAAATAACTGTGGTGGTAGATTATAAATAAATTGAGGAGTTTAATATGTAGCCAAGCTTTTCTCTGCTATGAGATCCTGAGAAAATCAATGTAAATGGTGATCCAGTATCTGCATGGGAACAGCAGTTTATTGATCTTCAGACTTGAATCATCCCAAAGTGATCATATCCCTAAATATTTAATTTTATTTTTGCATCTGTTTTTTCAGCTGGCCCTGAAATTTCAAAGTTATCAGGTGAAATAGCTGAACCTGGCTGTCTTCTTGACTACACCGGTATAAAGCCATTAACTTCAATAGCTACCTCCTGAGTTATGCCAATATGAGTTAGAGAAGAATCAGGTCCATCATTTTGGCAGCTAAATTAATCATGCATAGTGGGAATTATCTTCCCAAATCTCATTCACAGCATGCCTAAAAATGGTATGTTTACTTATTAAATATCAGAAAGCAGCTGCATGAGAAGAAAGTGAACTGAACAGTTTAACTGGTTAAAATTTAGCAGATATTATAGTCGAGAAGGAGGATATGAAATCCTTGTGCCACAGTCGGTCAGATTTCGAGAAGATATTCTGCTTCTGGCGTGCCTTCACATTTAGTTTGTTCAGTTTATTGAAGAATTGTGATGACCTGTGGGGCTAGTACTATGAAACGAAATGGCATCAAAGGACCAGCATCAATGACTGTAGTCATTGAGCAGTTATCATAGAATCATAGAATTCTAGGGCTGGAAAGGACCTCAAGAAGTCATGTCCAGCCCCAGACACTGAGGCAGGATCAAGTGAACCAAGACCATCCCTGACAGGTCTTTTTCCAACCTTTTCTTAAAACCCTCCAGTGATGAGGCTTTAACAACCTCCCTTGGAAGCCTATTCTAAAGCTTAACAACCTTTATAGTTGGAAAGCTGTTCCTGATATCTAAATTAACTCTCCCTTGATGCAGATTAAGCCCAATACTACTTGTCCTGCCTCCAGTGAACATTTGATCACTGTCCTCTTTATAACAGTTCTTCACATCTCTGAAGACTAGTCAGGTCCCCTTTCTTTTCTCACGACTATGTCCATTTTTTTTAACCTGTCCTCATAGGTCAGATTTTCTAAACTTTTATAATTTTTGTTGCTTTCCTCGGAACTCTCTCCAATTTCTCCATATCTTTCCTAAAGTATGGTGCCCAGAATTAGACACAGTACTCCATCTGAGGCCTCACAATTGCCGAGTAGAATGGGACAGTTACCTCCTGTATCTTACATACAACATCTCTGTAAATATACCCTGAAATGATATCAGCTTTTATTGCAACTGCATCACACTGTTGACTCATATTTAATTTGTGATCCACTATAATCCCCAAATCCTTTTCAGAAATACTATTGCCTAGTCAGTTATTCCCCATTTTGTAGTTATGTGTTTGTTAGTCTCCTTCCTAGGTGAAGTACTTTGCACTTGTCTTTATTTAATTTTATCTTCTTGGTTTCAGACCAATTCTCCAATTTGTCAAGGTTATTTTGAATTCTAATCCCGTCCTCCAAAGTGCTTGCAAATCCTCTCACCCTGTTTTCATCTGAAAATTATATAAACATACTCTCCACTCCATTATCCAAGTCATTAATGAAAATATTGAATAGCACCATTCCCTGGACTGACTCCTATGGGACTCCACTATATACATCCTGCCAGTTTGACAGCACACCATGGATAACTATTCTTGGAATGTGGTCTTTCAACTAATTGTGCACCCATTTTATAGCCATTTTAGAACATAAGAATAGCCATACTGGGTCAGACCAATGGTCCATCTAGCCCAGTATCCTGTATTCCAACCGTAGTCAATGAGGTGCTTCAGAGGGAATAAATAAAATGGGTAATCATCAAGTGATCCATCCTGTCAGCCATTCCCAGCTTCTGGCAAACTGCAATCCCTGCCTGTCCTGGCTAATAGCCATTGATTGTCCTCCATTAACTTATCTAGTTCTTTTCTGAAACCCCATTATAGGATTGGCCTTCACAACATCCTCTGGCAAGGAATTCCACAGGTTGACTATGAATTGTGTGAAGAAATACTTCCTTTTGTTTGTTTTAAACCTGCTGCCTATTAATTTAATTTGGTGATCCCTAGTTTTTGTGTTATGAGAAGGAGTAAATAACAATTCCTTATTTACTTTTTCCACACGGTACTGTCTCATATCAGTCTATCATATCCCCCCTTAGTCATCTCTTTTGCAAGCTGAAAAGTCTCAGTCTTATTAATCTCTACTCTTATGGAAGCTTTTCCATACTCCTAAGAATTTTAGTTGCCCTTTCCTGTATCTTTTCTAATTCCAATATATCTTTTTTGAGATGGGGTGACCAGTTCTACATGCAGTATTGAAGATGTATGTGTACCATGGATTCATAAAGAGGCAATACAATATTTTCTGTCTCCCTTTTCTAATGGTTCCTAACATTCTGTTAGTTTTTTTGACTATTGCTGTACATTGAGTGGATACTTTCAGAGAACTATCCACAATGACTCCAAAATCTCTTTCTTGAGTGGTAACAGCTAACTTAGACCCCTCATTTTATATGTTCAGTTGGAATTATGTTTTCCAGTGTGTATTACTTTGCATTTATCAAGATTAAATTTCATCTGCCATTTTGTTGCCCAGTCTTGTGAAATCCCTTTGTAACTCTTCAGTCTGCTTTGGACTTAGCTCTCTTGAGTAGTTTTGTATCATCTGAGAATCCTGAAACCTCACTGTTTACCCCTTTTATCCAGATAATTTATGAATGTGTTGAACAGTACTGGTCCCAGTACAGAACCCTAGGAGACATCACTATTTACCTCTGTTCATTCTGAAAACTTACTGTTTATTCCTACCTTTTGTTTCCTATCTTTTAACCTGTTATTGATACTGGAGAGGACCTTCCCTCTTATTCTCTGACTACTGAAGTTGCTTAAGGGCCTTTGGTGAAGAATCTTGTCAAAAGCTTTCTGAAAATCTAAGTGCACTATATCCATGGGATCACTCCTGTCCACATTCTTGTTGAGCCACTCAAAGAATTCTAGTAGATTGGTGAGTCATGATTTCTGTTTACAAAAAGCATGTTGATTCTTCCCCAACAAATCATATTCATCTATGTGTCTGATAATTATGCTATAGTTTCAACCAATTTGCCTGGTGCTGACGTTAAGCTTACCAGCCTGTAATTACTAGGGTTGTTTCTGGAACCTCTTTTTAAAAAAGAATGGCATCACATTAGCGATATTTTAGTCATCTGGTACAGAAGCTGATTAAAATGATAAATTACATGCCACAGTTAGTGGTTTTGCGATTTCACATTTGAGTTCCTTCATAACCCTGAGGTGACTACCATCTTGTCCTGGTGTCTTATTACTGTATAATTTATCAGTTTGTTCCAAAACCTCCTCTAAGGACACCTCCTCATATTTGCCAGTTCCTCAGATTTGCCACCGAAAAAGGAGGGCTCAGGTTTGGGACTCTCCCTCACATTATCAGCCATGAAAACCTATGCAAAGAATTCATTTAGTTTCTCTGCAATAGCCTTATCTTCCTTGAGTGCTGAGGAAGGGCCATGATTCCCCTGTTGGATAGACCGGGACACTAAAGGCCACAGACCCTGGGAGCAGAGGGGCGGGGCCAGGACAGGAAGTGGAAGTAGAAAAGGCCGGCCTAGCAGCTCAGTCAGGGGGAGCTGCTGCCAGAGGGGGATGTGCCTTCCCCGAGGATGCAGTCTGGGCCTGACTCAGGCCCTGTGGCTATGTAGCGCAAGCCCTCTGCTGACTGGAGCTTCAAGGGCCTGCCAGGGCTGCTGGACCCTAGTGACTGGGAAGAGCTACTGGAGGGTGCTGACTGGGAGGAACCCTCCCAAGGCCAGTCACAACCTAGAGGAGTTGCCCATTGCCTGGGACTCGCTGGAGCTGCCTGAGCCCTGTGTGCTGGACGACCCACCGGGACCATGTGACCTGGTGGAGCTACCTTCCGCTGACTGCCCCGAGGAGTTCTCGGACCTGCCGCCTGCCAGGGACTTGTGAGACACCCACTGGCCATCTACCCTGGGGAATCTGAGGAAGACCACTGGATCCAGGTACTCGGGTTCAGGGTGGGAGACAGTAGCCCAGGGGCAGCTGACTACAGTTTGGCTGAGCTTGTGGTCACACCAGTGTCAATGTGCTGTGGCTGCAGCCCCACTGACCCAGTGGCAGAGCCCCTCACCACTGGTAGGGCTCTGGGCTGGGACGCAGTGGAGTTGGGTGGGCCCTTCCCTAGCCACTCTAGAAGTGCTGGTCTCCTCTGTGCCTGCCGCTTCAGAGGATACCGAGCATTGTGCCTACAGATTGCATTGCCAGCTCTGCTCCACCTGGGGGCTGGGGCCTACAGACTGTATTGCCAGCTCTGTCCCACCTGGGGGCTAAAGACTCTTGTCAGCTCTGCCCCGCCAAGGGGCCAGGGGCTAAAGATCCATGAAACCTGCTAACTTTCTCCTTGGAGCAAGGCATTGTGGCCTTCTTTGGAGTCTGGGCCTGAGGAAGGGCTGAGATGCCCCTGCTGGACTGAGTCACCAGTCTTCAATGCTCCTTTCTAAATTTCTCAATAGGATTTAACTTCCACTTTTTAAAGGATGCCTTTTTGCCTCTAACTGCTTATTTTACTTTGTTGTTTAGCCATGGTGGCACTTTTTTTGGTCCTCTTACTATGGTTTTTAATTTGGGGTATACATTTAGAGTAAGCGTCTGTTATGGTATCATTAAAAAGGGATTTCACTTTTGGCACTGTACCTTTAAATTTCTATTTAACTAACTTCCTTATTTTTGTGTAGTTCCCCTTTCTGAAATTAAATGCTACCATAGTGGGCTGCTTTGGTGTTCCCTCCCTCCACATGTATGCTTTTATTATGTTATGTTCACTATTATGAAGTGGTTCAGTTATATTCACCTCTTGGACCAGATTCTGTGTTCCACTTAGAACTAAATTAAGAATTGTCTCTCCTCTTGTGGGTTCCAGGACTAGCTGCACCAAGAGTCAGTCATTTTAGGTGTAAAAAAAACCGTATTTCTGCATCGCATCCTGAGGTGACATGTACCCAGTCAGTATGGCGATAGTTGAAATCCCCCCATTAATATTGAGTTTTTTATTTTTATAGCTTCTCTAATCCCCCTAAGCATTTCATAGTCACTATCACCATCCTGGTCAGGTGTGCAGTAGTATATCCCTACTGCTATATTCTTATTCAAGAACATAGTTACTATCCACAGAGATTAAGTGGCATAGTTTGGTTCATTTAAGATTTTTATTTCATTTGACTCTATGCTTTCTTTCATATATAGTGCCACTCCCCCACCAGTACAATCTAGTCTGTCCTTCTGAAAATATTTTTACCCGTGTTGGGTTGAGAACATTATTTTCCCTATTCCTTATGGGTAAAATCCTCAGTTTGGGAATTATTATGTTAATTGATTAAAAGTTTAAGCTGATCGCCATTTTGAAATGGCAAAAGAACAATTAGAACTCCAGCTTGGAGGTATTCTTCCCCAGTGTTTCCTGCTCTTTCTGGGAAAAAGGCGGGAAAGGTAAGGTGGAAAGGAATGCGATCTGCCTGGCAACAGGACTCTATAAATTGTAGCGAGCCAGTCAGCTCAGGGCTGTCTGCCCTAAAGGCAGCAAGGTATTATCACGTGCTGGAGTCGCTAAGAGAAAAGAAGCCTCTAGGAAGAAAATCACAACTAGCCCCCACACAAGAAGATCAGCATACTGAGTCCATCAGCAGATCCTGAGTTCCTGGCTCATCATCCTGGGAGTTCTGAACAATGCCTCAGGAGGGTGAAGAAAGACTTTGAGTAGTTCTTATTAAATTTGGGCCTGCGTACTTTAGATTTATGTTGAGAAAGAATCTGGAGTTAAGCTCCAGCTTGTTAAATCCCTGAGTGACCCTCATTTGTTGTTTGCTCCCTGAATAAATTGTTGCTTGTTTTGCTTTATTCTGAGTTTTGGTATTTACCCACCTGACTACTCCAACGATAGATGCAGAAGGGGGACCTAGACACTTACTTTTTAAATTGTTGGTGGGAGTTAGCTGTCTCTCACATAATCTCGTTTATTCTCTCCCTGGTATTACTGTATCCCATTGATTGTCCTCAATCCATCAATATAACAATAGCCTCATTAAATATGAGGCACTCAAGTTCACCCATCTTAGTATTTAGTATTTAGACTTCTAACGTTTGTATATAAGTACTTAAAAATGGTCACTTTTTAGCTGTCTGTCATTATGTGATGTAATTGAATGGAACTCTTTTTCACTTGACTTTTTATCATCAGCTCCTACCCATATTTTATCCTCTTCCATCCTTTCCTTACTAGGATATAGAGAATCTCCATTAATAGATCCTCCCCTAAGGAATGTTTTGGTCCAAACCACGCGCTACTCCACACTTGTAGGCTTTCCCCCAGGTTTAGTTTAAAACTGCTCTGTGATCTTTTTAATTTAATGTGCCAGCAGTCTGGTTCTCTTTTGGTTTAGGTGGAGCCTGTCCTTCCTGTACAGCAATCTCCCTTTCCCAAAAGGTTCCCTAGTTCCTAATAAATTTAAACCTCTCCTTCCTACACCATCGTCTCATCCACGCTTTGAGACCTGCAGTTCTACCTTTCTAACTGGCCCTGCATGTGGAACTGGAAGCATTTCAGAGAATGCTACTGTGGAAGTCCTGGACTTCAATCTCTTACCTAGCAACATAAATTTTGCTTCAAATTCAAATTTGCTCTGTTCTATCCTTCCCCATCCTATATGTATCCTACATGAATAGAATAGGATACATGAAGGATAGAATAGAGGTCTTGGAACCTCTTGGAACTACATGTACCATGACCACCGGCTTCTCTTCTGGACCACACATAAGTCTGTTTAGATGTCTCAAGAGTTCCACAACTCTGAGTGCACCCAGAAGGCAAGTCACCATGTCATTCTCCCGGTCATCACAAACTCAGCCATCTGTGTTTCTGATGATTGAGTCCCTCATTACTATTACCTGTCTTTTCCTGACACCTGGTGTTCCCTCCCTCGGAGAGGTATCCTCAGTGTTTGAGGATACCATGACATCATCTGGAAGGAGGGTCTCAACTATGGGATCATTTCCCTCTGCTTCACTTTGATGTTCTCCTTCCTTGAGACTTTCATCCTCCTCAACTGTACAGAGGCTGTCATACTGGGAGTGGGACCATTCTAATGTTTCCCAAAAAGTCTGATCTATGTGAGTTTCTGTCTCCCTTAGCTCCTCCAGTTCAGCCACCCTAGACTCTGAAGCCCGTATGTAGTCTCTGAGGGCCAGCAACTCCTTGCACCGAATGCACACATATGCCACCCACCCATAGGGTGGATAATCATACATGTTGCTTTCAGTGCAATAAACTGGATAGCCCCCTTTCTGTTTCTGGACTTCTACCTGCATTCTCTTTTTACTCCTGCAGCTCTTTCTTTTATTGTTGTTTGTTTGTTTTTCTGGGGTGGTGGTGGTTGTCTTTAGTTTACAGAATGTTAATGAAATGTATCTTCCCCCTCCCCACTTTCCGACTCCCCTTCTAAACTCCCTCTGAAAACTCCTGTTAGCTGCCCCGGTTGCGCTAGTTCCTCTGGTTTCTTAGGAGTGGGCTTTTTAAATCCTGGTTCTCCCTGAGTAGCCCTGCCCTCTGGTTAAGGGTTGATGGGTGCTAATGAGACATTGATCCCCAAGCCCTTTAAGAAGCTCTCAGCCTTACGTAGCAGGCTGCTAGGATCAGAACACAGTCCTCCAAACAAACAGACCACACAAAATAATGCAGTCAAGAAGCAATCACACCACAAACACACACACTATAACAAAACTCACCTGAAGGGTCATGTAGTCACTCCTCATTCACCTGGAGAACTCCCTCACAAAACTCCCCTGTTAGCTGGCCCTATTCTTGATGTTATAAGTTACTAGCTTGCTTCCCCCCATGTAAAGGACCTGCATTTTCCTTCATCTTTCTCTTATTCTTAATGTATTTATGAAACCTCATCAATTTGCCTTATATGTCCCTTGCTATGTGTAAATCATTTTGTGCCTTAGCCTTTCTGATTTTTCCCAACATATTTGTGCTATTATTTTGTATTCCTACTTAACAATTTATCTTTATTTCTACTTTTTGTGGGATTTCTCTTTGATTTTTCAGGTAATTAAAGAGTTTCCAATGGAGCCTTATTGGCCTCTTACTATTCTTCCTATCTTTCCACTTCATTGAGATTGTATGTCCAAATACATTCCAAGAAGTTACTGGAAATTTTGTATTTTGCTGTATTACTTTTCCAACAGATGTCTGGGTAAAGTCCCCCATTACTATTAAGTCTTGTGTTTTGGATATTTCTGTTATTTCTTTTAGAAATGCATCATCCACTTCCTCTTCCTCATGATGTGGTCTATACTGGACCCCTACCATGACATAACATCTCTCCCACCCTTTATCTTTATCCAGAGACTTTCAACTGGTCTGCCCTTCACCTACTTCTGGATGTTAGGACATATATATATATTCTTGATGTATAATGCAACACTTCCTCCTTTTATTCCCTGCCTTTCCTTCTTGAAGCTATTCTCTCCTTGCCAATATTCCAGTCATAAAATTTAGTTCCATCAAATTATATTAAACTATTAGATTATCAGGGCACTGGGCTGGTTATGGGGGAGGTTGATATGGAGGGTCAGGTAACTTCTCCCTTTTTTTTTTCCTTTTTGTGGTGACATGTGTAGAAAGAGTTGTAAGTATAGCCAAGTAAGATAGCTAGCAGCTATCTGGCTATACTTTTCTTCTTGTGACTAGGTTCTTTCTTGCTATATACTCTCATGACCCCCTGAGAGGGAGAATGAAAAGCATACTTCCTCTGCTTCTAGTATTTCACTGTAGCCTTATGTATGACAGTGTTGTGTGACTGTAGAAAAATAGGAATAACCATAATAGATCAGATAAATGGTCCATCCACTGTGGTATCCTATCTGTGACAGTGACCAATATCATATGCCTTATAGGAAAGTGTAAAATCCCCATACTAGACAATTATACAATAAGAAGACTGTGAGGGAAATTCCTTCCTAATACCAGCAGTTGGTTGTTGGCTTATCCTGAAGCATGAGGATGGATATCTCTTCTTGTCATGTTCTCATATGGCTTTCCATCACATCCATGAGCATCCATAGCAACAGAAGTGTGGCCTTCCTTGAGGGAGGGCCAGATGCCCTCAGTGGGTGGAACCAGGAAAGCCATGCCAGAAAAAAAGGGGAAAGACAGGAAGTATAAAAGTCAGTTCCTGTAGCTCAGTTAGTCTGGAGCCGCCAATGGAGACTGACACATGCTGCTGCTGGAGCAGGAACCAGCTGGCCTGAGGACTCACCAGAGCTGCAAGACACACCTGGCACTGAGGGACTGCTGTGATTGTCAATGTACCCTAGGGAGACAAAGGATGACCCTGGAATTCAGGCACACCCCAAGGTCTGGCTGTGCTACTACCTGAGCACTGGTCAGTGCATTGCAGCCGCATCACCACTGATAGTGATAGAACTGTTAGGTCCCTTGGCTGGGACCTGGTGGAGTGGGGGGTCCGGGTCCCCCTGCCACCCTATTCCTAGCATGTCAGACTCTCCCCACTAGGTCAGGAGGCCTGTGATTTGGTGCTCACCCCTGCCTGAGCCCCTAGATTGTTTGGTGTCCTACCTTGCCTGAGGGTTGGAGCCTTAGATTGTTTGATGCCCCGCTGTGCCTAAGGGATTAGGCCCCTGAACTAGTCACTGCTCTACTCTGCCTGAGGGTTTTGAATCCCAGAGGCTATTAACTTCTCTTTTTGCACACTGTCATTCTAGGATTGTGTAGCAAAGAGGCATGGCTTGCCTCAAAGATTGACAGCGAGGGAGGACTTGCATGCCTACATGCCTACAATATCCTTGACCTGATGCATATGCATATGCACTCTGCCAGGTCCCTGGAGAAGCATTCATGCTCAAACTTCTGGCATTGAGATTTTTCATATTTTGAGGTTTTCTGCCACAACCCTAGTTACTGGAGCCAGATATGTAGCCCTTCTTGATCATCCTGGCTCTAGACTGGCCAGCTCCAGTGCAGAATTGGTTTATGCAACACCATATGGTTCAGGGTTGATCTGCACCAGATGGTAAATGCTGGGGGGAACTGCAAGCACAGGCTAAAGGGTCATTCTCTTCTCTTGTTCACCAAAACTGAATCCCTGTCTGTTTGCATGACGATGAGGGTTTAACAGTGGCAAGAAAACTTTGTTTTGACTTCAGTGAACTCAGCATTGGTGTTATGTAGTGAATGTCATGGATTTGTGCATTGCCTTGTGCATTATACTCTACTAGCAGCTTCCCAGTGTATACCAGGAGGAAGAATATCTTCAAGGAGCAGAGGCTATTGATGTTAGTATGCTTAAGGCAGCCTGTAATGCAGTGGCAGGCAAAGTTAAGTACTAGATATAATTTCTTTTTGTGAGGGATCATGCCCATACAGAGCATATTGGAGAGCAGAAGATTCTTTAGTGGTAAACAGAGCCAATGACGACGATAGAAAAATGTTCTCCAATCTGATAATGCCTTAGAATCTACATTATTGATAGCTCTTATACAGTTTGATCCTAGTTAGTGGTAATTAAAGAAGATATTCTTATTATTCATATGAATATCTAATCCTTTTATGAGTTTCACTATGTTGTTTGCCTTAGCCATATCTCCCGGTCTCTTTATAAATAGTTGAAGGAGAAAGTAAAGGTTATACTTTTTCCCAACCTCAAGCCATTGGGAATTAGTGGTTGCTGGTTGTATTGTAATAAAGTTGTCAGGTGACAATATTTCTTTATATTAGTAAGCGTCTTTCTACTGTGACAATCATATTTATTAATTGGTTGGCATTAACATTTAAAAAAATATTTTGATATTTTTTCTCACAGAATATTGTCTTCTCTGATTTTTATCTTGACAGTGAGGTACGGTAGAACAAATGATACTTCTGTACCTTTTATGGCTAACTTTAAATTTAGATATTATTTGAAAAAGGAAATTCGATACAAGATGATTTGATTTATGTGGCCTATCCATCATGTTGTCAGGCAACAGACAAATATTTTAGGTTAATTTCATCAGATGTCAAAATCATCTTAAAGCAAATACAGAAGCTACAGCTCTATATAGCTTTGCTCGCTTATAGAAGAAATTTGGTACCACATAGTGATATACTTTTCTAGGGACTATTCTGACAGTATCATCAAATCAAACAATATAAAGTAGAAACGGAGTACAGTTTGGCGCTATGTAACTAACCTTATGTGCTTTTTAGTTTTAGTAATAGAAAACAGAAATTGGGAAGTATTTTAAGGTTAAAATCATTTATTGATATTACAGACTCACTAAATTTTCCTTCCCCCCTCCACTCCCTTATTTCTTCTTTCAGAAATAAGCTCTTGGCCTCTTTAAAGGCTTTATGTTTCAGAAGGGATTGCTGATTAGTCCAGGAAAACAAGCACAGTACTTCTATAATGTACTTATATGATCAAATCTGGAGTTCCATACTACAGGCTACTGTTATGTTCCCAATTTGGGAGCATTCCCACACAAGAGAAGCATTTAATGACATGCACCCATATTCTGACCAGCAGCGTCCTTATGGATAGCCTTGTATTCTCAGATTATTTATGGCTGTTCTGGGAATAGTCTGTGTTGGGGTGTGTGTTAGGAAATCACTACCAGGTCAGAAGGTGGTCAGATACTATTGTAATGATATGGTATTGTGGACACGTCAGTTGTAGTTCCATAGTTATGGTGGAGTTATATATTACACTTAAAGCAGGAACTAAACCTCTCGTGTGTATGAAAAACATTGGGTCTCCTCCCCAAAATCACAGCACTTCCTCTTTGAATGTAGAGTGAATTTTCTGAAGCTATACAATTAAATCTGTTAAATTAATTTTAATTAATTTAAGAATGGGTCTTTTACTTAAACTGATAAAGGCATAATATTTGATCCTTCCAAATTATCTCCTTCTTGTACAAGGTATTCCACCTTCCTTTTTTCTGTTAGTCTGTGTTTTTCTTTGTTCTCCACCTCTATAATAATTGGTTTAGAAATCCTCCTAATCTTACAAATTAAAAGAACAGAGAAATAAATAATAATTTTTACTTTTGTTTTACTGTGCTTGATTTCCTGTTACATTTTTAAGGCTATACGACACACACATTAGAATGATTTACAACCATGGCTCTCAAATTGTGGTCAACAAAAAGCAAGTTGATCATGTGGTGCAATCTGTTTTATCACTGAATTTCATATAGCAACCATCAAATTACTATTACTTACCCCATCTGACCTAAACAGGTAGCCAATTTGTGGAGTGTTGTGGGTTGTATTATTTAGGAAGAGAAATCGATGCTCTTCACGTATTTCTGTGATGCAATCCTGTTTATTTACAAAGAATGCACACAAAATCCTTTGCCCCTGAACACAGTAGGAACTGTCTCCCAAACATTCTCTCTTAGCTTTTTCTCTGGGTCATGTTGTCATTGCTTATCTGACCATGATTGGGACTTATTTGCTCCTTCTCTGTGTGTTTCTGTGGTGTTTCTGCCCCTTCCAGCTCTTGTTCTCCCACAGACACAGCTGCAATCAAAACTGGTCCTCTGCCCCTTGGCCCACATTACTTAGATTTCTGAATGGCTTATGTTTTGGATGGTAGCTCCTAGTGTTTCAGATATCGCCAAACAAAGGGGCATTTAATTTTCCCCTCCTTTAACCTGAATGGAAGGCTTCTGTTATGCCCACTACTATCAAAGAGGCTCATCCCAACCCCCAGCATAATACTACTATGAAAATGCTGACTCTCTTCCTTGTTTGCAATTGCTAGTTCCACTAAAAAGTGGCTAAAATATATTACCACAGAATATTCTAGTTTGTAAGGATGGAATGAAAAGTCACCAGAGAACTTACAGTGCCACGCTTCCACCAGAAGTAGACTCAGCAGTGCTTTTGAGGTGCTGCCAGTTGACTTGCACTCTCAGAAGCCTGTTTTACCATAAAGTCACAGTTGTTTATATTTCATTAGTGCATGGTTGTGCAGGATTGGGTCCTATTGTGCTAGACATTGTGTGAACATATAGAAAGACATTGCTACTGTCATGAGGCGTTCCCAGTCTGAAGATGAAGTGGGCAAAGAAGCGCACTGATCGGGGTAATGGCAGGTAAGTATCATATTATTTCTATATCTTTTATTTATTTTTGCATATTTGTTTTATTTATATTAAAAAAATCTTAATTGGTGTTCCTTAATGTTGAGAGAGAGGTAATTATATGCAAGAATATAACTTCAAGATTCTGCCATAGATATTCACATACATTTCTGAGTTAAGAGAAAAAATAGAAAGTTATTACGTTTTCATTCTTCTTCCATTCTTTACTCCATCTCTGTAAGATGGGCTTTGTGCAGAAATTGTTGACTATATTCTCAGAGTGCTCAAGATAAAATCCAGTAGTAATTGTTAAGGAACTAAATATGCATAAACAGCATACAGCTATTTACAATCCTAACAGTTCTAGAATAAATTTCTCATGACTCAAAACTGCTGCATCCAAATACTCCCAGATTAAAACAAACAAAAGCATTGGTTTAAAAAAATTATTACAGGCTTTGATCATCCCCTCTATTCCTTTTCTAAACAATCGTAGTGTTCATATAATGCTTATACAGTGTTGCTTAATATAATATGGAGTACCTGACATCTCCTGGAAGACTTTAGACCATTTATGACCTACATGCAAAATTGCCTCTAAATAAGCAGCTTTTCAGTTTTCTTCTTTCTTTGTTTTTTTTCCCTTTGGGGTATTTGTGTGGAAGCAGGATATTTCTTTTAAGATTTCATCTGCTCCTGCTGCTTTTTCTTTAGCTGAGATCATAATCTTTAATTTGACATCCCAATAATTTCCACTACAGCCAATTGTATGTTTTGCAATATTACGAAATGCTATTAAAACAAAAGGGTCCAATTGTTTACTCCTTCAGAAAAATGTATAGGAGGAGGACAAATCTCTTCTGCATGTTTTATGAAATTCTCCACTTAAGAAGGAGACTTTAGTACTCCTTCTGCAGTGTAAGTGGAGCAGAACATCTAGCCTGACATTACAGCATTATTTTGCAGGAGTTTTTCATTTTGAGAACTTAAGTTGTAGGCCCAACAAAATATAACTTAACTGCAAACTAATTCTGGAGTTAAGATAAATTATTTCTGGGTGCCAACAGGTTTTCTTATTATAATTTTCTTCTTTGGTTCTTTTTGTTCTCTTTTTTAATGGTTACTGCCAGCAACAAGGTTTAAAGCAAATATTTCAAAAAGAAATTGTAATATCAGCAAGTGTGCAATGAAAATAAATATAATGATGGAAAAACTCCAGTAAAATACTAGATGTGATTTAATGTGTTAAAGTGTTTATGGAACAGAAAATGTTTTTTCCTTATATTGAGTAGTCTACCCAAGAACTAAGATGCTATCTAACATAAGTAATGACAGAATCAAGTCCTTAGCATATTTGCACAGATTAACTAGTCAGAATTCAAATTCAGGCAGAAAGTAGGGATTTTTTTTCAGCATGTCATATATTGGAACGTTACGCTCTATTTAGGATTTGGTTAAAGCAGGAGGTTACTGCTACTAACGTGGTCTTGCTCTTGAGTATTCAGTAGTATGTCTGGAAAAAAAGTGATATGGAGAAGAACTTTTTCCACTATTCAGAAAAAAACCCACCGTGCACATGAGTGAGACGAGCAGGAAATGTTTTCACCACCTCTGTTAGTATGTACATGTACACGGCCCTGGGCTGGATGGAATCAAATTTGACTATTATGTCACCTACCAATGGATGGACTATAAATATAAATCAACTCTTTTAAGATTGTAAGCTCTTTGGGGCAGGGGTCTGCCTTTTTGTTTTGTGTTTATAGAGCACCTACCACAAAAGGAGTCCTCATCCCTTGATGAGCTATAGTAATACAAATAAAAACAATAATAAAATAACACAAAATGTTGACAGAAATGCCAACATCTATTAAAACACTAGAAACAAGTTTATAAAAGAAATGCAGTAAAATAGAATAAGCCTGAACAGCTCAAATAGGAAGAGGTAAGAAAGATACAAGTCTTCTACGACTTTCCCAAAGAGACCACAGTCATTCCCATAATTCAACAGTTACCAAGCCCAGATAATTTAGTTTGACTTGCTTGATGGGTCTTTAAAAAGATGACAAGAGCAGAATACTTAGTTGATTAAAGATTACAAAACACTGGCAGCTCTCCTTTTAGCTTTAGAGGAAGAGGCTTTTGTTTTGGTTTTTTTTCCAAAATAAAAACAACCTGGGTTTTGTCCTCCCTTACTGATAACTATAATATCTACAGAGTGTATCCCTGGATTAATTGATTCTATACATTAAAAAGACAGTAGCTATTTCTTTCTTTTTATTATGAATTCATTTTTTCACTTACTGCATACATTATTAAATCAGTAAAATATTTTGGAAATTTCAAGCAAATATCTTACAACACAAAGCAAAAAAATCCCTTTTCCTGACACTTTGCATTGCTCAACATATACTAATATGATTCTTTCTAGATAAGGAGTGTACAATAATAGTTAGTCCATTTTGATGGTCTGAATATGAGTGATCATTTTCACATTTCAGATTGAGTATACAGTATGAGACTCTGTAACAGGGTTTACAACCCCTTACCGAGCATAGACAAAGCAGGAAGGAGAGTTCCTTCTATTACAAGAAAGCAGCTTGCTAACATCCCCACACAGATGCCAGAACTGCCAATTATAGAGGCAGGCAAGCAATAGAGAAAACAAGACCTGCTATATAGAGGAGTGTACAGAAAAGGAAAGGGAGGCAGAAAGGCCTGAGATAGCAAAGGGGTGACAGCCCCACACCAGACTGCCTCCAAAAAAAACAGCCAGGAGACTGAAGGAGACTGCAAGCTCTAAAATTGAAGGGCTGATAGACTTAGTTGGCGGTGAGGGTCTGTGAACTGATCTGATTGAGAACAAACTATGGAGGATCAGTCAGGATAAGCTGAAACCCTTCAAACGACCACCTCAAGAGATGGTGAGAGGCTGCAGGTGTCAGAAAAAATTGTAAGTGCACCCATTACCAGTGGAGATTCACAGGGCCAAACCTGAGCTCAGCCACAGTTTCTATGTTGTCTCTGTTACTAATGCACAATAGGGATGCTTCAGTTGCTATGATTTCTTCGGAAAATGGTTATTAAATAATTCTGCAAGAAAATGTTTTATTATTTCATTGTGCAGTTATACAACAGACCAGACATTGTTATCTCAGCAGCATGTGTGTTGGATGGATAGTTTGCAGTATATCTCTAAAGTGGAAGTGAAAAATTATTCTGAGTTTAAAATGTGATCTTCTAGCCCTTTTTTAGCATTTCAAAAGGAGAGCACCATTGCTATAATAGCCACTTACATATAGATAACAGAAGAAGTAAAAATCCCCTTCTCACATCTACTTGTTGAATGTTATTAGTCATCATTGTGGAAAAGTGAGAGTGTAGCACCACAGCTATCATTCTTTGACATTCCAAAATACTGAACATCCTATTTTCTAAATAAATGGTTACAAAGCACGGATTTAAAAACAGCAGTTTTGATTTATAACAAATTAAGCGAGTTGTGAAAATCCTCATCTCTAGTTTTTGTATGTCTTGGACAAATTCAGGGTGGAAGGGACTATCGCCGCTTGCTTTGCATACCTGGGAATTACAAGAGTGTAAATGAATTATGGTTGAATACAAATAGATAGGAGTAGGGTTTTCTCATATTCTGCTTGGGCTTTTGGCCCATGTATTGTGCTCACATGCACTTCAACTCAATTTACTGTGTATTGGTATGTGCTATATACTGGGTGTTTAGTATTCAATGACTGTACATAACGTATCCCAGCTCTGTGACATGGTTTTACAAGTCTGTGGTTTGCAATGCGCATGGCAGTAGACTACTCATATTCTTATTGATGTAGTCCTCCTTGGGTTTTTCTAATAAATTTGGTGACATCCAATGCTAAAGTGCCATCAGATGATCTGAACGGATGAATTATTTAAATGATGATGGCGTATTGTTCCTACAGGCATTTTCATTTCATGTTCTGTTCAGGATGGAAAAGGACAAGATAAGCACAGAAACAGGAAGGTAAGATTCCATGGACCAAAGGTCTGATGTAGGCTATGTCTATACAACATCATTTACAGCAATGCAGACGCGCTGCTGTAGTGCTTCTGATGAATACACTCCAAGCCAATGGGAGAGAGATTTCCCATCGGCTTAATCACTCCTGCCTCCACAAGAGTTGGTAGCTATGTCGGCAAGAGAAGCACTCACAGTCGTCACAGTGCTGTCCACACATGCACTTGGGTCAGTATAACTTACATCATTCAGGAATGTGAATAATCCACACCTCTGAGTGACATAAATTATATCACAATAATCTGTAGTGTAGCCATAGCTCTAGTGTATCAAGCTCTGTGTCCCGCCTCCAGAAGAAATCAGCTCCTGCTGAAGAAGGTTAAAAATACAAAAATGAGTTGTCATTTATGGTCCCCACTAGCTCATATCTTGTCTTGTGTTTTCCCACCTTAGCCCTTGGTAACACACCTCACTGGGGAAGACATGGCTCTCCATGCCCTTTAGACCAAGGCCGTATGTGGGGATTAGGTTTCAGATACCTTTTGTCTTCTGTGCCTCTCTTTAGTCATTGAAAGACTTTGCTCTCATTCTGGTTGAACTGCATGAAATACCCACACAACAGTACGTTCTTTAAAAATAAAATGGAGAGAGAACCAGAATAAATGAAAATAAAAAGTAATAAAATAACATACCTTAGCAGAATATTTTGCATGCTCCTGTATCTTAGTTACAGAGAAGAAAGGAAAAATCTAAATCTTCTGGAAAGCAAGTCCCTTTCTTCTCTGACAACCTTGTGCTGCTGTGCCCAGGCAGAGAGATCTGTCCCTTGCCAGACATGCTTAAAAAGTCCAGTGGATGGAGTATATTAGCATATCAGGATGAGGTTACATTAACAAATCCCCCAAGCAATGTTTAATAAGGAGTACCATCTGGACAGTATACATAAGTTGTTGTCCTCTTTAAAAGAACTGTTATCCCCTCATTATCTTTGAGAGTTCCCTTCACTGTCCTGTGTCCAAATCTAGCAATTCAAAACCCCTTTTCATCTCCATTTCTTTAGACATTTCTCATCAATGAAGCTACTTGTCCTTTGATTTACACATCCTTGCTCTTTGCTGGAGGAGTTAGATCACACCCACCTGCTGGATACATCCAGTTCCTATCTCTGCTGACCCCAATCACATGATGACCAGTGGCATCAGAACTTCTGAATAAGGAAGCAGATGTTCATGGAGCTTGCACCAACCCGCCAACAAGGGATCATTCATTTTTGGAAATTTGTACGGATGCAGAATTGGGTGGCTATTGCCCTTTTGAAGCTGGCGACACCTGACAGCTACTGGTTAGTTGCAAACCAGTTCAGAGCTGGGAAGTCCACTGTTGGAGTGGTGGGTATGCAGGTTTGCCAAGCTATCAACACTGTCATCTACCCACAAGTGATTACCATAGCCCAAGTACCAGAAATTATAGCTGGATTTCAGAAGATGGGATCTCTGAACCGTGTGGAGGCTATCAACAGTACCCACATACCCATTGTAGAGCTGTTGGCCATCCCTCCGTGTCAGTGTCGGAGGGAAACCACAACCACTCCTTACCCTGCTCTGGCAGGGGTTAGCCGAGCCTTGATCAGGGGAACAGTCTCCTGGCTCAGTCAGTACAGGCCTAAGGCAATAGCCCAAGCCCCAGGTGGGGCAGGACACAGTTCAAAGGCCCCCAGGCAGGGCAGCAAGCAGTGCAGAGGTTCTCAGGGGGGATCAGGCAAGAGGTAGGGGAACGCAGGCCCACCTGACTCCACTGCGTCCCAGCCCAGCTCCCTAGTTGTGGAAGAGGGGTATGCCACAGAGTCAGCGGGGTTCCAACCGCAACACGACTCACTGTCCGGTTCCCCAGTTTCTGAACTGGGTGACCCCCCCAGGCTATTTTCTGCCTCTTTCCTTTGGGTACCTGATGTGCTGCCATCCAGTTGTCCCCGTCAGGGTAATCACCCAGGGGCAGGTTGCAGAACCCCTCGATCTTGTCAGGGGATGGTAAGTCTGGCAGCTTGGTGGGGAGGTCCGTAGGGGCAGTTCCTCCAGGTCTGGCCCCATCAGGGCCCGCGCCTCGTCATCGTCCTCTGGCGACTCCAAGGGCAATTCTCCCAGGTCTGGCCCTGGTATGGTCACCTCCTCGTCCGCATCTGGCAGCTCCTCCAGGTTCTTGCCCCTCTCGGTCACTGGCTCCGGTGGGGTGTTTGGCTCCAGGGGTACCTCTTGGCACCAGACCAAATGCTGCTCATTCGCCGGCTCCCAGATCCAAGCCCTGGTCTGCTTACCCGGGTACCAGGTCCCCGTCTGCTCACCTGGTACCAGGCCACAGGCAGCTCTGGAGGCTGGGAGGTACGTCCTTCAACTTTGGGAGCTGGCTACTGACTGAGCACCTGGGCCTCTCTTATATGTCCTGTCCTGCCCCCCTTACTTCCAGGAGGATGGATAGGCAGTCTTTGGTCCCCCACACAGGCTCGGCCTGATTTTCCCTGTCAGTGTTGATGGGAGGCCATACGCACTCACTACACCCATACTTTTCCCACAGAAAAGGACAAGTGAATATGTGAACTGAAAAGTTCTGCAAGGCTTAGTGGACCACAGGAGATGGTTCATGAACATCAATATCAAACATAAGAAAAGGTTCATTATGCTAGGGTGCTCAGGAGAGTGAGGCTGTATTTGAGGGGGTGAAAGGGACTTTATTCTCGGTAGCAGGTATGCGCAGGGCCCTCTTGTTGCTTAGGTCCTCTGCTCACACAAACCACTCACAGACTTCAGATCTGTGCTCCCACCAATGAACGTTAATTGCGGGTTATTACCCACCACCGTCTATTGACACACAGTCCGGCTTAACAGCTTCAGGGGCCTCATAGTTTCAGCGCACTCTCCTGCTTTGACTTCTCCCTTTCAGGCTGTTTTCCCCTTGCCCCCACTTTTCCTTCCTGTGAGCCTTTATAGCACCTTGCTAATGAGCTTGGCAGCTGCTCCTCATGGCCCACTCCATGCAGGCTTATCCAATCAGTTTCAATTCTCTCTCAATTAGGGCTCCAGTGGCCTAGGGCTGGTTCAGTCTGTGTTCACCCAGCATCCTGTTATGTTCCCCAAACATAACATTGTTCTCTAGAGTGTTTCTGTGCCAGCAATTATTTTGTTGGATCCAGCATGGCCACTCCTAACTAGGCTCATGAAGCCGTATTGTGCCATCAATGACCCAACAAAAGGCAAATTCAACTACAGACCGAGTAACTAAAGAATGGTTGTTGAATGCATGTTTGGGACTCTAACAGCTCATTGGTTATGCCTGTGCACCCATCTGGATGCCAACATTACCTATGTGGTTTACATAATGGTGGCATTCTATGTCCTTTACAATGTATGTGAGGGTTAAGGGAAATACTTCCATACAGAGTAGGCATAGGAAAGAACTCGCTTGCTAAATTGTGCAGACAGCTGGATCCCAGCCACATGCACATGGTTACTGGTTCCCAGTGAATAAGGGAAATCTGGGATGCCATATGCTCTCCCATCCTGGAACAGTGAAGATCCAGAAGCTAACTTCTGTGACTGTGACACTATCTCACCCTATGCTGCTGTGAAAAAAGCACAATACAACATTGGCACTTAAGGCTCGTCTACACCTAAATCTTACAGAGTCACAGCTTTATCAGTAAAGCTGTGTGGTTGTAAGGGTGCTTGGATAGCTGCATTATGTCAATGGGAGAGAGCTCTCCCACTGACATAATAAAAACCCCTACACGAGTGGTGGTAGCTATATGTCCACACAAGCTGGCACGTTATGCTGGCAAAACTTACGTTACTCTGGTGAGTTTTTTTCACACCCCTGAGTGACAAACATTTTGCCAGCATAAGTGCTAGTGTAGACATGGCCTTCATTATGTGTCTACATACCTTTGTGGGTTTTGATCTCCTACAGCTAACATTTATGTATCTATTGACTGCAGATAGCTGTGTGAGGGTGCCTCCTCAAAGTTAACACCTTTGGGCATGTGTTGCAGTACCATTGCCATTATTTCTGCAATATTTTTTCTTAACACCTGTGTTAAAAATACCTGATTGGGAACACTGAGTCAGTTGTAAACAACTTTATGAACAGCTCAGTAAAGGATTCGAAGAGGCTTCAGAACATCTTTCTTTACACTGTTCCCTGATAGTGAATATAGCACTTATCGGCTATTATGCACAACTATAGCCAAGTGATGAAGATTTTTGGGGGGGAGAGGAGGAAGGGGCCATTTAAGCAGTCTTCATTGTTTGATCTTTTCTGTTAATTTAATTTTGTTTCCTTTCTTTGTAGTCAGTTAACAGAATATCAACCCAGTAAACTTTTCTTGTTTTTAATTTTGCTGCTGCTCACAGGAAGAATACTTCTGAAAACAATCCACTGTCCTTTCCCCTATATTATTTTTTTGACATTAGGATATTTAGGGCCGTGGGGGTGGGTGGGGTATCAGAGAATTCTTTGCAATGTTATAGCACGAAAGAGTTGCAGAAATCAAATTAATGTGCCATGAATCATGGAGACCTACCCCAAAGCTGGAGAAAATATCCCATTCATCATAGTCATGAAGAAGGATCTACATACAAATAAATTCAGCAGTAACATTTATGGAAAGTGATATATGGAACAGAACAATAAACCTTTTTTAAAAAGGAATGCAAATGAAAATACAATGGATCAGACTCCATGAGCAATAAGCACATATTATTTCTGTGAATCCATCTCCTTCCCCTTCTCCTCCCTCTCCACATGACAAGGGGAAAATGAGTGTGGAAAATTCTCAGGGGTGAGGGGCACACAAATGAGGACATCTTCTGCATGGGTTTGGGGGACAACCAGATGCTAGACTTTCAGGGTCTGCTGGAGGCTCATGGTTCTCCTGCATGCTAAGAGGGGATTCCCCTTGTAGTATTTTGGGTGTTTGTGAGGGGTGTTGTGCCAGGGGTCAAACAGGATCCTTCCTGTCACTTGTGGGGTTTGTAATCCTCTGCCTCAGCAGCACACTGTATGGCACCTGGAAGAGGAGGAGTAGTGGCAAATGACGACAGTTTCTGGAGAGGTGCAGCAGGCCAAGACAGCAGTTGCCCAGGGTCCCACGTGAATGAGTGATTGCATCAGGGCAAGCTCTCATTCTCTGTGGCATGCATCCCTGCTCCAGGGACGCATTCATCAGTGTCGTCTCCTGCTTAAGAGCCTTAGCCTTCTGTGCTTGGAGGAACTCAAATTGCTCCTGGTTCCTTCTGTCCATGCCAATCAGAAATTTCTCCATGGTCCTCCTTCATCTGCCTTTTCTGCCTCTGGGGTGCTGCTCGTACCCTCCTGATGCAATCGTTTCCTTTCTGGCAATGGAAGCTCTTGCCAATTCCAGCACAAGGGTACCATTCTAGTTCTTTGTTTATTTGAAGGAAGCTAAGAACCAGCCCCATCTCCCCCTCGCCTCCCCGTCACACACATAACATAGCTATGATGCCGAAAGTGACAGTATTTATACTTTTTAGTATTTCAGGATGCGACTGTTATGCTTGCCTTTGTTCTGGGACACCTTTTGCAGCCCCAAGGAAGGCTCAGAAGCTAATAATTGTAAGATATCTGTAATAGTGTTTTTTTTAAACAATTACAGTGCAAGTAATATATTAAGGTGGGAGTTGGGGTGAGGTATAGTTGCTTCCAGGGGCTGTGTTACCAGTTACCTATTTTTAATTTAAAGACTGGCCATCATTTTGAGAACATAGCAGTTTTCAAGGTACCAGACTGGAAAAGAGAGTTGGCTTTCCAGTCCTGTGGAAATCTATCAGTCTATGCCACAGAGATGGCTCTGCTAATTATCACACCTCTCAACACATTGCTGAATGTATGCATTTGGTCACCTATGAAGGTGAATAAACATATTTTATCTTCTCATTGAACCTGAAGAACCAGCTTGAATTTCTGTCACACCAAAAATTTGCTGAAATATGCTTACAGGACTGGGAAGCAATTTTGGAGGAAATTGACTGTATTCTAAGCTAGCAGATGCAATGCCTTGGAAGAGGAGAATCAAACCACTAAGAATGCCCATATACCCTCATCCCCCCTCCTGCATTGTAAAAAAACCCCGCCCCTGCATCCAGCGAATAGCAGTTGTTCAAACTTCTAACCCTGCCCACCATCCATGTGGCTCCTGTTTGTAGGAAGATGGGGGAAGGCTGTGTGTGAATGTGTGAACAACTTTAAGTTTTCTACAGCCATCCTATCCCCAAGTAGGCCCTTTCCAAATGCACCCATTCCTGCCGTTTCATCTGGCCCATGTGGTCCGAGGATTAGCACTTGCAGTGTGCTGGTCACGAAATGCACAGACATAGTCACAATGACAGTTTGTTAATAATCCTTTCTGCATCTTCTGCTAATGCATAATACAGGTTCAGGGGATTATAATAAAATCATTGATTTATAGCCCTGTCTTGCTCGGCGACCATTTTGTGATGGAGCAGATTGGAGCTTGGGCTTCAAGCGTACTACCATAGCAAGATGGGATATTGGCAAGGAGGGTGGGGAGTCCATTGTAAATCTTGCAACCTCATATTCTGGTTCCTGATGGGATCTTCCTTTGGCTACTCTGTGAGGGGGGAGATGAGAAGGGGTTTGCTTAACTGGCTTCTTTGGGCTGAGGTACAGAATCACATGCTCCTCTTCCTTGAGGACTTCCTCTGAGGACCCTGCTATCTTGTTGCCCTGCCCCTTATTGGTGTCCAATCATAGGATGAATCAGGCAGGGCTGAGAATGGGGTCGTGAAATGCTTCAAGGTCTTTTCTGGGACCCACCCAAGAGTAGCTGTCCAGTTCATCATAGTACGGGCATGTACAAGGGTCCCTCCTGGAGTGACAATTTGAATCCTTTGTCTTCTGGCTCAGGAGCCTCAGGTGCCTCATGCATTCCTGGCACTGGGATGGTGTCTGGTGAATGCCCACCCCCTCCCTTCTCTATGAAAACTCCCAATACAAGTGAATGTTCTTGCTGCTCTGGGAGAAGTCATGCAGGACGGTGTTTTCTGACCACACACTGGTGAGCACCTGACTGTGCTTGATGGGCCAGGCAGCTGCTTTCAGGGCATGATCCATGTTAACCTAAACTGATCAAGACTGTAGCAGACAACTTTTCTGAAGTCATCAGTGCAGCTTGCTACTACCATTGACAGCGAAGGGCAGGACCTTTATACATTGGGTAATGGTCAGTCTGAAAAAGGTTTCTGTGAATTGTGAGTGGCTCTGTAGGAGTATTGAAACGTGGGACCTGGTACACACTTCTTGGCCTTGACCACACTGCACTGTAGCATAGGTACAGGACCATGCTACAGTGGGGGCATGTACATACCCACACCCTCATGTGTTTTAGTTTTCAAGCTATGCATTCTCCCTCACAGAAGAACTTCATAGATTTAGATGTGGACAACAATGCGTATGGAGGCATGCACGATTATTAGTGTAGATGTAGCCTAAAACTGACATTTCATGCCCTAAAGCCGCTTACAGGAAAGGCCTATTCATCTGCAATCTATAAAATATGGGATATGTCAGGAGACAGTTATCTGTTAGAATGAGGCCTTGACTGCACAAGAAAGTTGTCAGAGTGCAAGTGGTGGGTTTCAGGAAACAAAGAAGAGAAAAATACATTCTAGTCAGAAACAAACTCATGGTCAACCAAAGGGAAACAACCAATTTTGAGTCCACAGTTTTCATAGTTAAGAGGCCTGTGGAGACCAACTGAGAACCTCTGTTCTCCACAAAAGGTGTAGTACATGTGTAACGGAGACCAACTGGATGATAATATCCTGTAGTCAGACTGTACACTGCTCAAAAGAGCTCTTGGTGTTGCTGGGTAAGGACAAGTAACTTGTTTTGCCCTCAGTTATAATATTCTGTGCCTATATCTTGGTGACTTCATAGGTATTGTCTCTAGTCAGCACACCAGTAAGCACACTGAGCTCTGGAGTCAAGAAACAAAAGTATCCCTATGTTATAGTTCTCATGGTGACTTCCATTAATATAACATTTAAGAATTTTTAGTCATTCTGAGCAAGCTGAAAATGTATAGAGCTCAAGGAAATCTCTAATCTATGACTATAAAGTAAAAATAATATAAATGCAGTTATATAAACCTATCATTATGCAGTGGATGTAGTGACCGAGATGTATTTATATAAACCTTTGGGTGAGATTCTCATCTGATGTAAATTTGTATCAGTTTACACCAACTGTGGGATTTTGCTGCGTATGTTTGTTAGGGAAGGAAGTTAGATATTAACTTTCTTGTGAAAGGCTGGTAGGAAAAGAAATGATTAAACAAACAAAATAATTTATAGATCCATTCTTTGTAGATATGTTCTTAAAGCAGAAAGTTTCAGTACAAGACAAGCTACTATATTGATACTTATGAGATTATTTTGACATTCAACAACTGTATTTATCAAAATCAGTGACAAAGTTTATCTGGTGTAGATATAGTGGGGAAGTGCTATGGAGAGAAAAGAGCTAAACGGCATCTACGTTGGGCAATGCATGCAATAATCAGGCCTTGGTTTTTGCGTGCGGGTCACAGCTAGGTGCAGGGTTAGGCCTGGGTAAAAGTGATCCTGGAATTGATATCCGGGGGCAGATCGGGATTAAAATCCCAGACCAGAGTCTGTAGACAAACCAGGATCAAATCTGTAGCCAGAGTCCAGGTGCAGGTCAGCAGTCAAGGCTGGGTGGACAGAGTCCAAAGACAAGCCACGTTGATACAGAAGCTGAAGTCCGGATATGTGCCGAAGGTTGAAATGTGATAGTCAGATTCCAAGCATCTGGGGGGGATCTGGAGGTGTAGGCAAGGTGGGTCAGTGATAAGGCTGGAGTAAGGCCTGTGTACGACTCAGGCAAGGCAAGTTCCAAAGGAGGCACAGACTGGAGTCTGGTGCATTACAAGGCATCAGGAGGGTTCCTGGCTGGATATCGCTGTTGCTCAGACCGATCTGCAGCTCTTCTGGGGTTGTGGAAATACGTGAGCCTGGGGTCATCTAACCCAGGCTCTCGTTGGTGATGCCTGGAGGCTGCCACACTGCAGGTTCTGATGAGTGATGCCTCATTGTGGCAGCTGAGCAAGCAGCCCTGGTTTGGCTGTGAGTTTGCCTCACGATCTAAGCCAGAAGCATATGAATCAATTCTGGGGACATTATATAATTTGCATGTATTTTAGGAGTGCTTGCAGTGATTGATGAACTAAGCTAATAAATATTGTGTTTAGCAAATATTTATATTCTATTTTTTTCTTGGGAGGCTGTGTTATGATGCCATTGGCATTATTTCACATTGGTGGTGACGCAAGTAGAATTTTAAAGGAAAAGATTGCCGGGGCATGGAAAACAGTTGTTCTGCTTGTGCTGGGGAATGGGCTATTGCCTCCTCAAACTTAAACTCTCAGTTGTTACTTTTGTAAAAGCACTTTTTGAATCCATATATAGCTTTGGCTTGAAAAGTTGGCTTGTCCTGGAAATTATCAGTATTTCTCTGAAGGGCGAGGAGAATATTTCTGCAAAATTTGAGAAAATTCATCAAACTATTTGTTTTTATTTTTTTCTAGAATGAAAAGTCATTAAGAAATTACTCTGATTTGAACTTGTCTAACCTTTTTTCATTACCATCTGACATAAAGGAACTTATTATCATCCCCTCAGCCTTCCGCAGATCTCTTTGAAAATTTGGCTATGTTTGAAAAACACAGGCTTTTGTATTTAAGCCAAGTTGTTAATGTGTTTCTGTTGTGGATCGCTATGAGTCCAATTCTGATCCCAGGGATATCAACAGATTTTTGCCACTGACTTCAAAGGGAACAGGAATAGGTTGTTAGAAATAACCAAATAGGTTGTCCGGGGGGTGGACTGGGGAGACTGAACCCTTTATTGCCTGCACGTTCCACGTTAACACTGCGAGTAAGCAATGAGGGGTTACTTTACAATTCTTTTATAAATAACAGTATGTAAATGTATACTTTTTCAGCAACTCCCCATAGACCCTTATTTGGTTACATTGACACCTATAAAATGAATATTAACAACTATATAATGAATATAATTATACCTGCCCCTGTTTGTTGTTTACAGGATTACCATACAGAGATCAGGCACAGCACCTTAAAACCTATAAATTTTACAGTAAAATTCTTTGAAGTAAAGGCATGCCAGGGGGAGAAGGAAGATAAGACTTTCTTCCCACCAAAAGGCCCTGCACAGAAATAGCAATAGTTATTTTATTAGCCTCATTCCCAGCACAGAGGGCCAGGAAGGGAGGAAAAAAAGAGAGATAACAGACTTTAACTAGAATTCACACCAATTAACAGAAATAAGGTTTGCCTGTGCCTTGACCCCATTCCTTATAGCTTAGGCCTGACCATTTGTCCAGCTTTTAACTCTTTACTCTCCTACATAGGTGTTGTATGGTCTTGTAAGCACATTCATCTCTATCAGCTGGTTGACAGAAAAAGTATTGAATGAATATAATTTGTTGAACAAATTATTCAGTTATGATCATTTGACCAGCTCTGCTCAAACTGGTAGACCATTGCTCTACACCACAAGGGAGTTAAGGGACTGTCAGCATTTCCATAGTGAATCCTGAGTTTTTAAATGCTTTTATATGGCACTGAGCTTAAATTTACCTGGAATGCTCATTGCCTAGATATATTTAAGCCAATAATTCAAATGAGGCTCATATATATTTTAAGTTTTGATGTGCCACTCTGTATGTCATCCAGCAGAGGTACTTGTGGAGGGAGCAGCTGTCAGCCGCTCACTAGATTCTGGAATTTGTGTTGTTTTATGACAAGGATAATTTTTCTTTCCTTATTGAGCACTCACTAGCACATCAGGCCTGACTGGTTATTCATTGCCATGCAGTAAGTTCACTTGATTTCTCACAGACACACTACTAGCTTATTCTATTCTTCCTGTTAATTGCCTTATTGTCTTTGAGGTTAGAGGTATATATGCCCTTATTGGAAATTTATGGATAGAGTGTACACATTTCTTAGTAAAACTCTGCCATCAGTGTTCTGTCTACTCTTATATATAAATTCAGCTCATCTCCTGCTTCCCTGACCTTCTGTAAAGAGTAAAGGGGAAGAAGCATAGCTAGAGTCTTGCAAATACATTACCAGTCGAAAAGCGCTTAACCCTTCTGAGTTAAACGTGAAACTCAATCCACTCTGTGCATTTGCTGGTGTAATTTGTGATAATCTTCTGTATGTGCTAAAGGAGCAGAAGGGGAGAGATGGTTGTAGGGAAAAACAACCCAAAGGCAGATGGATAAAAGATAACTCTCCTTCTGCCACTCAACGTTACACTTCTTAATCTGCTCGGTTCATTTATTTTGTGTGCTAAGGGCAGAAAGGCAAAGAAATTACACTGTTACACCAGCTCACTGTACACCTGTAACACATGCTGTGGCTAACCAGAGCTATGAGCCACTGTGTTACCTCTCTGCCTCAGCAAGAGGAGCTTTGCTGACAGTTAGATCATGTGTCAGCTCCCTGCCACGCCAGTCTCTCGTCCTCACCAGAAAACTCCTCAAGGCTCTCCCAAAACAAACTTCACCTAGCAGGTAACAATCAATGAACTCTAGCCTCCAAGCTCCTCAGAGATGTTTCCCTTCTATGCACAGTCTCTGCCACTGTGCATTCACAGAAGATATTAAGTTTGCTGCTCTCTTAGAGCCAGTACAGCACAGTTTCTTAATCTGATTGTGGCAAATTCACGTTTCCCTTTAAAGACAACACTAAATTGGTTTGTGGTGGAAGTAATATAAAGTAATAAACCAAAGAGCATGGATTAAGTGAAACCAAGTAAAAGAGGAAAAGGTAAAAATGGATACAAGCAAATAAAAGTGAAAACATTAATCTAAAAGTCTAAAATTTAATCTATCAAGATTGGTTTGTGCAAGATAGTTTCTCTCATGCTCAGTTTCATTTCCACCTTGTTATTGGCCAGCCTGGCCAGGTCCCATAATGGAGATCAAATTGCTTCGTTTCTTTGTCTCCTAGGTCAAGGATAAAGTCTCGCTGTTCCTTATATCCCAAAAGGATTACTTTGTTTTACAAGTCAGGAAGTCCTCCTGGGGAGATAGTCTTCTGTATCTCTCTGGGTAGCAGGAGCCATGTTAATTCTCTATCTCTTGAGTTCAGGCTCAAGATTAACCCCTTCTGGTTTAGCTTGAGGGCTTTGTTTACTGCTAATATGTAAATTGAGGTAAACCCACAGTTCTTTGTCTAGGACAGACTTGTTTACCTAGGCTAGGCTGTCTTGTCTTAAACATGTTCTAGTAGCATCATACAGAGGAAATTAACATCACATATAAGGTTAACTTGTGCATTGTACACTTATATTAATAACCACCATGTTATTAGTTTTCCTATGATACCTCACAAGACATATTTTGTATAAATATTATTGTAGTACCTTGTAGGGCATGAATACAGGGGTGCCTATGGTCACAACTCCCTCTTATTGCATTATAACTTGCATCATGGCTTGTCACTGATGAACTGGGCGCTAAATATTTCATGCTGTTAAGATGGCTGGTTATGATGGGCCAGCCTTCAGTGTCAAATTTCACTGAAAGCTACTGTATCTACCCCCACACCATTGACTCTACTTTGTCATTAGTTGAGATTCCTGGACTTGACATACCAATTCAAAATGCATTAATACCAGTGGAGGCGCTCCTAAATTGCCTGTATTGGAACTCAGATGATAAATTCAAAGGATAAAATAAACTGTACTGTACCATTCTCACAGGGAGATAACTATCAGAGAAAATGCACTGGATTAATATCTCTCTAAAGAAAAAGCAATTAACGACATTGCTGGTGAACGGCAACTGTTTCTTACAAGGAGATACTCCCTGTTGGACTTTGATTTATAACTGATTTGCACTGAAAATTATTCCTACTCATGCTTATAGTTCAAGCAACTCTGACCTTAGTGTCAGAACTGTCAACACTTTTGTACAGAAAGATGTTCTTTGGCCTAACTGTGACAATGAACCAATGCTGGAACAATGTCAGCAATTCTAGTTCCTTCAGTGCAAATATGCCACATATTGTATTTAAAAGAGGACAAACAGTAAAGTATCTCGTTTTTGGACCTTAGTTTAACATTTTGCTGTGGTATTCCAATTTCAGTTTATTTTGTTGGAGTAACTTTAGCCATTAAAATTGGGTAGGGTCTTTGCCATGTTGTTTGTTTTTCTGTCCTTTATAGATATAGGAAGTGGTTTCCACTGAATCAAAACCAGCACTTGAAGATCTCATGATCTGACTTTCAGGTTGAAAAAGAAGTAATAGATGTTAGAGATGTAGGACATCAAGTGGCAAAAAGACACTTTTTTGGGAAAGACAGATTATTAAAGTATTGGAGGAAAATATCTTTTGGATAAGAACTAACCCTTATCTTAATGTTATTGCCTAATACTTTATGTTATAAAAATTCTCCCAACCAAATTTTTTTTGGAAGAGCTTGAATGCCTTCATGGATTATAGCAGGGCTACCCAATTTAGCAGGAGCATATTCTTGGGTGTGAGAGTTGCCTTTTGCTAGCCCTATGAAATCCATCCAGATGTGGCCAAGCTATAAACTGTTGAAAATTTCAATTTTCCATCTGTGTTTCACTTGCAATAGCTTGTTCTTGATTTGCTGCCAAAAACTGTCAGCATTCCATTAGCACTATGTATGCACTCCCCGGTGTTTTGCTTCAGTATGTCACACAACTAAATCTCTGAATAGGGCTTGAATAAAATGGTTGCTACTGTTTCCACCATCTCTCCCATCAAAAAGATTTTGGGTTGGGGGATTATGATCCTAGACCCACTGCATCCACAGACTGGTATTAATAATTCTGTGCCCTTCACAACTTTTGTTTATATTGAGCAAGACAACTGAGAGTTACACAAGCGGGAACAGATCCCAGATCTCTTTCACCATTCCTTACTGTATAAACTAGTATCAATCCCGCTCTGATTGGAATCAAGGGCAATATTCCTTTTGATTTTAATGGAAGCAATATTATGACCCATTGACATTCAAAAATTGGATTTCCATAATACTGTTAAACTTGAATGAATTACAGTCCATTATAATTTTCTGTTTTCATCTAGTACATGTACATTTATTTACACCATTTACTAATACGGGATGCTCTGCACAAAGCTTAATAAATAAGAAAAAGGTTTAAATTAGAAAAGTGTGAGAGATGCTCTATACAAGGTTTTCACATTTTACACCTTAAGGTAATGGAAAAGTATAGAAAATACTGAGCTGGCCAGATTGTAAAGTGTAAATGATTAATGTAATGATAGGATAGATAAGTTTAGAGACATCTAATCATCTGTCTGGGAAATATAAGGCTCATTATTAAGAAAAGGTTTATGTGCTTAGAATTAGTGCTTGTGGCTTACTAGCTTTTCTATTTCAAGTGTTAAAATCCTGTTTCAAATTCATCTTTCATCTGTATGCAAATTATGCCTATTACTGCCATTAAGAATTTACTTTGTATGCATTGTTTTCCCTTTTTTAATATATATATATTTCTCAATTTAGTTTTCCCTTCCATACATATCTTTTCTCCATCCCTTTCTGCACGTATATGCGTTTATAAGATATATTTGCTAGCATTTAAAAATATATAATCTAAAATACTTAGAACGGTACTAATACAAACAATGGCAAATAAGATTTTCAGTTTTGTTCAGGGTGATGGTAGAAAATGTACGGAGGAGTATTCTTTGTGAGAAAGATACAACATACAACATTTATTACCTTCTCCTCTTCCCCATACCCAGAGTAGGCTGGGAAGGGACATATCTGGCTTGTGAGGGCGAGGGTGGGGCCAGTTTGAGATAAGAAACAAAAGAGAAATTCAATCTAAAACCAAATAAATTTACCTTCATTCCAATGCTCATCTCAGTGAAGCCAAGTAACTTCTCCAAATGAAGATCAGCATAGTAGCAACTATACTTCTGCCTCCTATTTTGTAATATATATTCCACTAGAAGGCTCAAAGCAGCAACAGCACAAAGCTAGGCTGGGTGTGGCACTTGCGATATATTAAATAGTACTTCAGCTACACAGGGAATTGTTGGGAACTTTCAAAAGTGTGTTTATTTGAGATGAGATTCTGATACTTTTACTCATGTTGAGTGGTGTGCTGTTCCATGCATACTTTTATTGAGATCAATGAGGGGTATTTACGGAGTAAAGTACTACTCTGTATGAGTAAGGGTATTAGAATCTGCTCCTTAATGAGCATAGTGCAAAGCATCAAAGAGTCACACCACAATGAACAGCAAACACGACACGTCAGAGTCAATGACCAGGAATCTTCCTACATATTTTGTATTCTTCACACAGCCTTGAGAAGAGCACCATACTGCATCTGTCCAGTCAGCCACATCATCGAACTGTCATCGAACCGCACTTGCTGGGGCACCCCCTGTCTCTGGCACCAGTCCCTGCAAAACTTGTCTAGGCAGTCTTCCTCCACTCATCCAATCCACATGTTCCACTGAACTCCGCCAAGACGGAGGGTTCGTGTTTTGAGATCTCGGTGGAGAGAAAGAGAGCAGCCAGACGAGGAAGCACTCACATACTCATTTATTTGTGTAAAATTCAAGCTATTCAGTTCATAATCCGTATGATATTACTATAACATCAGCAACCCCGTAGCATAGGAAGAAAGCACTTACCAACATAAGGATGAGGAGGCCCATTCTCCACTCTGCAAGCGAATTGCAATGAGGGAACCGACCTTCCTGGGGCATCCACCAATGCCTCGACGGATCCACGGAGAACCTCCTCAATCTGGCGCCCAGGGGTTCCTAATATACCCCTCTTCCCGAAGCCTAGGAATGGTCTCCACCTACCAATATATTGCATAACTCTCAATCCACCCAGGGATTGGGCCTTAACACTTGGTTTCCATTAGTCTACTGGCAGTTAACAAAAAATAAGCAGCTGCATCAACTGTTAATATTGCAGAAGCTGGCCTTTTGGTGGTTTAAACTGGTTCTGCGGCTGGCTCACTTCCATTATTATGCAAAGGTATTTCCAGGCTCATGGATAGTTCTTCTTATCCCCTAGGGGCTTTCCAGAGGGTATTTCCAAGCCTGGATTTCAGGGGGCTCACCATTGCTCATAAAGCCTGTTCTGGATTCCTGGGGCATAGTCTTGCCATGCTAAGATGTCCATGCATCACAATATTCTTCCGTGCCCTACATCCACAAACTCAAGTTTTCTTTATCTGATCATCTTGATGATATCAGATATCATTCCAGTTATTTTGTAAATTTGGATGATTACCTCCTCGTTAGGCATGTGTGAAGTATCACTAATGCGCAGCAATCACCTATAGCATTTCAATTCGAGACAGAAAGTCTTTTAATGTCCTGTTTTCTTAACGTCCATGTTTAACGTGCATAGAGCAAGATGCTGAAGACAAGAGACTGCAGCAGTTTCATTTTATGTTTCATGGTAATACCTTTGCTTCTCCAGATGTGGCTGAGTCACAAGTCCAATCTATGTCTGATCTCTCAGTGATGTTCAGCATCCCTTCTAGTCCTACTGCCCAAGAATTTGAAGTGTTAAGCGTACTCCACTGCCTCCTTTGTTTGGGGAGGGATTTTTTTTGCCTTTTCAACTAGTTTCATTTTTACCATTTTCTGTCTTTTTGTGTGATATTGTAATACCTAACTTCTGCTTCCACTACTACTCTTTCAAGAAAATTTCTGTACCTCTTCTTGTGATGATCCAATCATGTCAATATCATTAGTGAAGCACAGAAGACTAATTTTTTGTCCATCAAAGGTACACACTCTAGTAGATTACTTTCAGTGGATCTTCAAGCTTGCTTCAAGATAATAGTTGAAGAAAGTTGGTGTTAGCAAGATGCCCTTTCTAAAACCTATTCTCAAGTCAAACAACGACTTTGCCTATAGCCCACAAACACTGAAGCTGTCACACTTCCTGCAGATTTTATATCAGCTATATTATGTTTTTAATTACTCCAACCAGTCGCTGGCTTGCAGAAAGAGGTGTGTTACATAAGCTATCAAATGCCTTAGAAATTTTTTTTTACAATGGACTTCCCATCACTCTCTAGTACTTTCTTGCACAGCAAGTGCAGATTGTATGTTTGTCTCAATGTACCTCTTTAGAGTCGAAATCCAGCTTGTTCTTCAGCCAGAAATTTCTCTATCTTGGGAGCAATTCTCTTCAGGTGATGCACAGCAATATTTTTCTAGAATGTGTCAATAATGAGATTGTGCAGAAATTTCCACAAATGGCTGGGTTCTTTTTTTTAATGAATAGGAGCCATCAGGGATTGTATCCAAGTCATGGGTCATTGTCCAGACTGCAAAATCACATTGATGAGCTTGTAGCATGCTTCTCCACCAGTTTTGGTTAGTCCTAATTGTATGTTATTAATTCCAAGGGCTTTATTGCTTTTCAGTGTCCACACTGCATCCACAAATTCTTCAGGAGCAGGAGGCTGTCACGCTATTTAGACTCGTTCATGACCATTAGTGCCTACCTCATGGCAGACTATCAAAAACAGGCCAGACACCCCAAACTGATGATAAATTCTATAATTAGGTTTCATCACACCAGTAACAAATGTGAACCCCTATATTACTATAACGGTTTCACCATGGAATCACAAACTGTCCCCTTAGACTCTCCAGTCTGTCTTGGCACCCAGGGAAGCTGGACATAGTGATAAATGGTCACTTACACCAAAAATCACACAATATTCAGGTTGCTTCCAGTCCCAAGAGATCAGTAACTTACCTCAGATCTTACATCAAAGACAATGCCTGTAGCCAATCCTGTAATAAACTATCTAAAGGTTTATTAACTAGGAAAAAGAAATAAGAGAGTTATTTACAGATTAAGGCAAGCAAACATGTACACAAATAAATTGCAATCTAAATCCTTTGAGTGACAGAGTTGTAGTGATATGTCGATTCAATGTGTCTTTGGCGATCTCTGGCTTCAGATTGGTGTCTCTGGTCCTGTAAGCATTCAAACAGCAAAGAGATGGTAAAAATTTTCCTGTATCTTTGTTTAATTTTCTTCATTCAGCCTTCAAGTCCATAAGACAAGCTTCCTTGCATTAGCATTTCCAAGGTAAGATAAGGCCATTAACATTCTTTACTGAGATGTTTCTTGATAGGCCATCTGATTTTGATAGCTCTTCTGGACAGGTGGGAGGAAACACTCTTCCCATCTGAGTTCACAAATTTAAAGCAAAACATACTTATTTCCTTATAGCAGGGAATGCAAACATTACAATTAAGATTAATATACGCAGCAATTTACAAACATTCTATAAAGTCTAAATGCTAAATACATTTATGCAAGACATACTTGTTTTGAGTAACACAAACAAATAGGTGAATTTGTCTGGTCTCCAGCTATGAGACTGTGAATTCTTTACTAATGTGTGCAGCCTTGGCAAGAGCAGGCACCTGGTCTGCCAGCATCACAGAAATTAATCGGGATAATTCAAGCTACTTGTGTAGATCTATTCTGCCTCTTTCACTTCCAACTTTTCTCATATTATACAGTTGTTGGCAATACTTACCCCAAGTGTTGGGTAAAGTGGTGTTTCTAAAGATTCTTGATGATTTGGTAGGCCTTCTACTGGCATTTGCCACAAAAGAGTTCTGTATATCAATTCACCATTGTTCAAGCTAGTCATCTTTTCCCCACTTTAATCAATTAATCTATTTTTATGTCGTTTAAGAACACTGCTCTCTTACAGTTTCATCTGTCTTCTTTTGCACGCTTAACTTCCTTCATTGATCACATACTTTCTCCATGATCCAAGGTTTCTTCTTTAGGATCCGTTTCCCCAGGAGTTCATACACTGTCTTTATAATACAGCAGCAGAGGTTGTACACTATCTGATCTGCACTATCCATGAAAGAAATCAATAGCTTTCAGGTTTTGTTCACTTGTATTCTTGAATTCCACTTGTGTTTCACGGACTTTCAGCATGTCAGCATTATAATGGGACCAAAATGTGCTTGATGATCATTTCTTTGTCCACAACTTGATCTTTATGTTTGCTATTACCAAGTTATGATCGGATCAACTGCCCATCACAACACCCCCTCTTCAAAATCATGATAAAGTTGATTTGGCTGAGTCCACAAATCTGGTGAAGCCCTAATCCGTAACCTGGATGATTTGTGCTTAAACAAGCTTTTCATTAATACTAAGTTGTATCCTGTCAGAAACTGCATGAGTCAGTTTTCTACTGCTTTTATCTTGCCGTACCCAAAATTCCCAGACCTTTCTGCATAACTCTTAGGATAAATGCAGGCATTCTAGTCACCCTGTACAATTAAGATGTCTCTACAGTGAACAGCTGCTAGCTCTTTCTCTGTGTCACCAGACGGTTTTTTTTAAAGCTCTTCATCATTACAGTCACAAGTAGGGGCATAGCACTGGAAAACAGTTATATTATAGGGATGGGGCTGCCAATACCTGCTGCTGATCAGTTTGTAGGGTGTCCAATGAGAGCTGATCTGCTTCCTTATCAGCAGCACAACCCCATGCTGTCGTATTCTGTCATCACTGCTCCAGATTGGCATGTTTCCTTCTGCAGCAGTTATCATTCTATTCCACTCCATTTGCACTGAAACGGGTCGTTCATGTCTTACTTACACGATGAGAGATCATTTTGTATTAGGGGAAGGTAAACTACTTTCATGGTACAAACATTCCATGCGCTGATGGAGAACACCTGCTTGACCACATGTGCAGCTAAAATGAGTTAAACCTAAAATTTGTACCTAAAGTGAGCACCGTAGGAGAGCGTTTTGAAAAAAGTAATAATGGGATATACCTGAGCCAAACATCAAATCTAATGGAATCCAATGTTTATTCTTTTTTATGGCTTGACAACATTTAAAGAAGCACTTTGCCAACCTGTATTGTTCTCTAATCCCCGCAATTTGGTATCCCATATTTGTTGAAATCTTTCTGTAGGTCTCAGCACATTTGGGAATCTCTCCTGTGCTGGGCATGCTTCTTTTGAGGATTTCAAGTCTTGAGGCTTGCATAAGGACCTGAATGATGGCAATAAAATAGGAGATGATTATGGCCCCTAGTTCCGCTCACAGAGTGCACAAGATTTGAACAGTCCAGCTAGCCAGAATTTAGTAGAGAGAGTACCAAATGCTACTGTTTGACAATATGAGAAGGTGGACCCCCTCCGCTTGCTTATTTCCATTACCTCTCCCTAGTTCCAGAGACATTCCTCCTGATAGTCTTTCATCTTCTCAGTTTTCAACACCATTACTTGAAGGTCTCTTCCTGCCCTGTTGCCACAACTATCTAGTGCCAGAAATCCACTCTCACTCCTTCCAACTGATCTGGTAACCTCTTTTATTCCATTTGTATTAATTCTGTGGAAAAGTCCTATAGACTTTAATATAAATTAAACCAATAGATTTATACAGAGATTATTCTAAAAACTTAGAGAACTTAAATGATGATACCCTTTCTATAGTATATTTAACTGCTCAATAGAATGGATATAATTTCTATTAAATGCTATAGCTTAATCCAAATATTCTTTTGAAATTCCTTTCTTTGAAATTCCTATTACATTTCTCTTATGTGTGGTTATTCTAGTCACTGAACAGAAATGCCAGGTATTTGGCATATGACAAATAGTAAATTAATTACATCTCCATATTTTATAGGTACATATCATGGAACAAATGATTAATACATGTAACACCTTTGCACATAAATTCAGTGTGATCTGGTGATGTCTATAGTTTATGATTCATACACACTGGTAATATTTTTAGTGTGAATTTTCTTGGCATCCCTAAACAAGATTTCAAAATACAAAAGACAACTAAAGTTGTTTTAAAATTCAGCAGCTGTAAATAGATGATTTGTGGTTTGGTGTTTGAGCCACCATGCTAATAATGAATATTGCCAAAAGATTCAAATAGAGTCATGCTTCTCAAACTGTGATCCATGGCTCTCTTGGGGAACCACAAAGTGCTCATGGGGGACTCACGAGTGTAGGGAACATTTTTTAATTGATATGCCCATTTTTTTTCTAATAGAGGCCTGGTCTACCCTTACCATTAAACTTGGCGGCAGTTGACGGGAGATATGCAAGCTATTCTTGTGTCTCTCCCATCAACTTCCTAAATTCTAAATAGCACGGCATGCCCATTACTTGGCACCGATGAAAAATGCTTTCCTGTTGATGCAGCATTACTCTTTTTCCAGGGGTAGATTTAGTCAATTGATTTCTGGGTTGATTGAGGGGGTCTCCATTTCTGCTCAATTGATCCCAGAGAATTGACCCGGCGATGCCGTATTTGCTGCTCTCAGTATTGACTTGGCCTGAGACTATTAAACCAGGCTTTAAAATCACCGGTGGGTCTGTAGCTTGTGCTGCTGCTGCTGGGAGCTCTCCACTCCTGAATGCTGCCTTCAGTAGAGAGACTTTGTGCAGGGGGAAGCATTCGGCTAGAAGTCCCTCTGCTGAAAGTCAGCTGCTGGAGCAGAGTGTACAGAGGCTCCTAACCCCAGCAGAAGCCTCAGAACTAGGAGACAGTGGAAGCATGCTAAAGAAGAGACAATTACATCTTATATTTATGATGGAACAGCTTTTATCAAGTGCCAAAAACCTACACGTAACAAATGTTCAGCTGAATATGATGATTTTAATAAAGTTAAATAGAAAAGAAAGTGGCAATGGTCCCCATTTGGACACAGTAGAAGCTTTGGCATCACCAAGCTTTGGTATCAAAGAGGTTGCAAACTGAAGTATATGAGGCACTCAATATTTTTATTGAAACTGTTAATTCTATAAAATCCTGGGCAACGAATGCACAGTGTTTTGCTATGCTGTTGCAAAGAGATGGGCTTTGAGTCCACTTAATATCTGTTTCATAGTGAAGTTACGTGTGGAAAAGTTTTACGTGTTTTTGAATTACATGATAAAACCAGAATTTTCCTCTCTGGGAAACTGGACCTTGAAGATTACATGTCTAATGTGGATTTCCTGACCGTTATCTTAGCTGGTAAATATATATTTTCAATTATAGTTTTAAAACCCCGGATAGTATCATTTAAATTAACTGTATGTGGTTGAATAAAATCCCCAGACTGTCAAAATTCTAATGTCCTTAAGTCTACTATCTTGAACTCTTGAACCTTGTGTCCTGAGTTGGTTAAAAACAAAACAGAAAACAACAGTATTTGGTTGTGAGGAGCCAGCAAGTTTTAAAGTATCAGTAAGGGAGCTGCAGTATTAAAAAGTTTGGGAACCACAGAAATAAAGTAACCCTTCTCATCTGTTCAAGGAAAAAAGTGACTTTTGCGTGTTTCACACATTGGCTGTTTAGGTGTTATCAACTCTTTCACTGTATAAATAACACAGATGGGTGAACTGATGGAGGCTGGCACCAATTAAAAGTAGGTCAGTTGAAACCGAAATATACAGATGCACTTGGAGCCAATTCCCAGCAGTTGGTAAAGATCACAATATCTACCCTACCTGACCTGAGAAGCCTCCAACTGGGATAAAATTTTGGATTTTTTGGGTTTCAAAAGGTTTTGAAGCAATACAGCAAAGAGGATAAAAATCTTTGGCACAAAGCCCTTTTCAGAAGCACTTATGAGAAGGATAAAGACACTTTAAATATATCTCAGTAGATTTGTATAGCTGCTGTGGTTGAAGCTTGTGAAATTACAATACCTACTGCTTTCAGCAGTATTTGGTGGAGGAATTCTTTCAGTTGCCCCCCCTCCCCTCCATACCTTCTGTGTTCTTCCAGCTGCCCAAAGGCATGCCTGCCATGACACATGCACTGGTTTCAGATGTCCCGCATGTTTGCATCATTTTTTCTGGATAACTTTAGAGACAAGGGGTTGTTGAACTCTGATTACTCTCAGCATTTATTATAAATTCATTCTATTTAATATCTAGTATTTTTCTAAGTCATTTCTTTTGAAAGCATTTTGTCATCTTTGCATTTCCAGCTTTCACATTCATACGTTAAGATGGACATAATATTTGAATTGACAATTCATAGCATGGTAATTAAGTTGTAGATATTTGATGTCCAAATCTTGTTTTAAGCTGGTGAATACATCTGACCCTTTGTCAATTTGTGACATTATTTCCTTCTGGACATCCCCATTGGCTTCCACATTATTGCCAAGCTATGTGAATTGACTCAGCTCTTGTATTCCTTTCACTTCAATTGTTCCTTTGACTTCTAATGCAATGTTGGAAATGGGAATTACTGGGGTTCTCGTTAGACTTGTATTTTTGTAACTAACTATTAAGCCTATCTTTTTTGCGATGCCTGACAGTCTTTCAGACTTCACTTAGTTGACATGGCCCTTAGAAGAGCTAAATATTTCTTCTAGTTTGCTGTTGTTGAGTCGTGTTATGCCTGTGTTGTATCTATCTATACCCTTTCTCATAATGAATCCAATTACAGTGCCAAACAATAGAAGTAAAAAAATACATCCTTATTTGACACCAGTCTCTCTGTTGAACCATTTGCTCAAATCTGCATTTAATTTAGCTGTGCATTTTGCACCTTGATATAAAGCTTTGATTACATTAATTGTTTTTATTGGCATACCATAACACTTAAAAATGTTCTAGAGGTGAATCCTGATTCTTGTTGTAGGCTGTCAAATGCTTTCTTGCAATTTATGAGGTTTATGAGGTTTCCCATTCAATTCTGTCTTTTATTATTACTTTTAGGGTAAAATGGTGGGCAATTTATGATCTTCCACGTTGAAATCCAGCCTGCTTTTCCCTTAGCTTTGACTCAACTGCTTCCTTATGTCTGCTTAAGATAATACTACAGAAGACTTTACCGATCTTAGAAAGTAACATCTCACCAGCTTTTGCAATGGGTTAAGTCATCTTTCTTTGGAATTTGGGCTCTAATGCCATTTTCCCGTTCTTCCAGAAGCTTGTCCCTTACTTTGCTGAAGAGTTCAGTGATTTTTATCGATACTCTCATCAGTGCAAGCATTCAGCATTTGCCAACTGACTTTTTCTTCAGCTTCAGTTTTCCCAAGTTTTAACATTTTTAATTGTATCCTTTCTTTTTTTTTTGTTTTTTGTTTTGATGTGAGTGTGATGGGATGTACAAACTCCACACAGGCAACAAGGGGTTAAAGGATTATTTTGGGCCAAGCTGGCCCTGCCCCACCATACTTGCAGCAAATGCTCCATCTGGTGAAGTAATTAAAAGACCAGGAAACAGCTCATTTGGTGGCAGGCCTGGAAGAGATCAGATCTGCAGCCCACATCTCCAGCAGCACAGAGCAGGAGGTAGGCTGAAGTCTCTGATACAACTGCCCAAAGGGGCCCTCCCTGATGGAAGGGAAGACCCAGCGAAGAAGCAATAAGAGAGAAAAGTAGTCCCCTCTCTCCTTGCATAGGGATCCTAGACATTGGTCAGCCCCTCTTATTTTCTTGATTTGGACTCCCCCAGCTGGGGAAAGCCTTGGTCTAAGCTGACCTGAGGTGGTGAATGGATGATGAGAGGAAGTGGCTCAGAAAGGGCAGCATTAAGTAGCTAGTTGCCAAAGTAGCCTAAAGGGCCCTGGGCTGGAGACCAGTGAAGTCGAAGGGCCCATGCTTCCTTATCAACAACACACTTGCCAGACATGCATTGTGGCCTTGACCTCTAGGCCACACTTCCCAAGCACACCCTGAGCAAGGATCATTACAGTAAGATGTCATGATATCTAGTTCTGGATGGTTGTATTGTTAAAGTCAGTAGTTCTTTGTGGTGTTGATCTGTTTAGGATATCTTGAAAGTGCTTTGCCCATTGTTGTCTTTGTTCATTTTCTGTTGTTAAAATCTGTCTTTGTTTATTCTTGACAGTTCCACTGCCTGATCCTTGCCAGTTAGGACCTTGTTAAGCTGATGAAGTGTTTTACTATCACCATTTTCATAGCTACTTCAGCTTCTTTGGTGATCTTATGCAGGTACTACTACTTATTTATTTACCCATTGCTTTTCACCACCCTGTCCTTGTGTTTTATACAATTTTTTTACTGCTGCTTTTTCTGGAGGTGTTTTTGAGGAATTGATGTTTGCTTTGGTTGGTTTTCTTTCTTACACATAGTTCCATGTAATCTCACTTATCTAGACTTTCGATTTTCTTCTCTGAAAACCAGAGGTGGCTATTTTTGTTGTGCAGAAAGGCCAAGACACAATAATGTTGACTTGTATGGTGGATCTAAGTCTCATAGGACCAGAACCCTGTTCTTCAGTTCAATTTGAAATTGCTGCAGTAATGTGTTTTTTCTACTTGTCTTTTACTGTCATTTTTCTTAATACTTTATAAGGTATTGTTTTTCTTGAGTTTAAATTTCTGGGTAGTGATGCAGCTGTGTGGCTGTAATGTTTCAGTGAAGACAGTATCTACGCCAATCAGTTAGGTTGTTTTAACTGCATTGCTCAGTGGGGTTTTCACAAGACTGAGAGATTTAGTTCTACCAACCCAAGTTTCTGGAGTAGGCCAGGCTTCAGTTTTGCCACACATAAATTGTGGTCACTTGTGACATCAGCTCTTCTGTGTACTCTGATGTCCTAAGGAGTTGATCTAAATTTCTTTTCATTTCACTGAGTATCAGTCTGTCTCCTGGTGACATCATCTGAGGAATTCTAAATTACTTTATTGATATGTTGTGTGGGAATAACGTTTCCATCAATTATGAGCCCTAATACCAGGGACAGTTCAACCAGTCTTTTACCATTCTGGCTGTGTTAGGCAGAAACATAAAACACGTACTTTTGGCTTTCCTTACTGTTTGTGAAACCTATATCTATGAAGAATTCCCAAAGCATGTATTTCTGGTCCTGTATTTATGTTTAATGCTTATAAAAAGGAAGAAAATAATTTTTAGAGACACTGATATAGATATAACAGTAGACAGATGCAATAAGAGAACATATGATTAGCTTGGAGCATAAGAGTCAAGGTTTGTAACCAAGTGCATTGCCAAAAAGCATTTGAAGTCATTATAGAAACCACATGAACAAGTGACAATACAAGCATGAGGGGTAAGATAACAGTTCTAGGTCCATAATAAATTTGCCCAGGATATGCTTATACATCTGTTATGTGCCATGTTTTTAGCACTTCAAGAGATAATTGCAGTTTGAAGGTGAGCACTGATATCAAATATGGTAAAAAAGTTAAAAATAAAATAAACAATCTTATGTGCAGTTTCTACGGGAGCCTAAGATCTGTTTCTCTATAAAATAAAAATTAAACAGACTTGGATGACTTATTATATCATTTACTAGATCACACAAATGTCACACATGGTGATGTGTCCATATAATCTGGCTATGAGTGTTGTATTTTATGGCCTAACTAGACTGGGGAAATGATAATATGCAAACTTCATCTATTTGCAGATGTAACAGTTTTTACCTGCAAACTTCAATTTAAGGTCTGATTTTGTCACCCTTACACACATTAACACTCTAATCTGTATTTTGTCCCACGTCAAGCATGTTGACTGTTTGCAATTAAGCATAGCATTGATAGAAGTGACTATGAACTAAAGTAAATCTTGGTCAGCTCTCTGACTGTAAGAGTTTCCTTTATTCTCTGCTGAAAACTAAATATCCTGGCTTCCATCTTTGCTGTAAATGGAGTGGGGGACAGAAAAAATAATTTTCAACTCATTCAGTGGAAACATCCTCAAGGAGTGACATACTCTGTTCCTGCAACGTAACAGTCACAGTAACTGCCAGGTTTAAAGGAACCAAATGATCCATCTCATGTGTATTTTAGCACTGTCTAGAGAACTTTAACAGTGTACTCTTATTGAGCCAAACATCATGAAATATCTGGCCTTTCATGCTAACATAGATAATATAAAAATCATTAATCTTTTAATAATTTAAGATTATCTGACTATGTCTATTTTAAGCTTCTTATAGCATCTTCCATGATAGTAGATGAATAAATCCAGACTTCAGTCTTTTCTTATTGAGCAAAATAATTCCATGCATATCCTAATAAGGCAGATATCATTACAGATATCTACTTTATGAACATAGGGTAAACATAACTCTTTTATGCCAAATCATAAAATTATGCTTATTATATTAAAACTGGAACTAACCTTCCAATTTCTTACTATAGAAAAAATAGTATATAAGTACACTTATTTATCTATACTTCTAATATTTTTAAAAGATGTATAAGGAGATGTCCCAAGTAGAAGAAAAGGCCATCATTAACTTCAATGGAAGTTAACTACAGTGGTAGCAATTATAAATTCAGGACTCAGAGAATGTTTGGTTGCTGGTCAGATAACTTTTATATTTATGCTGTTTGTTTGCATTGATTGAATAATAAAGCAGGAGTCAGAATGGTTTATCTAACTTAATTTATTTCTATGATGCATTTTTAACAGGTTTATTTGACTATATTTTTTCTTTTGAACGTAGTGATCTCAACTGTAATTGAATGAAGTTTATGTTGTTGAATTTCCTTTGTTGTTGGGTTGTTTTTTTAAAAGTATCTGATTTAATAAATTCTTAAAAATCTGTGTCCAGTTCACAGAAAATATGAGCAACAGGTAAAGCTTTCTTTGATAGATATGAAAAGCTATATCCCCCCATCCCTGGCTGAGCTGTCCTTGTTTATTTATTGAGTTCCTAGAGTGCCCAACAGCCCAGCCACTTAGATGCTCCAGTGATGTTATTTCAGCTAGTCCTTACTCTGTCTCCAGCCTCTGCCAGTCCTTGTTCCCTAGATGCATCTGTGAACCAGCCCAGGATCCCTGGTCTTAGACCTCAGGCAGACACAGGCTTCACAATTCCAATCATGCTTCTTGGCTTCTTTTCCTGGTTCCCTTCGGGCCTTCTTTCCCCTCATCCCAGTCTACTCTCCTTTTCCTGCTAAAGGAAAGTCCCACTCCGTTTAACCTAATAAGCTTTCTAAGCAGTGCTAAGCTTTGTGGTCACAAGTGCTCTTTGGACCAATGCTCCCATTCACTGAACAGAGAAGAGGAGAGCAAAAAGAAAAAATAGTAGTGCAAATGGCCCATGATGAGAGGAAGTGGTGAGTGCTAAGGATTCAGACAGCAATGTAAGGTATAAGGCTGGGGTTTAGTATAGGAAGCTGAATAGCTTGGTGGCATTTTCCTCTCCTTCCCTGTAAATCCATGAAGGCCCTTCTGGCTGGTGTGGTGTAAATAGCTTTGTTACTGTTATGGCATTTAAAAAAAATGTACTGCAACTTTAAATCTCTAAGGACTGACAGGCAATTTGTTCTAACTGAGCACATACTGTTAGTGTGTTCATAGTCACTCCAGTAATACAAATAATAATAATAATAAAGTTAGACTCCCAATGGGCATCTTCTATTTCAATTGTATCTTGAGTTATGACTTCTCCAATTACTTTAAACTCTGGAAATTATCCAGTCTGTCAGAGGCTAAGCAATCATACTACCTCCTGAGACATTGGAAAGAAAATTCTGCCTTGGAGAAATGCTGTTGCTAAATGTCACTCAACAAGAGGAGGATTAGAACTTCAGTAGCAACAAATAGCACGTGCGAGAAAATTCTTGGTCTCTGTTGTACTTTCATTTATGGAGTGTGTAATTTATGTTGAAAAAATTGTAAATAGGAGAGACACATAAAGTGGCTCATTAATCCTAAATAATGCAAGCTCACATATAAATTGTTCTATAAATCACAGGTCACAATGTCCTCACTCAGTGGTGTTTGTGGGGGAAGAGGCTAAGGGAGAAGAGTGGTATAGTTTGTACATATCCTGGAAAACAGGCAATGGGTAAATTGAAAAGAAGTTTAATATGGATAAAGTAATGCCTAATTATTTTCTCAAAGATGAACTGTAATTGGGAAAAAAGTAATGTGATAAATAAAGATAGTCTGGAGGGTTTGGGTTTTTTTCCTCAATCTGCCAATTTATAGTCATCCATTGTAAAGTAAACAAGTTGGGCATATCATCACTTCAATTGCTTAAACCAGTGAGTGAATGTGCTGCTGCATTCTGAACCAGCTGCAGACAATGGAACTGTCCTACTATAAGACCTGTGAAAAATGGAATACAATAATAGAGTCTTATGGTCCTGAGGGATTGTGTTGCTGTGGTGAGGTCACCACAGGATAATTAAAGGGGCAGACTGCAAAATTTAGAGAAAAGGGCACTTTCATCACATTTCCCAAACATGGCTTTCCATGGAGAGGGTACGGTTAAAAGTGACACCGAGATTTAATGTGACTGACTATCTCTGAACATACCCCTTAATAACCGGAGACATGAAGGGAGAACGATCCCTTGGATAGCATTGACCTGTACTCACTAACAATACTTCTCTCTTCCCAGGTGTGAGCTTGAGGTAGCTTTGATGCATTCATGGGGCAGTATCATTTAAGAATTCAGCTAGGGCAGGGTGGAGTGTGAGTTTACAGGGATAAAAAATACCACTGTGTGTCATCAACATACTGGTGATACTCTCCGACTTGTATAGATTGAAACATATTTGATGATATCTAAGTATTTCCTGAACAGCCTGAGTCAGAGGCTGGATCTTTGGGAGATGCCACATTTCAAATTCTTTATTGGTAACATATAATTGTCTACCACCAACAATTGACTTTTTTTCTTCTGGAGATTAAAGAGCCAACAAAAGAACTTTCTGACACAAGTCTTTTAGGAGGTGGAAGTGTATTTCATCTATACACATGCATGCGCATTGTCATCCAGTTGCAGTCTATTTAATTGCCTGAATCTGTGTGGTATTTCTTTCATACATTCATTCATACGTTCTTTATGTAAGGTGTTGAACACTTTCAGCTCTCCTTAAAGACAATGGGAGATAAGGGTTCTCAACATTTAGAAAGATCACTCTCTGAGACCAGAAAGCAAGGCTGTTTACCACAGTCTCATTTTCTACCATTTATATAGTGTTTTCCCTGTATTTTGGAATAGGTTATAGCCAAAGTCCTCTGTTCTGCAATTACAGTGTGGCAGAATTCACCCCTTGATATAGAACTGTGCTCCAAAATCTGGGCTTTTGTTGAAAAAATTGTTTCTAAACCGTCTGATTTTAGAGAAAACCTTGGAAATGTGAATTGAATGTAATTGATGCAATGTTACCAGCTTGAGTACACAGGCAGCTTGAAATAAGAGCTCTATAAGGTGCTATGGCCAAGGAAGATGCAATGGATAAGACCCAAGTTCACATCCCTTGACATCAGGCAGAAGGGGGAATTGAGCCAGGGTCTCCTATATCCCAACCATTGAGCTAAAGATATAAGGGAGGTCCTCGCTCCTTGCCCTGGTGTTCTGTGAATCTAGTTCTTTGCTTTTTTTCAAAAATGCCCCCAAAATCGAAATAAAAAATATTGGGTTGAAACATTTCAAGTTCACCCAATTCAAAACTTTTACTTTGATTTGTTGATTTATTTTTGTTTGTTTTTATAAATTGTTTTTACTTTGACTTGAAACACAACTTTTTTATTTATATATTTATTTTTGGAATTCTCAGCAAACTGAAAAATCTATTATTTGGCCAGTACTACTCCCAACTTTTTTGGCCCACCCTGCTCAAGCCCTTTTTAATGAAACCTTGAGCTAGGAAGGAGAAGTGAGAAGAGAACAATTACAGGACAAGTTGTCAGAGACCTGGAGATTGCAGCTCTATTCCAGAGGCAGCTGTTACCTCTGATGAATCTACCTTTGGTTTGCCAGAAGACAGTCCCAGAAAAAGTATGAGAAACCTTAACTCTTAGTAAATGCTCATACCCTACGTACTCATAAATAAGGGAATCCCAATTAGTATATTTGTCTGTTAATTTGTTGTTTGCTTGTTTTTTGCCACAGGCCTACTTGATTGAAATGGATAGTGTAGTATGTTTTGGGAACTGTATGCTGAGCCACATGGCCTGCTAGAGTAGTCTGAGAGGTTATTAAGGAGATTCTAGCCTAATCTCTTTTGATACTTAATCCTTTTAGTATCATTTGACAATGGAACAGGGCCAATTTAAGGAGAAGAGGGGTTTAAAAAGGCCAGCTCCTCAGTGATCAGTGAAGCAGCACAAAAGGGAGTTTTTCAAGGGAGTTTAGGGAGGGAGCTCGAGCGGCAGAGACACCTAACAACCATACTCTAAAGTTAGGCCAATAATCCCCCTGCCCTCACCCCTCCCGCAAACCCTCCAAAGAACAAAAACAATAAAAGCCCCCTGCAAAAGTAAAAATAATGCAGGCAATAATCCAGCAGCAGAGTGGGGACTATCCAGTTTATTGCACTGAATGTAGCAGCATGTACCATTACCTGCCTTTGTGGGTACATGGCATGTGTATGAATTCAGGGTAAGCAACTCATTGCTCTCAGAGACTGAGTACACTATCTTGAGACCAGAGTATTGAACTGGAAGAGCTAAGGATGATAGAGGGATACATAGACAAGACTTTCAGGAGCCCACTAGAGTGGTCCCATCCCCAGTCTGACAGTTTCATCCTCTTCAATAGTGAAGAAAGTCTTGGAGAAGGAGAACATCAAGCTGAAGTGGAGGGAAATGATCCCAGAGCTGAGATCCTGCTTCCAGATGATGTCAGATTATTCTTTCACCCTGAGGATACCCAAGTTATTAGGAAGACAGACAATATTAATATGGGATTCAATTATTAGAAAAATAGATTTCATTTGTGATGACTCGTGAACCTCTTGGTGAATTGCCAACTGGGTGTGATGATTGTGAACCTCTCAAGATATCTAGATAGACTTCTGTGTAGTGATGGGTCTGAGCCTGTGGTTATCATACACATAGGAAAAGGTAGGAAAGAGGTCCTGGAGGCCAAATTTAGGCTTCTAGGAAAGATTAAAGTCCAGAAACTCCATTATAGCATTCTCGTAAATGCTTCCAGTTCCACCCATAGGGCAAGTGAGACAGGCAGAACTTCAGGATCTCAGTATGTTGATGAGATGATTGTGTATGGAGGAAGAAATTAAGTTTATTAGAAACTGGGGAACCTTTTGGTAAAGGAGGAATCTATACATAAAGGATGGGCTCCACTTAAATCTAAATAGAGCCAGATTGCTGGCATGTAAAATTTAAAAGGTCACAGAGGAGTTTTTAAACTGATAGATGCGGAGAAGCATAGTTTTAACAGAGGATTTGTTAAAAGGGACACTCTGTATCCTAGTACAGAGGAAAGGAATAGAAGTTAATCAAGTATAGATAGAAATTGAAGGGAAACAGTCAAACAAAAAAGAATCCTATCCAGTTACATCACATGGTGGCAGACAACTAAATACTGACAAATTTTAGAAGTTCTTCTATACAAATCCTTGAAGTCTAAATACTTAGATGAGTGAATTTGACAGCCTGGTCTTAAATGAGACTATTGATATAACAGGCATCACAGAAACTTGGTGGAAAGATGATAATCAATGGGACATGACAATATGAGTGTCCAAAATGCATAGGAATGACACAGTAGTTCATGCTGGTGAGGGAGTGGGACTATATATGAAAGAAAACAGAGTGAAATAGAGTAAAAATCTTAAATGAATCAAACTACCATAGAATCTCTATGGATAGAAATTCCATTCTTAAATAATAAGAGAATAGCAGTAGAAATATACTACTGACAACTGGACCAGAATAGTGACGGTGATTGTGAAATGCTCATGAAGACAAGAAAGGCTACAAAAACAGAAATCCAATAATAATGGATTTCAACTATCCACATATTGGAGGATTTCAACTATCTACATATTGATTGAGTACATATCACCTCATGACGGGATGCCAAGTTAAAATTTCTAGGCACTATTAATGACAGTTGCTTGGAGAAGCTCGTCTTGGAACCCAGAAGAGAAAATTCTTGATTTAGTCCTAAGTGGAGCACAGGATCTGGTCCAAGAGGTCAATATAACTGAACTGCTCATTAATGCAATTAAATTTAACATCCTTGTTAAGGGGACTGTAACAGGACCTTGTGGCCTTCCTCGGAGACTGGGCCCGAGGAAGGGTCGCTGTGCCTCCGCTGGTCAGAACCTGGCCCTGCAAGCCAAGACAACCAGAAGCAGAAGGGTGGAGATAGGGCCAGGGCAAGAAGTATAAAAACAGGCCCAGCACCTCAGTCAGGGGGAAGCTGCCGCTGGAGGCAGACGGCCTCCTGACCAGAGCCTCCATAACTTGCCTGACTTGCCAGGCCCGAGTGACTGGAGGGGGCTGCCCAATCCTGGTGACTGGGTAGGGCCGCCAGATCTTAGTGGCTGGGAGAAGCTACCCTTGCCCGCTGGGTGGGAGAAACTGTCGGAGGCTGGCCCTGACCTGGAGGAGCTTCCCAGTGTGGAGAACTCACCAGTGTGGACTGACCCTGGTGGACTGGAGGAGCCCCGGGGCCCTGTGACCTGGAGGAACTACCTTTGGCAGAGGACCCTCAGCTGTTCCCAGACCTACTGCCGGTTAATGGTGAGGGACTCGCTGGACGTCCACTCACCATCTCCCCCAGCGACCCAGAGGGCCCGACGAGGATGCAGGTACCCTGGGATTGGGTGGGAGGACGTGGCCCAGGGACAGTCATAGCAAGTGGCTGTGTCAGGGGTGGAACACCGGTCAGTCTGTTGCAGCTGGAGCCCTGCTGACTCAGTGGCAAACCACTTTGCCACTGATAGGGCCCTGGCTGGGATGCAGTGGAGTCAGGTGGGCCTGCATCCCCCTTCCCTAACCACTGAGGGAGTGCTTGGTGTCCTCTGCACTCCTGACCAGAGGACACTGAGCTTTGTCAGCACCGCCAGACTGTAAGGCTGGGGGCTATAGACTGCTTCACCTGCCCCGCCCTGTTTGAGGGCCAGGGCCATCTGACCTTAGTACTTTCCAGCCCCACTTGTGGGCCGGAGGATATAGATTGCTTCACCTGCCTGCCCTGTTTGAGTGCCAGACTGCTTTTGAGCCCCGCTTGCGAGCTGGGGGCTAAAGACTCTGTTTCGTGCCCCACCCTGTCTGAGGGCCAGGGGCAATACACTACTTGCCCACCCCATCTGTTGGAAGGCCGGGAGGGCCGCAGTCCCATTACCAGCCCGGCCCTATGTGAGGGCCAGTGGGCTATAGACTGTCAGGGAAGTCCGCCCCGCCTAAGGGCCGGGGGTAAAGACTCATAGCCAGGAAGCTTATTCCCCTCAACAAAGGTGCTGTGGCTTTCCTCGGAGCCTGGGCCTGAGGAAGGGTTGCGACGCCACTGGCTGGACTGTGCTACCAGCCTACAGGGGACACAATATCAAAGAAATCCACTATAGTAGCATTTAACTTAAAAGAGGAAAGGTACACAAAAATGAGGAAGCTAGTTAAATGGAAATAAAAAAGAATAGTCACAAGTGTGAAATACCTGCAAGCTGCATGGAAACTTTTAAAAATCACAATAATAGAGGCTCGAACTAAATATATACCCCAAATAAAACAAAAACAAAAAACAGTGAAAAGACCAAACAAATACCACCATGGCTTAAAAACAAAGTAAAAGAAGCAATTAGAGGCAAAAAGGCATCCTTTAAAGACTGGATGTCAAATCCCACTGAGGAAAATAGAAAAAGAAAATATTGTGTAAAAATACAAGTGGGGTGGCCAAAAAAGAATGTGAAGAATAACTAGCAAAAGACACAAAAACTAACTGCATTTTTAAAAAGTATATCTTTTAGAATTCTTTGAAGGAGTCAGCAAACATCTGGACAAGGGTAATCCAGTGGATATAGTTTACCTCGACTTTCAGAAAGCTTTGGACAAGCTCCCACACCAAAGGCTCTTAGGCAAAGTAAAGCAGTCTTGGGAAGGTTCTTTCATGCATGAGGGGTGGAACTAGGGCTGCTGGGGGGTGCATTAGCAACACCTAGCTTGAAGTGGTTTTCATCACATACAGGGTTTACAGATTTGTTTAATAGCTTTCAGCACCTCCACTATAAAAACTGTTCCAATGCCACTGCTCTCATAGCTCAGGAACTGGTTAAAAGATAGGAAACAAAGGGTAGGAATAAATGGTCAGTTTTCACAGTGAACAATGATAAATAGCAAGGTCCTCCAAGGATCATACTAGGACAAAGGCTGTCCAACATATAAATAAATGACCTGGAAAATGGGGTGAACAATGAAGTGGCTAAATTTGCAGATGATACAAAATTACTCAAGGTACCAGTAATTAAGTCTAAAGCTGACTATGAAGAGTTACAAAAGCAATCTTACTAAACTCAGTGATGGGGCAACAAAATAGCAGATGAAATTCAATATTGATAATGCAAAGAACCTATATAATCCCAACTATAAATACAAAATGATGGAATGTAAATTAGCTGATACCAATCAAGAAAGAGATCTTGGACTCATCGTCAATAGTTCTCTGAAAATACCAGCTCAACGTGAAGTGGCAGTCAAAAAAGCTAACAATGGTAGGAACCATTAGGAAAGGGATAGAGAATAAAAAGACAGAAAAATCATAATGCCACTATATATACATCCATGGTGAGCCTATATTTTGAATACTGAATGCAGTTCTGGTTGCCCTATCTCAAAAAAAGATATATTAGAATTGGAAAAGATAAAGAGAAGCACAACAAAATGATCAGAGGTATGGAACTGCTTCCATATGAGGAGAGATTAAAAGGATGGGGTCTGCTCAGCTTGGAAAAGAGACAACTGAGGGAGCATATGATTGAGGTTTATAAAATCATGAATAGTGTGGAGAAAGTGAATAATGAAGTGTTTTTCCACCCCTTCATACAACAACCGCTAGGGGTCACTACATTAAATAAGCAGCAGATTTAAAACAAATAAAAGAAAGTACTTCACACAATGCACAGTCAACCTTTAGAATTTGCCATGGGATGCTGTGAAGGCCAACTGTCTTCAAAAAAGAATTAAGTGAGTTCATCAAGGATAGCCCCATCAATGTCTATTAGCCAAGGTGTTCAGGAATATAACCCCATGCTCTGGGTATCCCTCAACTTCTGATTGACAAAAGCTGGGCGTGGATGACAGGGTCACTCAGTAATTGCCTTGTTCATTCCCTCTGAAACATCTGGAAGATAGGATACTGGGCTATATGGATCATTGGTCTGACCCAATATGACCATTCTTATGTTTTTTTGAAAGTTCCAATCTTTTGTGTGATAGTGTGTTACTGGCCTGGACTGGATAGGAGCTACTCCTGGCTGGCATAGAGTGGGTACAAGTCTAATACTACAGTTAATATTTTCTTTTAACTCCATTGGTAGAAGCTTGTGCTCTCCAGTCCCACAGTTGATAGTGTAGTCTTGTGTATGTCATAATATATAAAACAGTAAATGACCATGAAGGGTACATGGCCATGGATAAATTAGAGGGCAATCGCTTCCCTTCATTTCAGCAGGACAGGCATTCACTTGTATATATGAAGGTGAATGCCAGACAAGATACAAATATAAAATTTACGAATAAAGTTATCTGTATTTAAAGGCCTGAAAAACTGACTTTAACCAACTTGAAATGAGTAGCTTACCCTCTGGAATATAAGAAGACTTGCTGTAAAGTATTAAATTGGACAGTTCCCTAAAAGTGATGAATGCTGAGTAAGCATCAGAATTTGTAGTGCTTTGTATTTTAATAAAACAGAAAGAATTGAGAAAATAGTCTGAAGAAACTTGGGGGCGGGGGATATATTACATCTATCTCTTCTAAAAATATAACATGACAAAGAGTTGAACAAGAAGCACTTAAGTAAAATGACTTTAATATACCTACCAAAATGCCCTTAAATAGGTCAGTGGAAACACTGTTTTGGTTAGATGTGTATCTTTAGTCAAGTTGGTATTTACTTATATGAATAATCCTATTGATATTTTGCAGTGTATGTAAGGATTCCACATTCCGGCTCATAGTGTAGAAGTCTCAAATTAAGAATAAATAGGATCAATATTTTGTTGTCAAAGAGGAAGTTGCTGAGAACCAAGCAATTAAATAATTGTGAATAAAAGTGCTTTAGTAACTCATCATTGAGTGAAATGTCTTCTGTGGAGAGTGGCTCTGACAGTAAATGATTTCATTTTATTATTTTGTTGACTGCTCACCCAGTGAAATTTGCTATATATACCAGTGGATATATTTGTAGAAAGGGGCCGGGGTGTGAGGAAATGACAAGGTTTGGTTTCTAAAATCTTGGAGATGCTGTACAGATGCTTTTACAATCTGTACCATTCTGAAAATCCTATGGGGCACAATAAGCTTACTTTTGTGCTATTGTGTATTATTTAACAGACAGAAGCTCTGCAGCTCTGCATTAATAGTAACTCTGGAAGTGAACAAATAAAGTTTGATTTTTTAAAGCTGGATCTTTACCTAGGAAGGCAGGATGTTCTAGCTGATAAGGCCTAAGACTGGGAATTAGATGCTGGTTCAATTCCTGGTTCAGCACAGACTTCCTATTAGATTTTGGATGTGTGAAGCTATGCCATGCCTCCATCACCAGCCTGTGTAAGGGAAAATACTTCCCTACCTAGCAAGGAGTGTAAAAATCCATCAATGAGTATGAGGACCTCAGATGCTATGGTAATGAGGTCCATAAAAGTACCTGGATAGATACAGTGGTATTTTAACTTTGGTTTAAAATAACCCAACCCTTCACAAGCCACAAAACACATCTGGCTGACTTTTTCAGACGTAGAGGGGGATGTGGAAAACATTTCCAACTAATAATGGTTTAAAGAGAGACAGAAAAAACAAACCAACCACTGCCTTGGAATTGTCAGTTACAATAGAAAATAGCTCCTGTTCAATACTAGAAACACAGAGTAAAATTAATCTGCTCGTTGCATAAACCTTTAATATACTAAAAATAAGTAGGGATAAATTTTTTTATAGTTTACAGGTAAAATTATTTGAATTTAAATCCTTACCAGAGTAGAAGGAAATTTTAATTTCAGACAGAAAGAACTTGACAAATCCATGAGGGAAGTTGAAGGCCCAGGGGTGCCAAACTAGACAAAATATGCTTCTCATTAAATCTGGAGCTACGAGGGCTTAATGGACTTGGCGTGTGCTTGAGTCTAACCAGCTGTCTGGGAAACTCTATGCTGTGCACCTGTTCAAATATAGTTATTCCTCCCTATACCCTTGTCAGTATTGGTTTTATATCTGTTATCTTTTTATATCTCAACTTGTAAGTCTTTGAAAATCCTTTAACTGGCAAATTGGAAAGCAGGAAAAATGTGTAGAATAAACTGGTAAACTGTTTGCAGTGTAAAGTTACTTAGGACAGGACAGAGGATGTCAGCTTCATTTTTCCATGGCTGGAAGTGGTGAAATTTGGAATAATTTAAACTGGAATGGACAAAGCAACAGGGGATATGCTGTGTGATATACAAATCTATATCAACAGAAAGAGGAACTATACTGATTCCTTATGCCTTTTTAATCTTTAACTTCTATAAATTCACCCTGCTACATTTAATAAATAGCATACATAGGATAATACATTTCCTGAATGAAACAAAAAAAATAAAATAAAAATAAAAAGGTGAATTTGCTAGTGTATCAGAAAATGAAAGCTTAATGTGGCAGGCAGCAATATGTATTTTTGAAATGTGTTGGTGTTATATTAGTTAACGTCTTTAACAGTTCTCCAATATACATATGTATTGTGGTAAAGTCAAGCCAGAGGGCTACCAAAGGGTATACCAGGGCCAGTATGTGGGTTCTAAAGAGTTAAAGGCCCTTTGCCCTGCAGGCAGAAGAGAGAGCACAGCAGAGCAATTAGAGGCCCTGAAGGCACCTAATGAAGGGCGACGCCACGCGTACTTAAACCCTGCCTTCCCAAGATGGAGGAGGGGGAACAAACCAGGAGGAAGCTGCCAGAAGGCTTGGGGCAGCTGGAGGAGAAGGTTCCCTGCCACACCAGGAGACAAAGCCCCTCTTCAGTGAGGGGAGATGGGGTATCTGGGGGTGCCCTGGCCCACAAAGAGAGGTAAAGTGTGAGACCCACCAGGGGGAAGCCAGCACTTTGCCACAATATATATAAAATAAAATGGTGGCTGGCTTTAGCTCCTCAGGGAGTTAGAATATTAGAATAAGTACAAGAGAAGATAGATTAATCAGCAGATTGCAAATGAGACAGTCAAAGGTGCAGGATAAATTAAATTATCACATAACACTGCAATCTAGAATATCAACCTCACATGTGATAGTGTGGGTGCACATATGTGTACATATACACACACATGTGCCTGCTGTTCCAGTTTTATATACCACCACCCAAAATAATCCAACCAGCCAACACTGTCAGAGAAATGTTTCTTCCTCCACCATGTAGGGCTGCGGAAGAGCCTTGTAATACGTCAAATAGAGATAGGGGCTTGACGGGTCTGGTCAGAGCCAATTTGATAAACGGTGTTGCTCAGCTTGTAAACAGGCTGAGCAAGGCCATGTGAAAGTGTCTGTGCTGCCAAAGGAGGAGGAAAGTTAAGAAGCAAGGTCACATGCTGTAAATTTGCCAACGCTAGCTGTACCTTAGAGCTGATATGCTATGCTGTACATAAAAGCTTGGAATGCAAGATGCGCACTGAGACTCAGCCATGAATCCACTTGGATTGCGTGGCAGGATCCCCCAGCAGCCCTCTTCGCAACGCATTCCAGGGTCTCCCATTGCTGTTTGCGTAAGCCGTGATTAAAGATAAGTGCACCTAACTGGTGTGGGCGTGTTTTTATTCCTCACCTGGTATCCAGAACCTTGCAGGCAGCTGTGAGCAGCAGTGCCTGGCATAACACCCTACCTGCTTGAGTTTCTACCTAAAATGATTTAGGTTATTTTCTGAAGCTTCACATTGACAAGATTCAAACTTTCACCATTGTGATACTCTGTACCTCAAGGTAGCTCCCATATTCACTACTGCAATATGATTATGAAATATTTTGTACAAAGTATGCCTTGTGGAGTATCATTATAAATGTTTTGATCTATTGAACATTAATATCCTGTTGGATTTTATGTGCTATCATTATATGTGGATTTATGAAATATTGCTATAGGTGTTAGTGAAATATGTTGTGCGAATGAGAACACCCGCAACCAGCCTTTCAGTTATAACAAGACAGTAGTCATCAATAGCCAGATGGGCAATGAATGACTCATCAATATCCAATCCACTAACCCAGAGATTTTTTAGAAAAGGCACATATGCAATGGAACGTGCTTGACCATTGGGGACTACCTTACCTCCACATCATAGCAAGGGTCTTTCTAGTAACTGAGAGAAGATATAAAAAGAAAGATGATGACATCATCACTTGGCCTCCCCCCCATCTCAACACCCAGAATAATGTCTGGAGGACAGACTAGGAATTGTCATCTGCTTGTACCATCTTTTAGGGTAAGGCATTATTTGATTCAATTCTTGCTTAGACTAAAAGTTTAGGATTTAGAATGAGTGTTTACCTCTTATTTTCTTATGATAACTATCTCTGACCTTTATGCCTACCACTCATAATCACATAAAATCTATCTTTCTGTAGTTAATAAAACTGTTTTATATTTTACCTAAAACATCGTGCTTTGGTTGAAGTGCTTGGGCAATCTCAGCTCAGTTTACAAAAACTAGTGTGTGTAAACTCCACACTGATGGAGTGGCAAACTTCTTAATGAACTCGCACTGCCCAGAGGGTCCTGGAGCAGTGTAAGACAGTACAGACCTGGGGTGTAGGGCTAGAGCTGGTTGGGATTTGTAGGAGAGTAAAGAGTTAAAGTTGGACAGGCCTAAGTTACTGGGAATGGGGTCATGTCATGGTCAAACCTCATCCCCGGTAATTGGTATGAATTCTAGTTAAAGTTATCTTCCTTCTTTTCCTCCCCTCTTGGCGCGGAAGATAAGGTTAACGAAATAACCATTTTCCCTCCTGCGCAAGACCTTTGCTAGGAAGAGTGTTATCTTCCTTCCCCCCGGCATACCTTTACTTCAAAGAATGTTACTGTAAAATTAATAGGTTTTAAGGTGATGTGCCTGCCCTTTGTATGGTAATCCTGTAAATAACAAACAGGGGTGGGTATAATTGTATTCATCAAGTAGTTGTGAAAATTCATTTTATAGGTGTCAGTGTAAGCAAATAAGTGTTTGTGGAGTTGCTGAAAATGTATATATTTACATACTGTTATGGATAAAAGAATTGAAAGTAACCTCCTCGATGCTCACTTGTGGTGTCGACGTGGAATGAGCAGGCAATAAAGGGTTCCATCTTCCCAATCCACCCAGGGTCAGCCTCTTCTTTTTCTCTAACAGGATTGTCTGGAGCCTTTCTATTGATGGTTCATGAGTTGCTGTGAGATCATTTATGTAATACAGTAAGGTGTGTTCCTGCCTGTGGATGCCTGTGTAAGCACAATGCCTATCAGAGGTTTGCAGCTTGACATCAGCATCACAGTGCAAGACAAAGCCCAGGCTGGTGCATTTGAAGGGCTCAGCAGTCCTGCAGTTCAGGTTGCACCCCGAGGACCCCATCACAGACATCAATAACGTGTGTGAGTGTGTAAACATACGTATATAAAAAAATTTGTTCCGCCTTTAAAGTCTATTTTCTGGCCATATAGAACTAGAAATAGAAGCATTACATGTTTTGAAAGATGAGCTTCCTAGCCTTCCAAGGAGATATTCAACACTTGTTTTCAACTCTCAAAAGGCCAGAGACAATGCAAATTAAAGTGGTGATGTTTTTAAGGATGGAAAACAATTTTAGGTCATTTTAAAAGATGTTACATTTATTAGTGTTTGTATTTTTTTATCCCCTTCTGCACGCTGCAGTTAGATTTCATGACAAATAAAGAACCTCTAGATAAATCAAGATGTAGAGATATGTTGGTTTTAAAACATACATTGTGTTTTACAGCTTCCAGTCCCTACAAACAGAAACACATAATTGCTGAAGGCATTTTTAAAAGTTACCAATTATTGCTTTTAAGATTTTTAGAAAACACTTTGGGAGGGAAGCAGAGATCAGAGGTTCAGGACTGTTCTTTGTCACCTTAAATGTCTTTTGAAGTCAGTGGGGGACTGATTCTCCATTATCTTGCATGTTCTAACCTGATAGCATTTTGCACCCCATTTTACACAGGTGTGTGATTATACAAGGTGCGAGAGTCTGGAAAATCAGATCGTAGGAATTTTGTGGGATCCGACCCCAGGTTTTGAAGCTGAACTATACATATATTCACACTTCATCTTAGAGGCATTTGAAAGCGTGCTCATCTAAGAGTCCTCATCTACGATTTCTTGCCAAGAGATCCACAAATATCCCTCAGCATTCAAACAGAAGAAACATTAAATAATTTAGAATAATCAAATCTCAATCCATCTATTCATACACAGACATCAGAAACCAAAGATTAATTAACAGAAGTGGAAAGTACTAGGAAAGCCCATTTGAGAGCATCTAACAGAAGAATAAAAAGGAAAAATGTCTTGTATACAATATATTCAAATCCTTGTGATGGGGCTGTTGTAAATGCTATGTTAATAGGTCATGAAAATACAGCTGTATGTGAGTTTTGAGGTGAACTGATATTTTAGCCTAATTCTGATGTTTTGGGAGGGTTGTGTGCATGAGGATTACAGATACAGACTAGCCACATAATTCTGACACAGGCATCAGAATCATGCAGGCTGAAAAGTCTCATTTGTGTTGTGGTTTTATGGGGTTTTTCTTAAAAATTGAGTGAACTCTGAAAAGTATGTCATGAGTAGTTAAACTTGCTTGCAATAATAAAACACTCTGATTTGTTCAGTGAACACCAGTCTCCTTAACTTCTTTCACAGGTCCATAAACAAGCAGCTGTTCACATCTTAAGAAAAAAATGATTGATATAAGAGCTTCTTTAAAATTCAGTAAGAACTAAAGATATTAAGGATTGAATTCTCTGTCTGCTCTCTCACAGCTGTGACACTCAGGGGAACTCTTTCTTCTCAAATACCACCTGAGTTGGCAAGGCAGGTTCTGCTGGAAAAGATTTAGTACAGCAAAAGGCACATTGAGGTTGGTGGCAAAATTCCCAGGCGTGAGGCTGCTGCTTTAGCCCATCATCATGGCTGAGACAGCAAAGTTGCTCCTGCAGGTATCACTGTTATAGTTACTGCTTCCAGAGATAACATCCAACAGTGACTTCAGGTTTCCAGCATACCTGCCATTTATACTTGGTCTGTCTTCAAGGAAAAAGGCAGGCCCCTAGGTGTCTGCTGAAAATGGTCCCTGATCCTGTGATTATGTTGTACAGAGGGGGAAGAAGTAATGAGGCTTCCATGCTGTGAAATGTTATTCAACAGGTTCTCTTGCTGTGGACATATGTTGTGAGTGAGGTACAATAGGAGGATTAACAGCAATTTCTTCAGCTTTCCAAGGAGTAGAGGGTCCAGATGTTAGTCTTGGACTTGGAGACCAAGGTTCAAATCCATGATTCACTCCTCCCCCCAAGCTTTTTGTTTGAATTTGGATATGTTACTTAATCTCTTTGTGCCTCAGTTCCACATTTGTGCAATGGGAATAATAGTAATTCCTTACTTCACAAAGGTGTTGGGAGGATAAATACATCAAAGATTGAGTTGTTGAGATACTATGGTAATGGAAAAACAACGAGAGTTCTGTAGCACTTTAAAGACTAACAAATTTAATTTTTGCAGGCATAAGCTTTCATGGACTGTAGCCCACTTTGTCAGATGCAGGAATGGAAATCAGATAGGGGGTATATATATATACAATCAAGGGGAAGGAACAACAATAGGGGGGTAGCTAATAGCAAAGTCCATAAAGTTAGAGTAGCTGAGGCCTATTCACAACTATTGATTAGAAGGTGAGAATGTGTGAACAGTGACAATTACTTCTTGTAATGAGATAACCATTCCAAGTCCCTATTCAGACCCGGTCTGATTGTGTCAAGTTTGCATATGAATTCCAGCTCTTCAGTTTCTCTTTGAAGTCTGTTTTTGAAGTTTTTTTTGTAGCAGTATGGCAACTTTCAAGTCAACTACAGAGTGTCCTGGGAGATTGAAGTGCTCTCCAACTGGTTTATGGATGTTACCATTTTTATGTCTGATTTGTGTCCATTTATTCTTTTGCATAGTGACAGTTCGGTTTGGCCAATGTATATGGCAGGGGGGCATTGCTGGCACATGATGGCATTTATTACATTAGTCGACGTGCAGGTGAATGAGCTCCTGATGGTGTTGCTGATGTGGTTAGGACCTGTGATGGTGTCACTAGAGTCGGTGTGGCCAGAGCTGGCAATGGGGTTTGTTGCAGGGATAGGTTTGTGGGTTACTGCTCTTGTTGTATGATATACGGTTGCCAGTGAGTATTTGTTTCAGGTCAGGGGGCTGTCTGTAAGCAAAGATAGGTCTGCCTTCCACGGCTTGAGCGAGTGAGGGATCATCTGCTAGGATAGGTTGTAGATCCTTAATGGTGTGTTGGAGAGATTTTTGCTGGGGGCTGTAAGTGATGGCTAGTGGTGTACCTTAAATGGCTAGTTAGGCAGAGGGGAGGCAGGCACAAGGACTATGCCAGTAGGCTGGTATGGTGGCCATAATTCCTTTCTAGACGTTCTTAATAGTTTGGGAGGCAGGATTATTTTCCCTCATCTTGGTTCTGTGTAGCTCACTAGCACCTAGTTGAGTAGAGCTGGGCAAAATTTTTGGATGAATAGTTTATTCACTTTCATAGTTTTATTCACTTGGACAATCAGAAACTAGTCATGAATTTGACACATATTTGCCAAATATTTCTGACCAATTTTTAAAAAACATAGGTGCCAGTCACAAAACATCCAGAGATGGCAGTTACAACTTTTAGCACAGTGGTTAGAGTACTCTCCTGGGTTGTGAGACACTTGTGTTTAGTTCCATCCTCAACCTAAAGTGGAGAATGCATTTGCACTCGGGTCTTCCTCATAAGAGAGTGACCTAACCACTGGACTATAAGATAGACTTAGAGAGCCCCACATCAAACTCTCCTGCTGTTGCTGTTCTACTTTGTATAAATCATTAGTCATTGGAGATCTTCTTCAGCTTGTCTCCCTCGCCCACGGAAGTAGGTCCAGTAAAAGATATTACTTCACCCTCCTTGTCTCCTCTAAATTATCCTGGGACTGACATGGCTACAATACCAACTATTATTTTATGGTTATTGTAATTCAGAGATTCTAAAGCAAAAAGGGACCATTATGATAATCTAATCTGACCTCCTGTATTACACAAACCATAACTTCCCTGAAATAATTTCTCTTTAAACTAAAGCATATTTTTTAAAGAAAAATATCCAATTTTGATTTAAAAAATAATTCAGTGATGAGCATTCCACCACAAACCCTGGTAAATTGTTCTAATGATTAATTACCCTCACTATTCAATATTCAAACCTATTTTCCAGTCTGAATTTTTTAGCTTCAAATTCTTGCCGTTGGATCTTGTTACATCTTTGTCTGCTAGACTGAAGAGACCACTATCCAATATTTGTTGCCCAGATAGGTACTCACAGATTGTGGTCAAGCCACCCCTTAACCTTTTTGGTAAGCTAAATAGATTCAGCTCCTTGAGTCTATCACTATAAGGCATGTTTTCTAATCCTTTGAAAACTCTCATGACTTTTCTCTGAACCATCTCCAATTTATCAACATTCTTCTTGAATTGTGGTGATCAGAACTGGACATAATATTCCAGAAGTGACTGCACTAGTGCCAAATTCAGTGCTAATATAAGCCCTTTGCTTTTGCTCAAGATTCTCCTGTTTATGCATCCCATTGATACTTTTATTGTCATGCTCCAATTTTATACTTTAAATTTGTGATACCAATACACAGAATGTAAATAGTATATATTTAAATAGATAACACACAAAATATCTGAAAGTTAAGGATATGAAGAATTGAATCACCTGCCTCCCATGAATAGTCATTTGTTTCCTTTTACACATAGCAAAGCTCAAATATTCACAGTTCAAGTGTAATTGTTCTTGAAAAGGAAACTTGATAGTATTTTCTGTGGAGATAAGAGGGCTGTAACAACAACCACAACAGAAAAGAAAAAAATGCACCCAAGGCACCTACAGATATCTACAGCAATTTTACTTGCAGCATTTACTTCCCACTGAGGAGAGGAAAATAGTGTATGTTTCTTTACACCTCAGACACAATGGGCTAGCACTGTGAATCACATTAATTCATACCGTATGTAATATTAAACCAGATGTGACGAAGAAATGAGAAGTGGTGCCGCACGTAGGAGATTCTAAGTATGAGGCCCCTGCCAGAGAGAATAAATTAGGGAGGGAGGGAGAGAGAGAGAGAGAGATAACAAGTCTAAAATGATTCATTCATATATTTCTGGAAATATGGCTTGCTGTCCACCCATAGGTGTTTGGCTGCTTCCCTTGCCTGATGTACAGGTGTTGCTGTTAGTATAAATCTCTGTACTGGGGAAATTCACAACATCCTCTGGCACTCGGAACAACACGTCAAACCATGTGGTGCTTTGGGTTAATCTACTGAGCTGTAATTAAAAAAAATGTAGGAAGACTATCTGTCTCTTGACTCCTCCTCCCTGCCTTTAAAAAAATTCTTTTACCTGCTGTGCTTCTGTATAAGTAGCTGCATCTCTTTTTGTCTCCACATTTATTTTTAGCACAAATAGATAAGTAGCAAAGTGAAGTTAATAGATGCTTGTTAAATGATTATAACCATAATAAAAAGCCATGGAACAGATGAAGACTTCAACCAACCAAACAAACAAAACCCTCTTATCATTGGAGAAAGATACAGGACTCAATATAAAGTCCAGAGTATTGTATTTTTGTGCTTTTACAATTACTTAACTAACGGAGCATTGTGTGGTTTTAATGTTGAAAGGTGCTTAGTGCTCTCTGCTGCTACTCATATCAATGGTGCCCTCAGGAAGCACATAGCACTTGGCAGACTGTGGCCTTAAATTTCTAGAGAAATAGATCAGATAGATACAGTGTATTTGATCCTTTTTTTGAAAATCCTGTACACATGAATAAACAAGGGTATTGAGATGTAGTGACTTATGTATGGGTGCCATCTTCTAGGAAAGGGGATGTCAGAGCTGCTCAAGTAGTGATGAGTTTATAATGGTTTCACCCTATAGCAGCTGGAGGCCTGCAAAGAGATTATAAGCATTTAATGGAGAAAATGCTTTCACTCAAAAAGCTGCTACATTTATTTGGAACAAAGAATCCTGAGTTTGAGTGGTGCTGAGATGGAAACCAAATAATAATTCCAGAAAAACAAAAAAAGGTAGTTTCAACAAACCACGTACAGTTGCTAAGTGACAACAGTGTATATACCTCTCATGTCCTTTACAAATCGCAAGCACTTAAAAACAAGAAAATGAATATGTAAGCCCCACTGAATGAATGCATAGGGCTATCTTGTATAATTGAAATCAATGGGAGTTGTGTCATTCACTTCACTGGAACCAGTATCTTGACTGTAATAAACATAAACATTTAAAAAAAAAATCAGGAACCAGGAAATGCCTATTTCATTATAAAACAATCTCAAATCTGATCCATTAATTTTTAAGCCTATCATTTCTGTTATCTTGACTTCAAGACCTAAACATTTTAATTTAATGTTTCTGCTGTTCATGTAAATAAAGTCAGTTAAAAAACATGGGATGGACTGGTTGCTAGATCCTTAAATGAAAGAGCAGCAATGGCCAAACTAATAACGGTGCTATTTTAGTAGCGTTGAAATTACAAAGTAAGTGTGTCAGTGAAAATAAGAAGGGAGATGACACAGGTCTACAAAATAATTAATAGTATATAAAAGGTCAATTCGGTGCTCCTAGTTATCCTTTCTACAAGTACAGGAACAATAACGCAGCAAGTGAGCATTGCCACAATTATACCATTGAGATTATGAGCTCAATGGGATTTGGAAAAGGATTAGGTTTATATATATGTTTATGTGTATATATATATATATATATATATATAGGGATAAGAACCTCTGCAGTTACATAATCCAGTAGGACATGTTTTTAGGGCTAGGTTGTGAGAACTGGTTTAAATGGGTGTCAAGGTGCACACATGAAGCTCCTCCCCAGAATCCCACAATAGCTGTCTTTGCAATAGACGGTCCTTAAGGGTGTATTGTAATGAAGAAGGCACAGATTTACTGTGAGGAGTGCATGGATTTTTCATGCCTCTTCCTCCCATACAGGGATCAAAGTGCTGACAAGTTGGGAGAGAGGAGAGGATAGGAAGGTCATGGTCCTATCCCTGTTCACCTGCCTGGGCCTCCATTGACCTCCATGAAGTTCCTTGCATCTTGGGCTGAAGCATCTGGTTTGGGTTTCTATGAGATGCAGGATACTGAAATAGATGGACCAGTGATCTGATCTGGAATGGCAGTTTTGGTGCCCCTAATATATGACCCCTCCATCTTTGCCTTGGTTATTGAAATAATATTTCTTTAGAGAATGAATTCCGGCATCTTATTCCTTTTTCTGTTGGCTGCAGTGATGGAGAATTGTGTGTCCTAGTTTCCTGGTGATAATGATTGCTGAAATATTTTACTAATCCTGTCCTTGGAAACTGCCTGTTGCATGAGCCAACGTTGAAGTCTGTCAGAATTTTTAAAGCAATTTTCACTGTGAGAACAAAGCTCTGTACGTGAATTAAAATAACAACAATTAGGCTCTGTGGAACAACACAGAAAAACATTACATATCTCACAGATATTTCAAAAAAGAGCTATTGATATGTCTTTTAATCTTAAAAATGTACTTAGTCCTTTTATTCAAAAATTTCAGAACATGTTCTAGTTATCAGTGAGACAAGCCTAAAAATGGAAAACAGTGAGGTGTTTTTTTCCCCTTTTTCCTGTTACTTGTTCCATTCTTTTGTGTGGGTGTGGGTGTAGGTTACAAGTGCGATAAGAACCTTATGAAACTTTGGGCTCAACCTCAACTATGAAGAGCTTATCACTTCTCTACAATAAATTGAACACAGCTATAGAACAAGAACTGGAATGCTAGGTGCTCGGTTCCAAAAGCATAGACTTCTACCTACATGAGCTAATGGGCCCTGGTAGCTATTGATTATAAAAATACATTTATGTTCATTCTGTGATCCAAGCAGACAGAAGCAGAGGGCAGAACTGGTCCATGCCAGACTCAGAACTGGGGAGGCCCAAGCTGCCACTGGTCACATTGTTCCCTCCATTAGGTTCAGCACCAGCACAGAGAGGAACTCCTTCTCTTAAGAATGATTTTTCAGGACTGTTGAACATTCACCACTCAGTGGGAGCTACAGTGCTCAGCACCTCTGGAAATCATCAGACCCAGGTGATTCCAATTGGACATGGACAAATCGAGCCATTCACCCCCAAAAATGATGGTCCCTTCTGGAAATTAGCGCTTAACTGACTTGCCCAAACTCACACAGAAAGTCACTGGCAGAGCTAGAATTGAACACAAGTCTCACAACTTGCAGTCCTGTGCCCTAACCACTAGACTTCGTTTACGCTACTTTGTAAACAGGATATAGAAGTTTGAACAGTCAAGATCAAAGTGTCTTAAATACAGATGAATCATAGCAGCAAAATTTGGATCTAGATTTTCACTTTGCCAAAATTTGGGGTGCTTGAATAAGGAGTGTTGGTTCAGTGTATTATAGGAGTAGGGGAGTTCAAAACTGGACCCAAAATTTCCTTACATTTTGAGGTGCTCATATTTGAAGTATTCATTTGTGTCCATTTGTAATCTTACATTATCCTGTGTTTTATATTGTAATCAATGAGCAGCCTTTGCATTATCAGAGTTAAGAAAGCTATTGATGTAAAATCTGCACGCTTATCTAGGATGTTCCTGAAAGTCTGTTTGATGCAACTGGAGGGAATAAAAGTGTGGTAGATGCCAATTCTCACTTAGGTCCTCCCTAACCTGGAAAGACACTTCTGTTGAGGTCAGGAAACCCAGCCCCTGTGGCATAAAGTAGAAAACTTAAATGTTTGCAGATGCATTTTTGAGGTTCTAATTGTATGCCACCCAAAACACAGACATCTTTAAAATGTTTAAGCTTAATCTGTGTCATTTGATGATTCTATTTCTTTTCAGTATGGAGCTTTTGAGTTGTAAAACAGCTAAAATTAGAGGTAAGTGAGAAATTGCATGAAGATATGTTGTTAAAAAATGGAGGATGTCATATTTTTAAATATTAATAACGTACAAAACCAATAATAAGAAGTAAATTATTTTTATTTTTTTATGTATTGTGTCCTAAACATTTCTGATGATCATTATGGGAGAAATTAATCACTGTTAACATTGCCCACACAAGGCTGAGGCACCATTCACTTCCTCAAGAATGGGTGTAATCACTGATTTAAGGATGGATCGCTCCCACCACTAATAATAAATATCTTTACATGTATTGTAGTTATTAGGTGTTTCTAACATATATTTTCTCTATTACATTGTATCAAAGATGTGTTGGCTAATTAAATAAAAGCACCGTCATGATTCCACAAGAAGAGAGCTATTATGTTCTGTTGTGACAATAATCCATGCAGTAAGGAGTAAAGAATATGTGAATTATAATGGGTATGACTTGATAATAACTAAAGGCTTTTCTGACAGTTTAAACTCTTTTGTAATGTTGGTACCATTTAAAATAAATGTATGCCATAATATAGATTTACATATAAAATGTGTATTAAAATTCTGGCTCAAAGCGCAGTCTTTTTTTACAAAAATTATTTTAATAATAATTCTGTATCTTCCTTTAGTGACTCTGCTGAGTCAATGTCAAAAGGTGTTTGTTTTTCCTAACTGCTAGCCCTGCATATCCAACCTGGTGTCTAAAAAGCAAAACATGTTTTCTTTGCCTATGACATCATCACCCCAGTAAACATACTATAATCAGAATTTAGATGACATATTTTAGTTGACATGTTTGTCGATGACTCATTAGGTAAAATAAAATCTAGTTCACTCTTTAATAGTTCTGTTGTCTGTCAAGTTGTAACAATAATAAAATTGTTATTTAATTAAAATAATTAAATAAAATTAAGCATATATGACCCAATCACGCAGAGCATAATTCTACTTCCACAGAAATAAATAGCAGATCTCCCACTAACTTCACTGGGAATGGGATGGGAAGTACCATGTGCACTTCAACAGTTGTGCAGGGAAATGTTATACTTTCATGGATGCCAGGGAATTCAGTGAATATTTCTCTCTTTCTCGAAAGGTGTAATTTGTTTTTTACATGTGCTTTGTCAATACGTTGCTCGTGCTCTACTCCATGAGCTCCCTGGTAGTCAGTTAATACTGCTAGCAATATGGCAACTCTTGTTCTACTCAGCACCTGTAGCCAAACTATGATTACTTACTGTCACACTGTCTGGAGTGGTTCATGACTGTGAGTTCCAACCTCGGGGCAGACTATCAAATAGCAGGGCAAACACTTGAAACTGGTGGTAAGTTCTATAATTAGATTTCACCAACCCACTAACAAATGTGGACTCCTGAAGCACATGTCAGTCTTACCATGGAGTCACAGACAGTCCCCTGGGACACTCCAGTCTGTCTTGCCACCTAAGAAAGCTGGACTTAGTGACAAATGGTCACTTATACAAAAGAACAAAAAATACTCAGGTTGCTCCCAGTCCAAAGAGATCAATCACTTCCCCCATGTCAATTTGTACCTTAGATCTTTCACCAAAGATAATGCTTATAGACAGTCCTATAGAAAATGACCTATGTTTGTATTGGGAGAAAAGAGCTCCTTGCACACCCTCATCACTGCATAATCTAGTCTGCTTTCAGTAAAAACCAGCCAGTTTTACAGTTACCTTTCTAAAGCACACTTTAAAAAGCTATTTCAGTCTCTCTCTCAAAGATGTACGTAGACATCTGTTTTTCAGATACAAACTGCATTATGTGTTCAATTAAACTAGTATTTTGTTAAGCCTACTGGAAACACTTTGGATCAGTTATTACATCATACCATACACCATCCTCAATGTTTCAGAGCCTTGTCGTTCAGCACATAAAACATGTCTTGATAATACATTTTAAAGTACATATTATACCCTTTTATGAAGTTCACCCAAGTGCAAAGGACCGACTCAGTGGCTATGCACCGATTAAATCCTATGTTGGGGGCGTAAGTGACATGTAAGTGGTTCATAGGCCCTCTGTGCTGATATGGATTTTATTCTTAATAAACCACACAGTTGTTTTGACCTTTCACTATTATTTAAAGAGTGGATTCTAGGAAACATTATTGTCCACCCAGTTAGTTTACAGATGCTAGTTTATGGATTATTGATTTAATATATCACCATGGCATATTTTGGTACAGTTGCATGCCTGCTGAAATATTTATGGACTTTCTGCGCTTATGAAAAAATGAGTTTCTTTGTAAACTATTTAATGTGTCTCTCTCCTTTAGTTTTCCAGGTACTAAAGAAGGAAACAGATTCTGCAGTGGGGGATGGAGAGGCAACATAAAATGTCTATATATATTTATCTGAATTTATAAAAGATTACCATCCACTGAAAAAACCTGCTCCCCTGCCAACCAGCCAAAATATCTAGTCATCCTCCCATGTCATTCCCCAAAATAACCTGGATAAATAGATGAGCTTTGCAGCACATCCTGAAGGTCACGAACTTGATGAGAAGACAGAGGGGAAGACAGTTTAAGAGCTCGGGACCTCCCACTGAGAATATCATTGAAGTAGTGTTCCCTGCTGCACTGGAGACACAGGGCCATGGCCTCCCTCTGATGCTGTCCCAGGCCATGTGTAGGTTTGTGAGCCTATTTACTGAATGATGTTGGCGGGACTTCAAAAGGGGAGGCATGTGGAGTTTACTCACTCCCTGCCCTTCCCCTGGGGCTCTTACCATGAGAGTGCATCTATCTAGACCATTAAAACTGAACATAAAGGGTGTGATTTTCAAATGTAGTCAGCATTGGCTTTTGGCTTTTGAAAGTCCCACCTCTGATGGTTGTGAAGGGGGAAACCTCCACTCCCGCTTCTTCCCTCAATACTGTGGCTTCTAAGTCAGGAAAGTTTGCACCGTTTTTTAATTCGTCAGAGAACCGGCAGGTTTCTGGGTTTATTTTTTGTTAAGTGAAATTTGTTTTCATAAAAGGTGTCTGATTGAAAGCCCTAGACATAAGGTCTGTCCAAAGGATCCCCCTTCAAGGTGGATATTCAGGCTGGATCAGGCTCAGAATCTCTGCAGGGACAGAATAGGTGCACATTATCTGATTGAAGTTACTGCTGAAAAGGAAATAATTTAAGTTACTGTGATGAGGCGTCTGCCCCACACTGGCACTTACAGGGTTAAAAGCAGCCCTAAGGAGGGTATGCTGGAGGTATCCAATAGGATTGAGGCTGGGAGGAACAGCCAATCGAAAGCCAGCAGGCCCATACAGAAGGAGATGCAGGGCAGCGCAGCCTCTGGCTGGAGCTCAAAGGTGGAAGGCTGTGTGTTTTGCAGTCTCAGAGGCCTGACGCACTCTCAGGTAATGCAGACGGGCGTGGGTGGTAGTAGGCCCTAAAAACGGACAAAGAAAGAGCTAAGGCTGGCCCAGGGAAACAGCAGGAACGAGTTCTTTCTATATGTTTTCTCACCTGTTCAGTTTTTCATTCCTCTGTCGCTGAAATACCAGATATGATCCTCGCAGGATGGTCTGTGTTTTAGTGATTTATCCAGTTCTATTACAATATTTATATTTCCTTTCCTCCATATTTGTCAGGGGGTTATTCTGTTGTTTGTATTTGCTTTGTTTTATTATGTATCATCATTTATTATTAACCTGGAGAAACTCCAAAGAAGGATAACAAAAATACTAATGTTTAGAAAACATGATCTGATGAAGAGAGGACAGGAGAAGTAAATCTGCCCAACCTAGAGAAAAGAGGGACACGCCTGCCCACACTGGGAAACTGAAAGCCAGGTATTTTCCTCTTGGATGACTCACTCCTCCCAACCTGGTATATCTCAGAAATTTGATAGAAAATAAATTTTAACATCTTCTTAGTTTTTCCTTGAGGTTTCTTTATTTCAGGAAGTGCTTTCTTTGCCCTCTGCTTGGGCAGGACCCATTTATCTGTGTCTTGGTTCAGAATGCTCAAGCTGTGGCTCAAGGTGGCTGACTGGTGGTCTATAGAGGGTTGGTTGGTGATATGGTGCTTTATATTCTCATTGTATCTACATTAACAGAGAGCCAAAATACATTAAGGGTGGGGTTTTCAAAAGTTTCAAGTGCTGGCATTCACGTGACTGCCAATGAAGTCAATGGGAATTCTTGAAAACCCCACTGTAAATTAATATTACTGCTCCCAGGTAACCAATTGTTGTAGCCATCAAAGAGGTGTTACACAATTATCAATGGGAGGGGGTGGGCTCTGCATTACTGGCAATGGGAGAGGAGGTGCTCTCAACACATTCGTTTTGTTAAAATATGCTCCGTACTATCAGCTTTATTCTATACAAAGTCATTTTTGGATCCTGTAACCATGACACCCTTGACACCATTAGCTACAGCACCACTGAATTTCCTGAGAAATCCCCAAAAGCTGGGTTAGGTAGATGTAGTAAACATGACCTGATAATTAATGATGAGTGCACTGTGTATGTGCAGGGCCATTCCATATTCTCAGCACTGTTGGGTTAAAAAACACAATGACTTAGGGCATCACTTCTAAAGGGCTTCTTATTATCTTCAATTTTCTTCGTCACTATCTTGTAACTAAGATTTCTGGTTCACATGTAGGCCCTTTCCTTAATGGGCCACTCAGTTTTCTTTAATTTTAATTTAATTTCTACTATTGACGGTAAATTTTTTTACTTTAGTCTGATTGGTGTTTGACGTGGAGACTAGGTGTTGAGGATGACCCTTTGAAGAGAGAAATAGCCTAATCTCTCTCCTCAGAGGAGACTGGGCCATTAATGGTGCAATGGACTAAGCTTGAGGCCAAAGAGGATTATACTATCCCTCTTCATACGTATTCTGGCACAGGCAGTGTAGATGTGATGAGACCTGAACAGTCTGAAAGGTAGTAGGGTTTGTTACAGTATGATGTTCACATGAAGCATCAGTGAGTCACTTACCTGTCTTGCCTGGCATTCTGTTATAGAATAATACATTTTTTCTCAAAAGGGAAAAAGACCATTTGAACTGTAGCACATGGATTCAGTCACATAGAACTCTTTAGTTCTGCTTGCTTGTTTTAAGCTATCTCCCAAAAGAATGAAACGATCGTAGTTTTTGGTAGCCTGAAAATTAGATTGTTCTAATTTTATTTATTAGGTACACACAATATACATTGGCGTCTGACACTTCAGGTCTGTTTTGGGGGGAGTGCTGGGGGTGGGTAAAGGAAGACTCAGTTGTAAATCCTTTTCAACTTCTGATGCAATCATTGTTTGGGTCTGAAGGACTCTATAATGTAATTGAACATATATGTATTTGTGTGGCTTGGGCAAAAATTATAACTAGATCCCTGTCTGGCTCTTTCAGTTGTTTGTCAATACTGTTAGCTGGGTATCATACTATAAATAACATATGTCTCGAGGACATGGACTGAGTCCACTGGTCTCTGGGTAAAAAGGGCAATGACAATACTTCCAGTCCATGTTTTAGGGAAACTGATCATTCCTGAAATTTCAAGAAGTGTGAGAAATTTTAAGAAAATGAATTCTTGACTTTTCCACCACTGGAAAACAATTTTGAACTTAATCAAAAGTGAATTAACATCTATAGGGCTTGACTTCTGCAGGCTTTAGATCAAGTCCTTTCTGACTAAACCAGAGGTCTTCTGAATAGTTGTGAAAAATGAATGCTAATGTCTGATTGAATAATATCAAACTGAAACTCATTGGCAATATTTATGGAAATGTCTGAACTCTAAATTTAAACATTTTTTATTCTTAGCTCTATTTCTATAGTTAATTAAAAATATGGTTTAAGATTTCAAATTAGTAACAGAATGTGTGTATGCTACAAATTTCCATTAATATTCTCATTTATATTTTAAAAGCAGTGCTTCTATTTTTTTACCTGGTGAGTCCTAGTTCCCTTTTTTTTAGGGATCCCCTGCAATAGCTGAATCAAGTTTCAATATTGGCCCTATTGAATCAGTGAGTTTGCAGTGTTCTGTAATGTAAATTTGCAGTATCTGGAAGTATAAAAATAAGGCTACTGAAAAGAATAGGTACAAACTGAAGTGACCTGAAACACTCTCCTGGCAAAGTTACAAGAGCATTGATGTGACTTGGAGTTTGCAGGAGGACTCATCAACTGCTCGTGTGACTGGACAAATAAGAGAACTGAGAAATGGAAATTCCCTTAATGCTACAGCTGTAAAATGTGGATGACTCCAGCTAATGTTGAATTTCATCCATTATGTGAAAGAACTTTATACAAAAATTCTTCTTCACTTTAGGTTAATTGACACTGCATTAATGGTGTTCTGGAAATAGTAATAGATTCTTCAATCAGTAATTGTTAGTGGAGTCTCATCCATGTTCACAGTTCAGCTGCAATCAAACACTGAAGTAAAGGAAAATAGGTATAGATTACCTTTATTTGACAGCACCCAATACTCCCTTGTCTTTTGCTGAAAGATAACAGTCTGTCAAATATTTCTAATGCCTGACATGATAGCAGAAAAATTTCAATTTTGATTTTTGAAAAAATGTCTTTAAATTTAAATGTTGATTATATTATCATATTTTGTATCATTGCAATGTCAATAAATATGTATTATATTATATTTGTGGCATGTCAGTATCAACACAACTGAATTAGCATGTAATAAAATTCCAGAGCATGTTCAGAATATGTACAGATAGCTCTGACGTGCATTTCCTTGCCATTGCTAGGTAATGCAGGGATTGAAAGAGATGATAAATCAATGCATCCCATTCAGCTAAAATCTTTCAAAGGAAAAACTAGTGTTTAAATCAGCTAATGAATGAACATCCTAAGCTACCGGTTGATATGGTCATTTGAAACAACATCAGAAAAAAATCAGAATTTTTGTAGTACAGCAGAATTAACTTCACACAATGTCTGACTTGGAAAAATGCAAATACCTATGAGAGGAAAAAGAGGCAAAGTAAGAGTGTTGTTAAATACACCAGTCATGCTCTATTCGCATCACATATGCTTTTGTTCAAACACACCTGAAGGGATTCCCTTAGCTTAAACGGGTGGAAAGGGGGAATGGAGCCCCTCCCTCACCATCCCTCTTCACTGGCTTTGACCCTCAGAAGAACAACAGATGGACAAAAATAAACTTGTGCTTTGAGCCATCAAATATTGCCTCAGCCTGTTTTTCAAGACCCCCAGTTTTCAATTTTTTCAGCACAAAAAATAAGTACAGAATTCCCCACTGGAACAGTGAGTAATGGGATGTCAGAATGTCTTATGTTAATTTGAGAGTCTACTTTATTCACGTTGACTGACTAATTGCTTCTAAGCTGGCACCAGAGCAGCCTGAACCATCCTTCAGATATTTGCAAAAGACTAATCTCTGCCCTCTGATTTGTGTGGGTAGCATCTGTTGGTCTCCAAGGGAGCCACATGTAAATTCTATTTTTTGTCCTACAATATATACATTTTCAAACATCTATGGGATATATAGTTTGCAGCTTATTATAGTTTGATTTTCTCTGTACTATATAAAGCTGCCATTTTGTTGTCAGGATTGCTGTGGCAATGCTGTTATAGAGGGGATACACATCCAGTGTTGTGGCTCATGGACACTTTACTTTTATTTTCTTACTATTTAACCTAAAAATAAGTCATTTTAGATGGAACATTCATGTTTTGCTGTGCATTTAAATACATAACAAAGTTGTAACCATTCAGATAAGGTTGTTTTTGTTATTTGCATTGTAGTAGTGCTTCAAGGCTCCAGCTGAGATCAGGGCCCCATTGTGCTAGGCATTGTACAAATATACTTGAAATCTAAATTTCTAATATTTCAGGAACCTGAACCAGAACATAATACCACTTGTTTTACACATAATGCTGAAGTTAAAATGTGATACAGGAAGCAAACTTCATATCTACCTATAATTGTCTGTTAGCATTCTATAAATACCAAACTTTTGGTATGGGATATTCAATGTGTATATATAGTGCTTTCGTCTGCACATCTACACATGCTCAAAGACATGCTTAATAGAATGCCTATTAATGAGGTCTTTTGATAGTATACTCCAACTGTTACAGTTTTAAAGCGGGTATAAGAACTTACAAGGCAAACTAATTAAAATAGGAAGAGTTTATCACTTAATACTAAGGTTAAAATGGTATGTGCTTGTAAGCAAACTATTTGCCTGAAAAAGTAATATTTTTTTTAAATAGCCAACTTTTGCTTAGTCCTATGTATACCAGTTCATTATACAGTGACCAGAGGAGAGTTACATTTAATAATATATTCCTGAGATCAAATTCTGTAATATCTTGGGTGAGGGAAAAATGTATATTTAACTAAAATTCTCACTGAATCCCATTTATTATATTGACTACAATGGATGTGTTGTTGCATAAGGTGAAATGTGAAGGAGATTCCTTCTCATCATGAGTAATTTAGAATATTCTTTAAGTATAATCCATTAGGCTATTCTTAATTCATTATTTTCTTGGCAATTAAGCATTCATTGGATTGGCAAATGAAATCCTTTCAGCTGTTACGTCTCCTGTACTTGAAAATGCTGAAAAATATTTCAAAAAATAACCATCATCCTGACTTGTGATTTGCTGCCATCATCAACTGTTACTTCATTTCTGTGATGTAATTTCTTACAATGTTTCAATCAATCGATTAATATGTAGTGGAGGAATGTCCTAACCATAGTAAATATCTATTTTAAAAAAATCCCCCCCGCTGTCACTCATACACAAGTAATTAATTAAAATCTAATTGTGAAACCACACAGATAACTTGAGCATTCCACTTCCTTCCATGCCTGTCCTTTCACCTGTTGCATTAAGTAGCAGGTAAAGTAGCAAGCATTGCAATGGCCTTCTTATGAGGGGTTAAACTGCAGCTACTCCTGCTAAGTGCATCTGATGTCTTTTCAGGTGGAAGTTATAGGTCATATGACTCATTTTGAGAGAGCAGAGGAAAGTCTTGGTGTCCTGCCCAACATTACTTCCCTCAATAAAAACAAGTTTAAATGTCCAATACTCTGTCTGCAGCTGTTGCTAAATTCCGAGCTTCATTACGAAACCTAATAAAAACAAATTGTATTCCAATTCTGCTGTTCATTTAAATGGAAAAATAAATAGAGAACAGCAGTTGTCAGAGCTATGCCTATGCCCTCTAATATTATCAGTGATATTAAACTATCAAATGAAAGGAAAAGGGAGGAATGTTGCCTGATTTCTGGGTGTTTAGTAATTTGAATGGGGTTATAGGCTCTCCAATTGATCTGATCAGAAGATAATGAGGTTCTAGGCCCAGAATCAGGCTCCGGAAGAGTTTTTACAGGGACTCCCAGAGAGTATGACAGGAATGGTCACACTGATAACTGAATCTTTATAATTTTATAAGCCTTTATTAAAATAACATAAAATGATAGACAAATGACTGATTAAAAGAAAATGAATAATCAAATGGATAATGGGTGGGATTACAGTCTTATTCTCAAAACACATGTGATATACTGTATGTTTTGAATTAATGTACTCACTCCCTTCCCTGATGACCTGGTTGAGAGATCCAGTTCCACAAATCTTAAGCATTGCCTAGCTCTCCACCCCTGCACTCAAGAGTTAAGAGCTATAAGGCTAAGACTGACAAATAATATGAAGTATAAAGTAAGAATAAAAGATTCTAACAAACACTAATTAAGACGCCTAAAGAAGGAGTAGCTGGTGATCACCATCCAAGTAACATGGTTTGCCCCTTTTATATCCTGAACAATATAAAGTCCTCTGAAGTCCAAACTTGGCTTCTTCAGCCCAAAATTATTAGGGTACACTTATTCTGTAGGCTGGCAGGTTCATGCACATTAATGACATATCCATATCCTTTTCAGATGTTTTGCTCATCTCATCTTTATATATGGCCTTTTCTGTGGGTTTTGTGGCATACCTGTGACATTTACTTGGGGCATAAACTGGGGCAACCCCCTGTCTTGATGCTTCTTGACTTATCTAGGATAAAGGGTATAATCATATATGCCTTACCCTTTAACTCATCATCACTTATCGGGGCCAAAGATCCTGAACATACGTATGATGATTGCCATAGCTTTCATATAGGATGTAGCCTGTAAGGTACCTTGCATTACAGCTATAATACTTCAACATGAATCTATGACTTTATTATAATAAAACAAAAATATTTAAATCTCGAAGGAAAGGTATATGTGCAAGCAAGCAGGCTATAGTCTTATAGGCTACAGGGAGAAGTAAACAAAGGATGTTAAATTCATGTACCACAAGTTTTTTGGGGTTTTTTGAAGATTTCTAAATAGAGAAGGGCAAAATTTGTAGGGGAATAAAAAATTTGATCCTGAGTTTGGCTAGTCGCTATGCTTGTGCATAACAGTGGGGTGGAGTGTGAGAAGAGCTTTCCCTACTCTGTATGCTATTCCCAGCGACTGGTCAGAATCTTGACCCTTACACTTACTTGAATAGGGTGGCCTGCCCTAGGCAGTTCTTGCAAAGAGGTAGTGAATGATATAAGAAGCACTGTGACTCTACTTTTTCACAGCACCTGCCAAAAAAGCTGGTTGGCTTGGAGGAGAGCAAGCATTACACCTTGAGATGTAATGGTGGCCATGCTTCCCAGCTTCCCTATACATTAGGAACCATAGGGAGCCAATGGGAAATGAACCAGCCTCTTGCTCCTAGAACAATTGGTTTACGTCCTCAGCTGATGTAAATCAGCATATCTCTATTGAAGTCAATGCAGCTTCACTGACTTCAAGTCAAGTAAGGCCAAAGTGCATTGGCATAGTTGAGTGGGAAGCTTGCTCCTTGTACCGATCTTTCATGTACTGGTGTTGCACCTGATGAGAGAGGCACCCTTCACAAACACTGCGATGACCTTTTTAACAGAAAATTACTGGCTTTGTTAATTAGAAAATAATAAATATAATATGTGCGTTGCACATAGCTTTACAGAGATGCAGTTTTATTGCAGATGACTAAATCTTTCAAATTACCTTGGTATGCTTTCTAGGGAAAGTGTTCTGTTAACCTGACCTTTTTTCTCATGTTCTTCACTATCTCATGCACATACTGGATAAGGCAGACTTTCTTCTGACTTTAGGCTGCCTCTTACACCCTTTTCCTTTTCTTAGAGGAACACATTTGTCCTACCTGACACATAAATACATCTCGACATGAGTCATCCATTGCTTCATTGGGAAAATTTTGTCAACCAACCTAGAATGTCATGAGACAAAACTATTTTTTCTTAGTACTACATTCTTTATCCTTTTCTAAGTTAAATAAACAAAGCAAGTTGTAGACAGGCAGACCTTTGACAGTAAACAGTGTAACGGGGTCAGGCCTAGCGGCTATGCAAGGGTCTTGGAAGGCAGGTATGTTAGCCCCAGACTTAGCCGGGCCTTATTTCCTGGGTGACTCAGCAGGGGCCTGATTGGGCAGTTGGGCCAGCTGGGGCTGCTGAACCAGTTAGGCCAGCTGGGGCTGCTCAACCAATTAGGCCAGCTGAGGCCAATTAGGAAGCCCCGCCCCAAACACTCAAAAAGCCTGCCTCAGCAGACAGACAGTGTGGGTTGTGGAGTAAGGAGCTTGGAGGTCTGAGATTGGAGTTACAGGTTGGAGGGTTCGCAGAGTAAGAGCCAACAGGGGGGGAGTTGGCAGAGTGGGGTTCGGGCTGGCCGCCCGCGGCGGGCAGCCTGCCGCCTGCAGCCTACAGAGGCGTGGGGCTTCGCCTGCCGTTTCCCCAGCACTTCGGGGCAGATCGGGCCCATTCCCTCCCCGAAGCCTTCCCCGGCTGCACCACCGGCCGAGCCGAGAAAGCACGAGACCCACGGGGGGTGGGCTACCTCTTTTCCCCCCCTGCTGCCACCTTACCACAACAGTCTGATAAATTCTTTGCTTTTCTTTCAGAAATGTTCCACTGAAAGACTAACAGACAAATAAACAGACAAAGACAGAACCAGAAATGCCTGATGCTTAAAAAAATAAGTTCATACTTCCTCAGCAATTCCAGAAAGTCTGACCACCACTGTACTGTCACTTTATTTACTTTAGGGGGTAAATAACACTGCCACATACTTCTGAAGCTTTTAACAAGTGGGGCAAAGGGGTAGACGTGGCTGCAGTTGAACACACACCCAGATTCAACCAATAAGTTGATTCTCTCATGTCATGCTGCACATTATTATAACAAACTTGGAATGAGAAGCTGGGCACCAAATTCAGCAAGGAGTGGCAAAGCAGAGTACCCCTGAAGTCAATGGAGTAGCACTTGTTTGTTTGTTCATAAAATATGAATTTCTACCAGGTGATTTCTAAAGGAAAATTTCTCCCTCCTTTGGTCTGATGTATAGGGCTGGGACTCAGGAGATGTGGGTTCTATTCTTGGTTCAGTCAGACTTCCTGTATGAACATTGAGCAAGCAAATTAATTTACCATATGCCTTAGTTACCCATTAAAAAAAAACCAAAAATGATTAATACAGCCTTACCTCTCCTGAGTGATGTAAGTATTAAATCCATTTCTGATTGTGACGTGCTCAGATGCTATAGATAATGCAGAAAGTCATATACATAGACAGATGTTTAAACCTGTTGGAACAGCACTGAACATTATCTTAACTGGATGTAACATTTCACATAATTTACAGAGGAATGCTAGTATTTTGCCTAGTTCTCTCATCCCAGTTCCAATCCTGTTAATTTACAGCATGCCCAGAGAATGATAGATATGTGGTGGGAAGTTGCTTCATGGGTAGTCAGTGCTCAAAAGGGAGTGGGGAAGTAGCTGATTAATTTGTACACATTCTTTTCACATACTAGCTACAAAAAATGGGGGGAAGATGAGGAAAAAGGTGTTGCATCTTTTACCCTTCCCAAATTCAAGTAATTTTCCCCTACATAAAAAAACATTTCCTCAAATGCTCTGATTTTGACTTCTCCCTTCACTCCAGCCATTCAGGAATGACTGATCAGATCTTTTGAGGCCTTCTGGAGGGCCGTTCAGTCTTGCCACAACCCGTCAGAAAAAATACAGTAGAGAGGGTCCTCCAAGTGGCCTAGAGTGTTTGTCTCCCCTGAAGCCTATCAGGACCTGCGTGACTTTAGTTTCTTGTTAGAGATAGAGAAGTGTGCATGGTGGGCCTGGCTGGCTGAGGTATCTACAGGACCTGGGACAGAACAGTGCTGGCAGAGAGTGGAGGGAGTGAGAAGAAGGTTTGGGCTGCGTGCTTGGACTCAACCTTGACACGGCCCTGAGGTAAGGGTGAAGAATATGCTAGGCTGGGGAGAAGTGGTGTAGGGAGTCATATCAATGATGCATCATAGGTAAAGTGACATGGTGAATGATTATCTATAGGGTCCCTGGGCTGGGACCTGGAGTAATGTGTGAGCCTGGAGCTCTTCCCTCAGTCCCCCTTTGCCACATGGGAATTGATGTGGACTTAGATACATCCTAGAAAGGGAACTGAACTATTTCAGGGCTTGGCAGGAGAACTGGGACTGGAAAGGCCTAGAGAATGTGAGGACATGGCTTCCAGGAAAGATGTTCTGGAGTACAGCTCAATACCAGCATTAAGACCATTTAAGGAGTATGGGACTAATTAAGGACCTGAGCCCAAGGAGGACTATAGAGAGAAAGGGCAGGCACATGCACTTTGCCAAGTGGGAGCTCCTGAGAGGTGTGCCAACCTTCAAGCCATTGTTAAACAGAAGCTGAAAATTAATCAGTTTATATTGTAAGTGGTGCATGGGAGTGCTCTGAAAACGCAGTATTTATACACTAGGCTTCAACTGTAGTATTGAGTCCAGCTCACTTTAAGAAAGATATTTAAGCTCATTGTCTCTTGTCTAATACTTGGGTTAATGCCAAATTTTTCTCCCTCCTCCTGGTAACAACCTCTTATGTAATTAAACTTTTTTATTATGGCCCTCAACCTTCTGTTCTGTTCTCCAGACTAAACAAGTTCAGATTTTTCCATCTTCTCTCATAGGTCATGTTTTCCAGACCTTTAATTTCTGTTCTTCTCTGGACTGTCTCCAATTTGTCCACATTTCCTGGAATGTGTCACCCAGAACTTGACACAACAGTTCAGTTGAGGCCTAAACAGCGTGCAGTAAAGGAACAATTGCATCTTGTGTCTTCCTTACAACGCTCTTGCTAATACACCCCAGAACTTTATTTGCATCAGTGATGCATTGTTGACTCATATATAAATCGTGTTCCACTATGACCCCCAGAACCCTTTCCACAGTAGTCCTTTCTAGGCAGCCATTTCCCATTTTGAATGTGTGCAACTGATTGTTCCTCCCTATTTGGAGTTTTGCATTTCTCTTTTTTAGATTCCATCATATTTACTTTGGACCATTTCTCCAGTTCGTCCAGATCATTTTGAATTTTAATTCTATCCTCTCAAACATTGGCAACCCCTTCTGGCTTGGTATCCTCCACAAACTTCATAAGTGTGCACTCTATGCCATTATCTAAATAACTGAAGATATTGAACAGAACCACACCCAGAACTGATTCCTATAGAACCCCACTCAATATGTCTCTCCAGCTTGAGTGAGAACCATTGATAACTATTCTCTGGGAATGGTTTTTCAACCAGCTATGCACCCACCATATAGTAGCACCCTGCGTTACATTTCCCAAGTTTATTTATAAGAAGGTCATGTGAGACAGTATCAAAAGCCTTACTAAAGTCAAGATAGATGACATCTACTGCTTCTCCCCATCCACGGGAGGAGTGTGGAATAAGAAGCTTAGAAAATATGGGCTATGGGGAAGGGTTGAAAGAACTGATCATGTCTCTTCTAGAGAAAAGAAAAGTAAGGATGGGGGGGAACATAATAGTCGTCAAATATGTTAAAGGTTGTAATAAGGAGAATTTATCAATTGTTCTCCATGTCTACTGAACATAGGATAATAAGAAATCGCTTAATTTGCAGCCAGACAGACTTAGGGATATTAGGGAAAAAAACTTTGACTGTAAGGATAGTTAAATGCTGGAACAGGTTACATAGGGAGGCTGTAAAAGCCCCATCACTGGAGGCTCTGAAAAGCAGTTTATACAAGCACCTGTCAGGGATGGTCTGTGCATTATTGTAGCTGTGTCAGTTCCAGGATATTAGAGAGGCAACGTGAGGGAGGGAATCTTAACTAAAATTAAAAAAAAAAAATCTTTTATTAGACCAACTTCTGTTGGTGAAAGACAAGCTTTTGAGCTAAACCACTGGTTTTCAACTCATGGGCTGCTTGCGATCCAATCAGCACACAGCTGTGGCCCATGTGGCATCTTCAGGACCATAAAGGTATTTTGTGGGCCACATATGAAGCTCTCTGTGTTTATGTAGGCCACAACCACACAACACCAAGAGCTTCATATACAGCCTGCAATGGTAAATAGATTGAGAACCACTGAGCTAGAGAGAACTCTTTTGGTCTGGGAAAGATACTCAGGCCCGGTCTACACTTACCTTCCAGATTCGGTGGCAGTTGACGGGAGATACATCATTTGTGTATCTCCCGTTGACTTTGCAGCACCTCCTCTGCGTGTCGTCCACACTGCGCACTACGCCACTTACCGGGGTGGTTTTTCTGCGTCGCTTGCTGGATCGACTGAGTGGGTCTACACAGACCGCTCAGTTGATCCAGAGCAATCAATCTGATGGCGGCAAATTTGCTGCCGTCAGTGTAGACCCAGCCTCAGTGTCACAGATAAATACAAGATCAAATAGAATGTGCTAACTATTTATGACAAACTAAGCAACTGTTTAAGGTGAAATGGCCCATTAACACCTCTATAGTCATAGGACAAAAAGAGGGGGAGGGTTAGTGAATTACAGATGGTTATAATAAACCATAAATCCAGTGCTTCTCCTACTCAGCATGGGGGTGGGGAGAAGATAGACTAACTGACCTCTTGAGATCCCTTCCAGCCTTACATTTTTATGATTGTATGAAATGAGGGACTAAGGTTTTTAAGAAAATATGCTTTGCATACCCCTAGTAGCTGGTATTCTACCATTGTGGATTTTAGCTAAAATGATGGGTATCTTGCCCCTGCTCCATTTAAACTCTATGGTAGCTCTACCAAAACCTTTCATGGAAGTAAGATGGAGCCATTTGAGAAATCAAAACTTGTAGTGAACAGAACTGCAGAACATCTATATTAATGGGTGGCAAAATGAGTTCGCAGCATGGGTGCTGTAAATCCTTCATTTCCATCAACATTTAATCAGGCATTCACCAACAAACAAATCTGTACAATGACTACACACAAATAATGATCTACAAGTACAAAGAAACTCACACCATATCATCTATTAGGAGCTGTTAAGTCCATGTGAGGGCTAAAATAGTAGCTTATGTGCAAAAGCAGAATCTACAGTAAGTGTGACATACCAAGTATTAAATCTAATCAATTAACGCTTTGTGCACAAATCACTTCTGTGGAGTGTGGAATGTAATCTATTTTACAGAAACTTGTTAGATACCTAACAAGAAAAAATGAAAAGGCTTTGTGTGCATCAGGGATTAGTTGGCTGTTTTACTGAGAATGTAATATAAATCCTGTACTATAACAACATTACAAATTATGCTGACTTTTAAACATTTCAACATTTCACCTTTGTTTACACCAACGTTATCAATTATTGGGGGAAAAATATTAGCTGTCCCTAATTTGTACTGAAAGAGAATTACTGTCATCTCAGTGATGCTTTCATTACATTTCACTTCAACCTTTATGCACTCTTAATGTGTGAAAAGTAAGGAATTTATAGGATCAAAATGAACATGATAGCATAATGCAAATTTGTGAGAAGTGAAGGCAATTAAGTTTCAATGCTCAAAAATTGTTGGCAGAAAAGGTAGGTCACCTGCTTATTGCAGTGGCAAATTTCTTTAAAGATTAAGTGGGGAGGAGAGACTCTATAATTAAATGCTGTCAAAATACACCCAATTTGAAAATGGGTTCGTTCACCTTTTGATCATGTCACCTTCTTTTTCATAGGTTTCACTGGCTTGTGTAATATCATGTATGGAGTCAAACGTTAGAGGGGGAATGGAGATAAATCACTTGTTTCTGAACCGATAAGATACATCTCATATCTTTATTAATAATCATCCTATCTCCAGTTTAGGGATTCTAAAACTTTTCCATAGTTCAGCCTGCATCTGAATACAGATAATGTCTCCTGTCTTCTATTTGTGGTCTGTATGGACCACACACTCTCCCATTTACAGTGGAAAAGTAATGTTGGAAAATGTGGTGCATTTTAAGACTGTGCATATTAGCAACTACAAATAGAGGTAGCACCTGTGTCCAGCCAGCTGTCCATGAACTACCAGCAAGCACTCTATATGGACTACTAGTGATCAACAGGCCACAGTTTGAGTTGCTGTTCTTGTTTACATTCATGTGGTTTTCTCTTGTTGTTAGTAGGTGTACTGGTGAATAAACTGATTTAAAATGTTCCTTCTGGGCCATAAGCTACTATATAAAATATTAGCTTTACTTTTTTGAACTTTCTGGGAAGCTCAGTTTGGGTAATAATGCAAATTGGTTACAACTTTTGTAAAACTTTTCAAAGCCTATGTTAGTTCAAGCAAATACTGTACTTCTGATAAGTATGCCTCCTAGGGTATTTAGGAAGTTACTGCCTCTGGCTGTGGACATTATAAGGTTTGAAAAGCCACTGTCCCAATACAGTGATCACTCTGCCATCCCCTTCTACTGCTCCCACCTCCACCCTGCTTTCTTTTCTTAGGGGCTTTAAAAAATTTAATAGTTGGCTGTTCACATTTTGTTTGGGCAAGACATTGTATTTAGGATGATCAGATAGCAAGTGTGGAACACCAGGACAGGGATAGGGAGTAATAGGTGCCTATATAAGAAAAAGCTCTGAATATCAGGACTGTCCATATAAAATCAGAACATCCGGTCACCTAATTGTACTTGAACAGTCTGTGGATGAGATGTCAAAAATGTGGACTATAAAGCACTAGTTTTATAACTGTTTTCATATGTCTTGACATTAAGTGTGGTGCTTCATCATCAAACTAACGTTGGCTTTTCTCATGTAAGTGCTATACTTCATGATCTGTCTGTAAGAGGTTTGTGTATATACACTAGCTTTGTGTTTAATGACACCTGCATAATTAGTGGCATAGGAAATCTTAATGAAGAGTCTGGAATAACATAGCCTTCAGTATGCCACTTGTGTAAGCAGGAATTTATAAAGTAAGCCTTTCTGTGGAGTGTGTATGATTTGTAAAAGAAGGTTCAGGTAGAACAGCTTTGTACAACTAAGAGTAAAGCATTTTAGTTTCTGTGTTCACTGATTATAGAAAATTGTGGTGGATGGATAAGTTCGGAGTATTATTTTCTCTGGGTAAAACTATGGGGCAGAGTTAAGGTTTTCTGAAGTACCTTAAGTGACCTTCCTTACTTTCAGATGTGTTGACCTCTCAATCTTAATGCTTAATTTCTATCAGGGCTTTGATTTTTGCTTAAATTATTCATTGGTAGCAAACAAATCTTGACTTCTGCCTACCTTGTTCACTGTTTGGAAGCACTAGGGATTTCTAGATTGGAAGAGATTTATTTCCTTTATTTGCTCTCTTATTGTTTTCTGGCTCCACTGCTGTCCTTGTATCTCAATTGTAAAGCCAATTCTATGACATATCACTAAGAGTACTTCATTCAGATTTTTGTTGGCCCAGTTTATAAATTCCATCCAGAGGGAGAGGGCTTTGGGGAAGTCAAAATAGCATATGGATGTGCTCTTTCCCTCCCCCCCGTATATCTCTAATACATGCTTGATTTATTGATTTTAAATAGTCTGGTTGGACAGTGTATTATGAAGTGTAATGTGTAGAATTAAATCACATTGTTTCTAAAGTCCATCGAGGGCTTTTCAATGTCTGAAGTAATTGAAGTGTGACTTCTGTAAAAGTTTCCTTCTATTCTGTCCTTAATTCCATATAAGGGTTTCTTTGTATGTTTGTTAGTGTATAGATTTTGGGTTGTAAATGTCATGTTTAGTTTATCTTGGTGCAATTTGCAGATGATGGCCTGACTGTGAATTTTCTTACTTTGACATAAGTTAGGAATAACTCCAATGAAATCAAAGGCATCAAATGAATATATAAATGGTGTAAGTGAACTCAGTTTCAGGCTTTCTATTCTGGTTTAGTGTATTTCTAAAATGTGGCTTGAGGCTGGATGAATTTGTTTTAGCTCATCTGGAAAGAGTTTATTGTACCATTATCTTATTTTCTAGTTTTTTTAAAAATATTATCTGTCTAGTTGTGTTGCATGAATTTCATATATGCAATTTTGAGAATTACGAGTAAAAACTGGGAAAAATACAGTAAGGGTGTCGGTGCAAACAAAGTCTACTCCTTAGTTTCTGAAATCTTCATGCATGTGGTTTCATAAAAATGAGATTTAATACAGTATTCTGTCAATATTTCATTAGTTATTTATTTAGTTTTGCTAACTGCAGGATATTTGAGGATGAAAAAATAACTAATGAAAATAATAATCCATTTGAGAGGAACAAAATAAAATATTGGAAATTCTAAGACCTATTTGTTCCTCCTTGCACATGTTACCTTTTTCCAATATAGGGAAGACATTTTATCCACTAGAATACATAGTTGTCTTAAGCAGCCAGGGGAATTAAGAGGTATTGCTGTACAATAGATACTTATTGAAAATTACAGTAAAAATTAAAAAAAATCCAAAGGTCTATAGATTTTAAATGATGCCTGGTCTATGGTTCACACTACTATTGACACAGACTACATGCAAAATTAGACATAATTTATGTGTTATTCTTTGAAGAAAGACTAGGGATAGTAATTAACCCATTCTACAAATGAGTTTATTACAGGCCCTGATACAGGATGGCATTGAGGCATGTGCTTCAAGTTAAGCACATGGGATTTAAGTACATGATTAAAGGTAATCATTTGCATAAGTGCTGTCCTTAATAGATGTGGACATAAGCAAGTGCTTGAGGGTTTTTCTGAATTGGAGCCAGAGTGATTAAAGACCTAAATCTGCATCATTGAAGATAATAGGAATTTTGCCATTGATTTCAGAAGGAACAAGATCAGGCCCTAGGCTATTAAAAAGCAAAGAGAATCAAACTCCAGTGCTTGATACTCTCAGAACAACAAAAACCCAGAATCCTCATAAAATTTAGTCCTTTATAGATATAGATACAGTCCTTGACTGTACTGGTTCCTCAGCTGGGGTACTCATATGTAAAGATCAACATTTCAACAGCCACTGAGTGGAATGTGGGCACATATTAACTACAGTTCATCTTTGCCCTAGCAAAGTCTCACTCCAATACATTTGTTCTAAAGAAATGTGTTTTTCCCCTCTGTCTTGTTACGATGTTTGTTCCAAGCAGGCCTAGTGAAAGGTGGGAAGGGACTCTCCCAACCTGTGTCCACAGTCTTGTGGTAGCTAGGATCATGCTAGTATACTAAAAATAGTTGTGTAGAAATTGTGGTTTGGGCTGGACCTCAGGCACTCAAGCGTGGGGTCAGAGAAAAGGAGTTGTGGATTTGAGACCCCAAGCAGCAAGGTCAAAGCAATGTCTAGGCAGCTGTTAGTGAGAATCCTGCCACCACATGTTCTGACATACCCTTTGCCTTTGTCTTAGAGGTCTTTGTGAAGATTGAGTAACCTAATTTTCTGTTGTCTAAATGGAAGAAATGATCTAGGATGCCAGATCCTAGATCATGCAAAGCTGATGTATTTCCTCCAGAAGTACCTCATGGAGGATTCATTTATGAAGTAGAACTGGCTGACATAAAGGCAGCAGAGGCTGAGAATCTGTCTCCTGCATCAATTTGCTTCCTGCTACAACACCTAACTTGAGTATACAGGATGTATTAAGGGCTTGTCAAGTGCTGTGTCAGAATGTATCTTCCCATGGTGCTTATGTAAGGTAATGGAGGGTCCTTATGTCAATGGTGTAAGCTAAAGTAGCTCCTCAGCTATGCTGACTTATGTTGAGGGTAGGCAGCACAGGATTGGCTCACTGACAGACTACTAGCTACCCTGTGCTGAGTGCAGGAGACAGCTTAGCCCAGTATCTTTAATACTGATTTGATCTGGAGAAAAGACAGGAATTGAGGGGTATACACAAACCTTTGTTTGCTTAGTTAGAAGCAAAGTCCAAGATTTGAAAAATGAGAGCCCATGTAGGATACCTGAGATTTTTTGATAAATCAGGACTTAAATCTGTCATTGAGCCACAAATAAATGTCACCTACTTTGGCCTACTACCTGATCAGACTTGTGGGCTTTTTGATAAAAGCATAAAATTTGCCACAGTTTTAGGACATGCCCTACTAAAAACTTCCATATATAGGGCCATTGTTAACTCATGCCATGTTGGCTGTGGCAGCTATTTAACATTGTCATAATCAGCAAATGCTGTTTTACAGTTGGACATATAAGGGCTATATTCTTGGCTTTCCTTCAATGTGACCTTAAAACTGGTGTAAAGACACATTTTGCATTAACTTCGATTTTCAGCATGGCCTTGGAAGAATTTAATCACCTGTGTGTCTTTTCTTTGTTACCTGGTGATTGGATAATAACTGTACCTGTAGTAAAAGATATTAGATTATTGTTGGTTATTAATGCTTTGAACATGTCAAAAAGATACAAGCTTATTCAAGAACCGGGTCTATCAACAGACATTCCTTTCCTCTACTGACAGGGGGAAATGTGTGCTTTATTGGGAAGACAGGTTCAGAGCTGATTAATCTAGTTTAAAAAAAAGAGCATGCTGGATCTTGCTATCAACTGTAGCAGAAAATGAGACCTTTCCATACTCTGACATATGTAGATTAGGTGATGTTATTAAAGATTTTGAACAAGAACAGTGGACATCAGCACAAATCCTGCTACATCAAACTTAACAGGACCAAACTTAAAAAGGCTGAGGAGGAAAAAAATTAGAGAGCTGTGGATCACCCTGATGAACTGCAGAGGAAATGCATACAGTTAAGTGACAAACACAAAGGACCTCCAGAAAGTGTACTTTTATTAAATGAATATACCACTGGAGCTCCATGAAGCCTCTACCTTCAGCATTGATAGTAGAGTCTAAAAGCATGCACTTGAGCAGCAAGACCAACACTTGCTTGCAAAACTAAGCCCAGGGGACTTAGTGGCCCAAGAGGCAAAGTATCATGCAAGATGTTGACTTAGTTGTAGATATAAACCAAGGGAAAACTGAAGAAAGCAAAAGAGAAAATGTTGCATTGGATTGCCTTTCCTGAATTGATAGCATATATTCAGAAGGCAAGACTAAATGAAGACATGGCTCCAGTCTTTAAACTAGCAGACTTCACAAGGTTCTCTAAAGCTAGACTAGAACAGCTGAGGGGTGACACTGACTGCACATTCACAGCACTGAACTAAAATCCCATATCCTTTCACACATACCAGATCTCCAGGCACACCCAAAAGGATCTGATGTGCCTCTTGCCTTCCATCTGGTTATTGGACATGCCCCTGGAAAAAGATGTGAGAAACTGTAATAATGAGGCATATCTCCTATCTCAAAACTGGAAACACTGCTCAAAGGGATATGTTTCCTATGATACACTTTACTGAATCATTTGACCCAGGATCCCAAGCAAAATCTGCACCTGAGTCACTATGGCACTAATAACAAGAGTCCTGTAGCACTTTAAAGACTATCATTGCTAACACCCACCCTCCCCTCTGTTTCTTACCCTTGGATATATGTGTGTGTGTGTGTGTGTATACACACACACCCCTTATCTGATTTCTATTTCATGCATCTGACTGAGGCCCGGTCTACACTTACCTTGGCGATTCGGCAGCAGTCGACAGGAGATACGCAAGTGATGTAACTTTGCAGCATCTCTTCTGTGCGGTGTCCATACTGTGCTGCGTCGAAGGGAACAGCACTCCCTTCAACACAGCACTACTCCACTTACCTGGGTGGTTTTCCTGCATCGCTTCCTGTATCGACTGAGTGCGTCTATACAGACCGCTCAGTCGATCCAGAGCAATTGATGTGACGGCAGTGAACTTGCCGTCATCAATGTAGACCCAGCCGAAGTGGGTTGCAGCCCACGAAAACTTATGCCTGCAGAAATGTGTTAGTCTTTAAAATGATTCCGACTCTTGTTTTTGCTGTATACAGACTAACATGGCTACCCCTCTGGAACTTGTCACTATGGCACCAATGTGCACAATACTGGGTCATCCAAATATTTAAACTCAGAATAAGTTTCAATTGATCCAGCTCCCCTTATTTTGCACAACAATTGCAGTACTATAGCAGCATCTTCTGCTCTGAAGGAACAAAAGCTTGTACCACAACAAAGCTTGAGAAATGCCTTTTCCAGAATACGTAGGTTTGACAATTCATGCACAGACATGAAAAAGTGAGATAAACTTGAACTGTCCCTCTCCTACTGCAGAGATTTCACCATTTCTACCAGCATGGTGAATACTGCATGACAACAATTTAAGGATGAGATTGTAGTTTGTCCTCTAAAGCTTTATCTGTTCACTACTGTGGCCATAAACAATTTAGAACACAATCCCAGCCTCACTATAACAATAGTTCCCTCCATGGAACTTTTTCATCACCCTAGTACTCAAGTGCAGGGAGTTTTGAGGCAAACCCATAGCCAGCCCAGAATTGCTTGCTCAGCTGCCCCTCCAATAAAGCTGCAGTGAATCACTACTCAGGCGTGCAGCAATGAGCCAGCTGCACCAATTTAGGCACTGATTTGGCTTATTCCTCAATCTCTGTTCCAATGTTATCCTTGACCCAGTTGCAATCCTACCAACCTCAATTTCTGCTCCAACTACTAGACCTCACTACAGGGAGGTAGCTCTTGACAGCTGTCCATGAAATTGCCACCCTAGACTGTGAACCTGTAGCATCAGTGAAGAGGACTATATCGTCACTTTCTCAGTCTTAACCAATTGTTCCTCCATTGATCTGGAAGTGGTACCATCCCTGCCACAAATCTAGAAATCAAGACTGACAACTGATTACCAAAGCCCTGAAAGAAAAATGCAAGTGCATCGAGCAAGTAAGGCAAGGAATCAGTCTGGATACTTTCAGTGAAGTCTGACAATGTATGGGCAGCTTACCACACTAGCAAACAGCCAGTGACAGACTTTGCCCCAGCCATCACTGCACTTCTCCTCTCTCCAGATAACTCCAAGCCCATGGCAATGAGTCATTACGACATGAATGCTGTACACTACCTAAACCCAGACCAAGGACTGTTGATCACTGTGGATCAGCCTCTTTGCACCTTTACCAAATAGCGGCCCAGACCCACTGTATCTAGGTATATAGAGGGCAAATTTCTCATTAGGCTGGACTTACACTTGACATTTCTAGATGAAGATAGTGGATGTCTGGAAACCTTGTTCAGGCCTGAGTGGCTTCACCAGAAATGGCTGACTCCTTCAAAGTGTCTGTTACATGTATTGGCATGCCCACTAAGTAACTGCCAGCAGTCTAAATCTTGCTCCACAATGCATACACACAGTATGCTCAAGGTCTTAAGGAAGATGAGGTGCTCAGGAGTTATGGTAAATTGTGGTTTCTAGTCTTCGCTTTTCACACCATGTTTCAATTCTGGCATACTGCACTTCATTTGGTGTTTCTTGTATTGACCTGTGTGCTGTCAATCCACCAGGAAATCTTTGCTCTCTACATGGAATGCCTTGGAGAACTGTTAGCTTGGTACTTTGTGCTCTGTCATATTAATTATGCTTGTTGGGTGCTTTTGCACTTTTTAGAGCCGGTAAGCCTCACATAGTACATCTAGAGATTTTTCTAAAGGAAAATTTCACTGTTCAGAAGATACAGCATGTTTTCTCTGCAATTGTGCTTGACCAAGCTCCTGAGCAAAATAATGCCATAATCAAAGGGGATGGTGGAATTGTTGGTCCAGAGACCCTTCAACACTTGATAGCGGAACTGGAGGTGTCCACGTTGAGAAAATTTGAAGCCACAGCAGAGAAAGGAACCATGCCTCCCCAAAAAATCTAAAATAATGGATCGTGATCAGGTGAAAGGTGCCCAGACTTCTTTTGCCTGATTTGTCAAGGTACTTAGACATGGACAACCCTCTCTCAGAAGAGAGTATAGCATTAGGATATCAAGCACTGCAGTCCCTATTGTGATAAACAGGTTGAAAAGATCAGACTGCAGCAAGACACCATGTTTGTAACAGATTGGCTGGGTTTTGTCCTGCAATCAAGTGAAAAATCCCTTTTCAGCAGACTTCCTGCAAGGCCAATCTCAGGACCAAATTGCAGGTCCACTCCTTGAAAAATGGTGGAAAGCAATGTTTCAATATATTTAAGATTGTGAGACTTTTTTAAATTCATTTTAGGCTGCATGTATATTGAAGCTGCCTTTTCAGTCTTTGAGATATAGAAATAACCTGTTACACACAGCAGTCTGAAATACATTTCTTTTCTAATGGTAACATCTTAGTTCATAAACAAAGTTGTAAACATTGTTCTATATAATATTTTAGTAAATACTCCCTGGTGATGTGCTTCAGAGCATGTTAATTCTTTATACAAAAATTAATCTCAAGCCAAATTAATTGGCCTACTTTTTAAAACTCCTAAAACAAGCTTTTTTTTGTACATTTAAATTCCTACTGGAATGGCTTAATACCATAAACAATCTCTATCAGGAAATCAGTAGACAAAAAGCATTCAGAATTCAAAATGGTTGCCACAGCCAAAATGGCATGAGTTGGTGATGGACCCATAGCTGAATCTTCATTAAGTCATGCCCTAACACTGGTAAATCTCATCACTTTTATCATAAAACACACAATACTTTCACAAATCTGATCGGATATAGTGTAACTTGAGAGAAACTCCACATATGCAGAGAGAAGTATATTTCTGTCAGGCTGCTTTTTTTAATAGCTGTGATCAAAGGAGTAGGACAAACTTAATCATAACTGCATATGAAATTGATCAGGAAAGGAGCTGCAGGTGTGGTAAACTATCTTTAGGGGTACACGTTGCTTGCTGATATTTCTACTTACAGGGTTGAAAACTTGATTTAAAAGTGAAAATATTAATCTCACCACAGAGAAAAATTAGGGAATATAACCAATTAAAGTACCAGAATTGAGATAGCGTTAAAGTCTCTGAAAGGATTATGTCTCCCCATTTGGTTAACTAAATAGCTTCAAATCTACCTCACCTTTCTTTAACCTGTGCCCTCAGAGGCAGTCTCATGTAGTAAGGCGAACAGAAGATACCTTTTATTTTAACACTTAAACCGCATCCACCTAGGAAATCAAAGGGTATTTTTACAGCACTTTTTAATATTTAACTTGTTGTTGTAACACTTTACGTATTTGTCTCTTTCCTTTATTAATCAATGCAGAAAATGTCTATTTTTTCATACTTTTAACCTCAAAAGGTTCAAATGAATTTTACTTTGAATGTATGTATATATTCCTAATGTCATCTGAATTTTGAATGTTTGTTCACTTATTTCTTAATCTATATCTGTATGTTGAGACATATTGGTGTTTCCCCCAGCCCCCAGTATGGTTGCCCCGTACTGTCAATGGATTCTGGGCACAAAGCCAGCTCAGAGCCAAGGGGATCTCCCAGACATGGGCAGATCCTATAGTAGCACAAAGCCAGCATAATGGCACCTATACCAGGCTCCTTGTCCTCTGTGCCAGACATGGCAGTTCAAACTGGAAAAAAAAAATCAAATAGAGCAAATGGTTATGAGTAATTCATAAAGTGAAACATGTTCACATACAACATTTGTAGATTAATTTCAAATAACAAATTAATGGAGATTGTGGTCTGTCTGTGGTTAACTAGGAAACAAAAATATAAGGGTAAAGTCAGCAGCTGTCATACACTGAATAACTTTGCTCATCTTTACTCAATGCCTGATCTTACCCTTGTCATTAAGAGCTTAATGTCTTGTTTTGAGCGCCTGCTGTTTTTGTTTCTCTTGTAAATGTTGGTGAGGCTAGCTGAATTAGCTATATACTCCAATTTTGTAGTTTTCTTTAGGATTATTATTCCTGGGTGGTAAAAACACTCACACTCTAGTCCTACAAATACACTTTAATGTGGGTGATACAATTTACACTCATTTTATGGCCTCTTTACGCTGTCAGAATGGGATAAAAGAGCTTTCCTGTAAATAAGGTTATGACTCCTAATGTGCAGCAGTGCAACTAAACCTGTTTAGATTGAGTGCTAGTCTGGTGTTCTCTGAAATGGCAAAGTTACTGTTACTGTCTCAGAATACTAGTGTGGCTGATGCTTGGTAAGTGATACCTCTTTTCTGTCAAATTCTCCTTCTCCCAACTCAACCTCTCCTCTCCCTGGCCTTCACACTCTTCAGCCTTCCATCTTCACTGTCTGTGTTTCTCCTGTCTGTGGATCTCTTTGGTGGTTAGAAGCGTTGGCTGAGGCCTGTTAACTCCTGACGCATTCAACGTTTTTTGTAGGCAACCCCTAGAGCCCTACACACTTGGCTGCTGGAGGCGGCATTCTGCAGGCTGTCCCCTGGCAGGATTGTGACAGGCTTCAGCAGGGTGGTGGTGAAGCTCTTAACATTGGAGAGGAGCAGCAGTTATGTTTTAGAGAGTGCTCTTAGTCTTTCTGGTCAGAAATGAAAAAAAGTCATCTCTGCAAAGTGTTTCAGGTTTACCAAAATTTCACTTAATAAAACTTTTTGACCAGCTCTGATAATAGGTGGTCTTAATTTTTAAATATTGAAAACCATGATTCATCGTGCTAAAATATTCAGAAGGGGAGGGGTGAGTAAAGTTTTACTGCTGTATGTGAGCCTAGGACATTGCAGTATAATTTTTCTATTTTTAACCTGGCTACTGTATTGAGGCATAGCTGTTTAAATATAAATATATCATCTAGGTTTCTGGCTTGCATGCACCCCAGGCCAGCAGTGACAAATTCATTATCTAACAGTTCTTGAATGGCTTATTTAAAACAAGTCAATGGTGTCAGTTTAGTTTCTCGTGAGCAAGAGTCTCTAACAAAAACATCTCCATAGCACCACCAATTAGCAAGAACTGAAAGGAAATAGAGAACGAAGTACCCATTTCCCTGGAGATGGCTTCCTCCAAATTGAAGAATGCTGGCAGGACATTGTGGAAAACCTTTTCACTGAAGCTGCTTAGGTTGTACCTATTTTCTGGATGATCAGAAGACTTTAATCTCCACAATTGCCAGTCTTGCACTTTTCACAGTCACTAAAGTGAAAGAAAGAATAAATAAATCCATCCATCCTCAGTAATCGTTATCATTAGATTATCATAATTACTAGCCCATAATAGAAGTCAAATAATTAGTAGCTCATAATAGAATAGAAAGCATTAAAATGCCAGCCATTACTTACCAACCATAGTTCCAGTCATCTGTTAGCCCCTATTCGAAGCATAGAAGAAACTGGTTAATTCCTATACCACTGCACAGCAGCTGTTGGCAAATGGCTCTTAATGGCAATTACTATATTTGTAATTTATATTTCTCTCTTCACCAGTGTAGTCAAAAGTTCTTATCTGTCTTCCTTCATTTTACACTACATATGATAGAAAACATTAGAATTAAGATGAATTGTTTCCTACCTGGACAGGTCTCCAAAGAGAATGTCCATCTGTGAGAAGCTCCTTTCATCAGAATGTAATGACTGTCCTGGTGACGAGGAATGAAGCAACAACTTTTTCACATCTCCAAGTTAAGACAACGTTAACTTAAGTTGAGGTCCTGACAGATCTGCTGACTTTTTACCAGAACTCCACTTTCCATATAACCAAACCATTCTTAATAGAAAGTTTCTCTCTAGAAAGGGCAAGATGCATAACAATAGTCCTAAGTTTTTTACCAGATTTGAAATGAGCAATCAAACAACCTTTTTGAGAAGGTTTTCATGGCCTATATAGTTTTTTTCATTCAAACACATTTATTTGCTACTTACTTTTGGAATTGGATCAATTAACATGCCACTTAGGCTACACCTAGAGGGCATGGTGGAGCTCAGTTTAAAAAGAGGAACAACACACAAAGCCAATTTGCTACTAAACTGCTTGCTGTGTCTTAGAAATTACATATTCAGTTATGCAAGACAAAACTGAATGTATTTCAATATGAGACATGCAGTCTACTTTTTTAAACTGATGGGAATAAAGATGCCCATCACATAAATGGCATAATACCCAATTTTTCTCATGATTGACTAATTCATAACTTCTGGCCATGCTCAATCACTATGTCTTGCTCCAAATTGCTGATGTTTGTTAATACTCTAAAACCACACAGTGACTATGAACCGTGCTTTTATTCTCATCACCCCTTTGTTCTTACTGGGTACTGCCCCTTAGAAGTCCTGAAACGTGCCCACAAAAAACAGCGATTGGGACCTCTAACCTCATCCTGTTCCTTGTAACTTCAGAATCACTGCTATGCCATAACTAAATTTAGTACAGGAGTCTTCAGGGGAGTAGGCCACCAGGGAGCTGGTTATAGAGATGTAATATGTGTGAGGTGTAAATTTATTTGGCTTTGGTTTTAGCAGCATCTGTCACTGTTTTTATAAGGGGTTGTTTGTTTTATTGTGTCTTCTAGCAAAATGTGTTGTGGGAATATATATACAGAAATAGAATTATGTGCATTAGACACAAACAAACTTCTACATATTTTCATTACTTGCTCCTAATTACATCTACTATAATTCACGTCAACATTTTAGTGACTGCAATTTGAGTAGATGAAACTTTAGACTTAAATCCATTTGGTTTTCTTTTTTCTTAGGAAGAGGAAAGCACATTTGTAAAAATTGACCAATTCAATATGTTTAAAAGTTTGTGCTATTGATTTAGCTCTAAAAATAAATTTGGTTGGCAACCATGTCTTAATTACTAATTATGATTCTCAGCCATAGTGCAGAGAACTGAATGACTGGGCAATAAATATAGATTTGTGGGTCACTAAGTAAAGCCTCTCTGTTCCCTGATTGACTGACATAATTCCACTTCAGTTTAACAGGAGGTAATGCTTTGTCATTAACATATGTAACATTTTTCATTTATTTTGAAGGGAAAACACTTTTTATAAGCATTTGTCTCAAGAACATTCATGATTCAGCACACTTATGTATGTACATGCTCAGCCTTCTGTACAAGAACTAGCACTGGTCAAATAGTACTCCATGAATAAAAAAATTGGGCAAGGTTTAACTTGTGGTTTCATGAACCACTTGTGAATCAGTCCATTATCTGCTAATCTATAAAGTTTTTAAATATAGCCAACGAGTAATATTCACTGAATTGGTATTCTTTATTGAAGCTTTCAAATGGTCAGCAAAGACCCATTTTATGACATAAATTTGATTTTTATACATTAGACCCAATTAGACAGACAAAATTCAGAGTTTGGTGAATTGCTTGAATAAGGTCAATTCAAACAAAATATTCACAATTTGCCTCCCATACTTGACCAAAGCCTTCTTCATGTATCCTTATCACAACTTGAAGTTATACTATAATTACAAGTTTATTACATCCAATATCACAATGCAAGATGGGTCTGAATTTCACTTTTCCCCAAATTGTCCCCAATTGTAGCATGTGACAAATGCTGGTAGAATGTTGTTGTTCCAGAGACACTTCTGGAACAACAAGGGCTCTAGATGCATTAACAATAATAGGATTTTGAAAAAGGTGGGTGTTGCAAGATCTTAGGAACACTTGCAAGACGGACACCGAAATGAGGAAACAGCAGTTTATTGATTGGTGCCAACCGGCTCAGCGGAATCATTTCCAAAGGCTGAGCCCCGATTATTCTGGGGCGCAGCCTTATATACCTTTTAAGATTACATGAATATTCATACATAGAATCATTACACATAGCATGATTGGCTCTTCATTACTTAACAGCATTCGCACCCCCCTTGTGGGAGTGGGCCTTAACTTGTTTTCCATTAGTCTATTGGCGATTTGAACAAATTGCTGAATTGTAATTACTAAGGGGAAGTTGGGGTCAGGGTTTTCAGACAGTGTCTGATTCTGGGCCAATATTAGACTTCTAAGAAGACACTGACCCACGGTCAGAAAGGGGTGATTGTGATAGCGCTGAATGAATGTTATTGAGAGGAGATTGGGACATCACTGGGTCAGTGTTAGTTAGGGAGTTTTAGCAACTCTTTTAACTTGTTAGTAAGAGTAGTGTCATATATAGGTCAAAGAAGCAAGTACAGGCCAGCAATTATAATTTCTTATAAAGCACAAAGGTTTCTATAGATAATCTTTTGGGGGCCAGGTCTTGCCTCAGTGGGCATACCTTTTTTATTTGGATATATATTGTGACTTTGATAGGGATAGTGGCTTACTATTATGATATGTCAGGAAACCTAACCTTCATTCCATCCTATCTGTAGGCAGATGAAGGATTTTCAGGATTCACATTGCTTCATATATTAAGGCTAGAAGGGACCATTTTTATCATCTAGTCAGATATCCTACCTAAGCCAGGCCATGGAAACTCACTCAGTAAACCCTGCTCCAAGCCCATAACTTCTGTTTGAGATATAGCACATTTAAAAAATCAAGATCCAGTCTTGATTTAAAGAGTGCAAGTGATGAAGAAGCTACCATGTCACTAGGAAAATTATTCCAATAGTTAATCTCATTCCTCAAATTTTGCTTCTTTATTTCTAGTCTGAATTTGTTTAACTTTGGTTTCCAACCACTAGTCTAGCAGAAAATGACATAATGAGATCCAAAGAACTGTCTACTGTTAGAAATATTTTCCCCATGTAGATACTTTGATCTGAATGCACAAAAGGAGTTAGATTCCTAAATCCCAATTTTGAGACCACTGTGATGCACCAAACTCCTGTTAAATCCACTTAGCATTTAAGATTTTACAGTACATTTTTTCCCCACATTGTGATTCTCAACCAGGGTACACATACCACTGAGGGTATGTGAAGGTCTTCCAGGATGTACATCAACTCATTTAGATATTTGCCTAGTTTTACAACAGGCTACATAAAAATTACTAGCAAAGGCAGTCCAAACTAAAATGTCATCTGGACAATGACCTGTTTATACTGCTATATATACTGTACACTGAAATGTAAGTACACTATATCGTAATTGCTTTATTTTATAATTATAAGTGCATTTTCATTAATGTGCTGTGGCACTCTTGTGGTTTTGTTTGATTGCTTTTTTTTTTTAAAGCAAGTAATTCTTGAGGTGAAACTTGGGAGGACATAAGACAAATCAAACTTCTGAAAGAGGTACAGTAGTCTGGAAAAGTTGAGAGCTGCTGACCTAGATGCCTATGTTTCTGCCTCTGGCCATACATGCTTCTACCTTCTATGGGCCCAGGTGCCTATCTCCCACCAAAGACCCAGAGCAATTCACAATGAGGTGTCAGCCACTGAAATCTGATACGGGGTCTGATCCGGTAGGCCTTCTCAGAGGGCACCTACCAGACTGGAGGGAATTGGTGGGGGTCTCCGGCAAGTTCACAAAAGAAGCAAAGGAGGGCAAAGCAGTGGGGACGAAGAGCAGGACTTCACTCATAACGTTTAACCTAGTGGTTAGGGTACTCATCTGGGATGTGAGTCATTCTCATGTGTGTGCTTTCTCACTTGTCCAAATCTCTTTGAGAGAAAATGAGCAAGCAGCATGAGAATGAATCTGTAGCCTGATGATTAGAACATTCATGCAGGAGATCCAGTTACTGTTTTGTTATTTATCCCATCGGTTAGAGCACTCTCCTGAGATGTACCAGATGCCAGTTGAAATCCCATTTCACTCTAACATGGAGGAGGGAATTGAACCGGGGGGTCTCCCACATCCTAGGGTTGGCCCCTAACCACTGGGCTAAAAGTTGAGGGAAGTTGTCTGGCTTCTTTCTAACTCAGGGGTTCTCAAAATTTTTTCAGTGACCCCTTTGAAAATATTTCAAGTTGTGATGACCCCCCCCAAAAAAAGTGACAACCCCCCATGCCATGCCACCCACACCCCTATGCCGTAGTACCCTTACTTCTGCACTGCTGCTGGGGGTGGCAGTGACTCCAGAGCACCTGGCCAGCTTCACTGCTCTCCAGCCACCTATATCTGAAGGGCTCTGGATGGCAGCCATGCATGGGGCTGTAGCCACAGTATGTGTGGGGGCTGACAGCATGTGACCTCCCCCCCATAATAACCTTGCAACCCCTTTGTGGGATCCTGATCCCCAGTTTGAGAACCTCTGGTCTAACTCTTGGGTACTTATACCAAGACAAGATTTGCAGCTGAGAATCCCAAGCAGACAAAGACACTTCTCTGCAACCTGTACTTAGGCACCAATCTCTGAGACAGGGTCATGGGGTTTAGCACAAACCTCCCTCATTGGCATCTCTCATTGGTTAGTTAGGCAGCTCCCTACCTAGCTTCCTGGCTTTTGCAAATCAGTCAATGGTGCCTATTTCCTAGCCATTGTATGAAAGTTAGATTCCTAACTCAAGCTTTGAATCAATGATTTTCTGGGTTCCTGGCTCCTTTTGTGCATTTAGGCCAATAGAATATGATCAACCTGTGTGACCTGTCCATGCCTAGGACAGCCACCTGAAAATGCCAAGGTCAGGGCAGGCTGTAAAAGGAGAGGAAATTCTCCCAGCACTGGTGGGTGATACTGAAGTCAGACTTCCGAACCAGCCACAAACAGTGCTTCTGATTTCTCACACTGGTTATCAAGAAGCCACTATACAAATACACACAGCCCCCTTTACTGCATTTCAGTCTCCGGCTCCCAATCAACCAGTAGGTCTAGTAAAGAGACCAGTTATTTAAACTCTATGCTCTTTACCACAAAGGTTTTCCTGACCCAAAAGGATTAGCCACAGTACCAGATCAATAGAAGTTTAGATCTTACCCAAAATACTACACTGCCAGCCAATCCTTTAGTAACTAAAACTAAATGTTTATTATAAAAGGAAAGAAACAAACTATAAGAGAAATGTTAAAGGATTAAAGCAATCAGATACATACAAATGATTGGAAAGTCCATATATATCAGATTGCTAGAAGAATTGTGGAGTTTTCAGGCTTATCTAGTCCCTCTGGTATACATCCAGTACTTGGATGGGTCTCACTCCTTTGTTTCACAGCTTCAGTCATAGATGAGTTGATTCAGAGTTGGCTGAAAGCTGAACAGGGCTGAAGACAAAATGGATTCCCCATGCCTCTGCCTTTTATGACCTCTTGCCATTGCCATGCTGCTTGTGGAATTTCACAGGATCCACAATGGAGTCCAAAGTCACATAAGCACATCTGGTGACTCATCAGGTATATCTCTGGCTCGTCCGCCCCCTCTCCCCCCAGGCTTCTTGCACCTGTAAATGTCTTAATGGGCCATTAAGCAGGCTATTGTTATAGCCATCCTATCTGAGGAGTGGCCTAGAAAAGCCCAATTTGAAATAAAGATACATCAACCATATCCATAACTGTCATCACACACGTAACACACGTACATAAATATTATCATCTTACTCAGCACATTATAGCCTTTCTAACAGTACCGGACATGGCATATGTTACATGAATTACTATTACATACTGATGTCAAATAATACAATAAATGCCCCTCCCCCCCAATCCAGTCAGCATGACACCCCCAACGCAAGATTGGTGTAGAAGGGAGTAATCAGGGCTCCTGAATACACCTCAAGGCCCCCTTATCCAGCCAGTGTCACAACCTTCTGTTGGATACATGAAAGAGATTGGACTTCTTTAATTTCCCTCTACGTTCTCTAGACCTCAAGTAATGCTTGTAGCTGTCCCCTGGAACCTTCCCAAGTTTTCAACAGCCTTTTTGAAGTGAGGATAGCAGCGTTAGATGCAGTATTCTAGTATGGGTCTCACAACTGCCCTGGAAAGAGTAAATTACCACCTGCACATTCCCTCTTAATAGTGTCCTGATTAAGCAAGTGAGGACTGTAGTTGCCCTTAATTTCAGCATTGTACTGGGTGCTCATGGTCAACTGGTATCATGACTCCTAAATTATTTTTCAGTGTCATTGTATTCCAGGTTCCAATCTCCATTTTTGTTGCTGGACATATGAACTTGCAGGTAGCTGTATTAATAGATGTGGTGTTTAAATGAACACATCTTACCAAGCAGTCCAGGGCGGGCTCTCTAAATGACTTGTTCTCCTTGTTTTTTTACCAGTCTACCAAGTGTTTTCACCTGCTAATTTTAAAAGGTGGTGATGTTATATTTCCTCCTTGATTAAAGTATCAAATAACTTTGTGTCAAGAACAGATCCCTGTGGGACTTGGATGATTTTTCCTCATTTACAATTATTTTTTGATTTCTATTAGCTTACCAGTTTTTAATTTAATTTAGTATTAACTTTTTATTAGAATGTCATGCAGGACTAAGTCAATTGTCTTTCAGAAGTCTAAGTATGCTATGTCAGCATGGTTATCTTTACCAACCAAACTTGTTATCTCATAAATATTTTGTAAGACCTATTTTCCATAAAATCATGTTGATTGACATTAATTATGATACTGTCCTTTAATTAGTTACTGATAGCATCCTGTATCAGCTTTTCCATGATTTTGCCTGGGATTGATATCAGACTAACTAGCCTATGGTGTCCCATGTCATTCATCTAGTCTGTTAAAATATTGGGATGATGTTAGATTTTCTAGTCCTCTGGAATGTCCCTGATGTTCCAAGATTGATTTTTAAAAAAAGTCAACATCCAATAGTTTAGAGAGCTTTCTGGCTAATTATTTGACTACTCTTGTGTGCGTTACCCAGTTTTGCAGATTTGAAAATACCTACATTTCTCCCTAGTTACAGATGAAATAAGATGAAAAATGTTAACTAGAATAAGTAGCCACTAGAACAACTTACCAAGGGTCATGGTGGATTCACCATCACTGATACTCTTTATATTAAGATATACTCTAGGAATAATTTTTGAGAAGTTATATGGTTTTTGTTATGTAGGAGGTCAGAGTAGATGATCAGTGGTTCCTTCTGGCCTGGGAATTTATGAATCTATGAAATAGAAAGTATTTCATTATCATTGCAATATGAATACATCATCCTGCCTCTTTCCAAATACAGAACAGTAATTTAATAGACTATTTCTGCCTTTTCCACATCATGATTGACATTCTCATCTAAGTGTTGCAGTTTTATGTTCATCTAATAAAGCATTCTTAAATTTCCAGTTGTCATCCACATTCTTGTATGAAATTTTCAACTTTGGAAATTTGGCCTTTTTAAAGCCTCAAGTAGACATGTTACTGCTTGGGGCAGTAGGAACATAGACAGGTAGGAAATAAAACTAGATCATGATCACTTGTATCTAGGCAACCATCAATTTTTATTTCTGTGACTTATCTTAATCTGTCAAATTAAGTCTAATATAGAATTATGCTGAGTTGGTTGCAATATCTTTTATGTTAGAAAGTTATTCTATTGGAAGTTATTGTCTATATTTTTATAAAAATCAAGGATGTTTTATTACTGGCAGCATGACACCTCAGCATATGTCCCCAGATTTAAATACCCCATGATCATGCAGTTCTCCCCATACATCATTGATTGAGGTCAAGCAGCTATTCATCCTGTTCCCTTGCCTGATTTGATAAACTAGAGCAGCCATACCAGTATCTTGTGATTAGTTAGTTAGTACATTGCTCTATAAGCACTCCAGATTCAATTCTTCTGAATTGTCAACTCTAAAACAGGTAATGACACAGTGGTGTTCTGTCAGTGTATGCAAGGCATGCCCCAGGACCAGCTGTGTCCACTGGATGATTCTGTCTGGTCCCCAAACAAAATGGCATCCTTTAGTGCATGATTTCAAACACACCATCTGAGCATGGTCATGCATCCTGGAGGGTACCATTTTGCATTTAGGTGTATAGTTGCACACCTGACTAAAATATCCTGGCACACCACTGTAATGGCATCTATTATATACAGTGACACCCCCATGTCTGTCCACTCTGCCTTTCCTAAATAGGGTGTGTCCAGTGATTTTAATCTTCCAGTCATGTGATTCCATACACCAGAATTCAATAAAACCAGTCATATTCATAATTTAGCAATAGTGATTCTTTGTTTACCTGGCTTTTACCATTGGTATATAGGAAATTGAAAGATGGCATCTCTTTACATTCCTTGATTCTTCACATTCATACTACCTTGAGTTGGAGTTATATTTGAGTATATGTCTTGTTTTTTATCTTCCCCTTTAGATGCTAGTTTAAAGCCCTCCTATCGACTCTAGCTAGTCTCCTAGCCAGAAGATTGGTTCCCCTTCTACTGAGGAATACTGTGCAAGCAATACATACTCTTATCCCCATAGTAGACTGCCCAAATTATCACCAAAAAGCCCTTCTACTACCCTCAATTTTAGAGGGATAAGTTAAAAGGAAGGTCTAGAAGAAGAAATTTCACTTCACTTCTGTTCTAATAATTTACCTGGAAGCTAGCTGTATAGATTATGCTATACCCCAGAATGATATCAGAATTCTAATAGCCAAAGAACTTCCTGAAAGTCCAAAACACTTCTAAATGGCAAGGTAATATATACTGACATTTCTGAGCAGAAAAGGGAGAGGGAGAAGAGTTACAAGAGGACCACTCCCCTCTCAAACACTTGATCCCGGGCTCTGGAAGTAATGAGTCCTATTAATTTTTTAAACATTTTATATTGGAAAGTGATCACTAATTTACCAATAATGTCCTGTCACCCAGCTCTTTTCTGAATAGCACAGAAGGACCAAACATTATCATCTTGTCTACTTACATGTTATGAAAATTGATTAACTTCCTGTCATTTTATGTTCTGGTTAGAATATTTGTCAGGAAACTGAAATAGTAGAATTGTAATGTGTAATGCTTTCTGTGCACTTTGATCATGTATTTTGACCTTTTCATTATTCTGAATTTTGATCAGATGGTCATTTTCTTCCCCCTTAGCATTGCTTTCAGATTGTAAAAGAGGAATGGGATGTACATCCAATCAAAATAAAGAATACTGAAAAGGTCAAACTATTACTGTACATGGCTATCATTCGCAGAATATATTAGTCATTTACATTCTGATACCTCATTCTTTTGACAGAGTAGGATAAAGCTCACATTACTAAGATTTTAATGAGAATGGGAAATTTCACCAATACTTTTACTTTCTTGGCTCATATGTACTTTCTTGAATTCCGTATCATACCTTGCTACATTAAGTTCGTTCACAATCGATGGAATTCACTCCCTTGCAGAGAAGCTGTACCAGGCCTGCTGCTGGGTAGCCATATGTGAATGCATGAAATGGCTGCATAGATGTTTCTGCAATCCATTCAGTCGAGCCCCTCACAATCTGAATAAGCTAGTGCAGAAGGAGTAATTGGGGAGGCAAGATATATGTAAGGCCATTGGATTCAGTTACTCACTGCATAAGGAGCACAGAGGAACAATGATCATTATTCCATACTGAATGCTGAAATAGCAGATGCTGAGTAAAGATGCAGTCACATGATCTGCCTGTAGGTTGGAGAGTAAATTATTTTGCCTCACAAGCCATGCTTTGTTGCCTTGAGAGCCTGTTTTCCACCTTACTACTTCAGACCATTGTCCTTGAAGTCATGCAACATATTGTACAAGTGCATATTTTATGTAATTATGTTATATATAATTAAAGAAGCTCTTCAAATATGAACTCACTGTTCATCTGTGGAAGTGTTTTAACAAACACTTACCAGTGAATGGTATGAATAAGATGCACCTCTGATTGCAAGGCTACTGCTGACTTCTTTGTATGTCTGTATGGGAAAACACAGGGTGAGGGCCTGCAGCAAATCTAAAAGCTCAGATCATCTTTACAAGGCAAATAATCCTTGTATTAGCCTTGCGTGGAATTGCCAGCCTTCTTAATTATTGCTTTTAGAAGATTTCATCTCTGATCTCATGAATCAGAGTTCTCCCATTAACACCAATGAATTCATTTGAAATTCTCTCAAATTGTGTAAATTTTTCCACTCTGAGGAGGAATGTCAACTATAGTGTAGATACAATATACTCTAATCGTGTAACATAAGAACTCTATCATTTTTCTCTCAGAAGCCCTTCTGTAATTATGCATACCCTTTAGTTTCTACCAGCTGCTTTTCTTCCAGTCTTGCTCTGATTCTAACCCCTCACTTAGTTTTTCTTATTTCTTGCCTTTTCCCCACCTCAACTTCCCATGTGCACCCAGTTAGAATGGCTTTTAACTTCAAAATGTAAAAGGGGAAAGGATCCCACAGTATCTGCATAAAGTTTTTCCATAAAATATAACAGTTCTTTCCCGGTAAGATCAAAAGCCCTCTATACTCAGTTGAGAACATGAGACTTTTTTGACAGAGTTCAGTGACTTACTCACATTTCAGCTGCCTCTACACTCAGAATTTATTTCTGCATTTTATAATTGTATATATCAATATAAATTAACGAGCCCATAGCTTGTGTTCTAGATATCCTTGACAGCAATTACAAATACATTTTAAAGTGTAAATCCAGCAACATATTCCCCTGAATTTGGACCCTGCAGTATTCCATAATTCCCTGTAAATTACACTTGTTTGTACACTCCCTACATGGTGTACCTCACCAACATTTTCTGACCATTTATATCCAATATATAACTTGCACCACAATGAAGCTTCTTTGAATTTAGCCTGTTTACTTTCACTTTCTGAGTGACTTAACCTGACTAAGTTATACCCCCATTTGTATCACTGATGAAATTGGCCCAGAGATTTTCATGGAAGTTTCACTGTGCTTGCACCAGACAGCTACTAGATTTAACTTGGCCCAAAGTCTTCAGTTAAATACAACGGTGTTGCATTAACTAGACAGCTGCTTCTATTTCCTCCTCCCTGATTTGTGCAAGGATTATGGTTTTCTTTTTGGTGTCCTGGTACCATGGACACCACTGGGAGTCTTGCATTGATTTCAGTGGAACCAGGTTTAGGCTCAATATTTCACTTGCTAGGGCGTTCATTTTTCACATCCTTTTTAGAAACCAACTCTTCAGATGTTTTGAATTAAAAATTGAAGATTACTTTGTTTGCAGCCTTCTGGCAGATGATATTCTTTTATGTATACTTACTGCACACCTACACACATTTGAAAAGACTTCTAGGAGAACATGCTTTAGAGAAGGCTTACTAATGAGGTCTTTCAATACAGTACTCCAGATGTTACATATTTTGAAGTGGCTAAAAACTCATTAAGTTAGACCAATTAGCCTCTCAAGAAAAAAAAGCTAAAACAGGATAATAGGCGGTAACAGCAGAATGTTATTTTGTTCAGGATTTGCACTGGCATGCAATTCATTGTATTGTCACAGAGGGAGAGTGCATTTTTAAGCTACTTTTGGAACAAATTATTATTTTTCCCCATTTAAAAAATTATAATTCATAACTTCTTTGAAACGTCTTGAATTGAATAACAAGTGTGTTTTACCATCATGCATCCACCAAGTTGCTTGTTCTTTTTCTTTCTGAGCCCTTGCTGGATGAATGAAACTTTGAGAGGAGATGTGTGAATGGTGAGTAGGGAATAATGGATAGTGACTAATGAATTTCAAGTGTGAATATGCAAAACTTTCCGGAATCAAACATTTTCATCAATGCCAACTAATCACCTTGCTCCTACTTATAGAAAAGAAAAAGCAATCTCACCTGAGTCTACTTCAACAACCAACCATGCTCTGCACTCTAAACTTGAGAGGATAAGGCTGAAGTTCAGAAAGCCACCTGAGAATGTGCCCAGAAGTATTTTCAAGACCTGTGCAAAAAGATTCAGATTTTCTTTGAAAGAGGGGGACCTCTGTAGTACCTATAATTGCATTAAAGAGGCACTTGGTCCACCTCATAAAAAGACTGCAAACCTGAAAGCAAGAGAGAGGGCCATACTGACTGACAGGCAAAAACAACGTGAGCAATGGACTGAGCATTACGAAGAACTCTCTTCAAAGGATGCCATTATCTGGGATACTGCTTTAGTTGCCATTCCCCAGCTTCCAACAATTATGGAAATGAAACATCATCCAAGTTTAGTATTGATACTGGTATGAAGCAGGACTGAGTCTAAATGCCCACTGATTTGGCATCTTCTCTATTCTTAAGTATGCTTTTGGAAATGATCAATCTGGTGCACTAATTGAATCCAAGGTGGATGGCAGCTTGTTTAACATCAGACTTTTCCAGTGTAGAAGGCATATCACCCAGCTTACTATTCAGGATCTGCTTTTCTTCTGCTGCTTCTGCTGCATTCGTCTCTAATTTACCTGATGAACTGCAACTCATGATGAACAAATTTCCTGATGCATGAACAAAGTTTGGCATGATAATCTAGGATAAATAAAACAGGTGTCATGTCACAAAGTACCAATATTCCACCTAAAATCTGCCAGTGAAGCTCTGGACAATGTGGATCACTTCTACTCTCTCTCCTCAATTCTCACCAGCTAACTTAATCTTGATAGAGAACTTTATGCTAGAATTCCAAAGCTTCTGTTACCTTTGGCAAACTCTACCTCACATGTTTGGAACAACAAGTCGCTAACCCTGAACACAAAGGTCTTTTGTTAATCAAGCTTGTGTCCTTAGTACCCTCCTTTCTGGTTGTGGAAGCTGGGTTACGTACTCCAAGCAGGAGTGGAGATTGAACAGTTTTCACCTCTGCTGTCTTAGAAAAATCCTTGGAGTTACTTGGGACCCACAGATGACCAATAATGAATCTTTGACAAAGCCAGCCAACAGTCTATGCAGACTGGACATTAGCAGGCTTCACTATTTGGGGCACATGGAGCACATGCCTCAAGATCGTCTGCTGAAGGCTGTGCTCTATGGCCAGCTTAAGAACTACATGTGATTCAGAGGAAAGCCAAAGTTTTGATAGTGACAAGGTCAAGCAAGCCCTTAAGAAATTCAGCATTCTCACTCACAACTGGGAAAATCCTGCCCACAATCATTCAGTCTGAAGAAGCCAGGTTAATACTGACGCTGTTACAGCAGAGAGCGCAGACTGAGGCCCAAAGGTGGGCCAGGAAGCTTCAACTTCTGTCTGCCGAGTGACTTGTAGTCACTGTGTGAGCAGCAAGCCTTTCCATATCTAGCTGTCTTCCTATGCCATTGACAGACCAACTTTATCGCCTCTTCTTTCATCATCCAGATGTCAGACAGCCATCTGCACATGCGCGCACACCTTAAAAGTACATTAGTAAGGTTACAAAGTCAAACACTCAAGATAGAACATGCCAAAATTAACAATACCTAGCTAAATTAATTCGGCTCCTTTGTGACATCACACTACTTTTTTCCACAGGACCCCTGCATTATCCAATGTATAGAAGTGATCGTCCTTGCTTAATGAGCAGCTATCCAATATTTTCCTATCTTTATTGTTCGTTGTCTTACCCCAGGCCTTATTTACTGCACATTATTCAAATCCTGTTCTGAAGAAAATTATTTTCCTCGTGGGCATTTTCAAGGGTGCTTCCCAAACATTAATTAAATCTACAACACCCCTATGAGGGGTTAGTATTAGCCTCTTTTTACAGTTGGGAGACAGAGTCACAGAGAAACTAAGCTGAAAAGTATTCCATGATGTGTGACCAATTTGAGATGTCTAGGAACTGATTTTTTTTCAGAGCACTTAGCATAATAAAGCACTTGATATGTTAAAAGCACAGCTATCATTGACTTCAGTTGCAGCTGTGAGCACTCAGCACTTCTGCAAATCAGATACCAGAGTCTCAAGATGTGCACCAGAAAATGAGGAAGACTCAATGATCATGTGTGAAAAGTGTGGTGCTAAGCAGGTCATTTAAATCAAACAAGACTTGCTCTGTGACAGAGGCATGTATAAAATCTAGTTCTTCAGGGCAGTGTAAAATTGCCTCACCACCAAGACTGTCTTGTGTCTTCCTGCAATCTTCTGCCTCATTCACTACACACCTTCTGGCTTCTGCAACAAATAGAGCAGGAAGCCAACAGACAGCAGCCTCCTTCACTGAAATCTTGTTTAATCTCTAGAGCTCCCTACACACTGAACGAGGCAAGGATCCTGTGGAGGGAAAAAAGGAGTAGGTGACCAAGTTATTAAAGATTGTATGATAATGCATATGTGCTAAGAGCCAAAATTAAGATTGCACAGGTAACCTTAATTCTAACATTTCATGACCTGTGAGTGCTTGATTTTGCAACCAAATAGTGGATTTTTTAGATTTAGAGTGTTTTGTATTTAATTTTATAGGGTATTAAAGCAAACACCAGCAAATTTCATCATATGGCATATTAAAAACCTACATGAATCATCACTATGGTTGGAACCACTGCTCAGACATCTCCCATTTGAGCTAAAGGAGTAACTAATAACAGTAGTAGGCTGTCATCATGTATGTGTACCAGTACTACATTTTGCCAGTAGGTTTCCCAAATATTTGTTGATGGAAGAGGAATGGTGAGACTTGAAATTCCTGGGTTCCATTCCAGGTTCTAGAGGGGAGCGTACTCATAGTGGGCACAGACTTCTCTGCACACTTTTCCACAAGCATGCCTCTTCTGCCCTGTCTGCTCCAATCTGATCCTGTCTCTTCCTCACTTCCAGCTCATTCTAGTTCTATTATTCTCCCCTACCTAGTTCTTGGCTTCAGGATTCTGATCTCAGTCCTAGTTTCCTTGCTCTGCCTTGTTTCTTCTTCTTTTTTTTTAATATACATGTGTTAGAAGGCAAGATCAAAGAAACATGACTTGAACTTGGAACAGATGGTGCGGGTTTTGATGGTCTTTAGTTCCTAGGGAAGTTCATAACAGCCTTAGATCAGTTTCTCAGAAAGGCCTCTTCCTATCCAGACAAATTTTACCCTTATTAGAGAGTTGCACTGGTCCAGAGGAGTGACGGTTTCATCCCAAAGCTTTAGGTGGTTGTCTAGCTATTCTGAGCCAAGCCATAGAGTTTTTGGGATTGCCTTTGAGATTTCTTATCTCATTGCATTTACTCTACATTGCATCACACTTTTTGGATTGGATTGCTTTGCAGGAACCAGTCCCTGTACAGAATGCTTTGTCCATGTTTGACCTACTCTTTACCTCATCTCAACATTGCTAATTTATCTTGTTCATCGTAAATATTTCTCTGGGTGTTCTCCTTATCTTAGCTAGCTCAGACATTCTTTTCCTACTGACCTATTTACTTATCTTACTTAGGCTGAAAACAGGATGTTCATGCTGGTGCTTCATTTACCTTACTAATCTTATCTTCCAAAAATAAGATCTCCCCCATGTGTTTTACTCATGCCAAGCCTACAGACATAGAGTACCTTGAAGGTAAGTACTGAGACCTGACCTTGTTTCTATATCCCATGGGAAGCCAGTGTAGAACATGAAGGACAGATGTGCTTGCACTAACCTGTGTTGCTTAGGAAATGTGCTGTAGCATTCTGTACTTGTGCCAAGTAACTTATATTGCTGTAGGCCAGTTGAGAGAACAACAAAGGTGTGAATAATTGAGTCCAAGTCACTATGTGCCAGGACAGGATGGAGTCACCTAGCCAACTAGAGATATTCTAAAAAAAAAGATGCATGGTTGGTGCTTTGTGAGACCTTTGTCTCAGTGAGGAATCCAAGAGTACTCCCAAAATAAACTACAGCATGAAGAGACCAATTGTGGGTGTGTGTCCTTTCAACCAAAAGAAACTGCACTGTGGCCCTCATAACTCTTCAAAATACATTCCTTTGACCAGTATCTTAGAAGATTAGAGTTGGAAGGGAGCTCAGGAGGTCATCTAGTCCAACCCCCTGCTCAAAGCAGGACCAATCCCAACTAAATCATCCCAGCCAGGGCTTTGTCAAGCCAGACCTTAACCTCTAAAGATGGAGATTCCACCACCTCCCTAGGTAACCCATTCCAGTGCTTCACCACCCTCCTAGTGAAATTTTTTTTCCTAGTATCAAACCTAGACCACCCCCACTGCAACCTGAGACCATTTCTCATTGTTCTATCATCCACTACCAGTGAGAACAGCCTAGCTCCAGACTCCCTGGAACCTCCTTTCAGGTATTTGAGGGCTCCTATCAAATTCCCCCTCATTCTTTTCTTCTGCAGACTAAACAAGCCTCAGCCTTGTCTCATAAGTCATGTGCTCCATCCCCTGAATAATTTTTGTTGCCCTCTGCTGGACTCTTTCCAATTTGTCCACATACATTCAGGGGGCAGGGGGGGAAACTGGGCACAATACTCCAAAATGTGGCCTCACCAGTGCCAAATGGAGGATAATCACTTCCCTCAATCTGCTGGCAATGCTCCTACTCATACAGCTCAGATGCTTCTCCATTATGTGCAAATGTGGTATGAGTTCCAGTGAAAAGAGTTGATGAAAAGAATAGCCACCAACAACTGGTGTAAAAAAAAATATATTTATATATATATGTATATATCAGTACCTTATTGCCAGGTAACAAAACGTTAGTCTAAAAATGTGATGCCATGGTCATGCATAATCACAATTAATATCTGATATAAAGCACAGTTTGAGTCAAATGAATGCTATAGTTTGAGCTGAAATAGAACTAGGCTGACTGTATTGCCATACTTATGCTTTTATCTAAGGTTTTTCATAATTTAGTTTGATTGCTGGTGAGTATTCAAAAGTAGTGTCTGAGTGTTTTCTGATGTGGAGAGTACTGTAGATTTTACTGGCACTGATAAATGCATTATGCTTTATCAGACTTTTAGTGTAATTGGCCACCTATGTGTTCTCAGATTTGAAAATTCACAAATTATGGGTACTCTGAGGTATGTGCTTTTAAGAACAAGCAACAGGTTCTTTAAGATTTTGGTGTTTACCTTGATTTTCTTCCATATACTAAAGAGAGGAGGTAATGATTTAAAAGTAGTTATTAAACAAGAAGACATAGCTATGATATAAAGCTGTACATGGAAGAAAAGTGTTTAATAATCATAATGATATAGATGTTAGGGTTACTTGAGAGACAGGGAATTATAATTTTTCTTCCTGTCCAATATCTGGAATTCATTAAACATCTTAAGAAAATGTACTTAATCATTAAAATAAAATATCCAACGCAGTATGTCCTAATATTATACTAAAAGCCAGTCCAAATTAAAAGAACTCTCCTACCAACAATAACATATACCACATGATCACAAGTGCAGTAGAAATAAGAAAATACATGGGAAATACGCATTGTACTTTTCCTGTGGAAAACTTACAGAAAGCTTGTCTCCTGTTGTCAGAACTTTTTTCTATGGCCTACCACTCTTACAGTAGACATAAAATTATAAAAGTCTGCATCTAATGCTTGCTCTTGTCTTTGGTAATAGCACCACATAAACATTCAGCTTTGTGACTTTCCCTTTCACACTAACAGGTGTACTTCATCTACCTTGTTTCCAAAGCAACCTGACTTGAAGGCTACTAATGTGTGTGTGTGTGTGTGAGTGTGATCCTTGCACAGTAGGAGGTATAGTCACTCTTCCTCCCTCATGGGGCAAACAGTAAATGGAGAGGAGACATGGCCATGGCTCTCCACACCCCCCATGGCACAGCACACTGCGCAGAGCCTGTACTCTGTCCTTATCCCAACCCAATCTGCTCTGTTCTAGTGGACAGAGCTGATTACACACCCCCAACATGCATGAAGCAGTCAAGGAACAGACTGTGCTTGGCTGAGCCCCCAAACTCCCCAGTCCAGCTCTTCTCCTTTTCTTCCCTCTCACTCTAGGATGCAATCTAGACTAGTGAGAGTCTGCATCATCCTTGTCCTGCAACCTGGGGTGCCTCACAGTGCTTTGCGTTTGTAGGTCCCAACCTGGGCCCCTCACAAACATCCAGACAATATGCAGGTCGCACCCTCTCTGTATGGCTGCATCTTTCCAGCCACACATTAGTCACACTCTGGTTACCACCACCCTTAGTTACCACTTGCAAGGTGATTCCCAACACACTCCTAGTCCCAAAAATGTGTGTTCTGCACTGTCCAGCTCTCTCTATCAGACAGTCCAGATATTTTAGGCCCATTGCTCCTGTGAGGGGATCAGTATCGAACAGTTTTCTTCTTTAAATGGAGTTATACAAAAAATTCAGTTTAAACAGAACACTGGATTAGTTTTGATTTAAAAATAAGACAAGTTTATTTATTTATTTGAAATGCATTTTCTTGAGCATTACCCCTAAATAAAGCTCAATCCTGCAATGACGACAAAGACAAGGAGTCTAGTTGTAGGCACCCTCTACTTCAGGGGCCTTGGGACTTGATTGGGAGCTTTATAGCTGGGAAGATCTGGGGAGACTACAACTCCCATGATACCTTGGGGAAAAGAGAGAGAATCTTCTCCTTCCAGGAGTCAGAGAAAAGCATGTGGGGACTCCATTTTGGTGCTGTGGTGGAGTGCAGCCCAGGCTGGAAGCTGCTGCCTGCCTGCTGCTGGAGTCCTAAAGCAGCTGCTGCTCAGAGCCTGCTGGAGTTTGATCAAGCAGGGAGCTTCAGAGGTTGGTGACATTGCCCAAGCCAGGGCAGGGGCTAAGCCTGTGGCTGACTGAGGTGGGCCTGCAGCAAAAGTGCTGTGAGTGTTCTCCCTTGTTGTTTGGGGCTGGGCTTGTAAAGGAAGGCACAGCGGAGAGACTGACTGGGACTAAAAGGCCAAGAGACAGTCCCTTCAAGCAGGGCCAGGACTGCCAATCTCCAGTTTGATGCCATGGCTGAACTGGTGCAGTGAACCCACAGAGTGCTGGCTCCTCTACCGATCTTCAAGTGCACCCATGCAAGAAAGGGGTCTGGGTTCTGAACTCCGGGGGAGTGCACACTCCAGAGGTGGAGTAAATAATGGCACTGTAAATGCCTGGTAGACAAATTTAATTTAGTACTGTATACTGTTTTTATTAATTGGTTTATTCAACTGCCCCTGTGAATTATGATGTTTAATTTCAGTCTGGTATGCCATGTTTCTTTAATTTAAGTAAAACTGTGTTAACTCTAAGTATATTGGATGCTTAGTTTGCATAATTACAATTGTTAAATTAGACCTAAATCTCAGATTATTATAATTATTAGACTAGGTTTAATCCTGGAAGCTCCCAAAGCCACTATTGAGCATGTGCAGGGGCCAGCCAGGTGGAGGCACTGCCAATTTTAAATTGCTTTAGAAATAAAGGGACTGCAGCAGAAGGGTGGACAGAGGATTCTCAACTATCCTACATCAACACTGGGTTACTCAGGATCTCCTTTATTGTCAGAAACTTTAGGTGCCCTTGCACACTGATGAGTGTTGCCTGTTCCCAAGTAACCCAGTGAAGGAAGGGGGTTACATAGTGAAAGAGGTTCCATACTATGGTTCGTTAAGATCCAGATCGGTTTGTTCCTGACCCCCCCCTTTCTTGCCAAAGAATGACCTCTTGATAGGTGGTGATCCATCTACTTTGGCACATGGCTAGAGGCATCCGCTTGTCTTTTGTCCTTTGAGAAACTGGTTTACCCAGACTTGTCTGGTAAACACGCTTCAGACTTAATTTCAGTTTATGCATAGACATTATGTGTAAATTTATATTATTGACCAGCAAGATGATATTTTTCAAGTGGTACCTCACAAGGCATATTTTGTACAATGGTATGGAGGGTTGACTGTAGAGGTGCATTCTGTCACGTGTCTCTCCTTTAATTTCCTGTTCCTATTTTCTCACACTTTCATTTCTTATTTTTCTCTTTTCAGCTTGTTACCTCTTTTCTCCTCCATTTAATTTTTTTCTCTCCCATATCTACTATGTTCTCTGTTCCTTTTTTCTGCCTGCCTTCCTTCTTTACAGTGTTTCTTTAAGTTTTTAGGGAAACGCCTTTTCTGTTACTTGGAATAGGAAATGTAAGTACCCAGGATTTGGGGGATAATATCATATCCCCCCTCAATATTTTGCAAAGCCTTTTTTAAAAATATATTTGTATATTGATTTTACTATTAGCATTTTTTTTACTTAAACTTAATGCAAGTGATACTAGGACTCTTAGATTAATCTTCAAGATTCAGATGATATTACTATGAACAAAAGGGGCCCCGTGAGTTTATTTACCAAAATTCTATCTCTTACAGACATACATGTGCTACAAAAATGACAAACATTATTGATTACAAAAATGTTAATTATCTCAGTATAATTGGAACAACTGATTGTATCTATACAGCTTCAAAGGCCTTGTTTCCTCAGAAGAAAATGAAGAGCATTCTGACAGTGATTGTTTTAAAATGACACAGGCTGTATGTGATGGTAACTGATATATCTTTAATATTGAAATTACCCTAGATTATGCTGCATTTCAAAACAGTTGTGTACCATATATCAACTTTCATAACTGATGATTAAAAGTAACCTGGAATTATTCAAAGTACTTTTTAAAATATCTCTCTTAAAAATACTTCCAGGAACATCTGTCTGAAAGGTACTGTCTTCTATAGAATAATATTTATAGAGTCCCATTTTACTTTCTTTGAAGTCAATGGAAATCTTGCCAATGCCACTGTTGTGGGTGGGAGTAGGATCAGTCCCAGCATGTATCTGTGATCTCATAATTAATATCTAAGACAATGAAATTGGATTACACACACACATGTGAGAGAGGACTTCAAGAGGTGTGTTTTTAAATGCCCAGGTAACAGAACACTACAAAATAATGTTGAGGTAATAATGGTTTTATAAAGTGTACTTGTCCTCATGCACTAAAGGTGAAATTCATTCCCACACAGAGGGACAACACTAGGGGTATGTCTATGCTGATGGTGGCAAAGTCGCTGCTATCAGATTGATCTTTCTGGATTGATTGAGCAGTCAGTGTGGACCTGCTCAATCGATCAGGAAGTTGACGCAGTCAATCCACCCCGTCAAGTGGCGTAGCGCTGCATCGACAGGAATGCGTTTCCCGTTGGCACGGTGCAGTGAAGACGACGCACAGAAGGGAAGCACAGCAGTCGACGGGAGCTATGCAAGATACTCTGCATAACTTTCCTGTGACTCCTGTCAACTGCTGCTGAATTTCCAGGTAAGTATAGACCAGGGCAAGGTTTATGCACCATGTGATGAGGGCCCGAAAGGGACTTAGGTAGTTGAATAGCTTTGTGCTGGACCTCTGCACAGGGGGGGAATTTTGCATAATGACTCTTAAGGCACTGCAAAGAGACTGGTCTTCATACATCTGCAAATTCTACAAATCCAAATGGTGAGTCACATAGTGAGAAAGGGCTAACTACGTTACTGTTCTGAGTTTCATCGTAGTAGTTGTAATGAATATTTCTGTCTCTGTCTCTGTCTCCCAGCCCCTCCCCATATATGGTTTCTTTCTTTTCCTTCCATCTGCTTTGTTTTCCCCTCCTCAAGGCCACAATGTGCTCTCTCCTCATGCCCACACACCACATTTCAGCAGCCAAGGCTCTGGAAAGGGTAATCTGGATGGTGGAGTTTTATACTCCGTTCACACAGCCTCCTAGATCCTCTGCTGCCATTAAACATGGGTAAAGGATCTTGCACTGTTGTGAGTATATATGAATGAAGCAACTGCATTACTTGAAAGCTCTTACACAATTGCCTTCCTTCAATCTGGACAGCGACTCCTACTAAATTTTAAACGGTACTGAGCACTGTGGTCTCAATCTAGCGAAGTATTTAAGTGCATGCTTAACTTTTAACATATGAGCAGTACCATTAATTTCAATGAACAAAGCTACGCTGTAGGGGATATACAAGGAAGACTGGCAAAAAGTAATAATGAGAGCCAAGCTGCAATAGACAGTTTATTGCCTACTGCCACAACACAGCCCAATTTAAATGCTGCTTATAACTATTATGGTTTCTTCAAAAACAGCTGAAATGGAATTTGGCTGTTTCAAGAAAATTCACATGAATTTGAAAAAGAAAAAAAAAATTCCCACTTTTTTCTTGTAGGGATCATGTGAAAAATATGGCACTGTACATCAGGGAAATCACCCATTTGACAAACTACTTTGAAAAATTATAAATGAACTACTGAGTAAATGTAGTCAGAAATTGAAGAAAATTGCTGAGGTGATGTTTGAAGAGTGATTTGTAATAAAGTTCGTGAGTCAGTACCAGAACCACAGGCCTGTTGAAAGAACAGCTTTTTATGCTAACCTTATCTCTAACAGCTCTGTATCTGTAGAAAGAAGCATAATAAATTCTAAATTCAATCAAGAAATATACTTGGAGTGATGCACACTCAGAAATACTCAGCACTAAATGACTTTGAAGGTACAATTGATCAAGAGTACAACTGTAAGCTCCAAGACCCAAAACAAGCATAAATTTAAATCCATTGTACATCCATTTATCACATACAAGGGATGAAAAACATAAATATGCTTGGAAACTACCTTAACAATTGGCTAAAAAAATCTCTACTCTGTTAAAAGTGGTCAGGATGTTTTAGCTGATTTTCAGTCTTTTTCCCCTTGAGTGGGATGAAGGGTGTGCAATAGACTTTGGTTTATGCTCTAGATTGTAATATTAATGGTAATGTGGAATCATGCTCTGTGCTTCTAGAGGGCCAAACATTCAGAGAGAAGGAAGATAGAGAAGAATAGGTGTAGTACTAATACCAAATGGCTATTTCCAGTGAATTCTCACCATATGTCTTTCATGGTGGAAGATGGTGTCCAGTTTCACTCTTTATTTAGCTGAGGTTGTGACAATAGGAAACTGTGTAATAGAGAATAAAGCCATCGGGTAGTAATCAAACTTGCTTTATCACTTGAAAGATTTCATGTTCTCTGGATATTGTAGAAGTTGTTTCATATCACTACTGTATTTGGGGGTGGGGAGAGGATTTTCAATCCCCATTTCAGAGAGTGAATTTTCTATTCTGTATATAAATAGAGGGAATCAATTACTTTCAAGTATATATAAAGATAATTTGTCTTTACAGATAATGAACTGCTTTTTAGGGATGAAACAAACTAAATCCTATTTACCAATGAGGATGTGAATGCAATAGAATTATAAATCCCATCTTCTGGCAAAGACATGTAAATCATAGGTTAGAAAAATAACAGAAGTCAAGGACACAGAAGCAACAAAGATATACCTTTGCAGAATGTATGAATGTGACTATTTGAAAGCTTTAGTTTAATACTCCATGTGTAGTTATAAAGAAATTAAATAACACACTCCACCGGCAGATCTGATGTCCATTACATTACACCGTGAATTGCTGCAATCAAAACATTGTTAAAAAGATCCATTGAAATAATATTGGCACATGTATTTGTGCTATTAAAATTTCAACAGACAATATGACTTATATACTTGTACTCCAGAGAAGACATGTTGAAGAATGTGCACTTACAGTAGAGTGCATAAGAAACTTCCTCCATTCCCCACCTTCCTACATGGCCTACATAAAGATCAGACAGAATTCCTCCCCCTATCTTCAACAGAGCACCAGGATTGTTTTCTCCCTAAGGTCAGCCAGGTTCCACAAAGAGGATTGGAGGGATGCAGCTGGGGCAAGGCCATGGCCCATAGATTCATACACTTTAAGATCAGAAAGGGTCATTAGATTATCTGGTCTGATCTCCTGTATGATACAGGCCATAGAATTTCACCCAGTTGCCCCTATATTGAAACCAATAACTAGTGTTTAAGCATAAATTCCAGAAAGATATCCAGTTTTGATTTGAAGACTTCAAAACAAAATGGAAAATTACTTCTTCCCTTGGTATTGTTGCAATAGTTAATCACCCACTGCATTAAAAAAGTGCTTTATTTGTAAATTGAATGTGTCTAGTTTTAACTTCGAGCCACTGCGTCTAGAGTCTTTCTCTGACAGATTAAAGAGGACTTTAGCATCCAATATTTGCTTTCTGTGAATATATTTACATTCTGTAATCTAATCACCTCTCAATCCTTGCATGGATAAAATAAACAGATTGAGTTTTTGAAGTCTCTAACTGTGAGGCATTTTCTTGAGCCCTCCGATCATTTTTGTTGTTCTTTTCTGCACTATCTCCAGGGTTTCAAGGTCCTTTTTAAAATATGGGAAGCCTGTGGCTCTAACTTCACTCCTTCCACACTCTATTTGTTCTAGGTTCTTTTACAACCTCCTCATCTTGAATGCCTTTCCTGAAGCATGTTAAGCAACGTAACTAGCATTTGTTGCTTTTAATTACTGCTTTTTCTCTTGAGGATGGAGGTTGGAGAGATTTAAAAAAAAGTCTTCTCTGCTGTGTTTTCATTCTTGAAGACAGTCAAAGAAGTGCATTTTGTACTTGGAGCAGAAGGATGTGAGGTTTCTAATGATGCTTAGATTCGGTAAGCATTTGTTCCACAATCTCGGGCTGACCCCTAAGAAAGCTGTTCTCAGCATAGACAAGCTTTACCCAAGCAGTAGGTGGCCCTAATGTACCTGATGAGTGGCAGTTATTGACCATAGATCTGCACCCAAAGCTTTAGATTTTTTTTTAGGTGTCTTGGGCTCTTGAGAACCTTGAAGGACAGAGATCTGATTTTTGATTTGGTAGTCTGTGGAGAACCAGTGTAGCAAGCAGAGAATGTCTGTGCTTTATTCAAACCCAGACTATTTTAACAATGGAATATTCCTACTTTTAAAAATCCTATGATGTGACTAATAATTGGAAGAAATAAACAAAAAGTGTGGGGGGGTACTTTTTGCATAACAATCATCTGGCTACATGTTATTTAAAATTTTCTTCACTTTTTTAAATAGGAATTTATAAAAATACCTATTTTCAGAGTAGGCTAAATTTTGACATTTCTTATTTTAAAAATTCCAACTAACTGTTATACAAAAGATCATGCCTCTGCTAACACTTGTACACATGGCTTACTTTTAAGCAGATGAGTAGTCACACTGAGTTGAATGGAAATACTAATATGAAAACCATTACTCAGATGCACAGATATTTTCAGCCTCCTTTAACCATTGGAGCAGCATCTCTTCTCTGAAGAGCAAAGGAAAAACCTTCATCATTTGTGCTGCATCCAAATGATTAATTGTGCTTTAGTTGCTATTACTAGACAGAAATGAAAGAACAGAAATAATTTCAGTTCTGTGATTCTGTCTGAAGACTGGTAGTTGAAAGTGAACCAAAGAACTGAGCAGTAATCTTATGATGCAGATAACTGAGGAAAAATGTTAAGATTTCCACAAGTGTCCTGTTATAGGTACCCTATTTTAGGTAAAGACCCTGCGGGACATGGAGAGAAACTGCAGAGTCTCATGTGAGACTTTAAATTTTTAGGCTGCTATTGTGAATTACTATGTTTTGGCCATTTTTCATTAAGTTTCATAGAGTTAGTCACATAGCTCCTGTTAATTTCAATTAGAGTTGTAGCGTTAAATCCTCAGACAGTGCTTGAAGAACTTACAGATTTAGGTCTAAAAAGAAAATGAGTATTATTCAATGTGTTCAAAAGCTCACCAATAGTGGGGCTTTCTGGTTATTCTCAGATTGTCAGATCATGAAGATGTAGAAGAATACATGATCTCCTCAACACATCTGAAGAAAATAAATGGATACTGGTATGAAAAGTCATATCCAAAAGTATGCATGCATCTTTGAATTAGCTTGCATAAAAATGTTGTTCCTGATTCTTGTTCTTGTATTGGTTATACTGTAGTGTGACTCAAGATAAGTGCCTTTAGTTACTGAAGAAAGGTGATCAATATGATCCTTAATGACAAATGGACAATTTTACATAGTCCCTAGAGATAAAAACAAGTGATGGTGAGAATATATGAAGGAATGGTATGATGGTGATAAGCCTGAAAAAACCTCATCTAGAGATCAATCAAGTAAACTCACCAATAATGAATGAAGACATCATGGCAGTAATAAGACTTCTGAAAGGAAAAGCACTAGTTTGATGGAATAGCAGCTAAATTGATAAAAAGCATAAGAGACAAAGGTTCAAAAGACCTGTCAGAGATAATGAAGACTGTTTGATACAGGAGAATTACCAGAAGATTTAACTACCTTAGTGTGTATCCAAATCCCCAAAAAGAACAACAATATGGCTTGTGAGGACTACAGAACAATCAACCTAGTACTGCATGCCTCTAAGATACTCTTGTATTTGGTCTTGAACAATTCACAAGGAAAGATTTATTAGGAAATGGGTGAACAACAATACAGCTTCAAATGTGGAAAGGACATGATAAATGCCATTATATTAGAAAGATCAATTGAAATGGGGAAAACAGTATGTATGTTTAAATGATTTCCAAAAAGCATTGAACAGAATCTACTGCTACAAATTGCTCAATAGATTAAGATATGTAAAGGTTGATGGATTCCAACTCTGAGTAATAAAACAATTAGATTGGAATCAAGAGGCGATTATAATGGGAGATGAAAATCTTACAGAGATCAAGACAGCAGGTAAGGATGTTACTCACTACAAATGCTGAATAAAGTCATCATTCGATTACATTAATTGAAACAGATGACAGTATTAAGATGAATGGGAAATAGGTGAATAATATTTGTTATGCAGATGATAGTGTTTGGTTCAGAAGGTCTGAAGTTGATGGAGATAAAATATGACTATGGCAATGAATATGGTCTAAAGTTGAATATGACCAAGTTTAAATATATGTAGTGATATGCAAGGATCCTAGGAAAACATTCAAGAATCCAGTGAATGATATAGCTGTGCAGTAAGTAAAAAATTATTGCTACTTAGGAAGCGTCATTACAGAAAATGAAAAATGAGATAGTGAAGTCAGCACCAGAATAGCAAGGGTGAAAGACATTCTGGAAGACACATCTCATGAGAAGGGACACAAATCTGGAAACTAAATTCCAATCCTTAAAAAAAAAAAAAAAAAAAAATCCATTTGGTCTGTTTAAATTATGGCTTTGAAACCTGGCTATTAAAATCAAACTACAATCCTTCTCAAAATATGGTGATATAGAAGAATTCTGGAAATATGGATAAACCATGTAACCAATGAACAAGTATTCGAGATAATTTGAACTCAGCAATCCTTAGATCTTTTGAAAAGAGATTTGATTTGCAGAGCAACTTTAAAAAGATTCAACAGGTGATTCATATTTATGGGCACTGGAAGGGAATGTTGATGATCAAAGAATGAGACAGAAAAGTATTGTATGGATGATGTGGTATCCTGGGCGGATCATATAGTCTATCTTAGTAAACCTTTTGATGCAGTGTCACATGACATTCTCATAAGCAAAGAAGGAAAATGTGGTCTAGATGAAATTGCTATATGGTGGTACAGTTGAAAGACTGTACTCAGAGTAATTATCATTGGTGTGCTGTCAAGCTGGAAGTCTATATTGAATGGGGCCCTGCAGGGGTCAGTCTTGGATACAGTACCAGTCAATATTTTCATTAATGACTTGGATAATGGAGTGGAGAGTGTATGGCTTAAAATCTGGTTGGGGTTTCAAGTGCTTTGGGGGACAGGATTAGAATGAAAAAGAACCTTAAATTGGAGAATTGGTCTGAATTCAACAAGATTAAATTCAATAAAGTTAAGTTCAAGTACTTACTTTAGGAAGCAAAACTCTGATGCACAACTACAAAACGGGGAGTAACAGGATAGGTTGTAGTTCTGCTGAGCAGCACCTGGCAATTGTAGTGGGTCACAAAGTGAGTGAGTCAGTTGATGCAGCTGAGAAAAAGGCTCATACTCTGCAGTGCATTAACAACAATATCCTGTAAACACGGGAGGTAACCATCCTGTTCTACTAGGGACTGGTGAGGCCTCAGCTGAAGTACTGTCCAAATCCGAGATACACCCTTTAGGAAAGATGTAGATGTAAGCGGGATCTGAATTAGCCCTTCTCGGACATTTAATAATGAAGTGGAGGAAAAGACATCAGCAACAGACTGTTTGTTTGCCTGGACATGTCTACTCTCCTTAGGTGTACAGCGTGAAGGGACAGCTTTGCCAAAAGGATCATTGTTGGCTGGTTTTGGGTTACAAATCACTTTAATATATTGAGTGTATGGGTAATTACATGTACTCCTTATTGTATGAGTAAAGGGTAGCAGAACTGCCTTGTCTGGTTGAGGGTGTCACCCTAAACTAAACCTCACTCACTGACTGAGGGGTGTGGATGCCCAAATCCCAGTGAAACAGAAGATGGGGACAGCTGTTCTTACTTGGTGTGTGAGCTCTGACTAAGGAGTCCTAAGCACTATTTGACTCTTCCCTCTCCCCTGTTTAAAGGTAGAGGTGATTAGATTAATTGAGAATGCCTGGCTTGTTCAATGATCACTAGAGAGGGCCAGATGCTTAGTCTTAGAGCTGGTGTGAGACAGTATTGCAGTGAAAAAGCCTGCATTAGCAGTGAGGTTGCCCATTACCGGCTGAGATCACTGAAAGCTGGGTTAAGTGATGGAACCTCAGAACGTAATGTTGCATTAGCAAGGCAGAGGGCAGCAGAGAAGCAGCAGCAAAGTGAACCATGGTACAGCGGCCAACAGCTAAGGAGTGGACAGTGACACAGTGGACAATGGTGGCGGCAACAACAGTGGCAGAGTGAACGGTGGCAACTGTGAGCCAGTTGCAGTGATGGCCACAGCAGCTGAGGCATTGCTCAATGCCTTCTCTCTTCTCTGGTGGGAGGTGACCCTTTGAACTCACCTCCGATTCTGGGTCTTTGCTAACCAAGACTGACAACTGTGAGTAGGTGCGGGAGAGGGGGAGTGGTGTATTAAGGGATATTCTTTTGTCAGACTTCCTGACTGCAAGGTGAGAAACTGAGGCAAAGGACACTGTCCAGTACATTGTGGGGTGGATGTTTACCTATTGTCACATGTTTTTGATAGTGGTTGTGGTGTTTTCTCAAACTGATGTTTGGTCCCCTTTTCTCTTTTAATAAAAGTGTGGTTTTGTTGTACACAGACTGAGTGGTTGAGAGGGGAAGTATTGCCTCTTTAAAGGTGCTTGGGGTGATGTTTAGTTTTCCCTAAATTCTGGATGGAGGTTCAAGCAAGTTCTGTATTGCGGTGGTAAGAAAAACCCCAGACGTTGAACTTGGCTCTTGTTACTGCCAACTCCACCTGGCAGAAGAGTTACATGGACAAATTGGATGGAGTTCAGAGTATAGTCACAAAAATGATGATATGCTTGGAAAACCTGACCTATGAGGAAAGTTTAAAACAAACAAACAAACAAAAAACTAGGTATGTGTAGTCTTGAGAAAAGACTGGGGGGAGAACTCTTAGTAACCATCTTCAAGTACATTAAGGGCTATTATAAAGAGGATTGAGTACATGTTCTCCATGTCCACGGAAGGTAGGCCAGAAAGTAATGGGCTTAATCTGCAGCAAGGGAAATTTGGGTTAGATATTTGGGAAAATGCTTTCTAACTATAAGCATTATTAAGCTCTGGAATAGGCTTCCAAGGGAGACTGGAATCAAAATCCTTGGAAGTTTTTAAAAGCAGTTTGAACAAACATCTGTCAGGGAAGCTTTAGGTTTACTTGGTCCTGCCATGGTGCAGTAGGCTGGACTTGATGCCTTCTCCGGATTCCTTCCAGCCCTACATTTCTATGATTCGTCCACAAAAAAGCTAGCAGAGGACTATATAGAATTGGCTAGCCTGCTTGCAAACCTCCATTAATGGAGATGTTGCACAAAAAGAACTCAACTGAGATTAATTGAGTTAACCTACACCAGTGGTTCCCAATCTTGGGGTTGCAACCCCATTTGGGGTCATAATCATAAAAAATGGGATCACAAAGATGCTCGACAGCTCCTGGCTGGGAGCACTAGGCAGTACGGGGTGGGGCTTGGGCCCGCTTGGGGCAACAGCAGCACTGGCCTGGCCAGATCACAGGCAGGCGGCCTCACTCCTCCCTTTTCTCTTTGTCCCCTTCCCACCCATGTGTCCTCCCTGCCAAGGTGAATCCTGGGCACGCTGTGACACCCAGCAGTGCCTGGCTCATGGCGGAGGCCCTGGAATTGCTGGTGGGGGGAGAGGGGTGGAGGGGATTACTGCTGGGGGCTGGGACAGGAGGGAGGCACAGTGCAGGGGAGGGGGGCAGGAGAGATGGGGGTGTCAGTGTTTGGTGTGGGGCTGCCTGGGGCAGGAGAGTGGGGAGGGGGGTGTCACAGTGCTGGGGGGCTGTCTGGGGCAGGACAGATGGGGGATGTCACAGTGCTGGGTGTGGGGCTCCCTAGGGCAAGAGAGCGTGGAGGAGTGTGTGGTCACAATGTTGTGAATGGGGCCTAACTGAGATGAATGATACTAAAGAGATTCAGCACAACAAAACTTGCAGCCCTGGGGGAAAGAGAAGGTCTTTAAGTCATTTTGTATCCTCTGATCTCTGGGCTGATCTGGGAGCCAGAGCCCCCCATAGCAAAACTGAGACAGCACCAGGGAACAGCCTACATTACAGCAGTCTATTGCTGGATACTTATACATAGCAGCAGTGCCTAGAATCTCTACCGTGTGTTCCCTTCCCACACTTTTAAGTCTCAATTTGGCAACAGTGAAATCTAGGGTTGTTTAACATTATGACCACACATTAAATATAAACCACAGTTACAGCAAAAATGTTAGATAATGGATTTAATAGCCATTTTAGGCTTTGTATTCAATGTTGTAATTTTTATTTAAATCAAGTTAAAATTATTTTAAACATACAAATATAAATACCATAAGCATTGCAATGTGCTGACTTGTCTGCTGTGGTCACCAAAAATTCAGTGTTCAAATGGGGTCACACTGAGTAAAAGGAGGCAGATGCTACGGTGTTCAGATTCTGGCTGAATTCAAGGTTTATTGGATGTTTGACACTGTCCTCTCACCTCATTCTTTCTGATCCTCCTGATCTTACAATATTTTTGTTTAAAATTGGTCATTTTAAATAAAATACCATTAGGAAAACTGTAACCTGTCTGTGCCTAGCGGAGCCACCTGAAAATGCAAAAGGTCCCAGCAGGTTGCAAAAGGAGAGCAGATTCTCTCTCTCAACTCTGGTGGGTGACACTTAAGTCAGACTTCCCAGTCAGCCACAAACAATGCTTCTGGTTCCCCACACTGGTTATCAAGAAGCTAAAATAAAAATATACACAGCCCCCTTTACTGCATTTCAGTCTCTGGCTCCCAATCAGCCATTAGGTCCAGTAAAGAGAGAAGTTATTTAAAACTACATTCTCTTTACAAAAAAGGCCTTTACCAAAGGGTCAGCAATATTACCAGATTAATATAAGTTTAGATCTTACCCAAAATACCATGCTGCAGCCAATCATTTAACTAAAACTAAAGGTTTTTATAAAAGGAAAGAAACAAACCATAAGAGAAGTGTTAAATGATCAAAGCAATCACATACATACAAATGACTGGAAAGTCCAATACACATCAGGTTTCCTGTAGAATTGTGGAGTTTGTAGGCTTGTCTAGTCCCTCTGGTGTACATCCAGTACATGGATGGGCCTCAGTCCTTTGATTCACAGCTTCAGTTGTAAATGAATTAATCCAGAGGAATGAAGGCTAAATAGTCTATGTGCAGAATTTGTTTAAATGCTCCCATGAGAATTAGTAGGGTGATTGCAGGCTGGTGCTGGGATCTCAGTCTTGGGATCCAAACTTTTCCTGACCAGCTTGGACAGATTTGAGATAAAAGGATCAGTCCCCTAGAGTCTTTTATAGATCCATTCAGGTTGACCCATACTTTGTTGACAGCAGCTATCTCCTTGAACAATTAATAAATGATTATTTGGGACTCTGAAGTACCATCTCTTATGTCCTGAGCGCACTGGTAATTAGTTACATTAGCACAAGGTAATTGGCCAGTTACAACCATTCACAGGTCTTCACTATTTAAACTCCACAGAGAAATATAAACAATAGTATTGTTACATTCAAAATTCCATCCAAATGTCCACACATTCCTTTTAAATTCTTAATCAATAGAACAGTGACACACAGAAAAGCAGTTTATCTACATTGCTATCCTCTAACAAGAGATATGTAAATAACATTAAATAAGTACCAACAATACATTTGCATTTCAAAGCTCTAGTCTGCCTATAAGGAATGACCCTCACTACCATTGTATTTTCCTATAATATAGCTTGAAAGGTCAGAAATGGTCCCTGCAAGTTGCAAAGTTGCTTGGCTGCTTTGGGCCTAGCCTCACATAGCCTCTCAAGGTATATCCCAATTCTCCTGATGAAGCAACAGTCTGGTGGAGGGAGGGGGCGGAGGGTGTTCTTTAAGGTCTGAAAATAATCACATGTTGGTTTGAGGAAGATATACAAAAATAGAAGTGGAGTTTGCTGCATTTCATATCTATTTATTTTTTTATTTGGCATCGTCATTAGATCAAATCTAATAGTCTCAGTTCTGTTTAATTCTAGATAAAGCACCACTTAATCACTTGTCATGGGCAAGTGTATTTCTGTTAAGCAACGTTTATGTTAATTTTGTCCTAACAAAGCAGCGTTTATTGCCAGTAACTATCGGTAGGCTAAATTGGTTTTCTTGGAGACGTCCTAATTAAGTGGATTTTCCCAATAAATGTGTCAGTTAGGTGAAATATTTTATACAAACTGTAAAAAGAAAGCAAGGAATCTGTAATTCAAAGTCTAGCTGCCTGAAACGAGATGGTATGAGTTTGGAGATATTTATTAAAATCTTTTTTCACTTGTTCAGTTTGTGAGACTTAGCATGCCCTTACATGCTCAATTTGAAAATCACAAACTTAAAGTAACCCTAACCCAATGAATTTCATATGGCATTAAGTGGACATGATTCTGCCTAGAAGCAATTGAAATTTCAAAAGGTTTACATTGCAAAATTGAAGGTTTGCAAACTTTGGCACACTAAAGTTAAGTTATCTAAGTTTGTAACTTACCCCAAAACAAAGTAAATTTTACCTCTTTAGTTCTCATGACAAAATTTTTGCTAAGGTCTGTTCAGAGACCTCTTTGAAAAACTGTATATGTGCATTATGAACATATTTCTAGAAAGATACTATGAGCTGCTAACAAGACCTCCCAACTAAACGACTAAGTTTTATAAAATCGGTGCACTTCCAGTTTTCATTCAACATTAGAGGCAAATTGGCAGTTTTTCAGAAAAATTTACATTGCATGTTAAACATGTTGAAAAATAAGTATGGCTGATAGTCTTCACATATTTTTAGTTCATACCACATACATTTAGTATGAAACAGAATATTTCTTTTCAGATTTCCTACCTGCCTTATACTTCTTGCTTGACTGCATTTGAGGTGCTTTAGACTCAGTGTAGCACATCACCTTTTTATAACCAACAAGAGACTTGATTGTTGAACTCAAAAGTTAAAAAGACCATTTTTGCTTACCAAGTAGTGTGTATGGTTGGGGCGGGGGTGTCTCATCTGACATGGTTCCAAGGACCACAGGCCAGATCAAAATTCTATTAAAGTCCATTGAGGATATGTCTATACTACAATGTAAGACCAGGGTTAGTAGGACTCACGTTAGTAGACCTAGGTCTTGAGGATCTACGCTCATATGTAATCCCAGTTTGGGAATTGCTGAGCCTTGGCTTCCAACCTGGGGCTCCAGTATTGACACTGGATTAGGCGGGCCTTATCCCAGACTTCCTAGTACCCTCCCAAAATGTGGCCACTCTAGCTCTTTGTTTGAAGTGTAGTGTGGGAAAACTTGACTGTACACCAAACTTAAATGGCCAGAACACAAAGAAGGTCATCACACAAGTCCATGGTATACTTTTGGTGGACACCCAGAGCACAAGTCTAGTGGGGCTGTGCCTACATTGCAAAGGAATAAGGCTTGAATCTTGGGTCCTGGCTTGACTCTAGCTCAGACCTTCCACCTGTATTGGTCCCTGAAATTCTAGGTCTGAGACTTGAGTTAGCACAGTTTGTATATAGATGGAAGGAGACTAAGCTTGAGTCTGAAGCTTGGATTTAAATTGCAACACACAGAGTTTTTCCATTGGCTGCAGTGGACTTTGGATCAGGCCTCACATACACATTTTAAATTGAGTCAAACTCTGAGGAAAATAATGTGTTTTTTTTTAAAAAAAAAAATAGCTGTGAAGAGGTGAAAATTGCTTTAATATAATTTCTCTATAAGCTGTTTGTGGGTTTTTTGTTTTCTTAGTTTATGGGAAGAAAGAGGAGGGTGGAGTGAAGGACTATAAAAGAGGTGTTTATATTTGAAACATTATAATATGCTAGTACTTAATGATTTCCACTTCAGCTGTAATAAAACGAGTAATTATAGTTTTTGCATAAATGACTTTCATGGACTCTGAGAACCATGGTGCATGAGGTAATATCTTTTATTGGACCAACTTCTGTTGGTGAGAGAAATAAGCTTTCATGGACTCTGTATAGTATACACAGAGTAATATACAAGGTGTAATATGCTCTAGCTGTGGAAAGTTGTTTCTACAGATATGTTAGCAACAAGAAGGTGGTTAGGGAAAGTATTTGCTCTGTACTAAATAGAGGAGGCAACCTAGTGATGTGGAAAAAAGCTGAAGTACTCAATGCTTGTTATTGCCTCTGTTTTCATAGACAAGATCAGCTCCCAGACTACTGTACTGGGTACCACAGTATGGGGAGGAGGTGAGCAGCCCTCAATGGTGAAGGAAAAAGTTCAGGACTATTTAGAAAATCTAGACATGCACAAATCCCTGAGACTTAATGCAATGCATCTGAGGGTGCTGAGGGAACTGGCTGATATGATTGTAGAACCATTGGTCATTATCTTTGAAAACTTGTAGCAATTTGGGGAGGTCCTGGATGATTATAAAAAGGCAAATATAGTGCCTATCTTTAAAAATGGGAAGGAGGATCCAGGGAACTACAAAGAGTTAGCTGCACCTCAGTCCTTGGAAAAATCATGAAGCAGGTCCTCAAGGAATCCATTTTGAAGCACTTGGAGGAGAGAAAGGTAATCAGGAACAATCAGCCTAGAGTCACCAGTGGTAAGTCATGCCTTACCAACCTAATTGCCTTCTATGGTGAGATAATTGGCTCTGTGGATGTGGGGAAAGCAATGGACATGATTTACCTTGACTTTGGCAAAGATTTGATATGGTCTCCCGCAGTATTCTTGCCAGAAAGTGAAAGAAGTATGGGTTGAATTAATGGACTATTACATGGATAGAAAGCTGGCTAGATCATCGGGCTCAATGAGTAGTGATCAAGGGCTCAATGTCTAGTTGTCAGCCAGTATTAAGCAGAGTGCTCCAGGGATGGTTTTGTTCAACATCTTCATTAAAGATCTGGAGGAGCGGTGGATTGCACCCTCAGCAAGTTTGCAGATGACACTAAGCTGGGGGGAGAAGTAGATATGCTGGAGGGTAGGGATAGGACACAGTGACCTAGACAAATTGGAGGATTTGGCCAAAAGAAATATGAGCTTTAACAAGGACAAGTGCAGATTTCTACCACACAGGATTGAAGAATCCCATGCACTGATAAGGACTGTGGACTGACTGGGTAAGCAGCAGTTCTGCAGAAAAGGACTTGGGGGTTAGTTGACAAGAAGCTGGATATGAGTAAAAAGAGTGCCATTGTTGACAAGAAGGCTAACAGCATATTGGGCTGCATTAATAGGAGCACTGCCAGAAGATCAAGGGAGGTGATTTATTCCCTTCTATTTGGCACTGGTGAAGCCACATTTTATGTGTTGTGTCCAATTTTGGGGCCCCCACTACAGGAACGATATAGATGAATTGGAGAGAGCCTAGCAGAGGGCTACAAGAATAAGGGAGTAGGAGCACATGACTTATGAGGCGAGGCTGAGGGAACTGAGCTTGTTTAGTCTGCAGAAGAGAAGAATGAGGGGGGATTTGATAGCAACCTGCAACTACCTGAAATGAGGGGTTCCAAAGAAGATGAAATAGGCTGTTCTCAGTGGTAGCAAATGACCAAACAAGGATCAATGGTCTCAAGTTGCAGTGGGGATGGTCTAGGTTGGATATTAGGAAAAGCTTTTTCACTGGGAGGGTGGTGGAGCACTGAAATGGGTTACCTAAGGAGGTGGTGGAATCTCCATCCTTAGAGGTTTTTAAGGCCCAGCTTGACAAAGGCCAGACTGCGATGATTGAGTTGGGGTTGGCCCTGCTTTAAGCAGGGGGTTGGAATAGATGACTTCCTGAGGTCCTTTCCAACCCTAATCTTCTATGATTCTATTATTCTAACCTTTAACCTTTTTAATACAGCCCAGTGATGTTGGTTGTCCTGCTTAATATGAATATTATCAGTTCATGTTAAAAAAAAATCTTTAGTTAATAAGCTATAGCATATTCATGTGTTGGAGCAGGGAAATGAAATTTGGCAGATGATCACCCTGGTATCAGGGGCGTGCCTTTAGCTATTTCTGTGGAAAAACTGCCCAAAGCTGGTCAAGTTACCAATGCTTAGAAAATCTCAGCTCTGCATGCTTAGTAAATACTTGTTAGCATATGTGATGAGTTATATGGGCCCATGGTGCCCATGCTCTACCAACATGAGGACAGTGAACCTGGGTCTATCAATATTTCTGTGGTACTGAGAAGCTGGTCATGGAGATGCAGAACACAGTGGCCCCCAGCACCCAGGGAGGCCCAGCTGTTCTGCCACTCTCCCTCCCCCTGACATAATCAGCGGCTGGCCAGAAGCTACTCTGGCACTGGCCCCAGCCCCAAGCGGCTTGGCAGAGGCTGCTCCCCTCGCTCCCAGCCTCACCTTTCCTCTGCTGCTCTCCCACATGGGCTCAGCACCCTGGCTAGGAGTCACTCCCAGTCCCAAGCAGCAGTGTGTGGTGGCTGCTCCCCCTTGTTTTGGCCATGCCTCTCTTGCATGTGATGTGGACTCAGTACTCTGGCAGGACACTACCAAAAATTATACGACCCTGGCGCCCACGCTTCTTAAAGGTTTGCAGATAAAGTCTGTGAAGTTTGTTTGCACTGAGGAATCTCCAGCGTGGGGTTGAAGCGCTTATCACAAAATGTCTGTGATGGCTATTCCTGGCTGCCAGGGGCCACTGTGGCATTGGTCATTAGACCTGGGATCAGGGAGATTGTCTGTCTGTCTGTCTGTCTGTCTGTCTGTCTGTCCTGTGCTTTCAGTGCTCCTCCTGTTGGCACCCAAGCAACACAGAGGAGGAAACAGCCTGACTCACCGAGGGACTCAAGCTCCAAAACCTGGGGAAGAAGTGTAGAGGGACTACAGTAATACCGGGAGCCAGGCAGCGATGGAGAGAGACTAGGTTTGAATGCTGAGGAAGAGAATGGCAGTATCTGGGTAAAGAGACTCCGCGGGAAGCCAGTGCGTGGTGGAGGTAACAATGGTGGAGACTTTGAATCCATGGTTGGGAGAGAACTGAGATTGGATGGAGAGATATAAGAATGGCTGTACTGGGTTAGACCAATAATATCCTGTTTTCTGACAGTGGCTGGTGCCAAATGCTTCAAAAGGAATGAATAGAACAGGGCAATTATCGAGTGATCCATCCTCTGTCTTCCAGTCCCTGGTTCTGGCAGTCAAATGTAGGGACACCCAAAGAATGGGGTTTCTTCCCTGACCATCTTGGCTAATAGGTTCATGGCGCATAGGTCCATAAGTGGCTGTCTAGATCTTCAACCCCATTATAATTTTGGCCTTCACAATATCTCCTGACAATAAGGTTCACAGGTTGATGCTGCAATGTGTGAAGAAGTACTTTATGTTTATTTTCAACCTGCTGCATATTAATTTCATTGAGTGACCCCTGGTTCTTGTATTATGTGAACGGGTAAATAACACTTTTTTTCTACACACCAGTCAAGATTTTCTAGACCTCTATCACATCCCCGCCTTAGTCATCTTTTCTAAGATGAACAGTTCCATTTTTTAAGATCTCTCCTTATGTGGAAGCTGTTCTATACCTGTGTTTATATCAACCTATCATTGTTACCACTGTTATACAATTGCAAAAAATTGTATATGAAGTATGACATATAAGGTATCAATGGAAAAGTTACCGTCTATCAAATATGATTATCCTTTTTACATGTTTGTAGCATCTTTGTATCTACAGTTATTAATATTAGCTATGTATTAGTATCCCAAATGTTTGTTCCTGGATGACACATCACAGATAAGATGTACATTAAAACTAAATAGCTATGTATTAATGTCTCATTAACGGCACTTCATTCTAATAATGGGCCATTGAAGAAATTCACCCCACCCAGCAAGCCTTTCCTGTGCATGCTTTAGAAAAAATAAGGCCAATGGCTACCCCCATGAGTCATAGCCATGTAAAGATATGTGATATGCTCATGTGACCCTAGACTCTATCTTGTGCCAGTAACCTTTCACAAAGTGGACTGTGAGCTTTGTTTGAATCAGAAAATTTATGTACACTAATTTCTAGGTGTCCAACCTGAGACACTGGGGAGTCTGATTTGCAGAAATGCTGAATGCTCAAAGCATCTGGGATCTGTGCTCTGAACATATAAATTGCTATACAATTCTAAGTACTCTGAAATATTAGGTCTTATGCATTGCAGATTGGGCACCCAAAATAGTGGATATTTTTCATCTTCACCTCGCTGCGCCTCTTTTCACCATCTGTAAAATGGGGATAATATCACTTACCTTGGAGTATTATATTAATACATTCATTAATGTTTGTGTAGCACTTGGTTACTATAGTGCTGGGTATCCTAGAAAAGCACATGAAGAAACAAATTCTTAATTTAGATAAGAGTTTCATTATTCTGCAGTAAGCAAGGCAAGGAAGCATATATTCAACAAAGAGGATAAAACAAAATATGGAATAGCTCTCTTACTGAGGGCTTGTTTACTCTTGAAATGCTACAGCTGCCGCTCTGCAGTTGCACTACCTTAAAGCTTCAGAGGAGACACCACTTTGGGCAATGGCAGGGGTAATCCACCTCCCCAAGGGTCACTAGCTAGTGCTATCTACACTGGGGGTTAGGTTGGCTTAACGGTATTGGTTAGGAGTGTGGCTATTTCACACCCCTGAGCAATGTAGGTGGGTTGACCTAATTTTTAATGTAGACCAGGCTTTAGTGATCAACATCCATTGTGTGCCCTACAGTAGGTGGAGATGCTGTGTTAAAAACAGTATGTAATCATGTACTTAAAGACTGAATTATAATTCATATGCACAAAGGGCTGAGTTAATACTTCAGTGGCAACCTTAATACTAACACTTCCTAACTTTGGAGTATTTTGAAACCTTAAAGATCTTTTAACAGGATTTTCTATGTTGTTAAAATTCACTTACGAAAGGAAGAGATTGAATTCAAAATAGTGTGTTTGGAAAAAAAGAGTCGAGCTGTGCGCCAACATTTTGTAGAAATATGAATAGGGATGGCCAGATTGGTTCTGATAAAATAAGAACTCCCTTGAATTTGCTCAAAATTTGAGACTTTTATTAAGGTTTATTAAGTTAGTTCTCTTTGTACAACACATCAGCTCCAGTTTCATACCAGGATTGGAAGTCTGGGAAAGGGGCCTGACTCTGCAAACTTTTCAATCAGTAGACCCATTGAAATCCTTATTAAGTATGATGTTTTCCTGCATAAGCTCCTCTCTTCTATTCTAATTTTTCCTCCATCTAATCAGAGCCATTTAAAAAGCAATATACATACTTTATTTAAAAGATAAAAGCTTTTCATTCTGTCAGTTAAGAGTTAGAGAAGACTGAATAGCAGAGAGTAAGGACAAAGGAAATAAGATAATTGTATCAAGCATATCAGGGACAGACGCTCACAGTAAGAAACTCAACTAAGAAACATTAAAAATATCCCAGTAATGTAGGAAACTATCATTGTCACTATTTATTGCCATTTCTAATCCTTTGTAGGAAAGATTATTGGTCAGGGCAAGGCAACTATATCATCAGCTTGATGTCTGCCATTTCCTTGACGTGGCTTTTCCAAGGACTTGTTCTCACTGTTCAAGATCCATGAAGGCAACCTCTGAGATCTCACTTTCAGAGGAGAGAGATTGAAAACTAAACCCCACTGGCTGCCTCCAACCTTGACTCAAAGAGAGAGTTGAATTAATAGGAACCCCAAAGCAGCCTAAGGAAAGATCAAAATAAGGCACTTCCCTTCCTAGTTCCTGAAGAAAGAGGGAATTGATTTCCAAGCTTCCTACAACCATGCAATGTAATAACAGAAGGGAGTGAAGAGGCTATCTGAATCCCATTACTTGAAGGAATGGTGTTGGTGAGGAAAATTCCCCACACTTCCTCTCATGCCTACTGGGGAGGGAATGAGAATCCTTGTACCCATTCACTGAATGGTAGGAAAATGGAAGGGATGTTGAGCTGCCATTCTACCCATGAAGCCATGAACAGGGATGAGGTTGTGTATGAGTTTGGGGGCCTATCACAGAGCCTGATGAAGAGATGGGGATTGAGTGAGGAATGATGGCCTGGTGAGAATCACCATGTGTTTGTTTGGGAAAGCAGCCAAACATTTGCATGCTTGTCTGAACCAAATCCCAACTCTGCACATTTTGAGGTGCATCTTTTTTTAAAGCATATTTTCAGTGTTAATGCTGGGATTTAAGTCCTTATTTCATTCTCCTTGTCCTCCTAGAAGCATGGTCAGGGTTTCTGACGGGGGAAATTATTATTACATGTAGAAAATCAGAAATCAGCTGGGATCATTTGGAAAATATAAGTTACTCCACGGGTTCAACCATGTTGCTACTGAAGTTAGAGATGGTCATTTGTTTTCTGTGGGGACACTATCAAGCCCCAGATTTATACAGAATGTGACTCCATGACCAAAACCATTGTTGAATTACTCATCTTAATCCTGACATAACTCTGAAACCAGAAGCATATCCCAGTGCAGCTGCCTTTTTTAATGGAGTTTTCAGCCAGTCCTCCAAATGCATGAAATGCACTTGCACTTTAGTTGATGTGGTGGTAAACTAAGCAAATATTAATCTCATTTCAGAACTGAACCTGTAGGAATATATTCCAGGTGCCCCACACAGTTGTGTTCTTCCTTATGTTCTGCTCCATTTCTAGCAGCAACAGTGTCCGATTTGATAGTATTCTGATCTCAATGCATAGGCAGAATGACTCGGATAAGAAAGGACAAGGGTGGCAGATCTCAAAATGAGTTTAGATCAAAGAGAACAATAGAAATAGCCATGTTTTTAGTACTGTCAGTGTGTCTCATTTGACTGCTCTGGCACTCTAATTAGAGCTCAGAAGTAGGATGATATGGTAGTATGGCAGGGGTTCTTTTATTTTAAGGCCATTTATTAATATACTGCTTGGTAACCAAGTGAAGCTAATGATTAGAGCATATTACATTTTGAATATATAATAAAAATGGCATTCTTCATTTAATAGATTTATAGTGATAATTATCAAATTTTTACACGATTAGAAAATTGGCCATTATGTAACTGAAGGCATAATTCAACATTTATGACATGCCAGTTTTTATAAGCACAGAAAATCAGTGCCATTTTGCTAGAAATAGAGAAATTTGGTAATTATGATTAGAGCTTTTTATTACAATTCAGACATGGTTAAACAGCAAATGGCAACATCATTCATTTGCTGTACTATGAAAAATAATGCACAGCTATCATTCTCTTGATGAATTTTTACCCATTATTTCTTCCTTGTGCGTCACATATATATTTTACCGAATAGCTAGTTCTGAATAATGGACAGATTTAACAAGTGACAACCAGAACCCTTAGAACTGGATGCTCCCTGATAATGGGTTGATGTTCCTTATTGGTGGGCTAATTTCCAAGAGCTGGACTGAACCACTGGGGTTCTGTCTAGAAGGATGTGCTTTTTTTCAATTGTTATATTAATATGATAGGAAAACCTGTTTAACACTCTTTACATAGATTTAAAGTAGTGTAAACTGGCTGTGTTGGAGCCTAAGCTCCCAATGGCTAGCACATGGCCAGCTAATATGACTGAAAAGTTGTTAGGGGTTTCTCAATCATGTTAATCTAACTAAATTTGGAGTAAAGTACTTTTTTTTCCCCTCCATGCAGACGTTGCCTTTAGGAGCTAAATTTGGGAGGATGGAAGAGCAAACTGCTTGAAGATGGAGCCAATTTAGAACATAAGAATGGCCACACTGGGTCAGACCCATGGTCCATCTAGCCACAGTATCCTGTGGCTAATGTGAGATGCTTCAGAGGGAATGAACAGAACAGGCAATCATCAAGTGGTTCATCCCAGGTTGTTCAGTTCCAGCTTCTGGCAGACAGGTTAAAGACGCTCTGAGAGCATGGTGTTGTATCCTTGCATATATATCCTTGCATATCCTTGCATATATATATATATATGCATCCTGGCATATAGTCATTGATTGATGTATCCTCCATGAACTTATCTAGTTCTTTTTTGAACCCTGTTATATTTATGGCCTTCACAACATCCCCTAGCAAAAACTTGTGTGCACTATGTGAAGAGGTGCATTGTGTGAAGAAGTACTTCTTTTTTTTGTTTTAAACCAGCTGCCTATTTCATTGTGGGGCCCCTAGTTCTTTTGTGTGAAGGAGTAAATAACTTTTACTTATTCGCTTTCTCCACACCAGTCAAGATTTTATAGACCTCTATGATATTCCCTCTTAGTCATCTCTTTTCCAAGCCAAACTGTCCAAGTCTTTTAAATCTCCCCTCACATGGAAGCTGTTCCATACCTACAATCATTTTTGTTGTCCTTTTGTGTATCTTTTCCAATTCTAATTAATCTTTTTTTGAGATGGGGTGACTAGATATGAACACAGTATTCAAGATTATGGTGTAGCATCGATTTATATAGTGGGACAATATATTTTCAGTCTTATTATATAGCTTTCCTAATGGTTCCTAATAGCGTTACCTTTTTTGACTGCTGCTGCACATTGTGGATAGTTCTCTAAAAACATCCACTCAGTGACTCCAAGATCTCACCCTTTCTTGAGTGGTAACAGCTTTAATTTAGACCTTGTCATTTTGTATGCATAGTTGGGATGTTTTCCAGAGTGACTTTCTTTGCATTTATCAACATTGAATTTCATCTGCCATTTTGTTCACCAGTCTCCCAGGTTTGTGTGATCCCTTTGTAACTCTTGGCATTCTGCTTTGAACTTAACTATACTGAGTAGTTTTGTATAGTCTGCAAATTTTACACTTTCTACCACTTTTCCAGATCACTTAGGAATAAATTGAATGGCATTGCTCCAGGTGCAGACCCTGGGGGACACCACTATTTACCAATCTCCATTCTGAAAGCTGACCATTTATTCCTGCCATTTGCTTCCTATCTTTTAACTGGTTATTGAGTGTTACCCTGGAATTGAGGGATGTATTACTCCAGAATTTGATCAAACTATTGCACCCATGTTGTGTTCATTCAGCCACCATTAATTAATAAAATAATATTACCAGTTGTGTTAATTTGGGTAAGCAGAGCTTATGGAGTGTTGAGGAACCCAAACTCAGGGGTCCTAACTTACATGTCCGTTGCCCAGTGGATGGTCCAAATTAGCCAGACAACAGGTTAGCAAAGTCAAAGTTTATTATCCTTACGTAAGGAGGTCGCCTGATGGTCGGGGGCGACCTTAAGCATACATTTCTTAAAGCTTATATAATCTTACACAAACAGGTCTTATACGTCACAGTTTCCATGGCAAAGACAAAGGCTAAGACAAAAAGTAAGGCAAAGGGCTCTTTATCTAAAAACACTTGGCCCAATACTTTTCACCCCCCTCTATCTGAACTACAAGGTCTTCCTTCACATTCCGTGCCTACTAGCGCCCAGCTCTCATAACTATCTTGTTATGGCAATAGATTCTAAGTCTAAACATCTGCTAGCAAAGCACTTTCTATCTTAGACCTTGACTGCTATACTCACAGACTAGAAATCAGTAAGGAAAGAGAATCCATCTTTTCCCCCATCTAGGGCAGAGAGACTCCATTTTAATTTTCCTCCACAGGAGGCAAGGTCAAACAACAGCTGCGGGCTTGCAGTTTCCGCTAATCAGAATGGGAGGAGGAAAGAAAAGAGACCACAAATTTATAAGACTAAAAGAAAATAAGTGGATGAAGACATTGAGTTTGGGTGCCTTTGATACTGTGGTATAGCAAGGGCAGTAGGAAAGTTCTAGAAGGGTGGTATGTAAGTGTCAGAATGATCCAGGCTTTATTCCCTATAGACTAGCCAGAGTCAGTACAGGGTAATTAGAGTCAGCTGACACCAATTAAGGCCCCATCCAGGCACCTATAAAAACCCTCTACTCCTGAGAGACAGTGTGGAGTTGAAGGAATAGGTGTATGGTGACCAGAGGAGTGTGTGGAGATTGTGAAGAAGAACAGAGTACAGTGGTGTGTGGAGTCGTGGCAAAGAACAGAACGGAGCGCAGCGGTGTGTGGGAGAGAAGTGGAGTCCTGAAGAAGGTACTGGGCTCAAGGAGCCAGAAAGACAGAGGGGGAGAAAGTAGCCCAGGGGAAAAGCCTGCAGCTGTGAGTAAGGTGCCAGCAGCACATAGCTGCTACTCAGAGGGACCCTGGGCTGGGACCCGGAGGAGCGGGCGGGCCTGGGTCCCTACCCCCTCCCTGGTAACTGGCGGTGCCCTGGCCTATTAGGAGAGGCAAAAGTGCAAGACCTGCTAGGGAGAAGCCAGCCGTTTGCCACAATACATAGAAGCTTATTATGGCTAAGATTGCTAGGAATCTTTTAATGATAAGAATTTTATTGAAGTTAGAAGAAGTGATGATCCAGTAGGGTCACTATGAGCTAAGTTTTGTAAAAGCTAGTTATGAAAAGATTAGATAATAGAATATATTTTGGAGCAGTTCTCTAAAGCTATCCTGAGAGAATTTTTGCTAACACCATACTCCCTGACTGGGAAGCGACCAGCGATTGCTGATTTGTTGCTAATTACTTAATAACCTATCAGATTTTAGGTAATTATTTGGGATGTTCTAAACCTATTGCTTATGTCTGCATACATGTGTGCATGCGTGTGTCCTTAAATTTTATAAATAGTAGTTTTAGATAAAGGCACACTTAATTGTATCAATCTTTCATCAGCCAAAAGCACTGTGTTCCAGTTGACTTATTCCTGACACCACCTGGAGTGAGACAGTTAAGTTACCAATGTTTTGGATTTTAAGACCCCAGGTAACAAGAAGACCTTCCATCTTATCCCATTACTGCTAACTTTGCTTAAGAGCCTTTGCTGAGGGACCTTGTCAAAGGTGTTCTCAAAGTCCAAGTGCACTATATCCACTTGATCACCCTTGCCCACATGCTTGTTGACCCCCTCAAAGAATTCCAATAAATTGGTGAGGCATGATTTCCCTTTACAATAGCCATATTGACCCTTCCCCAACAAATCATGTTCATCTGTGTCTGATCATTCTGTTCTTCACAATTTGCCTGGTACTGAAGTTAAACTTAGCAGCCTGTAATTCCAATGATTGCCTCAGGAACCTTTAAAAAAAAAAAAAAAATTGATCTCACATTACCTATTCTCCAGTCATCTGGTACAGAAGCTGGTTTAAATGATAGATTACATACCACAGTTAGTAGTTCTGCAATTTCATATTTGAGTTCCTTCAGTACTCTTGGGTGAAAACCATCTCATGCTGGAGACTTATTACTGTTTAGAGGAGCTTTTGGAACAAATTGATTAATTAGTGACACCTCAGTCTGGGACAGTTACTTAGACTTGTCACCTAAAAAAAAGGCCTTAGGTGTGGGAATTTCTCATTTCCTCATCTGTGAAGATCAATTCAAAGAATTCATTTAGCTTCTCCATAATAGCCTTCTCTTCCTTAAATGTTCTTTTAGCACCTCCATCATCTATTGGCCTCACTAATAGTTTAGCAGGCTTCCTGCTTCTGATAAACTTAATTTTTTTGCTCTTAGTTTTTGCGTCGTTGGCTAGTTGCTTTTTTCTTTCTTTTTTTTTTTTTTTTTGGCTTGCCTAATTATACTTTTACACTTGACTTGCCAGAGTTATTTTCCTTTCTATTTTCCTCAGTAGGATTTAACTGGCAATATTTGAAGGATGTTTTTTGCCTGAAACTGATTGATTAATTCTGTTTTCTTATGGTGGTGCTATTTTGGTTCTATTATTTTTTAATTTGTAGTATACATTTTATTTGAGCTTCTATTGTGTGTTTAAAAAGTTTCCATGAAGCTTGGAGGCATTTCACTCTTGGGACTGTATCTTTAATTTCTGTTTAACTAGTTTCTTCAGTTTCATGTAGTTCCTCTTTCTGAAGTTAAATGCTACTATAGTGGGCTTTTTTGGTGTGGTTCTCCCCTCCTGTGGTTCACCTACATTCACCTCTTGGACAATATGATGTGCTCCATTTAAGACTAAATCAAGCAATGTCTCCCCTGTTGTGGGTCCTAGGACTAGCTGCTCCGAGAAGCAGTCTCATAGACTCTGACTCTAAGGTCAGAAGGGACCAATATGATCATTTAGTCTGACCTCCTGCACAAAGCAGGCCACAAAACCTCTCCCACTCACTCCTGTAATAAACCTCTAACCTATGACTAAGTTATTCAAGTCCTCAAATCATGGTTTAAAGACTTCAAGGTAAAAAAAAAAAAAAAACACAAGAAAGTGAGCCATGCCCCATGCTACAGAGGAAGGTGAAAAAGCCTCAGAGCCTTTGCCAATCTGCCTGGGGGGAAATTTCTTCCCAACCCCAGATATGGCAATCAGTTAAACCTTGAGCATGTGGACAAGACTCCCCAGCCAGACATCCACAAAAGAATTCTGTGTAATAACTCAGAACCCACCTAATCTTTCATCCCTTCATAGGACATTGGCATATCTACCACCAGTAGTCAAAGCTTAGTCAATTGCCAAACTAGGCTGTCCCATCAAATCATCCGCTCCATAAATTTATCAAGTTCAGTTTTGAAGCCAGCTAGGTTTTTTGCCCCTACTGATCCCCTTGGAAGGCTATTCCAGAGCTTTACTCCTCAGATGGCTAGAAAGCTGTGTTTAATTTCAAGACTCAACTTCCTGATGGTCAGTTTATATCCATTAGTTCTTGTGTCCACACTGATGCTGAACTTCAATAACTCTTCTCACTCCCTGGTATTTATTCTTCTGATGTATTTATAGAGAGCAATCATATCTCCCCTCAGTCTTTTGGTTAGGCTAAACAAGCTAAGCTCTTTGGGTCTTCTCTCATACAGCAGGTTTTCTATTCCATGCATCATCCTAGAAGCCCTTCTCTGCACCTGTTCCAATTTGAATTAATCTTCCTTAAACATGAGGGACCAGAACTGCACACAGTATTCCAGATGAGATCTAATCAGCACCTAGTATAATGGTATTGATACCTCCCTATCCCTATTGGAAATACCTTGTATGATGCAATTCTATGACCACATTTGCTTTTTCATGGCCAGTCTCATTGGCAGCTCATGGTAATTTATGGTATCAAGAAATTTTATATCTGTAGCATGTCCTGAGGTGTCATGTTCCCAGTCAATATGGGCATAGCTGAAATCCCCCATTATTATTTCATTTTCTATTCTTATTCTCTCTCATCTCCTGGAGCATTTCACAATCACCATTACCATCCTGGTCAGTTGGTCAGTAGTATATCCTTACTTCTTTACTCTTTTATATTCAATCATGAAATGTCTACCCAGAGAGATTCTATGTTACAGTTTGGTTCATTTAAGTTTTTTACCCATATTTGACTCAATACTTTCTTTCACATATAGTGCTACTCCTCCACCAGCGTGACCTTTTGTGTCATTTCTATACACTTTGTACCTTGGTATTACCGTTTTCCTTTGATCATCATTCCACCAAGTTTCTGGGGTTCCTATAATATCAATACCTTCATTTAATACCAGGCACTCAAGTTCACCTATCTGTGTTTAGACTTCTAGCACTTGTATATAAGCACTTATAAAATCTATCACTTTTTGCTGTCTGCCATTGAGATGTAATTGAATGGGATTCTTTCATTTGACACGTTTTCAACAGATCCTACCTTTTCTTTATCATCTTCCATCCCCTCTTCCTTATTAGCAGATAGATCTATTAGCATTAATAGATCCTCCCCTAAGGGATGTATGTGCTAACTGTGTGCTCTTCTCCACCTGTTGGCTTTCCCTAGAACTTAAATAAAAAACTCCTATACAATCTTATCAATTTTACATGCCAGCAATCTGATTCCATTTTGGTTTAGGTGAAAGCTATCCCTACTGTATAGGCTCCTCCTTTCCCAAAAGTTTTCCCAGTCCCTAATAAATCTAATCTCCTGCCCCCTCATCATCATCTCATCCACACATTGAAATCCTGTATTTCTGCTTGCCTAATTGGCCCTACACCTGAATCTATAAGCATTTCAGAGAATGCTACCAGAGAGGTCCTGGAATTCAGTCTCTTACCTAGCAGCATAAATTCGGCCTCCAAGGCCTCTCTTCTACCTTTCCCTATGTCCATGGTACTTACATGTCCCAGGACCACCAGCTTCTCCCCAGCGCTACACATAATCCTGTCTAGATGTCTCAAGAGAGCTGCAATCTTTTCACCCAGCAGGCAATTCACCATGTGGATCTTCCAATCATGACAAGTCCAGCTATCTATTTTTCTAATGATTAAATTCCCCATTACTATTACCTGTCTCCTCCTAATTATTTGGGCTCCCTCTTCTGGAGAGGTATCTTCCAATGTGAGAGGATACCATGACAATATCAGCAGGAGGGGTCCCAAATATGGGATTGTTTCCCTTCACTCCAGGGGGCAGTTCTCCTTCACTGAGACTTTAATTCTCCAACAGCAAAGAGACTGTTAAACTGGGGGTGGGACTGCTCTACTGTGTCCCTGAAAGTCTCATCTTGATACTTCTGTCTCCCTTAGGTCCTCCAGTTCCGCCACTCTGATCTCTAGAACTTGCAGTTGGTCTCTGGGGGCTAAGAATTTCTTGTGCTGAATGCAAACATTACCTACCTTGGGCGTGAGTGGTTTGTCATACAAACTGCATTCAGTGCAATCAACTGGATAGTACCTACTCTGTTCCTAGACTTCTGCCTGCATTTTCTTTACTCCTGCAGCCTGTTTTGTTTTTCTAGTTTTTTTCCTTTTGGTTTTTAATTGGGAGGTGCTTATTGCCTTAAATTTAGAGAATGTTAATCAGGTGTCTCCATTTCTTCCATTTCCTTGCAAAAACTTCCCTGTTAGCTGCTCCTGTTGACTTGTTCCTCTGCTAGTTTAGGATCTGTCTTTTTTAAACCCCTGTTCTCCCTGAGTAACCCTGCCACCTGGTTAAGTGTTAACGAGTGTTAAGGGCTTAGGGATCAAAGCCTTGTTAAACTGTCCACCTTGCCTCGCAGGCTGGTAGACTCTGCACATGGTCCCTTAAACAAACCTACCACACTATATATCTGTCAAGCAGCAAGCATACCAAAAACAAACACACTACAGACAACAAACTCACCCCGACAGTCATGTACTAGTGGCTTTTCTCTGAAGTGAATCCTGAATGGCCTATCATCCCACATGGGAAGTCTTTTATCTCCTCTCCTGGCCTACTTGTCTACTGCTGTTGGTGCCCAACTATTGCTAGTTCTCATTATTGACTTAGGTTCAGACCAGTAGGGAGGAAGGGTGTGCATCAACAGCAAAGCTTGGGCATAGGAAGGAAGCAACAAAGATCCTAGAGTGCCTTTGTACAGACAGATGAATCCCCCAGTACTACGTGTAGTGTGTTAATTATTCACCACTCACATGAGAAATTAAGGGGATGTTCATTGTGTTCAGGAGACAAAGAAAGCAAATGAGTGGGAGGCAGGTAGAGTTCTTCACAGAAGAAAGGGAGAGTGAGGAACTGAAAACAGGTAGCCTCTTCTTTCATTCCTCAGTGCAGAAACCTGATGATGAGAATATTTGCTTTCATTCATCTGAAGGTTAATATTGTTTGTTCCTGAATATACAGCCACAAACCACATGTATACACTATGATGAGGTTTTCACTCTACACTAGCCTGGAAAGAGACTGGAAAAAAAAGTAAGGAGGTTAGGCATCTTATAATTATCAAATCACTAGCGGCAGATGTAAAAATAGGTATTGTTAAGCCCTTAAAACAGTGGAATGGATTAGGTTAAATTTTTGGAGATTTATTAAGAGCTAAAAGAATGCAGGGTGAAGATTTATTAGTAGAATGTATGCATAAAGAACAGCCTGAGAAACTTCTCAAATGTACAAATTTAGGAAAAGTTATATGCAGCTACCTAAATTTTTGATACAAGCAAGAGGGGTAACGTATGGGGTTCCACGGTGGCATGACTGAGGATAAAATTAAAGGGGGATAAGTGAGGACCAAGGGATGTTTGTTAAGCAACTGATTAGCACGTGAGAAAAAGAACAAACCATCCACAGCCATCCAAGCAACATTTAAAGGTGCAGCACTACCCAATAAGGTTAAGTCATATATCCCAGCCCCTTTGAGATGTTCTAAATTTCAACGATTTTGGCATGTGGCAGTTGTCCACAAGAAGAAAACAAGGTGTGGCAAATGTGAAGGAGAACACTTGTATGTGAAATGTGTGGAAAGAACAGAATTAAAATGCAGCAGTTCTGAGGGAAAGCACAGTACAGCATACAAATCAGAGAGATATAGGAAATTAAAATTATCCATAAAATATCCTATGCAAAAGCTACCAACACTTATTCACAGTGGAATGTGGAGGAAAAAAATGCAAGTGAGGGAAAATTGCTATTTGTACAACAACACACAGTTAAGGATAGGAAAGATAATATAAGGGGCATAGATGAAGATGTATTGCTTGTAGGCAAAGAGAAATTTATAGTATTTATGATGATTAATTGCACTTTACAGAGAAGGGGTAGTAGATATTATCAGGTACATATATATATGACAGAAGCAAGAAGGGTAATATAAGGAGCATAGATGAAGATGTACTGCTTGTAGGCCAATATCCCTTTATACAAGAATGGGGGTAACAACTGGACATTTAAGAACGCTTTATTAGATGAACATAAAACTGCAATACTTGATGAGAATAACAAAAGCAGCAGAAAAATACATCCATATAGGCCATCTCTCAGACTGCGTTCATGCAGCTTTAAATGAAGGTAATAAGGTAGTTTAAACACATGGTCAGGAATTAAAGAAAACATCTTTTGCACTGGAAAACAAACCTGATGTGAAACATGGTTAGTGAGAACTTATATTTAGACTTTCAGAATATGGTGTGATCAGATGTGACAGAGAAATAAGAGGAGAAAGGGTCTGTATATTTATAAAGGAAAGCCTCTGTTACACTGAACTAAAAGTACACAGCTTTAGTTTTCAGTACAATATGGGTGAGATTCTCTGTAGATTAATAGCATCTTTATTTGAATCGACAACGCTCACAATCCATGTAAAAACTAGAAAATCTAGAATTGAAAGAGTTAGTTAAGGGACCATTATTTGTGGAGAATGAATCCAGGGGAAGAAGGAAAACTGATTATAATGGCAAATGACTGAAAGAGTTCACTGATGTGCATAACCTGGTATTGTTCAATACTGGAACACCTACTAGGTTTAATTAACCAGATGGAACCTTTTCATTTTTAGATCTGGCAACTGCAACAAATAATATAGAAAGTAAATGCAACTGGGAAATCCTGTAAAGAAGATGGAATGGGAAGTGATGACTTCCCTATGTTAATTACACATCCTGGCCAAGGTAATATTGAAAAAATTGAAGGAATTCCTACCTGGATCCTTAAAAAAACAAACTAGGGACTCTTAAAGAGTAAGAGTGTTGAGTGTCTTTGTACCAATGTTATCAGTGATAATCTAGAGTAGTTTCATGATATAATAAAGGGAGTTGTAGCAACAGCCATTCTAGTCATACGTAAGACATCAAAATGTCACAGACTTAAAATGCCAGTTCCCTGATAGAATGAAGATCGAAAAGCAGCAATTATAGAAAGCAATAAGGTACAGAAACAAGCAAAATACAACAAATAGCAAGGACTTAATGAACTATAAAAGATGTAAAGCAGTGGCACAGAAAGTTATTAAGAAGGCAAAAAAAGGAAGTGGGAGACAGTATTGTGGGAAAATCAACAAAGATTCCAAGGTTTAGAAGATATATGAACAAATTAAAAGAATGAACTGGAGATGGAGTAAAGAAACAAATTAATATCTCGTCTTATAGCAAATGGTAAAGTTAAAAGTTCTAACTTGGGAAGAGTGGACAATTTAGAAAAAGAGTTCCAAAAAGTTAGTTGTGATACAAATCAAAGGAAAGAGTTTTGTGAAAAGAAAAAAAAGATTACTGAAGAAAATTATGAATTCTTACATTTCTAGGTAGAATATACAGATGATGTACTGAATGAAAATTTCAGTACCCAGGAACTCAGAAAAAGCTGTAGACAAAAGTAAATATACGGTCCCAGGTAAAGATAGCATATATAAAGCAATGCCGAAGGACTTAGTGGAAGAGAGTTTAAGCGTTTTGTTGAAATTATATAATATATGGGGGAAAGGAATACTACTGGCAAAATGGAAGCAAGCCGTGGTTATAAGATAGGAAAACTTGGCAAATTAGGCACAAACGGGATGCATGTAGATCTATTGCCCTCATATCATGTGTGGGCAAAATTAAGGTGTGACGTTCCCCTCTGCAATCTGGACTGGTTAATCGCTGTGTCATCCAAATCCCTCACTCTTGGAGCCCATCTTTATCCTGCTTTGCTGTGAGAACCTCCACTCCTGGGCAGTTCATGCACAGCCTATAGCATGTAAGTTGCTCCCAACTCAGTGAGTGCCTCTGGTCAGCCACTCATAGACTCATAGGTCAGAAGGGACCAATATGATCATCTAGTCTGACCTCCTGCACAAGGCAGGCCACAAAACCCTACCCATACACATTTATAACAACCCCGAACACATTTATAACAATCCCATCACTCATGGGACTATGTGATGGTATGACCCCAGTCCCAGGTGCAACCCTAGGAACTACCATCTTACAGTGATCAGTGCTGCCTACAGAACATTGCAATCACATATGTTCATCCATTTATCAAATAAATCGATGTGCTACAGCCTTGTCACTTCTAAAGGAGTCTCTAATACACCGTAAACCAAATGCACTGCTTTCAATTAAAAAAAAAAAAAAGAAACAAATTTAGTACATAAGGATTTTAAATAAGTCAGAGGAAAGCAGGTCAGATTTGATGAAGAGAAAATAAAAGGCAAATGGCATTCTAAACTAAGCTTAACCCTTTCAGCAATCTTATACAGTCAGATGACTCTCCCAACAGGTTGGCTGGTCTGCCTCCACCCAAGCCCTACCCTTGTGACTGGCACTTCAGTTGCTTGGTGGTGTTTGTAGATGGAGTCGGGGGGGAGGGCGGATTTTAAAATCTCTCTCTTTTAAAATGTTTCTTCTCCCCTCTCCAATCTTGCCACTCCCACCCACCCCGCCAATTTCAGGTGCCTAACATTGTCTGTATATGGTTCCTTTCATGCTTTTAGTCACTGTGGTACTTTGTGGATTCATTTGTTGACATCTGGGCCAGTCCTTAGTTCCTGGAACGCTGAGCTGGGTTGTTCTATACAAGTCCTAATGAGGTGTGAATTGCTTTTCAGCTCTGTAGAGTTTTGCCTAGCTCAATCTTAAACCATCAGACACATATTTGGGAAAATTACATAGCGAAGCCTCATAACCATACATATGATCTTGCAACAGATATATTACTATAAACAATGTTCAGTATGCCAGGAGCAGTCCAAAAACATTTTACATTACATACTTTGCATTAAACAATACAGTTACACTATAAGGGTGAACATGAATGATACACAATTCCATCATAAGGGTGTACAAGAAGGTTCAATGTGCCACATATGGAAAGAGTGATAAATGAGAGATTAGTAGCATACTGGGAAAATGAAATTATAAAGTGTGTACAAAATGGTTTCTGGAAAGGAAGATCATATAGTATGCTTTGTTGCACAGTTGATCATATTGTAAGATTAGAAACAGAAATGCAAAAAACATGGGAAACAGAGTTTACTCTAGCAGTCTCTTTGAACACTGAAAAAATGTATGACATGCTATGGAGGGAAAGCTTCCTGTACCAACTAGCTGCAACTGGAATAAGAGGAAGAATGTTCTTGTGAATAAAAGACTTCTTTAGTGATAGAACCATATGTGTCAGGGCGAGGGTGACTTTGTTGAATATTTATGAATTTATTAATAGCACTCCACAGGGGAGTGTTATCAACCCATCTCTGATTAATATTATGATTAATGATCTCCCAGAGAGTATACGGGCAGCATTAGGTATTACTTTATTTGTGGATGACTGTGCTACATGGGTCAAACATAGAAGATGTAAGAGAGCTGTGGAGAGAACCAATGAGGCTCTCGGGGATTTCAGAATGGGGAGATATTTGGAGATTTAAGTTCTCACTTGCTAAAACAAAGTGAATGATCTTCACAAAAGGAAGATTGGGGAAGAATGGAACCTATATCTCTAGACAGTTAATAATTTTACTATCTGTATTTTTCTATCTTAGGAATTATGTTTAACTAACTAACATGGAAGGGTCATATAGATAATAATAAGACTAAATGTAAAGATAGGATGAAGCTCCTTAAAAGTATTGCAGGGAACAACTGGGGTTCAGATAAGAATACACTGCTGATACTGTATAGGGCATTAATAATACCAGTTACAGATCATCGATGACAAGTCTTTAAATCAGCTTCTAAATCAGCCACTAAAAAAATTAGATCCAATGCAAGACCAAGCTCTTTAAATCAAGTGGTACAAGTATTATGACTCCATTGTGTAAGTTGCAGGTAGCAACTGGAGAAATGCCTATAAATTAAAATATGAAATTGTTAACCTTAGCTCAAAATGTTAAATCTAATAGAAATAGTGAAGATAAAGAATACTAAACAAATATGAGGACTTTTGGGAATTAGATAGACAAGAAGTAAGTGGCTTCTTGTCATGGCAGCTCTAGGGATTAGCTCTCTTCCTGGTCCAATGCTTCCCCTTGTGTCTCTCCACCTGTTGTCCTCTCTCTCTCTCTCTCTCTCTCTCTGTCTCTGTGACACCTCTTTCGCTGCAGGAGTTGCACCTTCCTCTTCATGGCTTGGCCCTCCAGCCAGATCACTATGGGGGTTCCCCTTGCAGGGTTCAGCATCTCACTGGACCCAGTGTCCAGGCAATGACACTCTGTCAGTGGTTGGCAGGGGACCTGGGCCCACCCATGATACCCGGGTTCCAGTGCAGGGACCCTACAATACACAGCCAAATTCTGTCAATCCCCAACCTTGGTGCTTACTCCCTGGGTTGCTTCCTACTTGTCTCCCACACGCTTTTCTTCTCCACCCTTCTCTCTTCAGGGTATATCCCTTCCTCAGGGCCAGGATTCCCAGAGTTCTGCTCTTTTCCTGGGTTTCATCCTTCCCTCACTAATGCACAGAGGATGGACATAGACTTCCTCCTTGCAGTCTTTTCTATTGCTGGCATTCTGCCTTTATTCTAGCTCAGCCCATATGTGCTCAGGTGAGCTTCATCCTCCAAACAGGGCTTGCTTCTCCATCTTTATCTCCTCATGTGGATTGGCTCTTTGAGTTTCCTTAACTCTTTCAGGATTGGAGTGGGATGAACACCCTACCACAGTGCCATAAACTCCCACATGCTTACAGGGTCAAAAGGTGGGTAAAAGACTTTAGTGAAAAAGAAGGTCTGTAAGAAATTAATTAAAATATTTACTCATGGGAAATCGAATTATTGATGGATGGCTGCCTCTCCAGATATGGATTTTGAATTAGACAATAAAACAGAGGGAAGAGCAGGATTGCCAAATATGACGACTATGATTTGAGTTCATACGTGGCAAATGGGTTCAGCATTGCTAAATCTATACTGGAGGCTCTAGAGATGACAGCACGGGTAGAGTGAGAATGGCTTTTTGTATCCCTGAATTGGAACTAAGATCTATAGAACTGTCCAATTTTGTGGCCATTATGATGACCGAATTGATGGGCATAATTTTGGCAGTGACCTGGATAAAGGATGTATGCCCAACTATGACTGTTAACCTATCTGACTTTTTAGTAAGTACAATAAAGTTTAGAAAGGGAGCCTCAGAAACCAGGAATGACTTAATGAATGATATACTTAACTTCTTAACTATGGGGATAGTACACTTGACCATATATATAGTTATAGTGTGGATACCAGGCAATGAAATGGCAGATAAAGCATTAAAAAATGCATTAAAAATGAGGACGTTGTTATAAAGATCCCTCTGAGTAAACAGGACATAAAAAGTGTGGTTAAGAGAGAATTTAAGACATGGCAATAATTATGGACCAAAGAGGGAAAAAATGATGAAGATTTTATGAAATATGTTCTAAATTTGAGTATAATGATACATTTAATAACTATGATAGAAGTGAAGTAATTATATTAAGAGCGGTAACAGGTCACTGTGACCAGAATGGTAATTTATATTTACTAAACAAGCACAAAGATGAGTTGCACAATACATGCTAAGTCCAAGAAACAGCTGAACATCTTCTGTGGCAATGCAGAAAATGATACAAAAGAGAGATTCTTTATGAAGAACTGAGATGCGTCAAGGCGAAAAAATACTTTCTGAAAGGATTGGTAAGAGTCCCAGGAAAGTGAGAGAGCATGAAAAAAGCACTACTTCTCTTTTTTAAGGAAACAGGACTGGGTGAGAGGATGTAGATGCTTATGTGAAAACTGTGGTAAGTGAAGATTATAGACTCGTGCTGAGGCTGCTGCACCATAAAATGATAAGAAAAGAAAAGGGAAGGAGAGGAAAAAAGAGGGCTGCAGTGTGGAAACCTGCAGCTACTCTTTGGGCTGAAAGAGGGGAAAGGAAAACCTTCTTCCTTACATCTGGGCTGAATGTGGCCCTAGATGTACACAGCTCTTCATGCCCTACTTAAATTATGCATGATCATTCTGTGCTCATTAGTAATTATTTCAATACCTCTTAACATAAATTAATCAGTTATGAAAGTTATGGATTTGATTCTTTGACTCTGTTTTATATCCTCCTCCAATTCTCATTGCAGTTTAGATTGCATACAGCAATGGCTTTTTCTTCCATTATGGATGCTCCACTTCTTCCTGTCATACATAGGTCTCCTTCCATATCCTGAGATGTGGTGTTTATAGATGAATTTGTTGGTATTTGAATCAAATAACTGATGTCAGCCAAATCTTCAACAGTGCTTGCATTTCCCCCTTTGGGTGCATTCAAGACAACATTTTACATTAACCAGTGTTTGGTCATTCCATTGCTGAACACCTTGCCTATGGTCACTCTTCAGGATCTGAGCCTCTTTCTGTTTCACCTTTTGAAATAATCATAGAATCATAAACTCATAGAAGTTTAGGTCTAGAAGGGACCTTGAGAAATCTTCTAGTCCGGTCCCCTGCACTGATATTATCTAGACTATTCATGACAGTTGTTTTTCTAACATGCTCTTCCAATGACAGAGATTACACAGTATCCTTAGGCAATTTATTCCAGTGCTTAACTACCCTGACAGTTGAGAATTTTTTTCTGATGTCCAACCTAAACTTTTGTTGCTGCAATTTAAGCCCATTGCTTCTTATCCTATCCTTAGAGGTTAATGAGAACAATTTTTTATTCTTCTCCTTGTAAAAACCTTTTTGTACTTGAAAACTGTTAGCATGTCCCTCCTCAGTCTTCTTTTCACCACACTAACCAAATCCAACTTTTTCAATCTTTCCTCATAGGTCATATTTTCTATACTATTAATCATTTTGTCGCTCTCCTCTGGACTTTCTAGACTTTGTCCATATCTTTCCTGACATGTGGCACCCAGAACTGGACACAGCACTACATCTGAGGCTTTATCTGTGTGAAATAGATGGAAGAGTTACTTCTCATGTTTTTTCTTACAACACATCCCTGAACATTTTCTTTTTTTGAAATCATGTTACATTGATGATTTTGATCCACTATAACCCCAGATCCTTTGCCTAGAAAAGAGTACTCTGGAAGTCATTTTCCATTTTGTATGTGAGCAATTGATTATTTCTTCCTAAGTGGAGTACTTTGCATTTGTCACTATTGCATTTCATCCTTGTTGCTTCAGACCATTTCTCCAGTTTGTCCACATAATTTTGAATCTTAATCCTATCCTTCAAAGCACCTGCAATCCCTCACAGCTTGTTATCCTCTGCAAGCTTTATAAGGGTACTCTCTATGACATTATATAAATCACTGATGAAGATATTTAACAAAAACTGACCCAGGACCAATTCCTGCATGACCCCACTTGATATGCTCTTACAGCTTGACGGTGAAACAGTGATAACTACTCTCTGGGAATGGTTTTCCAAGCAGTTATGCACCCACTTTATAGTAACTCAATCTGGGCTGTATTTCCCTAGTGTGTTTATGAGAAGGTCATGAGAGCCAGTATCAAAAGCCTTACTAAAGTCAAGATATACCACATCTACTGCTTTTCCCCCTCTATCCACAAGTCTTGTTACCCTGTCAAAGAAGGCTGTTAGTTTGATTTGACATGATTTGTTCTTAACAAATCTATGCTGACTGATATTTATTACCTTATTATCCTCTAGGTGTTTGCAAATTGATTTCTTGGTTATTTGCTCCATTATCTTTCTGGATGCTGAATTTAAACAATTTGGTCTGTAATTCCCCAGATTGGCTTTATTTTCCTTTTTAAAGATTGGCACTATATTTGCCCTTTTCCAGTCCTCTAGAGTCTCTCCTGTCTTCCATAACTTTTCAAAGATAATCACTAAAGGCTCAGATATGTGCCCAGTCATCTCCTTGGGTATTCTGTGATGTATTTCATCAGGCCCTTGTTGCTTGAAGACATTTAACTTGTCTAAGTAATTTTAAGCCAATTCTTTCCCAATTTAATTTAATTCTTCAGCTGCTACCTCATTTTCACAGATGTTCATCATGTTAGATGTCCAATTGCTACTAAACATTTTGGTGAAAATTCCAGAGCCTACAAACTTTTTAATTTACTCTCCCATTTAATCTGTTCCCCGTGCTTGGTTTCTTTTGTTTTATCATTTTCTTTTAAGAAAACACTTGAGAATGGTAGTGTAACTTTATCATTCAATTCATCTCTTTTGGATAAAATCGAAGTACTTGTTCTTTGGTTCAGCAAAGCACTTAAGGCACCTAAGCATGTGCTTAAGTGCTTTGCTGAAGAGGGATGGGATTATTCAGATGCTTAAAAGCTTGACTGAATCAGGACCTTTTTGCATGAGACTAAGTAGACGTTGGAGGGCTAGAATTACAACAACCTTAAATTTGTTCTACAGCTTCTACTCACACTATGCCAAGTCAAATCTGCTCCTTATTTGCCCCTTCATATGGGATTTTAGGATCACTAGATCTGTGCAGATTCAGATCTCATGATGTGATCCTCACAAGAAGCAGAAGCTGTAGTACCTCTTTGCACATCTGGTTCATCCTCAGTCCTGTTGTTGGACTTACAGAAGGATTTTCTGCACCACAAGTGAATTTTATCCTTATGTTCACATCCGCTTTCAGCCAAGGATCTCACAGTATTGTACAATGGTGAATACAGGCTGTTATACACTTTTTTTACATTTGCGGAACAGAACAATCAAGTGACTTGCCTGAGATGACACAAGAAGTCTGAAGCAATGCAGAGAATAGAACCCAGGTCTCTGGACTCCAAGTCCCCACTAGACTGCTTCCTACCAAGTTACTGCATGGTACGAGAGTGCTGTGGTTGGTGGGAGGTGGTTGATGACCATGTTCAAGAAGCTGCAGAAGGGCTGAGCCCATCTGGGAGACGGAGGGAGGTGTCGCTTCTCTGCCCTCTTGGCTGCATGACACTTGCAGTGCTGCTGCCACTTCACCTGTTGATGTTCTGCTTGCTGAGTGGCCTCCCAATGCTCAGAGAGCAGTACTTAAAGGGTGCCAAAGAAAGTTCAGAGAGGGTGCCATTTTTCCTAAAGCCAGCCCAGTCCTTATCCATTTTTCTTTTCTCGGTGGTTTCAAATTTCCAGTAGCCACTTCCTTTCCAGCACATAAACAAGATTTTAAATGCAACCACGTTATTATTTTCATAGTGCATAAATATCTAAAATGTCAACATTTGCTAGCCGATACCACAGATATCTCCTTCTCCACGTACAATGAAAAAAAATGTAATCTCAAATAACACTGAAAGTTAACTACTGGCAAATGCTAATGCTTTAGTAACTGAATGTGTGAGTAACAGAGATACAAACATCCATACATAGTATAATTTTTTTATTTGTATAATCAGTTTATAAATCAAACCTACCTAATGATGCAACTGCTCCATCCTTTTAAAGCTTTGGACTCAAAGGATAAAATCTTGATCCCACAGAAGTCAATGGCAAAGTTCCTATTGATTTCAGAAGGGCTGGTGTTCACCCAAATAACCTAAGTGGCTGTCTAATCCTACAGATAATGTTAGAGATATCTTAGAAAACAGCATGTATATGGTATGTGTATATTTGTCCCGGTGTACATAGAGAGAGAGAGAGAGAGAGAGAGAGAGAGAGTGTGTGTGTGTGTGTGTGTGTGTGTGTTTAAAAGAAATTGATTCAGGTTCCTGCCAGATTGAGAACATTGGCTTCTGTTTTGCTCATGGTTATGCTGAAGATGCTCAAGAAAATGAAAAGATCTTTCTCTCTTTTGTAGAGGGGGAAAGAAAATCTGTTTGTTTTGTTCTGGACTGTGTCATGCTTGGAATGAATTATCTAACAGTGAACTATAGAGACAAAGATGCAGAAGGTGGCATCTCTGTTTTGTTTCGTTTCACTCCTGTGACAGAATAAATCTACCTCTGCAGTGTGAGAGCCAATACAGGACTTGGCTAGCTATTAATTCTCTTCAATAAGAGTTGATATAGACAGATGTCTGATTAAAAAAAATACTAGATAATTTGATTTTTGCTTAGGAAACCCTCTTTAGTTTTCCCTACTCTCTTGCTGCTGTTTTTAAATCCTCTTCATGTTAATCCAACAATGAAAAACACACCTTTCCTGATGGTTTAATGTTAAAGCTATATCTATTTATTATTGATATGGCTTCATCCAGTTGTAGGATGAACAGATGACTCAGTTTTATATGGACAGTCCCAATATTTGGGGCTTTTTCTAATATAGGCACCTATTACCTCCCACCCTCTGTCTGGTTTTTTTACACTTGCTCTCTGGTCACTCTGTACAGTTGTAGAAACAGTATTTTCTGTTATCTATTCTCTGTTTATCACTATTATCTGTTACCTACTATTATCAGTAGATTCAGTATGATCACTGAAGAATCAGAAAGCTGCCCTCTTGTGTATCTTCTGATGTAGGGTTCCAACCTAGCAGACTTTGCCAATGTATTCCATGGATAATACCCTTTGTTGGTATATAAAGGATGCATGTTCTGTGTTTTGGAGGAGTCATGTGTTTTTTCAAGGTTCAGTTGTTCCACAACTTATAATGTCTCTTATTCAGCAGCTCCTCTTGCTACCTAGATCAGGCAGGAACAATGTATAATGACTCCATAAAGTTGTTGATGCTGAAAAATATTAGCAGATGCTTTCTGAGCCAGCTCATGTGATATTTTTTTTTTTAAATCAAGTTTCTTTTTTAAGTTTTTCTCCATATAGCCTATCTCCATCTCACCATGAAGAAAATCCACATTTATCAATATCCCCATCGCTACCATAGATCATTGCTACACTATGGGAAATGTAACAGCATAGGTACAGCACTGTAGTTATGCCAGCATAACCCCATAGTCTAAATGCAGCCTCCAACAATAGCAGAGGTGTTTTGCTTGCTGTGGAAGCTCCATCTCCCAGAGTGATGGTAATTAGGTTGAGGGAAGCATTCTTCCATTGACCTGATGCCTACATTAGGAGTTAGGTCAACATAGCTTTGTTGCTCAGTGGTATGGATGTTTTGTACCCCTGAGCACCCTAGCTACGTCAACCTAAATTTTAAGACTAAACCATAGTATTTCCCTATACTTAAATAGGAAGTAACTGGCAGTATGGATATTGTGCTGAGATGCTACCAGAAACTGCTAAATATTTATTATCATTGCCTTCTTTGTTTGTTTAATAATATTTGTTTAATAAGAAACTATCCTTATTCTCTTTTTTTCTAGGCTAATAATGGAGCTTAGCTTAAAACAGTGAGAATCCCCATTTGCCTGCCAGCTGCAGATGAGTAGCAATTTCTCTTTTTAATCAGCTATTGACCGGATGCTTTTCTGCACAAAAAGGTGCAAATGCCTCCAGTGTCTGTAGAATTCTATGAGGAAGAACTTGCTACGGGATTTAAAGTACAGCATTTGTATCAGATACAATGGGGAATTGACAGCCAGTGGAGGTGGTTAAATTGGGACACACAAGGTTAAATTTACAGTGCATCAGCAAGCAGAAATAATTTCAGCCATGCAGATAGTCTATACTGGAGAAAATGTGGAATAGTATTGAAATATCCATGCAGGAATAAGAGGGTTTGTAAGGTTTGAAAAGAGCCTGAAAATGTTGACAAATATCTGAACATATCAAAAGGATGTAAAATAAGCATATAATCAGCACAGAACAAATGATATCACTGCCTATGTTCAGACAGAGAAGGGGGTGAATGAAAATAGATGGAATATGGACAAAAGGGTGTAGGTGGGAGCTGGGACAGAGAAGTAGAGAGAAGGAAAGACAGGGAATCTGGGGAAATGTGGAAAAGAGAAGAATGATGTGGAGATGCAATAAGAGAAACTTTTGAACATGATTGAAAAAATGGGACTGCAGAATAAAAATGGCTTGAAAAAGAAAGCGGAAAAGATGCTAGGACACTCTATCAAATATAGAAGGAAACCAAATATCAAGTGAGGGGCAAAGAAAGTAATAAGATCAAAATAGAAGCCGGGAGACAAAGTGAGCCAGATTTTTCCACTGCCTTGCATAATGTGTAGTTATTTATCCTCATGCAAAGTGGATGTAAAGCCCTACTTAGTCAAATGTCTTTTCATTCATATTGAACAGATATAAATGACTAGCCATGGTGCAAGGCAGGGAAGAATAAATCCCACTGATGAATATAATTTTTGTGGTACTGAGAATGTAAATTCACATTCCATGTGTGCCAAAGTAATGCACACACAAGTTAAAAGGGCCCTACTTAGAATTACTATGTTTAGGTGCAAGAGAAGCAAGAAGTTAGTCCTTTAGTAAGGAAACATTACTCTATGTAAGCGGGTCTCTCAGAAGCTAGCATCACCTCTACTGTTAATTAGACCACACCTCTATCTCAAGTGAAAATACAAGTTCTAAGCAGTCTAGCTACTTGAGGTTCGAAGCCAACAGGTTTTGTTGTTGGCTTTCTTATTTGTTTTTGTAAAGTTTGGCAGTCAGTACTTCTCCGGCTGCCAAACCGCACAGGAAAATACCAGATTACTCCTCCTACTTGGCTGCTGTGCTTTCAGAGCAAGATGCACTGCTTTCTGATTTAGGAGGATAAATTGGGAGTATTTACATAGCTCTGAGCTTACTGTAGCTCTTTCAGTAAAAGTTAAGACTTGATGGCAGCCAAATTTCCTGCAAAACTAAGCAGCTGAGTGGGATGGAGGGCCCTTGGGAAAATATATTATAGGCTTTGTCTGCCTTTGCTGCTAAGGACTTTGTCAATTTCTTCAAAAGTCATTACCCATAGGGGGAAGGTTGTTTGCTGCGAGGGCAAAATTACTTTAACAAATTATGAACCCACTTGAATAGCATGACTTTGGAAGTTTGACTGTAGCTTTAATACTGTTAGGTTCACTTTGCACTTAAAAGGTACTGCGGGGAAAGAAAGAGCAGGAGGGGGGAGAAGAATATGTAGTGAACCATTATGTGAGAAATGAAGCATAGATCAGGAAGAAAATGTGCTGAGAAGGGGAAATAAATTTGACTGGAAAAAAGATTATGCCATGGTACAGAGAGGATGGGTTGTGTGTTGGTTAGGGCATTAGCTTGGGAGAGAAGAGTTTAGTTCCTTGCTCTGTCACTGACTTCTTGTATGACCTTGGCTAAGTCATTTAGCCTCCCTGTGCCTCAGGACTCCATCTGCAAACTGGGGCTAATAGTATTTCCCTATCTCAAAGAGATGCTGTGAGGATAGAACTTTTAATGTTGTGGGGTGCTCAGACACTATGGAAACTGGGGCCCTATAAGTAGCTGAGATTAGATAAATTGACTCACACTTTGAAGGAAAAAATTAGTTTAATTAATCAAAAAAAATGTTAAGCTTGTTTTATGAACATCAAATAGTTTATTGTGTGAACAACACTTTTTAGGAATAAACTGCTTAGGTTTCACTACATTCACAAGTAGTGATATGCTTCTGTTCACTTTGGATTATTACTCAGATTCAGCTATTTTAATTCCAGAAGAGAACATTATGATCCTGCATAACACAGACTATAGAACTTCACTCAGTAATTCATATTTTAGGCCCAGTAAGTTAGTTGGTTCCTACATTAAGTCCCAAGCATCCAATATTAATTTAAAGATGGATAATCCATCTCAGGATCTGTTAAATTTAAACAATGAGAGTTTCTTGCCCTCATGCTTGCAGAATAAAATTTAAAAGCATGATTTCAGGACATCCTCAAAGCCCAGAAAGGTTTTTTTTTAAAAAAATCAAAAATCAAAATTTGTGTTTTGGGTTTTGTTTTTTTTTTAACACAATTTATTGGTTTTGGTTGCCTGACACATGATTTTTGAGAGCACTGTACTTGCAGTACTGAGTATGTGAAACTCCTCTTCAGTGAGGGAAGGGCTTTGAAAGAAACAAAATCAAATCAAAAGGCCACATCCTCAGCTTGTGTAAATTTTCAAACAGAGTGAATGTTCTATTTTCTTCAGTGGAGCAATTCCAGTTTGCACTAATTGAGGCTCTAGCCCAAAGAAAAAAGGAAAGGAGTGCAAAAGGAAAGGAGGAAAGTGCAAAGCCAAGAAAAAGGCCAAGCCTAAAGTTTTGAAATGAAAGATGAAGTGGCCAGATCTTGCAAGTCTGACTTCAGGCATGGCTCTCCTCTTTAATTCTTTAGAATGGAAAAATAAGAAAAAGACCAAATATTAAATTAGAGAGAAAAAGTGATGTGTAATCGCAACACATATGAAGATCCAGAGAAGACAGATACACAATATGTTAATAGAAAACAAGCTGAATAGGAGACAGAAAAATCTTCTTAGAATTTCAGATAGTCTGCTCTGCCATTCCCATAACATTTGTAATTGGACCAAACTAGACTTCCTCATATTAATTTGTTAGAAATTAAATTTAAAGTACTAAAAGTTTTCACAAGCCAGAACATGTGTTTCTGTAGCTAAAGCAAGTGAGATAGGCAAGAAAACACTTGGGGAGTAATACTTTTGGTCTTGAAACATTCAGGAAGTAACTTACTTTTCTGTCACTCATGGGCCATTACAAATAAAATGTTTGTTATATCCACTCACATTTTCTGTGCTCCATGTTCTGAAATATTGCATATGGATAACTCACTAAAATATGACATTTGTGAAGATCTCACAACCTCATTACAAATGCATTTGTGTTTGTGAGCCTAGTGAGAAGTTACTTTACTTTCTATGCCCTCTATTTTACAAAAGTTTTAGGTGCTAATTGGGACTATAAAATGATATACCTGGATATGTTTATAACTGATCTTATTGTACATTTTACAAGACTGCTTTCTCAGGACCACTTCTCATAAAGAAACTTCGGGCCTGATTTGATTTTTTTTTTTCCCCCCTCCACATTGTGTTGTCATTTATTCCATTGCAAAGTAAAGATAAAAATCCACCATTCTGATTTGGTAGACTATTATATGCACTTCGTGCTCTTCTGCCATTTACATATGTGCAAAATTAATGCACAAAGTGCAGGACAATGTTGAATTGGGCGATTCAGGTTATAGCTACACTGCAGTAAAAAACTCATGGTGACCAATGCCAGTTGACTTGGGTTTAAGGGGCTCAGCGTAAGGGACTGTTTAATTGCAGTGTAGATGTTTGGGCTTGGGCTCTATGACCCTGCAAAATCAGAGGGTTCCAGAACTTGGGCTACAGCTGGAGGCGAATCTCTACACTGCAATTAAACTGCCTCTCAGCTGAGCATTTTGAGCACAAGTCAGTTGGCACAGGCCAGCCAAGGGTTTTTAATTACAGTGTAGACAGGCCCTCATTTGCTAAAGTATCTGACTAAAGCAGAGAAAATATCTGTGCAACATTTGTTGCTCTTAGTCCATGTTGTGGGGAAAGTTTATGGGTAGCACTTGAAGTGTGAAGTAGTGATAGTTGCAGGTGGGAAATGCAAGTTTTACTCACTTTGCTCTTACAAGGGTTATGAATATTAAAATATTTTTACTTAAATTTTTGGCGTTTACTGGAAGGCTTTTACATATTAATTTCAATACTCTCTCCTAAAATGTTTGGATAACATGTATGGATGTATTAAATCCTCAGATTTATATAATTTTAAACTGAAAAAAGTTAATAAAAATTCCACTGTCCATCTTCCCTTTTTCCCAGTGTAATTGGAAAAGTACTTAGGTGGAGATTTGTTCAGTTTCAGGAGAAATGCAATTGTGCTAACTTGTCATGGGCCTTTATTTTTTTCCTTCATATTTCAAGCCATATGCAAGATGCTACATAGTTAAGGTGAAGTTTTAAGTCTTAACTATGCACTTCCTGATATATAAATTACTTTTGATTTCTGTATCTGATTATTGCATAATCTAGTTTTCAGCATGAAATTTCCTTGGTTTTATTAAATTTAAAACTCCTCTTTCAATTTATATTAAGTTCCTCTTCGTAGAATTATTTATCCCAAAGCCTTTTAAACACAGGTCGTGCTTTCATATGGCATCTCTAATCCATGTAATGCTTTACCTTTGCTATCTTAAACATTGGGCCAGCACATCATTCTTATTTCCCTTGAGGATACCTGTTACCAGAATTCTATTATGTATATAAAATATTTTTTAGATTAAATGTTCGCAATTAGCATAGCTCTCAATATAATCTATGAAACAGGATTACTGGCCTAGTGGATGGTGGGAGGGAACTGTAGATGTGATTATATTTTGATTTTTAGTAAGGCTTTTGACAGAGCCCCATCTGACATTCTCATTAGCAAACTAGCGAAAGATGGTCTAGATGAAATTATACAGTGAGTTTATTACTGATTTAAAGATTGTAGTTAAAGAGCAATTATCAATGATTCACTATCAAACTGGAGAACATATAGAATCATAGAATATCCAGGTTGGAAGGGGCCTCAGGTGGTCATCTAGTCTAACCTCTTACTCAAAGCATGACCAACCTCAACTAAATCATCACAGCCAGGGCTTTCTCAAGCTGCACTTCAAAATGTCTAAAGATGGAGATTCTACCACCTTTCTAGGTAACCCATTCCAGTGCTGCTTCACCTGCCTACTGAAAAAGTTTTTTTTCTAATATCCCACCTAGATTTCCCCCCGCTGCAACTTGAGACCATTGCTCCTTGTTCTGTCATCAGCCACCACTGAGAACAGCCCAACTCCATCCTCCCTGGAATGCTTTTTCAGGTAGCTGAAGGCTCCTATCAAATCGCCCCCGCATTCTTCTCTTCTGAAGACTAAACAAGCCTATTTACCTCAGCCTCTCCTCATGAGTCATCCCCCTAATCATTTTGTTGCCCTCCTCTAGACTCTCTCCAATTTGTCTACATCCTTTTTGTAGTGTGTGTGTGGGGGGGTCTGTTGTATAAATTTAAATGAAACAAATGGGCCAAAGGTGTTAACATGACCCAGTCACTGACCAACATTAAACAGTATTAAACAAAGTTTGGGGTTTGGTAGAAAGAGATCTCAGCCTGCTTAGTACCATGTCAATTACATCATTAAAAATCCTTTTAACCTTTAATAAAGATGCAGATAAGAAGGGAAAAACAATTAAGGCCTTTGAAATGTAAAGTATTAAATAAAGCTTTCATTTTTTTTAAAATTATTTTTCCCTTTCCCTTTAGTTGGAGAGAATTTTTTGAGAAGGAAAAGACCTCTGCTTGTTTGACAGTCTCTGAGATAGTCTCAAAGAGGATAATAACTGGGGAAAAGAGAAGAAGTTAGTTGAGACAAACTGGAGCTGTTGTTGATGCTGCAGTTAAAGTCTGGTCCCGTTTTATCTCAGGAGGTGTTTAGGATTCACAAGTGTTGGTAGAAATGGTGATGTCACCTGTATCCCTTTCTCTGGCCTGGTCTGGTCAGGACATCCTTCAGAATTTGGCCTAAGAAGTTCCGGGGTCAGGAAATGGAAGTAGTAGCCATAATGGTGAAGCTAGCCTCTGTCGGTTCTTCCTTCATATCCCTGCAAAGTCTTTCTTTAGGGACCCAAAAATAAAGTGACAGGTGTAATAGCCAGTCCCTTCCTATGTCCACCAATTAGGCCTATGTTCATTTGGTTAATTTCTGGTTCCACAGGATAACTTCAGTGCAGTCCTTGAGTTATGTCAGTAGGCCTTTTTTGTTTAGACTAATTCAGTCTGCCTCCCTTTTGTATCTTTTCCATTTGTTATTAAAGGGATATTTTATGAACTTCCACATACTTTTCACATTAAGTATTACAATTTGGGTAAATTTTTAAGCCCAAGTTGTTACAACAGGTCCTGCAGGATTCTGTCCTTAGTTTCATGCTAGTCAATATTTTCATTAAGGACTTGGACGATGGAGTGGAGAGTGCGCTTCAAAATTTGCAGATGACACCAAGATGGGAGAGGTTGCTAGCACTTTGGAGGACAAAATTAGAATTCCAAATAACACTGACAAATTGAATATCTGGTCTGAAATCAGTAAGATGGAATTCAATAGCGACAAATGTAAAGTACTACACTTAGACTATGTGTACGTTATGAGCTAGAGACGTTAGGTCCTTGATTGTGAACACATACTCACATTAGCTCTCATTGAGTTAGTGTAAGTATAAACAGCAATGTAGCCACATTAGCACAGATAGTGGCAGAGGAGACATGGCTCAGGAGATTTCTATAACCCCTATTCATCCCTATCTGACTCTTGCCAGTTAGAACTTAAGATGTTCCTGAGTCACAGTCTTGAGAAAAGAAGACTGATCAGAGACCTGATGAATTTTCAGATATGTTAAAGGCTCTTATAAAGAAGATGGTGATCTATTCTTCTCCATGCCCACTAAAGGTAGGACAAGAAGCAATCAGCTTAATCTGCAGCAAGGGAGACTTAGGTTAGATATTAGGAAAAACTTTCCAACTATAGGATAGTTCCAAGAAAAATTGTGGAATCCCCATCATTGGAGGCTTTAAAGAATAGGTTACACAAGTACCTGTCAGGATGATCTTGAATTACTTGGTCCTGCCATAGTTCAGAGGGCTGGAGAAGATGACTTCTCAAGAGCTCTTCTAGATCTATATTTCTATGATTCTATGAAATGTAAAAATGAGAGTATGAATTACAAAGAAGAATATTAAGAAAGAAATTAATACAATCAAGCTTGCCCGCAAAGAGTTCTCCAAGAGATAGGCAGTTAACAAGATGATGTGCTGCCTTCCCAGAGCCAAGACAAAAGACATCACTCTAAGATTGAGGATAGGCTTCTGAAGTCAACATGCAAAGATCCATTGGTAATGGTTCATATTAGCACTAATGATACTGTATCACAGGACCATTCACAGACAATGGATGACTTCAGGGAAAGTATGTTGAAGAAGAATGTCCAAGTGATCTTCTCTGAGATCCTTCCTGTACTTCAAGTGAAGGAAGGCAGAAGATTATGGATGTGAACCACTGTCTAGGTAAATGGAATAGGGTGGAGTGGCTTGATTTTTGTGGAACATTGGTTCATCTTCTATGGGAAGTTGGTTTGTATAGTTTGGATGGCCTCCACCTTGGTAGAAAGGGAAACAATCTTCTCCAGAAAGACTGGCTATAGTAGTCAGGAGGACATAAACTAATAGCAAAAAAGGAGGGTAAAAAGAAGGAAGATATTAGCATTCAACACAAATGCAAAACATTGAGAACAAAATTACTCATGGAACCCAAAAACCTGAAGAGAAGAAATTCCTGAATTGCCCATACAGCAATGCTATGATTGTGGATAACAATCAAGAGGAATTAAAATTGCTCATAAATTCAGTCTGCTTGGTATTAGTGAAAGCTGGTGGGATGATTTGCACAACTGGGATGTTAAAATCAATGTCTATAACCTATTTATGAAGGATAAGGTGGGCAAAAGGAGAAAGGGAATAGCACTTGTGTGTGTGTGTGTGTAAACAAATGAATGGGAAGGAGAAGCCAATAGTAATGAATATAAATTAGAAATTGCAGAAAATTGATAAGTGAAGCAAATTGGATGCAAGGACAAATCTATGATTAGCAGAATTAAATACAATAAGGTATTTTTTAAAAATAGGAGTAAGAAAAGGAATCCTGAGAATGGTATTAGTCCAATACTAGATTGAAATGGTAGAATTATCAATAATAATGCAAAAAAGAAGTGCTCAATAATTATTTCTGTTCTGTATTTGAGGAGAAAACAGATGAAACAGTCTCATATGGTGGTGATAACACTTTCCATTCTACTGCTCTCACTGGAGGATGTTAACCAGAAGCTGCTAAAGTCAGACATTTTTAAATCAGCAGGTCCAGATAACTTGCATCCAACTGTTTTAAAAGAGCTGCCTGAGGAGTTCACTGGACTGTTAATGTTGATTTTTTCAGTAAGTCATTGGAGCACTAGGGAAGTTCCATGAGACTGGAAGAAGATAATGTTGTGCCAGTTTTTAAAAAGAATAAACAGGTGACCTGGATAATTATAACCCTGTCAGCCTGACCTCAATCTCAGGCACAATAATAGAGCAGCTGATACAGGACTTGATTAATAAAGAATTAAAGGAATATAATATAATTAATGCAAATCAAATGGGTTTATGGAAATAGATCCTGTGAAACTAACTTAATATCTTTTTAAATAAGATTACAAGTTTGGTTGATAAAGGTAATAGTGTTTATGTAGTATACTTAGACTTCTGTAAGGCATTTATTTGGTACCGTATGGCACTTTGATTAAAAACAAATTAGAATGATATAAAATTAACACGGCATACATTAAATGGATTAAAAATTGGCTAATGCATATCTCTTGAAATGTAACTATAATTGGGGAATTGTCATCAAGTGGGTGTGTTTGATGGGGACCAAAAGCGATCAGTTCTTGGCCACTGTTTCAGAGTGATTTGGATCATTTGGTAAACAAATGCAAGAAAATGAAATGTGTTTTAATATGTCTAAAGGTAAGTGTGCACATCTAGGAACAAAGAATGTAAGCCATATTTACCAGATGGGGGACTTTATCTTGGGGAAGCAGTGATTCTGAAAAAAGATTTAGCAGGTGTGGTGGATAATCAGCTCCCAGGGAGGTGCTGTGGCCAAAAAAGCTAATATAATTGTGGGTGCAACAGTGGGAATTTTGAGTAAGAGTAGAGACTTTATTTTACCTCTGTGTTTGACATGGTGCAAGTGTGGCTGCAACGTTGTGTCCAGTTCTGGTGCCCAATTGAAGAAACATATTGATAAATTGGAAACTGTTCAGAGAAGAGCCATAGGAATTATTAAAAGATTAGAAAACATGCCTTTTGAGGGTATGTATACACAGCAAAAAAAAAAAAAAAAAACTCCATGGCTGGCCTATGCCAACTGATTTGGGCTTGCAGAGCTGAGACTAAGTATCTGCTTTATTACTGTGTAGACTTCCCATCCCACAGGATCCTAGAGCCCAGGCTCCAGCCTGAGCCCAGAATTCTACATAGCAATTAAACAGCCCTTCAGTCAAAGTCCAAGCCCGAAGTGGCTGGCACAGGCTTGCCACAGGTTTTTCTAAGCTGTGTAGACATACCCTTAGTGATAGACTCAAGGACCTCAAACTAGTTAGCTGAACAAAGAGAAAGTTAAGGTATGTCTTGATTGCCATCTGTAAGTATTTACCTGGGGAGCAAATATTTAATAATGTGCTCTTCAGTCTAGCAGAGAATGGTATAGCAGAATCCAATGACTAGAAGTTGCAGCTAGATAAATTCAGACTGTAAATCAGGCATATATTTTTAACATTGAGAGTAATTACCCACTGCAGCAATTTACCAAGGATCCGGAGGATTCGCCATCCATGACAATTTTAGAATCAAGATTCAATGTTCTTCTAAAAGATATGCTTTAGAAATTATTTTAGGAATGTTCTATGGCCTGTGCTATATAGGAGGTCAGACTAGATGATCAGAATGGTTCTTTCTAGCCTTGGAACATAATATTAAGATTGTACTTCTCAGAATGAGGAGATTTTTATTCTGTAAAGTGTCATTTACAGTCTTTGTCTGTATTGTATTCCGGCTTCATGAGAAACAAATATTTAACTTCTCCAACTTCAGCGTAAATGAAACCTGTGTTCTTAAATAAACTGAGTTTGGTCAGTATCTTGCAGCCATTCAGTAAATAATACCTGATATTACAGTGGCTAAAATCGAAAGGAGTATCCAAATATTATTCACACAATTCTATTCTTTCATCAGTCATGCCGAAGAGTAGTCTGCAAATGAAACTTACACAGAAATGCCATCTGTCCCCTCTCGAGGAGAAATGACACCTTTACAGCTAAATGGGGGAAAAAGCAAACAAAAAACCCAACTTTGTAATTAATAAGCCACTTAGAATTAAAAAACAAACTCCTACTCTTTGATAGAAACAAAAATTGTTACTTTAAATCTAATAATTTTTTTCATAAGAAAGTTTAATGAGTTGTTCTGACATTCCCTTTGATCCTGCATATTTTTCAGGTCTCTGCTATGAGATTCTTTTGCCGACTTCCAGCCAGCTGTTCAGTGAGCCTATATCTGGATGCATCTGGCAAACAGCATATATGAGATGCAGGGCTAGGCTTTTATGTTCGCATAATAAGAGGGGCAAAGCACCACAGAAACATTTGTCCTCTAAATGTTTCCCTTTTGTTAAGAAAAATGGTTCTCATCAGTGCTTCACCCATTCCCAGGAGATGCAACTGATTCAGGATTAAAAAATCCCTTTGAATGTCAGACAATCACTTTTTTCAAGGCAACAGTATCCCTACGGCTCTCCCTTCATCTGAGCAGTAATTTGGTGTCTGAATTTGTGTACCTCACAACTAGAGAGAATGTTTTTGGGTTATTGATATAATATGAAGCACCAGACAGTCATTTTGCAGATATAGCAATTTCTTAGGTCCTGATCCTGCAAATGGCTGTAGACAGATTTGGGGGATCTGCACTCTCAGAAGCAGTTGCAGGATTTGGGCTTTAGGCTTGGGCAACACTACAGAGTTAAGTTGATGTAAAGTAGCTTATGTCGACCTAACTCTGTAAGTGTCTACACTACAATGTTGCTCTCCCTGATGGAAGTTGCCCACTATGAAGACCTAATAACTCCACCTCTGCAACAAGTGAAGCACTTGTGTTGATGTAGTTAGGATGACGATGTCTGTGTAGACAGAGAGTTACTTAGATCGCTTGAAGGCTATCAGCCCCACCTGGGACTCACAGCTGAAGCCCCACTGCCAAGGGCTTGCAGCCTGAGCTGTGACCCTTGTGCAGGGATGATGGCTCGAACTATCAGCCCTGGGATGGGGTGGCTCCAGCTGTGAGCCCTGTGAGGCAGTAATAGCTTACGCTGTTGGCCCCAGGATTGGGGGTCTCCAGCTGTCAATGCTCATCAATGCCTCACCTTAAGTCAGTGGAACCACTCCTGGTTAGTACATGCGCCACCAACAGAGGGGGCATAGTGTGGACATGAACCACTGAAATGATTGCTGTGTTGACAGTAAGTTCACCTAACTTTGGTTGACTTAATTTTGTAGAGTAGACAAGGCCTTAAATCTGCAGATAATATTTTTTTCCCACTAAAGGCCCCAATTCTGAAAACACTTAGGCATGCAAGTAGTCCAGTTGAACTCAGTGGGATTATTCATATTCATAAGGATAAACATGTATTTGCACAATCAAGGTCCAACTTCTTTATATCTCAAAAGAATGAAACAAATGAATTTAAAATGAGTAAAAAAAAATCTAATATCTTGTGAGCTAGGAAGGATTTTGTACACCCAGTTACAGGGAAGGTGTTTTTCCTTTAAAAAAAAAAATCATTACATACCATAACTGAGACTGCAACATCATTTATGGAAAAAGACAATTTTTTTTTTTTTTTTGGAAAGTGAAACATTTTGATGATAATTTTAAAATAGCATCTGAAAATAAATGAAACATTGGCTCAATTCAAACTCTGCAAAATGAAAACAATCTAAACATTTCAAATTGATTTTTGCCAAAGTTGGTTTTCCACATTTTTGAAGTTTTAGTTTCTAGTATTTTGTGAAATTCTGTGGGCTGCATTGTTGCCAGTGAGGGACAGCTATAAGTAAGAGGAGCTTTGAGAGGGATTGAGTTTCAGGGAGGCACAATCCTTTCCCAGATTTCCTATTGCGTGGGAGGTAGGAGATGTTGGGGAGGGCACAACTGCATTCTCTTTACCAAGCCTGTTCTCTAAACCTACACCCAGTGTGGAGACACTATCGCTCCACTTTCTGCTTGCCCCTGGAGAGAGTAGTCCTTGCACTCCCTGATCTTTACATAGGGAGTACCAAGGAAGGAAACCTTGATCCCTGCACAAGGGCCAGTCACAATCTGCCCAATAGGTTTTTATATTAATCTCTCTAGAAACATTCATTTTCTATTACCCTTGCTTTCTATGGAACTATTTCCATATATTTGCTAGTCCTGGCTGTGCTGCCTGCAAACCAGAAATGGAACAACACATCCCAGTGAGCTAATTTAGCTAACTTAGAAGATTGTGTGCGTGTGTGTGTGTGTGTGTGTTTTTTCTCGTTCTCCTGGGAGTCAAGTGTTTTAATTGTGCCCTATTTTTAATCCCTAAGTGTACCAAGTATTACAAGTATTATGAGAAAATTATTAAGCTTTAGATTCTTAGGATTTTTCCTTGAGCAAAAGAGGTGGGAGAATGAAACAAACGTTGCATCCCCTTCCACATACTATGCAAATAATTATAGATATAAATTCTGGGAGGTATAGGGCCTTAGTTCAGGAAAGCACCCCTGTTCAGGAGAGTAGAAACCCTTGCTTAAATCCCATTGATATGAATGGGAAATAAAACTGGTTAAAGTTGAAAGGGGCTCAAGTGCTTTCTTGAATATGAATGGATTTAAGCATGTGCTTGAGTGTTTTCCTGCCCTGGGGTCTGACAAGAGCTATACAACTGTTATATTTGTGCTTAAAATAATGATTGTTATCTCTTTAAATCTTATAGTCACAAGAGTCATTAAATGCTGAGAGGGTTTTTTAAAGAAATAAATCACAAATAGCCATTTTATGTGCAACATAAAAAAAAAGCTTGTACAAATGTTACCATTTCAAAAGTAAATAAAAGATGAAAAGCCACTGCCACTTTTTGTTGGCAGTACCAATAAACTGTTTTTGCTGCCTCAGATCTTTGTTCAGCTTTTTGCTGTCTGCACTGATTCATCAACAGGAGTGAATAACAGGGCTATTTCAATAAAAATCCAATATACCAAGAAAAATCACACTTACATAACTGCCTATATGCAAGCATCCCACAGTGCTGCACAATACTTGTCAAATTAAGTTCCATTTAATTAAAAGCTCCATCAAACAGATTGGCTTTCAGTTCAGTTAAAAAAAAAAACAAAAAAACTAAAAAAGCAAAATAACTATTTTGAGTCAATGTATTTGATATTAGGATGTAATGAAGATGGGGTGCATAGTTGCTAAATGGCTTAGCACTTGATGAGCTCAATCACAAATTCAGTATTACTAACAAACTAATATTCGTCTAGCTTATCACAAGTCAATAATATATAGAGTTGAGCTGGAGACAATGTAGTGCTATATTATCAATAACAATTTCAAACTACTGTTCACAATAACTTTTTTTAAAATGCGGTTTGGTAATTTTACTTTGTTTTTTTGACTGAATGCTTTATATTTACATGGTCTCAAAAAAAATCCTAAAATAAAATATGTAGTCAAGACATCAGCATTAATAATGCTGCTGCTAAATATATATTTACAGCCTTTTTTCCTTCTAAAGTTACATGAAATGAAGATAAATAAAGGACTTCATTTTCTAAGTGCTGAACCCTTTCACAAGCTCTATTTTCAAGTGAAAAATTACTTAAGAAGCATGTTTAACTATATAAAATCTAAATAAAATAGGTTGGATTCTCCAGTCCACTAAGGCTACTTTGTGTGGTGTATAAAAGCAGCTAGAGAGGGTGAGCAGTGAATTCTTCCAGTATAGTGGAACCCGCCACTGGCATAAAAAGTGGAACAGCTACACTCATCCTTCCCTGGTGGACAGTTCTTGCAGGACCATACAGTAGTGATGTAAGTTAGAGCCAGGAAGGAGCAACTCTAACTTAGGCCAAAACTAGGCAGCTCCAGATCTAGGATTGCAGCCAGCTCCTTGAGGTCCCTCATATCCTCTCTGTCTGAGAGAAGCTTACGTTGTAGAACATCAAGCTTGAGAAATCTCCAGTTTAATAAAATTAAAACTGGCCTTTTAAAATACATTTGTATTGAAAGCAAATGATTGAATTCTATTAAATAAATCAAGTATACAGATGTTTCCTAGTGCCCTTTTCCTCTTCATCCAAAGCTATGAATCATCACAGCAGGTACTATTGTAGTAAAGTTTCTGATTAAACACTCACAAAATAATAAAGCTAAAACTCAACTAAACCAGCCAAAATAACCCCCAAAATATTAAGAGAAAAAGAAGAAAAAGGCAGCTATCAAAACAAAATTATCTGTCAAAAGAAGCCCTTAAATGTTTTGGGACCAAATTGCTGCCCATGGAATTATAGAAGTAGTTAGAATATCTAGAAAACCAAAGAGAATATAAAGTTACAGGACAATCCAAACAGGTAAAAATCCATTTTTTCCCTTTTCCAACTTCTTTTTTTAATTGGAATCTTTCCTGGCATGAATTGGTCTCCTTTGCGTGCAGAGTTCTAGAGGGGTAGCCATGTTAGTCTGTAAACAGCAAAAATGAGAGTCCTGTAGCACTTTAAAGACTAACAAATTTCTGAAGGCATAAGCTTTCGTGGGCTGCAACCCACTTCGTCAGATGCATGAAATAGAAATCACAGATAGGAGGTGTGTGTGTGTGTGTGTGTGTGTGTCTATATGCATACATACACACACACACACACACATATTCAAGGGTAAGAAACAACAATGGGGAGAGTAGGGGTTAACAAAGTCCATTCAGTTACAGTAGATGAGAACTATTTGCAACCATTGATTAGAAGATGAGAATGTGTGAACAGTGACAATTACTTCTTGTAATGAGATAACCACTCTAAATCCCTATTCAGACCCAATCTGATTGTATAAAGTTTGCATATGAGTTCCAGCTCTGCAGTTTCTTCTTGAAGTCTGTTTTTGAAGTGTTTGTTTTTTTTTTTTTGTAGAAGTATGGTAACTTTCAACTCAGCTACAGAGTGTCCTGGGAGTTTGAAGTGCTCTCCGACTAGTTTATGGATGTTACCAATTTTTATGTCTGATTTGTGTCCATTTATTCTTTTGCATAGTGACAGTCCAGTTTGGCCAATGTACATGGCAGGGGGCATTGCTGTCACATGATGGCATATATTACATTAGTAGATGTGCAGGTGAATGAGCTCTTTATGGTGTGGCTAATGTAGTTAGGACCTGTGATGGTGTCACTAGAGTCGATGTGCGGGCAGAGTTGGCAACAGAGTTTGTTGTAGGGATAGGTTCCTGGGTTAATGTTCTTGTTGTATGATGTACGGTTGCTGGTGAGTATTTGCTTCAGGTTGGGGGCTGTCTGTAAGCAAGGATAGGCTGTAGGTGATGGCCAGTGGTGGTCTGTTTTTTTTTTTTTTTTGTTAGTTCTGTCCTGTAGTAGGAGACTTCTGGGTACCCGTCTGGCTCTGTCGATTTGTTTCTTTACCTCTCCAGGTAGGTATTGTAGTTTTTAGAATGTTTTATGGAAATCCTGTAGGTGTAGTGTGCAGACCTTTTTGGATAAATGGAAATGTTGACATAGAAATTATTTTCTTCCTTGTGTTAACAGAGAGGATGATAAATACAAAAGGTGAGGGGATACATTAAAAGTGAGTTACTGCAGATATACATATGGTATTTTTCATTTATACCAAAGAGGACAAGGGAAAATTATGTTATGGGTACAATAACAGAAAAGGGTAAAGAGGGCAGGTTCAATATAACAAGCCTTGATTTTCCTCTTACTTAACCAAACAAAATCAGGAGCAACTCTATTGAAGTTGATGTAGTAAAACTGATGTAAATCTCTCTCTCTCTCCTATTGCTAGTCTTCCTTACAGAGTATGCTATACTTCAATACCTCTTCAATACGGTGCAATATAGACTGACTGAAAAAAACATCTAAGTGTTAACCGGAGGAATTAAGTTTAGGGGTGGGTGGCAGTTCAGACAGAATGAGAACTGGTGTACCTGCAGAAAAGGACACAAGGCTTTCTGTTGTATATGGGATCATTGTAGCAAAACTTGTTAGCAGTTTCTTTCTGAAAGTCCTTCTGGAGATGTCTTTATCTGCATTTAGGTTTTCCTGGTTAATGGTGTATTAGATTGCACAACACACATAGAAAACTTCAGCTAATAAATGGTATAGAGAAGATAGATCAGGAACCTTTTATTCTTCCTGTCTTGTAACACAAGAACAAGGGAATAATCAGTTAAATTAAAAAATGGCAAACTCAAAACCAATAAAAGGACAGGCTTACTAAGTTTATGGAGGGGATGGTATGATTACATTTACTGGCATGTGGCCCATCTGCAACTGCTAGTAGCAAATAGCCTGAATGGCCAGAGATGGAACACTAGATGGGTTACTCCAGAGAATTATTTCCCAAGCCTCTGGCTGGTGAGTCTTACCAACATGCTTAGGGTCCAACTGATCGCCATATATGGGTTCAGAATGGAATTTTCCCCATATCAGATTGGCAGAGACTATGGTGTTTTTATTGCTCTCTTCTGTAACATAGGGCATGGGTCACTTGCAGGTTTAAGTGGCGGATTCTCTGTAAATTGAAGTCTTTAAATCATTATTTGAGAGACTTCAGCAACTCGGAAAGAGGTTGAGTCTATTCAAGGAGTGGGTACATTGAGTCTATTGAGTCTATTATCGGAGTGAGTCTATTACAGGAGTAGATGGATTCTTAGGATTTTTTCCTTAGCAAAGGAGATGGGAGAATGATACAGATGCTGTAGCTCCATCCACATATTATGCGAATAATTATAGATATAAATTCTTGGAGGTATAGGGCCTTAGTTCAGGAAAGCACCCCTGTTCAGGAGAGTAGAAGTCTATGCTTAAATCCCATTGATATGAATATGATGTGACCTGCAATGGGCAGGAGGTCAAACTAGATGAATATGATGGTCCCTTTTGGCCTTAAAGTCTACGAGTCTATGAAATACTTTTTCACCCAATGCATAATTAGATTGTCGAACTCATTGCCACAGGAATTTGTTGAAGCCAAAGATGTACTCAATCCTTTTTTAATCTTGCTTCTTATATGACCATCAAGAACATACAGTTGTCATAATTAATTATAAACATTTTAGAAGGGATATTAAACCTCATGCTTCAGGTCATAAGGCAATCTCTTATTATTAGAAGTGGATGAGATCTAATATATGGGTAGATTATCTCACGTCTACCTACTGGGATAATCCTACATATTCTTTTGAAGCATCTGATGCTGACGACTGTCAGAGCCAGAATAATGTACTACACAGACCCTGGATCTGATCCAACATGGCAATTTCTATGTTAAATCTCCAGTGCATACCTCACAAATCCAAGGCCCATAGGAAAACCTCACAAGCCAAAAATTTCAAATGGTCAGCAATGGAGCTGCCAGTCCCCCCCAAACTCCTGTGCTGGGAAGAGATGTTGTTGACCTCTATATTTTCCTAGTATGAGTTTCTTCTTTTGGAAGTGAAGGAGAAAGAGCAGAAAGCAGCAGAAAGCACCAGGGATTCTATGTACTTTTAAAATAGGTAGTGGAGGGCCAAAATAAAATGTCATTTTTTGACAATTATAGCAATTCCTTACATAGGATCCGCTTCCTAAGTTCACTCTTTTACCCTGAGAAGCCACATTTATTAAGCTTTTTTTGATTTTGTTTTCTATTATTTCTAGTTTTCTAGATAATCAAGTATTTTCCTTATTAATGAGGGTATAACTGCCTTACCTGCCTCCATTTCTGGTATAGGGCACTCTTGGGAGATATTTATGAGCTGCAAGCTCTTATACAGCCTCTGGTCATGTTTCCAGTTTAGCCATCTCAGCCACATGCTTCAGTCTTAGGGATCTAACAGGGTTTCTGCAGGATTGCCTACAAGCAGAATAGTTTTCAGGGTGCTTGATCATAAGTATCATCAGGCACCAAACTAATTAGAAAGTGGGTAGAAATGTGATCATCTCCCCTGAATAGGCAGCTCCCAGCAGATGATTTCTGCATAGCATTGAAACCTTACTTGAAATTAGAATTTCAAAGAGCTATGCATAAGCCAAGGGCTTTTTTTTTTTTCCCCGAAGCCTTCCCCCTTTTGGATGCCACAAAAAGTAATAGCTGCCCTAGATAAAATTCAGAGATCGAAAGAAAGCCCTGCAAGTCAACAAATGCCAGCAACAAAACCCTAACGGATGAACATGCCAACTGAACCCCTTCTCCTCAGAATACCTTTTTAGTGTATATGCAGCTGTCTAGCATGAATGGTTTGGTGCCCATAAACAGCATTATTTGTCCGTCCTGGAGAGGCCACCACCTCCCCACAGGAAAGCTTCCTTTATCAATTTCGAGCAGAAACAGGTGTTTCTAGTCCTTTTGCCAGAAGGGGGTGTTGGATATATGGCTGTCCAGCTATTCCTGACAATAGAATGGCAAGTAGTATTCAGAAAAATGTCAGACAATTTCCAGAAAATCTATCAGCAATATCTAATTTTTATTGTATGTGTGTTAATTTTATAGCTAGTGATTCACATAATAAAAGAACTGCAGTACCACTATGATTGTCATATCAATGTCAGCAGCAAGACATGTATTGGCTGTGTGCAGCAGCAACAATTAGAGATCTGCTATTTAAAAAAGTAAAGAATGTGTATAATCAAATGATCAGTTAAAAACCTGCCAACAGCCAGAAAGGATACCTGCGATTTGATACTAAATTAATTTGAATGAGAACTTTCACAGTGTCAGTTACTTTCAGATTTTTAGCGTGACATGATCTGATTTTTAACAGAACAATGCCAAAGCCCATTCTGCTGGGGAATTAAAGTGGGAATTAATTTATGAACTGCTGTGCAAGAAGACACAAAGGAAAAAAGGAATAAAAAATACAAAATAATGAAAACAGGTGATTTATTTTTTAGTACCATGTATAACTATACAAGGGTATAACTGTGCCCTTCATTTCTAAACAAGGACATGATACTGGGGGTTCAGTCCTAATTAATGTATGAAGCTATTGTAAGTTTATCGCTATTACTTAATATTATATCAGAAAGATATATAATGCAGAGCTTGATTCTTTCAGCCTTATTCATTTGATTTCTTTAGAAATACTTGAGGAGTAAGATACTCAGCAGGTCCATGACTGACACTTAACTGCTATATATTTATACATATAGATAGACAAATAATTAATACAACTAAGAGTGGGGTGGCAAAATGGGGCCCTAAAAATGATTTCAGCCTTGCATACAAAATGGTGTGCGATCTGCCTCCATGCCTATTACATTTTGCAGTGTTTCAGGCAGCTATGAGGTAACTGAGTCAATGACATTAAAAGAATGGTGGACTTCTATTTTCCGTTGTATTAGGAAAGATTATCATGTCACAAGAAGAAAATGGATAAACAGAGAAGTTCAGTCACCAGTGCAATCAGTATAGCACCTACATAAGCATGAATCTTTTTAAAATATATTTCTCACAAATCCCTGGTTTTGTGGTATTTAATACATCTTTCTGAATTAGGCCAAATTTTGCCCTCAGGTACCCTCATGCAACTCCTTAGAAGTAAATTGTTAATCCTTTGATTAGAAAATATGAAACTGCTGCATTATTTTTTTCTTCATTCTCAAATAATCATAAAATTGCTTCTATTTGGCAAAAATGTTGTCATATCACAAATGATGTCTGGCAGTTTAGTGTGTTATCTTATGGAGAGACATTATGTTTCACTCAGTATCTCTTAAAAACAAAACAAACAACTACTGGAGTCTTTCTAGAAGACATCTCTTGATACATGAGTGCCTGATTCTCATTTATACTCAGGCCCCTTTTATATTACTCTGTCACTGTAAAGGCACCTTAGTTTAAATGTAAATCAGACTTAGAGATTCTAGTTTCAAGACTTGAAATGAAGCTGATTTTGATCCATAGTGCTTTAAACACTGTAGGCACTCTTTAAGCTTTCAGTGGTGAATTTTTACTTTCTTAACTGCAGAATGATTGATCCATTTTCCTTTAAACTTAGTAACAAGCAAGCAAGCAAACAAACAAACCACCTCTTCTGGCCTCAGTGGATAGTCATCCTACCTAGAGTAAAAATTACAAAATATATCAATTCTGGTGCTTCTTTGTTTTCTAAGTAACAGCATCTCACTTGGTAAATTGTGTTCTGCATATAACATTCTAATTTCTTTGACTTATTGTTCTCAGATAGTGGCTGGCTTGTTAGAGATAGACTGTAGTATTTAGGTAAATCCTTAGTAAGAGGTGTTACAGAGTCACAGCAATGTATGGGGATAGCCCACTTTTATACTCTGGTGGGGTGCAGGTTACTCCCCCATGTATTACCAGCTGGGGATTTTATTACTAACATGACCTTATGCAAGTGTAGTTGCTATATATGGCAGCTACGTTGCATGCAGTAACTGAAAACATGTGCATTTGGCTTCCTTGGAGAATTTTGTTTGTAGAACTAGCTGTAGGGAGTACATTAAACCTGGTCTCTGGAGTCTATGGAAGCTGCTGGTTGGTTTTGATTTATAAATCACTAAATGGGTTTCAGTCCTCTCCGCCCAGCAGATGAACACAGTTCCTATTCAACATCATGATGTCTGAGATCAGCTGGAATACTTTTGCTAACAGTTTCTAGTGTTGAACTATTTGGGCCAGATCCTCAGCTGGTCTACATCAGTTTTTCTCCATTGACGTCAAAGGAGCTATTTAGTACATCCTGAGGATCAGATACCTTGAGACTAATGGCATGATGCCCTTTCAGCTCTGGAATTTGCTTCTGCCGTAGACTGGAGAGATCCCAGCTATGCTGACCTTCAGGGTAGAGAGTAAAACTTTCCTGACTTCTCAAGCTGTTGCTTGAGTGACTAGTGGAGAGAAATATGTTTGTTCTCTCTTGGGAGGGGAGCAATATAGAATTGACAGTGCTCACCATGTTATGCCTTTTGTTTACAAATTAGGTAAATGAATCCAAAATGTGTTAGTTCCAAATATACATACATAATTTTTTACATATGTAATTGTTTTACAATACTATCTGAGAGCAAACATTGAAATATCAGCTGTCCAAAATGTGAGTGGGTGCTGAATTTAAACTGGAACAGTTGCGTAGAAGGCCCACCAGGATGATCTGCAGAAAGGAAAACCTGCCTTATGACAAAAAACAACAAAAGTACTACAGAACTCTTGTTGTTTTTCCTGTACACAGACTAACACGGCTACCCCCCTGCCTTATGAGAGGAGACTCAAAAAGCTTGGCTTCTTTAGCCTAACTAAAAGAAAGTTGAGGGGAGAGATGATTGCTTTCTATAAATACATCAGAGGGATAAATACCAGGGAGGGAGAGGGATTATTTAAGTTCAGCACCAATGTGGACACAACAACTAATGGATATAAACTGGCCATAAGGAAGTTTAGATTTGAAATTAGATGCCGTTTTCTAACTATCAGAAGAGTGAAGTTCTGGAATAGCCTTCCAAGGGGAGCAGTAGGAGCAAAATAACTAGCTGTCTTCAAAACTGAGCTTGATAAATTTATGGAGGGGATGGTATGATGGGACAGCCTAGTTTGGGAATTGACTGATCTTTGATAACTGATGGTAAATATGCCAATGGCAAGTGAAAGGATGTTAGAAGGGGTGGGTTCTGAATTATTACAGAAGATTGTTTCTTGGATGTCTGGCTGGTGAGCCTCGCCCACATGCTCAAAGTTTAACTGATGGCCATATTTGGGTGCGGGAAGGAATTTTCCCTCAGGCAGATTGGCAAAGGCTCTGGGTTTTTTGTTTTTTGTTTTTTTTTGCCTTCCTCTGTAGTATGGGGGCATGGCCCACTTGCTGGTGGATTCTCTCTACCTTGAAGTCTTTAAACCATGATCTGAGGACTTTAATAACTCAGTCAGACTTTAGGAGTCTATTACAGGAGTGGATGGGCAAGCTTCTGTGCCCTGCATTGTGCAGGAGGTCAGACTTGATGATCATTTTAATACCTTCTGCCCTTAGAGTCTATGAGTCTACGTGTATTGTGACAGGCAGTCAGTGAATGAAATTCATGCCTCACTTCAACTGGGCTATTTATCTGCTTAAAGAACAGCAGATGCTTAACTGCTTTGCTGGATAGAGATTAGTGAACCAGACCTGAGAACTCAGTCCACAGATGGAGGCAACACAAAGAAAGGACAGAGACGGGAGTAGGAGAAGGAAAATACAGGGGGTTGAAGCTGACATCTGCATTAGGTAGCTAGAATATGGTACCTTTAATGAATGAAACAGGCTAAATATAATATTATGGTTCTTATTTAGATCTCATATTAGTTTAACACTGTGACATAGGCATGGTGCAATCTGGACCGATGAACAACTGTGTCCTCTCAGATCTTCAAACTAGGTTGCCTCTTACACTGCTTTGCTGTGAGACACTCCTGGTCTACTCTCACACAACCTCCAGCATGTAAATTACTCCCAGATATATTATATGAGTGCTGTAGCCAGCCACTCTTGAATTACTCTGCAGGGCACACCAGCAGTCCCCCAATCCCAGACTTTGCCCAGGAATGTGCATCTTGTATCGCCTCTTGGACAACACAAGCTCCTATAAAGTTCAGAATTTTATTAATAGAAAACACTATGCACAAATCCTGTTATCCCAACTAGAGTTTCCCAACCACCTCAATTTAAACACACTGGTTTAGATAAAACAAGAAAACAAATGTATTAGCTACAGAGGGATAGATTTTAAGTGAATACAAGTAATGAAGCATAAAAGACAAAACTGGTTACAAGGGAAGATAAAAGTAACTTCACAGCCTAGAGAGAATTCAAAGCAAAGGTCTCTCTCACCACATTGAACTTCTTTCAGTTGGGATCCCTCCTCTAGCCCAATGCTGCTTCCTTTGTTCTTCAGGTGTTGTGGATGCTATGGGCAGAGAGAAAGGAAGGAATCAATTGGGGCATCTGCTCTCCCTTCTTATAGTTCTTTGTCTTTTTTGAGAAGGATTTCCAGCTGACATCAGGAGACAAAGTTTATGTGGACAGGAACACCAAACTTTTTCTTTCTTAAAATGTAGATTTGTTGCCCACACCTTCTTTTCTGACAGAGTGGCCAATTACCCAGGTGAAAGTCCATTTGATTTTGGTTACACCAGGCTGAGACATCAGCTTGCCTTTTGTCTCTGGGAACTGGTTTGTAGCCTCTCCCAAGACTTAGAACATGTCTTAGTAATACCATAGAGTAGAATCTTATAACTTTACATACAATGTTGCCACACATATTTTACTAGGACAATAACGGTGAGCAAATTATGAGTTTTCAAATGATACCTCACGAAACATACTTTGTACAAAATTTATCATAAATCTGTAAAATGGGTGAACGTGGGTACAAACTGTCACAAACACTGTTAACTAACTTTACTTCATTGGAGTTACCCCTGGTTAATATCTGTGTGTGACGGGGTGTGCTTACCCCACATTGGGCAGGCAGGGGTTAACACTACTCTCTAGTCTGAGGAAACGACACCACCTTGCCCCTACTGGGCATGCTCCAACTGTTGCACCAGTATAAAAGGGAGCAGCTCAGCTCAGTCTGTGCAGACAGCTGGAGAGGAAGGATGTCCATTGCAGGCTCCAGCCCAGGAGCTGCTGCAGCCCGAAGCTGTGGAAGGCGGAGATGTGGAGACTCAGATGGACATCCAGAGTACTGCGGATGCCCAAGAGGGGCCAGGATTGCCAGGAGCTACATGCACTGAGGATTCCAGAGAACTCAAAGATGTGAGGACTGTGGCTTCAGGAGACAGGGTAGGAAGCGGCCTAGATGTGGACTAACTATTGAGCCGTGAGGCATCAGCATGTAGAAGTTGCAACCCCACTGACCCAGTGGCAGATGGTTCCGCTACTGTCGGAACCAGGGCTAGGACCTGATGCGGAAGGCCTGGATCCCCCTACCCCGCTTGCCAGTTAACTTGTTCGGTCATTTGGCCCCCTATCTCTGAAGGCAAGGGCTGCCATATTGACTTTAACCATTGGTCCCCACTGCTGGGAAGCCCAGCGGACTCAACCATGGGGCTATAATGCCCTCATCCCACCTCAAAGCGGTGATCAGATATGCTTTCCCCATGACACTATGTGACTGAGATCAGAATGAAGTCCCAACTGTGTTAATACCTAATTAAATGTTTACTTATTGTATTTCTTTCCCTTTCTGTCTCCTCCTTACCTTCCTATCCAGTCTCTGACCCCAACTTTTTGTAGTTAGTAAGTTTACATGTCATCTCTTTTTAAAACAATAAAAATCTTTAATCACAAATTTTCATCTGAACACATTGACCTTGTGTCTGAATTACAAACTGGCAAATTCCTTGACTGCCAACCCTATCGCCAGACCCAAATTCTGGAATGAAGTTTTTGAAAGGGGAGGCATTTGATAAAAACTGTGTAGAAATGGCTGCCAGAATTCAGGAGTGAAGCTGAGACTCTCCCCCACAATAGAATACCACCCATATTTGTCACTACTATGGGGTCAGATCCAACGCTTATTGAAGTAATTGAAGAGTCCATTAATTTCAGTGAATGTTGAATGGAAGTCCTTATTGGCTATAGAAGACATGATAATACCTACCTTACCTTGGGTTTTACACTGTCACCCATCACCATAGTATTTGAATGCATAATATAGCAAACCTAATGCAGCCAAGCTGTCTGTGGTGATGCTAATTAAAAATGCAAAGCAATGAGTTGGTGTTATCAAAAACTTGATACTTGATTTAGTGGTAAATTCTTAACAGATAATTCACTTTTTCTCATTAGCTATTTCCAGATTTTTAATTATAAATGTAATGTCTGCTTTTGGAAGGGTAAAAAATTGAAGAGTATAGTACTTTAATTTAATTTACTATAGTGCTCTGTCTAATTATACTGCATATCTATTAATATTCTGCATATGAATATTACGGTTGGATCATCACATTTCTGACCTGCTTTATTAGGTCAAAAAGTCGCAGATTTCCCAAGAGAAATCTAATTCAAATCTACTGCATTCAAATTCAGCACATGGCTACCAAAAATGATAGCACTGTTGTATTAGAGGCTGCAGCAGCTGGTTAAACATACTGAATGCATTTTAATATTTTGTGCAAAATCTTCTTCACCTTTATGCATAGTCCTGATGAAGTCATAAGTTTTGCTCACGTGAGTAGGGTGAGGAGGATTTGACTCATTGTCGTAGAACATACCGTTTGTTACCAGGTTCTGATTTAACTGAGACAAATTTAAACAAAGTAAAAACCGGTGGGAATGTGCAAATTTTTAACAGTGAGAGTTGTTAACTATTGCTACAGCATAGTAGAGCTGGTTGGAATTTTTGTGTACAACATTTTTCTCTTTGAATTTTTTTTTTCTTAATCAGAGTTTAAGTATTATTACTTTTTATTTTTCTCCCCTTATCCCCCTTTTCCACTGGCAAAATGTGGGGGGGAGGATAAAAACCAAAGAACTGAATACATAAATAAATAAACATAAATAAACTAATGAAATATTGTGAATAAATGAAACAAGGTTCCCTTTTAAAATCCACCCTGTGTAATGAAAATTAGTTCTTTTTAATTGATACATTTTTGCTACCATTTTTTGACCAGCTCTCCAACTTTCCAAGAAATGTTATGGGTTCCCTATCACTTGAAATCCTTAGGTCCAGGTGACTTTCTGAAAGATATGCTATAGTAAAATCTCCATTTAGGGCTTGATGCAGGAATTACTAGGTCAAATCCTTCAAGCCTGTGTTATGCAGGAAGACAGAAAATATACTCCAATGCTTCTAAAATTGAAATCTGTGGGTGACATCCTGTCTCCACTGAAGTCAAAGAGTTTTGCCACTGGCTTCAGAGAAGTCAGGCTTTTACCATTTGAATCAATGAAATTCATGTAGGATCCTGGCTGTCAATGAATGTCTGTCATAAACTTAATGCTTCAGGCATTTGCTGAAGCAGTAAGCCAAATCTCAGTTTACACCTACTCAACCTTGCTGATGCTAGTGGGTTTGCAAAGTTGTATATGAAGGCAGGATTCAGCCTATGACTACAAAATACAAGGATATGGATTAAGGCAGGCACCTTGTTATCAATTACATTTATCTGTTTTATGACACCATTCAGGACAGGAGTCAGAATGGTGGTAGGCCTGGTACAAACTTCTCTCCTATTGTGTTTTATTTCTCTGAGGGCTGTACCTTGATCTGACACTAACCGTCTCATCCTGATTTAATCAAGAAGCCAGCACAGGAGTGTAAATCTGCAACAACAACAGGGAAAATGAAGTTGGTTTTCAGATGAGACTGAGTGTGGGGAAACAGGAAAAATAGTGACCTCTCTATTTGAAAATAAAGCTTCAGAATAAGACGCTTTATATAAAGCTTGCTGTTGGAAGCTTCAGTTAAAGATTATCTATATGTCCTTTCATTAAATTGAATGAAAGCTGTTGTTCATTTCACATACATGGGGAGAGTCTGAAGTAATTCTTCACATAATGAAACAACTGCAAATGAGAAATGTATTATTATAAATGATCTCTTTGTCGCCCGTTAGGTGGGAAACACATTACTTTAATATCTTTCAAACTGAGCGGCATAATTATTTGATGAGACCAATCTCCATTACTTATCTCATCCTGTAATTATAATGTATTAGTTTTACCAGTGATTATGAAGAAATTAGTTTAGCCAAGCAAGAAATCAATAATTCAAACCAATAATTAAATTTCAGGAGAAAGTTCCATATTAATGTGGGCACACAGTTAGTGACTTGGTGACTTTATTTAATCTCTCTCCCCAGGTATGATGCGCCCTCCAGAAGCAGACAAATAGAGGCACAGAATAAAGGGGCGCAGTTAGAAGGGAGAGAAGGAAGATGTGAAAAAATAGGTTGATGAAGAAAAGTGTAGTGTCATGTTTGTTAATAGAGTAGCAGCAAACCGGTCTCTGGCTGGTTTAACAGTGTCAAGCACTGTGGTTTAAAGCTCATCAGCAGTTTGCGCTCTTCCCAGTAGGCTTACTCTTCACAGTGAGCTTGCATATTAGGCTCACTTTGAAGAATGAATGTACAGAGAAAGTGGAAGTTTGAGCCTCAGAGCTAGCAGGAAGGTTTTGCAAATTCAAAATCCCACAGAGTGGCTGATAAAGAGAGAGAGACACATCTGAAATGACTTGTGCTGAGTTTTCATTCTGACCATGATTTCTTTAAAAAAAAAAAAAAAAAAAAAAGAGGCAAAGAAATGCTATAGGAATAGTGACATCAGCAGAAAAGGGGATTTCAGTTCTGTTTCCATTCAGGTCAATAGGCTACTCATGGGCTTAAAGTTAAACGTGCTTAAATGCTTCACTGGACATGTGCCAGGTGCCTGGCACCGTGTAAGATCAAGACATAGGGGCTAAACACCCCTCTAAGTTGAAGCCAGGAGAAGCAGCATGGTGGTATTGGCCAGCTAAGATAGTTTTAAATGCTTATTCATCAAAAAGGGAGTAAGGTTCTTGAAAGTAGCATTTTTAAAGCAATTAAAAAAAAACCCTATCCGTTAATGTTTCACTAAGCTCAGTAATCTGATTAAATTTGAAAATGTATTTTCTTCTTATGCTCCCCTATGTCCTGATGCAATGATGGAATTCAAAGGAATACTACTTGCCATGTCCCAACGAATAAGCCACGTGCTCATCACTTCCAGTGGACATTTAGATTGCTCACTGGACCAGTGCTGCTACAGCTGGATAGAAAAGGGGTCATGTGCTTGGGTGTAAGGTAATGGTGTCTGTCCCAAAGGGAGATAATTCACATCTTGCTATTGTGACTAGTTATTATACAAGCCATTTGTGACCCAGCAGCTTTTTCCCCAAATGGAATATTCAGGGCTGGTTTAACCAGATTGCAAAGTCTGCTGCTAGAGTGGCTGCCAAGGTGTGTGTGGGGGATTGGCCCAAGCAATGGAGACCATCACTGCACTAGCTGTATGGGCCAATAGTCTAGTGACTTTACAAAAGGCCCTAGTTTAGGTGATTATGGTAAAAGAGGCTTACTTAATATTATTCTATGGAATTAACCTTGTTTAGAAAGAAACCCATTCTAGGAAAAGGAAAAATTTAAGGCTCCAGGACTGTATGTTGAGATAATAAACAATATAATGTAAAACTACTACCTGGTTTCATGTGTAAATATTATATTTAAATTTATTTTAATCACCTCATCAACATATAATGTGAGAGATGGCAAACGATTTGTAGTGTTTCCAAATAAATAAAAAGCTGTTTGAAAATGAAAGGACATCATTTACTGTCAACATTTCTTTGAAAATACAAATGAATTTCAGTATTTCCAAATAGAGATGGGCCTTATCTAGGTATTCTGATCCAGAATGCCTCAAAGTCCAAGGACTTTGGATCCTGGATTCTAGTTTGAGTCCAATCTTATAGACTGGCGCTGAGTCACGCAGTTTGGATCAAAGAGTTTGGCTCTTTATCCGTGGAACATTTCTTTTGGGTTCATTCCTGTTAAATTTTATGTAGTAGATTTTTATAGAAATTGCTCTAAACTAATTTCTAATCTTAAAACAATAGCCAACAATAGTAATTTGTCATTAACTGTACCTGTGCTGTGAGGTTTTAGACATCAATGGGCCTTGAATCAGGCCCTTTACATCTATTGGACATATTACATTGATTTCTCTGGGCCTTGAATCAGTCCCAAAATGTAGAATTTGACAGTATCTTGTTTTGTTGAGAAATCAGTAATTTATAGAGGCAAATGTAACATCAAGTATAAACACAGTGATGTATACACAACTCCTTAAAATTAAAAAAACTACTGAATCTATAAAGAGTATATCTGTATGTAAATCTATGTTATTGCCATATAACCCAATCTATTTTTTTTTCCCCTGTGGCCTTGTGTTCTTGCATTCCATGTAATCAGGAGAATGAAGGAAGGCAAATTCTCAGTCAGAGGACTAATAGTAGTTACACATTGTATAATGGTTTTCATGTGAAGAAATCAAAGTGCTTTTTACAAACAAAGGCCCATAGAGTATAATCCCAACTTTACAACTGGGAAACTGGAGAGGTGAAATGATGTGCCCAAGATCACACAGCCACTAAGTAGTAGAACTGCAAATATAATTCAGTCCAGAGGAGACTGAAACCACATCTACCATGATGGCGGCAAAGTCACCGACGTGAGATCGACCAATCTGGATTGTAGCTTGCGTAACTCCTGTTGACTGCTGCCGAATCGCCAGGTAAGTGTAGACCGGGCCTGAGTCAACAGTATCATGGAGCAGAACAGAATGTCCTGGAAGTGTCAGAATTTTATTGGCGGGTTATCTCACCGCTTCCTGTAAAATATCTTTGTCACTGCTGAGCTCTGAGAGAGATTCCATAAAGAGCAGCATGTTTATATTTTAGTCATAAAATATTTCTGACTACCAGGAAAACCCTCACTTTGTTCTTCCCTCCCTGAAAATATTTCAAATAGATATTGTCATCCATAAGTTTTCATAAAACTGCATTCTCAGAGTAATGCAATATTTACTGTAACACATGGCAATTGTCTTCCATGTATCTATGGAAACTAAAATGATAATATCAGGATCTTTAGCATTAAGTGTAGCTATACAAAGAATAAATTCTATGGATAGCTAGATATAGAAAACTACAGCACTTTAGACTTTGGCACATAGCACAATAGTTTTGAGTTTAGAACAAATTGCTCTGGAATAAATAAATAAAGTATGGAATATAGATTTGCCCCATACCTATCGACTTATCTTCCTCTCTGTCTTCCCAAATACTGCCTCCTTTTCAGGAAGGCAGATCTTTGTGAGGCCTACTGAGAGCTGAAGATAGAACAACAATTTTGTTTCACAGAAATTTGTAAAGTTTCAAAATTTTGGTTTCATTCCACACTAGATAGGATTTCATTAAAAGGGAATTGTGCCAGAATGATTTAGGTCAAAATAGACATTTGTGTGTGTCCTAAGAGGTGGGAGACCCAGGTTCAAGTACAAGCTCTGCCTGATTCAAAGCTGAGGTTTTCAACCCACAGTACTCCCAATCAGGCAGAACAGGGAGTTGTACCTGTCTCCCCCTTACTGCAGTCTAGTGCCCTATCTACCAGGCTGTAAAATGTGAGAGACTCACTCTCAGAAAAGAAAAACCTTCCAAACAAAAACTTCATCAAAACCAGTATATCTCTGGGAAATGTTTTTGGTTCAACAAAACACCATACTTAGATGACCATACTTAGATTTTTTGCGAAAAATCTTCTTAGCAGCTCTCCTGTGTGTTTCTCCGCTCTACACATACGTGACCATACACAAGTGCTCACCTGCCCTCTAATGGCTGACAACGATAGCCTATTGAAGTTTGAAAAATAAATGTGAGAGAAAAGGAGAAAGAAAGAAAAGGAAAAGTGAGTGAGAAAAGTGAGTGGGAAAATTAATCGTGCTGTCAGAAACTCATCAACCTTTGAACTTTGCAAAGTTCTTTCTCACAGGAAAGAAGTGAAAGTTTGATGATGATGATAAATCATTAAAGTTGTATAATTCAGACAAAGGCCAACCTCCATTTCCTTGACCATATTAAGAGCATGGCTTCTTATGTAAAATAGAGAGCAGAGGGTAAGGAATAAGATACAATGAATGATAACAAAATCAAAGGAGAATGAAGTTGTGTGTGTGTTGATAATGTATTAATAGTGTATTAATAGTATGCACAATGTGCTGAATCTAAAAACACTATTAGTCAATTCCATTGACTAAAATAAGTTGTGCCAGCAGTGAAACTTGGCTTGACTTCTTGTGCTGCCATTTACTTTCTTGTGTTTTAGATGCCCAGCAGAGGCTTCCCACCTAAAATTTGCAAATTTTAATAAAGTAAAAGCAAACATGTATATGTTTTGCAACAGCTCTCCATTCACTAATAGCTGAAGGCTGAGTCTGCTCTGCATTCATGAGATATAAAAGGACCACCTGTCCAAAGGAATGAGATGTCATGGGTGAGGGCAAAATAAAAATGCAGTCAGTAATTACTATACATTTTCATTTTATTTCTTTATGTTGTGTGATATGCAGAGTCAGCCTTTGAGGGGTAAATTCCTAAACTATACTAAATGAAGCTCAGAATCTTAAAAACCCAAGCTCTACAAGAATTGTTGCCCTCATCTCCCCCAAAATATTTCTTTCTGGTCTCCTCCCCACCCAGCTGGTATCTACAAGCATTGCCAGATGCTATGTGTTCTTCTGCTCTGGCCTGAATCTTTTTTCTTCATCCAAAATGAGCCAACACAACATCTCAAGTAGGCAACTGGCCTGTGCTGCCTCCTGCTATGCTGCTCTGACTTTCTGAGGCATTGAGGACTCACCCAACTTTGCATTTTGATTCTGAAGGATCCTACCTTGATTTGCAGAGCCCTACATGGCAATGGATAAGAGGGAATCAGACTGCATTGACTCTTTTTTTTTCATTCTGTTGATAGGAGATATTTGGTTGCCACATGCTTTGATGGCCTTTCTATGACTGCAAGGAGCTTTAAAATTCAAGGGTTAAAATAGCATTTGGTGTCTGACGAGTGACTTGGTAATGTGTTTTGCTAATAGGAATCCAGAAATACTGGAACTCTACTGACGGGTTCTGCTTTTGTGAATGTTCCAGCCCAATAGGGTCACATGTAGGTTCAGGTTTGGGTACAGATAAATACCCAAAATTGTAAATGTTTATCTGAACTGGAATCCTCCATACATTTGAGGTTCAGTGTCACTGCCACTTAATAAAGTCAAAGGAAAGGTTTGGGTTCAGTTCTGCTTGAGATTTGGGCTAAAGATCAGGCAAGTTTGTTGCTGGGTTTTTTTCCCCCCCACACCAGTTCAACTATCCATGTTGTAATATCCACTCAGTCCTGTTAGTTCTCTGGGTACAGAGATTCATAGGGGATCATAATAATTCAATGGTGTCGAAAGAATGAGTGGATTTCAGACTCTGAACATAAGCTAACGCTGCTTGGTTCAGGATTAATTTATGATCCAACATTTTTTCCTTTACTCTCACATGTTGGAAGAAGAAAATATGGAAATTGTTCACTCTGGATAGGGAATGATAGCAGTGTTCAATGTCACTTTTTATAAACCAACTGTATCCTTTTAAAATTTCTGTTTTAAAAGTTTAGCTTTGAAGATGTACTTTTATATGCTTTGGGTTAGTAATTCATGTGGTGATAAAAATTTGCTCTGTCCATTTATCCTTCTCTTGATAATCAACTAAATACACAATGTATTCAATTTATTAGTATAATACGCAGCTGCCTTGTTAGTAAATTCTGCGTTGTTCATATTTTCATTTTATCTAGTTCAGAGAGAGCACTCGGAATTGACAGATTCCAACCATTTGGGCCAAATTCATCACTGTTGTAACTCCACTAAAGACAATAGAATTACCACAATTGAATTGGGACCCTGGTATTGATAATGAGATCTGGTGGTGTGACTGGAAATGACAATTCTTCTTTTATATAAAGTAATAATGAGCATATTTGGATCTCAGCATTACTGTCTCTGAATTTTTGGGGATAGTGGGAGTAATAAAATGGTGTAAACCTGCATCAGGGCATATATCAAGGCACAATATTTGCCTTAATATCTGAAGTAGTGCTCAAGACACAATTTTTTTGTTACCTCAATATTATGCTGGGTACGGTCCATCTTTAAAAAGCCACTAGAAGGAATTCTTCCTTCTACTTTTGAAAGTATGGTCCTAGCAAATTTGCTTCATATTGCATACCTGATGTGTTGAATATGATTCTGAGGAGATCCAAAAAGTCAAGATGCATCAAGCTTTAATATGTATTTCAACTATGCTTTGGTCTTTTTTTTCCTTTCTAGTTCCTTGATGATAGCAGACATTTGAAGGCTTCCTGTTCAGCAAAATTTTGGGCAGTAGCATTATTTAGTTACAAATTCGCTACCTTTAGCACTTTTCCTTTCCAAACTAACCCCACATCAGTAGTGAAATTTACTTTTACTTCTTCAGTGACAAGAAGATTAATCATTTTAGGGCATATTTTCATCTTTGAGAGATGACTCTCTAGAGATTAAGGGCCAGATTCTGATCTTGAAGTCAACCGAATTACTATTACCACACACTCTTCCTGCTTTAATATCCTTCTGAAAACTCCATGCTGCTGAAATCTTATATGTGATGGAAGTTAAATAGACATTAAAGGTCCTGTCAAACAATTGTAGCAGTGAGAACAAAACAAAGCCAATCAACCAAAATCCTGTTGTACCGTGTATTAATTTTAACTCTCCCATTTTTTTATTTTACATTGAATCTGCAGTTTCAGACAAACAGAGCCTTTCCCAGCTAGGTAGACTATTGGAATAATTGGTGTCAATTAGATTTGCGTGGAGCAAATATGTATGGTGGGATTTCTCTATGCAAACCTTTCAGTATCTCTATAGGGCTTTGGTATCCTGCAAGGATTTTTCTTGTAATTAAGGTTTAAATACCTAATCCCACAAAATTTTGCACACAGGGAGCTGTCACTCAGCTAATCATACCTTCCTAAATTTCATAGCCATGTTCTATGTGAAAATGTAATTTTTCTCTCAGTGCTCACATTAGGCAACTTTTTAAGGCAATGTATCCAAGGACAATCTGAATAACAAAGCAATTTTATTTGGAGTCAGTCAGTTGGTTTTGTGGACTAAATTGTGTTAAATAAAACATCCAGAGATAAAACATCCATGTGTTTTCACTATCTGCCTTTCTATTTCTACATTACTTAGAAATGTGGTAGCTGAACTCCTTCATCAGTGTATATTGTGGGTCAAATTATCAGCTCCTGACTACCGTTTTGGATATGCACATTTGTCCATATAAGTCTGCCAATTGGCTTTTGCATTAACAAAATGGAAGCCTGAATGAACATTTGATACTTTTCTCTAAGAAAGTCGGACCTATATTAAAAAACTTAAGTGCCTTAACTGACTATCCAGTTCTCCCTGTTGTTCAAAATGTCAGGAGGCCTCCAGATTTCCTTTCTAAATGGTATCAACTGGCAAAGGCACCCAGTGCTGTGCTTGGAGAAGAGTACATACATATTTCGTTATCTGCATTCTTGCTGAAATGCAGAACGGCGTTGAAGTGCTCAGTCGGAATCAAAGGAAGAATTTAGTGAAGCAGCAAGCATGGGGGGCAAATCATTCCTTTCATCTGATCTTTCCCAGAAATGGAGACCAGAGGCCCTCTTTCATTTTCAGGCTAAGGTCACACACACCAGTGAACCAATGCATCCACATTTATAAACACAGGTAAGCAGCTTCTCAGCTGAATAGTAAGGGTGAAATGCACTGCATTTGCATACACCTGTCAGGATTTTCCTGAAGTCCTGCTGCTGCTCTGGAGCCCCTTACTGGAACATGTTACGTCTTCAAGAGCACTAAGGCAGCTGCCTTGCATAGATCCTTCATTTGGGAGATGACAACACTGCTATTAAATTTATAGATCTGAGTGGTACGTAGAACTGGAGTGAAAATTAATCTATTTTTTATTTGATTTTTGTCTTTTCAGTTTTTCTGAGTACAAGGGTCTGTCCTGCCTATGGCAGAACCACTGCTCCACCCTTGTGTTTATAAGAGTGGTTCTTAGCAGCTAATCCAGACAATGGAAATGTTCACTGAAAAATTGCCAAATCTTCATAAATGTACTGTTTGCAGTTAGTTATGTTGACCATCTCTGCTTAATGATTTGGACACCATTCAGCATCAATAGGATGTTTCGTATGAGATCTGTGTGTTCAAGGCTAGGGCTGGTAGGATACTTTTTAACAAAACCTTTATTTTCAGAAAACATTGATTCATCAAAAGAGACCCAGAATATCAGTGGTTAGGGAACTTACCTGGGTGTAGCAGTTTTAATCTGTCTCATTTGGACCAGAGACTTGAACCTGGTTCTCCCATGTCCCAGATCAGTGCCCTAACCCACAAGGTTTTGTGTATTCTGTAATTTGGTGTGTCTTGCTCTGTTTTCATGAAAAATTTGAAAGTTGTTTTTCTTCTGCACGGGAAGGGATGCAAATGTGAAAACTTCAAAGTTGTTCACACAACGAAAATGTTTCTTTTGTGCCCATCCTATTCAGGAATGCTTCATTCTTTAATGTGTTAGGTCCTCCTTATTTTAGCTCCTTACAGACACTTCTTTCCACATGAATTCAGAGCTTACCATGAAAATATCTGCTTTTGCCAACAGGTGCTATGTAGTGGTATCTGAGCTACCAGTTTCCTACTTGTAATTCAATACAACTGTTTCCCCCCTGGGGTGGAGTATAAATGTGGTATCTGATTCTTTTGTGTAATAACTGTTGATTTTTGTGGCAGCCAATGTATGTGCAAACTTATATTGTCTCCATTTGTGTCACATTCTGATACTTTACAAATTTATTATGTTATTTTGTAAATCCTATCTTTTCTATTATTGGAAATGATATTCTTTACCTTCTTCCCTTCTCAGGGTATGGGAGAGATCTCATTCAGGTAAACTAATATGAAACTTCTATTGGAAATACTGAAAATGCAATTCGCAAAAATAAGTGTTATATTTTGAGTGTACCACATGTTTATTTCACCTGAACTCACACCAGCACAGACAGAATAGCTGGCTGGAGTTCTGCTTTGAAAATTGCTTTCACAACATTTCCTTTACTTACTCTGAAATGCTCCTTAAAGCACAGGGTATTTCCTTGGTCTGAAAATCTGGATCTTGATGGCTTAAGGCATCGCCATCAACTTTCACCAGTCTTTCATTAATTCTCTTGAAACATCCTTTGTGATGAGATCATTTTTTGCTCTTATTCTACATTTTAAAAAAATAAATGGGATTTTACCCCATTTATTCAGCATTCCTTCTGTATGAATTGCAGTCCTGCTGTACAAGGCATTTTGCAGGAAATAAGACCAGTCAGATGGAAGGGCTCCTATTGTTTCTAATAATCTGTCAGGGCTCTGCTTAGTTTTATTTGGCTAGCCCTAAACAGGAATATTGAACATATTATTTTGCTTTTGTGGTTAGCAGCCCATGCATTATCCATACATTTGTGTGATGAATGTGAACCATCACACAGTGCCTTTCACTGCTATGAGGCAAACTAAAGAGGAATATACAACATGGTTAAAATATCAGTAAGTGAACGCATGTAGCTGATTTAACTGGCACGTCAAGAATCTAAAAAGGAAGGAATATAGTCAAAAAACAATTAACAAGAGGTTAAATTAGAGAAAACTACCTCCCACTTCCACTTATACCTTCTTTCAACCCCTCAGCATTTATATTTAGACCAATTTACTCTCCCGTAGACTCTTTACTTTAACTTGCTGACATGTATCATCACCTTACACAGAACCTTTGAATCGGTCTGTCTGAACTCTGAGTCAAGGCCAAGAACTTCCATTGGATGGAGCTGAGCTAACATTATTTTTCTTACTGCACTCCCTTGGCTAATATTTCTTATTGCACTCTGTTGGCTAATATTTCCTTCTTCATTGAACTAGATCTGCTGAAGGTCTGTACAGCTTTTGAAAGATTTGGCATGACAATGCACCCCAAAGCATTTTGTTAAATCATGGATCCTACACCCTCTGAAATTCTATATGGATCCATGGTCCTTCCCCTTCTAGTCTGACATATATTGCAACCGTTCCATCTGTGCACCAAACTAAAATTCATAAAATTTGCTACCTCCAAAAACAACGCCTATTGCCTCTCTTTTTCAATTTCAGGGTTATTTCTTTCAGGTTCGTTAATGTTCTTAAATCAAATGTTTTGAATTTTTTTTTCTGTCTTTTCATATGTGTGAAATTCCAATTCCAAATCCTGTGAAGCATCATATGCTCATAGCAAAGGAAGCTTTTATTTTAAAAAAGTATCAGAACATTAGAAGTTGTTAGTCTTGCCTTTGCTTCTTTAAAAATCGGGCCGGGGAGGGTTCCATTGAAAGCAACTTTACATTTTTTCTGGAACGGTGAAGACATTTGGTTTTTTGTTGCAAACAAATAAAATGGGAAAACATATTCTATAGTATTTTAACATAGCAAAGAATTATTTCCATGCACCACTAATAGATTTGGGGGACAGATTCTTTACTGTGCTCAACTTCTACTAATATACAGAGTAAAGGGATGTTAGAAAGCCAGTTTTCTTTCTTGGCTCTGGCACTTATTAGACCAACTTGCGGGATGCTTTGTTGCAAGCCAATTTAGCATGGTCTACTAGGGAACATATAACAGCTGCTATCCAGCCATTCCTCCTGCCTGCCCTTTTCCACAATCCAACACTTTCCTCTCTATCTCCAGTATGCCCCCTGTGATGAGGCACTGTGGAGAAAGAGGTAGAAACTTACTCTGTGCTTGCTGGAGATTCCCTCAAATGGAGGGACTTCCCCAGCAAGAAAGTCACAGGTGGATTCCATTCCCTTTGGCTGCCTGAGAACAGTCAGTCCCAGAAGTGTAAACCTGACGAGTACAAAGAACAAAATCATAATAGCTACAAACATTACAAAAGGGTGAGAGGGAAACATTTATGTTGTAATGGAAAAGGACAGCAAGCAAATGCCATCCTTTTAAAAAATAAATGTTTGAAAACAAGCAGACATAAGGCAGGCCAAACAACCTAAACTGTCTCCTGTAATGTACCGTGTGAACAAACTTTGTAAGAGTCTTAGTTAGTGGTTTGGGGTAAGTATATCAACTATGTGAAATTCTGAAATTATTGTATTTGGCAAATATGTACCTGTCAGATTATTTTTGCCATAGCTTTAGTCTCATAACACCATTTTTGGCACATGCCATTGTTATTAGTTATTAAAAGTGGAGAGGGCGGAGAAGACTGATAGAAGCATATGACTGCTACATTTTGTTCTATCTGAATGTCTTGTGTAACATTATCAAGTCTGTGGTACTTCCATAATGTTAAGTGTTAAAGTTATAAGACCAATCTAAGGGAATATTAAACCTGGGTAATTCTATAGTGTCTGTGACTTGAAAAAAGAAAAAAAAAATTTTTTTGCCAATGTGAATACTAAAATGTTCTTTGCAAAGTTAGATGCAATATTGACACTGAATGTACAAATTGGTGGTATACAAGGAATTCATACTTTGCAAAATTTAAATTTGGGAAACTACGTATTTTTATAAACTTTATCAGGGAAGATCATAGACTGAAAAGACAAATAGCAGATCCTTGGTGTTTTGCCAGTTGACCCTATGTAGCTAAATGTCACTACTGAAACACCATTGCTGTGGAAACAGAAATAGATACTAAATTTTTGGTACTGCAACTTTTTAAACCATAGTGGATATAAAGGGCAACAGATAACATACACTTTCTTTTCTTTTCTTTTCTTTTCTTTTCTTTTCTTTTCTTTTCTTTTCGTTATATGATCCACTGTTTTAATGTGCTGATAAAATTAATTATTTTTACTTCCCTTTAAGCAAAAACAATGGTTCCCAACCCTTTTGGCTCAAGGTCCACAAATAGCATTTTTACAACCCTGAATGCCTACCAGTCTATCAGCTTATAAACAATGTATTGATCACTACAAATCACTACATATTTAAACTAAACATTTTGATGCTACCGTGCTTATTTTTACATTCACTATTTTATACCTACAAATTACTCACAGTGTGTCCCACACTCACAGACGAAGCACTAGTGTAGATGAGTGACTGTCACTACACACTGAAGCACAGGGCCTGGAAGCTAAGTCAAAGTGGGTGGCCTGCACTTAGCAAACCGGAAGGCACTGAATTTTAGATTCCTGCCCCTCTGTTTAGAGTCCTGCCCTGCTTCAAGCATGGTTGCTCCTGGCTGCTCTGCCAGCAGCCTCTCCCTTCCCCACTGCAACCAGATGGAAGGAGGAGTGCTGGCAGAGGAGGCTGCTTCTTTGCTGATCTCCTGTCCCCCTGGCTGCTGAGGGGAGACTGCACATGTCCTGTAGCCCTGTGTGCTCCACCTGAGTCTTCGGCAGTGGCTCCATTTTTCAGCCAGGGGGATGGAGGATCAGTGCTCCCCTCCCTCGGGCTCCAGCAGGAACTCCGGTGCTAGGGTCCCAGGCAGAACGCTTTGCTTTCTGCTGGAGCTGAGGGAGGGGACACTGACCTCCCTTCCCTCTGGCTCCAGTAGGGACCCCAGAACTTAGGGACCCAGGCGGAGCACTTTGCTATGCTTCCTGCCACTGGCAGGGGGAGAGAAGCATTGATCTCCCATCCCCTTGGTTGCAGCAAGGAGCCTGCACCAGTCTTGTAGTCCCATGGCAACAAGCTCTACCTGGGTCCTTAAGCAGCAGCTCCTTTCTGCATCCAGCAGGAGGGGAGCCGTGAGCCACTTTGAAAGACCCTGAGGACCACTTTTGGTCCACAGGCCATGGGTTGGGAACCACTGGGCTAAAATATTCAGAACCTATGTCTGTTTTAATTTGCACCCAGTTAACGGTTAGTCTATCAGAAACGTACCTAAAAGCAGAAATTGTGTTTGTGAATGTTATAGTGGTTTGATGCTATGAGTGAAATTAAAGGAGACCAATATAGGCAAGGTTAGCAGAAATGGTCAGAAAGTAGTTGTTGTGGCCTGTACCCCTCTTCATCCCTTGCACACTATTATAGTAATTTTTTTGTACAAAGTGCCATTTTTTGGTATCATTTGAAAACTCATAATTTGCTGGTCAATATTGTCCCAATAAAATATGTGGCCACATTGTATGTAAAGATAAAGACTCCATTGCCTGGTGTTGTTATCGCATGTTCCAAATCATAGCATTGCCCAAACAGAAGTTGGCAAAATGGTCTGTCTCAAACAAAAGAATGTGTGCTCTGCTTAATTTGCATTTAAGCAGTAAACAGAATCATCAAGGACAAAGGGAGTGCCAGCCGGTGGGAAGAGATAAGTCCTACATTGTGGACTTTTTGTCTCCCGAACCTCAGCTGGAAATGGTTTCGAAAGCCTGGTCTATAGTACACGATTAGTTCAGTGAAAGCTGCCTTGCTTTGACTTAGTTGTGGAAGTGTTTTGCCAGAGGATGTTGTGGAGGCCAAGACTATAACAGGGTTCAAAAAAGAACTAGATAACTTTGGGGATGATATATCCATCAATGGCTATTAGTCAGGATAAGCAGGGATTGCCTTTTTCCAGAGGCTGGGAATGGCCAATGGGATGGATCACTTGATGAGTACCTGTTCTATTCATTTCCTGAAATTGGGTGCTCTCAGAAGATAGTATAGTGGGGTAGATGGGCCATTGGACTGATATAGACTGGCCATTCTTATGTTCTTTAGTTTGACTCCTGCTGACTTAAGTGCCACTCTGTGCTGATTTAATAACACCACTTTCCTGAGAGATGTAAACACTCTGTTGCTTATGTCAGCTGTTACAGGCCTCCAGGAGACATCCCACAATACCCCACGCTGACAATGCAATGAATACGTGTGTTCCTGGTGAGGACGTGCACCGCTGACACAAGGAGCCAAATGTGCATGCTCGCAAATGATTTAGTAGCTGTGGTGGCTGCATACCAATGTAAGTTAGGTTTACATAATTTTGTAGTGTAGATATAGCCTAAAAGTGGGACTGACACTATAAAAGGGAGGGACCCCAAGAGACCCTCTTCTCTCTCTATTCTTCATTTGATTGCACCAGAAGGAACAAAGGAAGCAGCCATTATACAGAAGAAAGGGTCCTGGCCTAGAGGATTGACCAGCAAGACTATTTGCTTTCATTTTAATACAGTTTGTTAGTCATTGGCTATGTTTTATATTTATTTCTCTAGTAACCATTTCTGACTTTTATGTCTAATTACTTATATTCACTTAAAATCTGTCTCTTTTTAGTTAATAAACTTGGTTTATTGGTTAATCTAAACCAGTGTTTTTGGAATGAAGTGTTTGGAAAAGTCCATTTGAAAGTTGTGTATATAATTTCTACTAATAAAATGACAGTCTTCAAATGGGCTTATCTTGTCCAGGAAAGGACTGAGCAGTACAAGAGAAACATTTCTGGGGGGAAAAGCTGGGACTGGAAGTGTGCTAGAGTCAGCCTGCAATATAGTTCAGGCTGGTAAAATCCTGGGTGTGACTGGCAGGTTGCAAGTGCACTCCAACATAGCTGGGAGTGACTTACGTGTGAGAGGCTGTTTGTTAGCAGTACAGGAGTGGAGGCAACAACAGCAATGCAGTGTAAAGGGCACTCCAGGTTAACGGGAAGAGGTGACACAGCTACTCAGTAGTCTAGACTGTCCTCTGTGTATGCCAGAGTGTTATAGCTCAGTCTTCAGTTTGAGATGCCATGTGTAGAATTAATTACACGTGGGCATGGCTGCATGAGGAGCAATGAACTGAAGGCTCTGAAGGCTAAAGTGAAACACTTCCAGGCTAAGTATGGAGTAAGCAGTACAGTGGGAGAATATGAAGATATTTCAATTGGATCCTGGCACAACTGGTTGTCACAATAATTCAGACAAGGGAGCAGGATCATGGCAATTGGAATCTAACAAAAAAGTGAAGCATTTTGCTGGAGGAGGATTCCCTTTCGAGCAGCTAAAGGGGAAGACGACCATTCTTCATCTACTTAGGAACAAGAACCAGAAATGTAGAGATGTGCTGAGTGTAGTGTTTACTGATGATTTAGCCGGGAACACACAGCTTCTTTAAATATTTTAGTTCACACTGGGTATGCTCAGGCTCTCACTCCAGGTCCTAGCACTCTATATAGGTAACATGATCTAGCTAAGCAGCATGAGGAAAGATGAGCTACTTGATGTACTCAATGAAAAACAAGAATAGAAGGAAGTAAATTCTCACAGATAATATTGTCAGCTTGAACTCCCCAGTATGATGCTGTGGCCAAAAGGGCTAATGTAATACTGGGATGCATAAAAAGAGGAATCTTGAGTAGGAGTAGGGAAATTATTTTACCTCTGTATTTGCTGCTAGTGCGACTGCTGCTGGAATACTGTGTCCAGTTCTGGTGTCCACAAATCAAGAAGGATGTTGATAAACTGGAGAGGGTTCATAGAAGAAATGAGAACAATTAAAGGATTAGAAAACATGATTTGTAGGGATAGACTCAAGGAGTTCACTCTATTTAGCTTAATAAAGCGAAGGGGAAGGGATGTCTTAGTCTGGAAGTACCACCATGAGAAACAAAACTTTGATAATAGACTCTTCAGTCTAGTAGCCAAAGGTATAACAAGATTCAGTGACTGGAAGTTAAACCAGACAAATTTAAACAAGAAGTAAGATGCAAATTTTTAAGTAAGGGTAATTAATCATGGGCACAACTTTCCAAAATTTCCAAAGGTTGTGCCAATGTTTAAATCAAGATTGGGTGCTTTTCTAAAAGTTATACTCTAGTTCAAACATAAATTAATTCAGGAAATTCTATTACTTTTGTTATACAGAAGGCCAGACTGGAGGATCACAATCGTTCCTTCTAGCCTTGGGGTCTAGGAATAAGCATACAGAATTCACTGTTGCAGGAGGTCAGGATAAAATGATGGAGCTGATTGAGACATTTGAATAATTATATGATTAATACAATTATTTGTAGTTACCCACTGTGATGCTGTATGATTGAATATGAGCATTTGTATAATTGATATTACCACTGTTATATAACTGCAACAAATCTTGTTCAAAGTATATCATGTAAGGTGTCCGTGCAAAAGTTACAATCTATCAAGTCTGATTATACTGGTTAAATACATGTCTCATCTTTGTTTTTAAAGTTATGTAGAGTGGCTGTGTTTTGGTATCCCAAAAGTGGGTGACGCCCTCCAGATAGAATTTACACCAGAGACAAATTGCTATGTATGAATGACCTATTAAGGACCTATTAAACTCACAATGAGCCATTGAAGAAATTTATCCCGCCTAGGAATCCTTTCCTGTGTATGCTTCAGAAAGAAAATGGCTGCTTCTGTGAGTCATCAAAGCATGTAAGAGCATGTGATATGCTCATGTAACCCTGGACTCTACCTTGGGACAGTAATTTTCCATGCACCTGAGCTGTGGGCCTTGTTTGGGGTAATAAAATTCCATGCCCATATAAAAAGGAACCCTACTCATCTCCATTTTGTCTTCATTTCCTGCTTCATTTTGCTGGATTGGACTTTTTAAAAGGAAGCTTTAAACAAGGACAGGTGACCCCCAATCTGTTTGCGTAATTCCAGAGAGACTTTTGCAAACTAGCAGTTTATTCCATCTCTGCTACAAACCCGATAAAAGGACTTTGCAATCACTCATAGGTATATAATCTATTAAACATTTAAAACTCTCTTCTTTTATTATTAAATCTTTATTTTTGTTACTAAAGGGTTGGCATCAGCATGATTATTTGGTAAGATCTGAGATATATATTGATGTGGCTAGGTGACTGGTCCCTTGTGGTTGGAAGGACCCAATAACTGATTCAATTAGTTTTCAATAGCCACTTATCATAGAGTCCAGTGGCTGGGTGGTGAGACAAGGACTGGAATGCCTAAGGAGACTGCTTTTTTGACTCTTTATTAATTAATGTGGTGATACAGACATTCACTTTTTTACTGACTTGGTATAATCTAATTATAAAATAAGCACCCGTGAGCCTGCCCTGTTTCTCAGTGGTCTGTCCTGAATATCCTCAGCTGTGACCCACTGAGGAATGGTGACACCCACTCAGTGCCTCAGATGGTTGCTTTAAGAGAAATCAGGAATTACTTAATACAACATTGCAGAACTGTTCAGATGCATTACATTTGAATTCTCACTCTGAAACCATAGCCGCGTCAATAGTGCACTGCAATAAACTCTGCCCATCCCCTAGGCCTTGAATCCGAAAAGCATTGAACTCAGTGCTTAAGTGCCATTGGCTTCAATGATGTGGTACTGACTACAACAGGCTGAACATGCTGGTTCTTCCTGGGCGTATCACGGTCATTGTGCGAGGCCATTTTTATTTGAAAGGAAGACTATTTAGGTTAATAACTCTTTCATGTTTTCCATTGTTAGCCCTTTGGTAGGCGCAAGAATTTCTCCTGACACCATTTCTCTGGTGGTTTCATCACAAGGCAGAGAGTAAAAGGCAAAAGCACAGTACAGTCTTACAATCAAAATGGCATTCAGAAAACAAAAGTGAGTTTGTAATTTGCTACAGATATATAAAATCATACACTAATCCATCACACAATTGCCTTAAATTCGTTTGACATTTAAGCAAATTATATTTGTTCCCTTTTAGTTCTGCTTCAAGATGTTTCTGTTCCACTTAGCAGTGTGTTAAAACAGGAGTTCACATTATTCTAAATAAATGTGAGAAAGAGAGGCCTCAAAAATACAAAACACCTGTTAGCCTTTTTCCCTCCCTAACCCATGTCAAATAAAGGAACATATTTCAAACTTCTCAAACATTTACCAGTTGCTTAGCAAATATATTTCACCTCATCCTTAGGATGTCTTTCAAATAAATATTTGCAAATAAATATCCTTAAAATTTCTCTCAAATAGATAATAATAGACAGATGTTCAAATCACACTGCTCAATCAATGCTTGGTAACTATATTATTGCCAGCTCCCACGTTCAAAACGTATGAATCAGGCCACCGAAAGCCGGGGTTTTAAAAAATAGTAAATATGGAGTTATTTTTATTTGCCTTTTGGCTTTTGAACTTTCTAGGTACACATTTTAAAGATTTCATCACAACTATGAAGGTTAGAAACTCCTCAGCCCTGCCTCCCCCATAATAAAATTTGTGAATCTCATGCAATAATATGATTCCAGGAGGTTGGGATTTATGCACATCATAACGTATAATTAGACTTGGAATAAAATGATGACAGTTGAGAACAGTGGTTGTTTTCAGACATTTCTGTAATGCTCTGTAAACATGTCATTTAGACCTTAGTAGGTTCTAAGCATCTGCTAATCCACTTCAAGTTTGAGGTATGCTGGGAGCATTTCAAAAGAAATTGAAGCACAGCTTGACAGAGCAGATAGCACAAAGAGTAGGTTGCATATAGGCCTATTTCTTTGTGCTTTGCCTGTAGTAGCAGTAAATGCCTTGATATACCCATAAGGAAAATGTATCATTTACAGTGAAAGTGTGGGAGAAGGAGGATGTTTCTTGTGGCATGTCTATGTTTATGGAACCTTGGCATGTGTAGAATAATCAAATGGAAATCTGAGATGCTTTTCCAGTATCAGGCTGGTGGCTTGGTATATACGTGCAGATGTGGAGGAATTGCAAAGGGAGTGGAGAAAAAGGAACAATTTTTTTATTCGGGTGAGGGCAGGTAGCATTCAGAGGAAGGCAAAAAATAGCTCTTACAGGATTGTTTTTCAGATACATATATAGAAGCAGCAGCAGCAAAACTGTTTAATAAGTGTTTCTTCAGTTCAGTAATTCAGGATTTACAAATTATTAAATGTTTAGTAAATTCTAATATCTATGGAAAGTTGAAGTGAGCATGTGATCATTTCAATGCTTCTTAACATGTTTGTGAAATGCATTATTTTCACTTGGAATCCAACATTACTTACTAGTTCACTTAAAAACAGGTAGTGCTGTTTCTTTATCTCCCCCCACCCTATGGGATGCAGAATTCCTTCATCCATATTGATATTTGGCTTGTTACTTCTTAATTCCTTATTTGGACAAAATCTCTCTCCCTAAACAAGGCTGGCTTGATTGGGTCTATTTAATCTTTGATTCTGCAAGTTAATTAATCATGTATGTAATATTAAGCGTATAAGTAGTTACTTTAAACTCAGTGGAACTATTCCTGCAGTTATTTATGTGTATGCTTAAGTATTTTGATAAACTTATATCTTAATTCCCAGAAATAATATAGATAATTAGATCCTTGGGTAGTAGGAAACAGGGAATGGTGAAGAAGGGCAGTCACCAAGAGAATATGTAAGTATCATAAGGCTATTTGAATTAGAGGATGAACAAGACATATTAGGTCTGCTTGTCCATTCTTTGGCAGATGTACCTAAAATCCCTGCCCTAAAGCCCCAACTGACTTGTCCAGTCTTGTTTTAAATGACCCAAGTTGTGTGGCTTAAACCACTTTAAATTCCATGGTCTGATTATTTTTTCTTGAATTCTCAAGTATTTTCATACAATCTGAAACCTACAATATACAGTTGTCACAGAAAATCAAATAATAAATAGTCATCCTTGTGTGGCAAGAGTTGATTGAGAAGCTGAGATATTTTTATACATAAATATATATATACACTCACACTTTTTCACGGTTTATAACAATATAATGTTAGTGAGTCTATACCATTGTCTCATTTTACTGTGTCATAATTATACATGGGGTATAAGTAGAAGTACTATGCACTGCTTCATGATGACTAAAAATGGAAGGTGGGGAAGCAAAATGCAATCAGGCAGGAAACATTAATTACAACAACTGGTACACTCAAATAGTTCTCAAAATTGGTGAGACTTTTATTGCTTCCATGACATGAATACTAAATAGAAAAGGCTGAATCACTGGTATGTAACATCACCACATTTCACAAAAGAAATACTGCATAAGAGAGCTCTCTACTAATCAACTCATTTTCTAATGGCGCTGGGTTGAATAGCTCCACATTGCCTTTTCTTTTTCTTTTTTTTAAAATAGGTGGCAGGAAAAAAATATAGAAGCCCAGATAGTCATGGACAGAGAGATGGCATGTGGAAAATTGGCTGAGGTTATATTTTACTATTACCATTATTAATAATAATGTAATTAATAAACAACAATAATAATAATGCCCTGCACGTCTATAACTTTCTTTGTTAAAATGAATTGTGACTTGTTTGGTACGTACTGTACAATGTATATAGCATATTCAATAAATACTAAAGCACTAGCTTTCCCCAGTCAAAACATTCCTGTGTAGTTAGACACAGTGCCAGTGTGTCTGGCTTTATGTGAGCATGCAGGCGCTGGGTAGGAGTGCAAGGAATCTGCTTTCTTCTACACACACTTTACAAGTCCTGCAAAAAGACCAGCCAGATTTGCAGGGCAGTGCATATGTCTCACAGGTGATGGAGAGGAAGTGCTGGTGCAATTTCCCAGTCTAGAGGCTAGGCCCTCGTGGTGCCAGGCAGGTTGAAGCGTGGTACTTCCTGAGCAAACCCAGGTGCTCAGAAAGTACCATATGTCATTTAATATGTCATTCCGACTCTCAGTTAGAGAAATAAATGTGGCAAAGATTTAATTTTTTTTTCATGAACCTCATTTACCTAGTTAGGTGTATAATAGAAATGCCTGTTCGATGAATGGACAGTGAATAAGGGAAGGATGTAATAGTTTTGATGATCCTTTTTTTTTTTAAAGTGTCTTACAATTTTTTAAGTGCAGTTGTTTTCTGGAATGGGTGAAAACGGAACTTCCTTAGCTTTTATTTAGGATAAGTTTTTAAAAAAGATCACTGTCCCAGCATTTCTTTTGCTTTTTTTTTTTTAAGCAAATAAAAGAAGTGGGTGCCAAAAATCCACCAATAAGTAAGGAAAATGTTAAATAGCAATGACTGAAATTAAATATTTAAAAAGTGATTGGTTCTGATAATTTGTATCCACCAGTTTAAAAAGAATTGTCTTAGTAGCTCTCTGAACCACTGACATTGATTTATACACACCTTAGAATGCTAGGAAAGTTTGAGGACTGTAGACAGCTAACATTTGCCAAATATTTGAAAAGGGTAAATGGGTTAACCTGAATAAGTATAAGAGGCTAACCTGGTATTGCTGCCAAGCAAAATCATGTAAAGGTGGATAACAGATGTATTCAGTAAAGAAATATAGGATGGTAGTGTTGGGGGGGTTGGGGCACTGCACTAGGTAATTCAGGTTAATGGAAGGCCACAAGTGCCGATGAAGTTTTCCTGTACTAGGCTCTACCCCCCGTCTCCCTCCCTTCTCTCATCTTCTGGGTCACGCTGACACCATTTCGCTACCGTAAGCTAAATTAAATTGGCTTGTACTGGAATTATTTGGGTTTGCTTATCAGTATAAGATACAGTGCAGGTGCTATATGCTGTTTGCAGCTCTAGTGCGTGCTTGCCGCATGATCAAAGTACCCATTGGCTACCCCTTTCCCTGCTAGCCAATCACGGGGCTGGCTGCAAGGCATGATCAGTCGGTGCGCCACAAAGCAAAAGCATGTAATGGCTGTAGCTGCTTGAAGGAAAGAAAGGGGGGGGAAGAGCCCCCTGTTGAAATTAAGTAAGGTGTACATAAGGTTGTGGCTTGCTGCTTTGGCACGCTTGTTTGAGACAGACAATCTCCCTGTGCCATTTGGGATCCCGAATAAACTATCTCTATAAGGATTTCTCCGTCTCGGTGTCTGATTGGGCTAATTGCGCACCGGGCTCGAACCCAAACTGCTGGGGCCTCAGCTAAGGGTCCTCCAGGACCACCAACAGTAGCATAATTAATACCAACCAACATAGTCTTATAGAATATAAATTTTACTAACCATTCTTCATAGTATTTTCTGATGAGATTACAAGATGGGTTAATAATTATAGAATCATAGAATATTAGAGTTGGAAGGGACCTCAGGAGGTCATCTAGTCCAACCCCCTGCTCAAAGCAGGACTAACCTCAGCTAAATCATCCCAGCCAGGTGTTTGTCAAGCCACAGCTTAAAAACCTCTAATGATGGAGATTCCAGCACCTCACTAGGTAACCCATTCCAGTGCTTCACCACTCACCTAGTCAAAAACTTTTTCTTAATGTCCAACCTAGACCTCCCCCCACTGCAACTTGAGACCATTGCGCCTTGTTCTGTCATCTGCCACCACTGAGAACAGCCTAGCTCCATCCTCCCTGGAGCCCCTTTTCAGGTACTTAAAGTCTGCTATCAAATCCCCCCTCATTCTTCTCTTCTGCAGATTAAACAAGCCTAGTTCCCTCAGCCTCTCCTCATAAGTCTTATGCTTCAGCCCCATAATCATTTTTGTTGCCCTCCGCTGGACTCTCTCCAACATGTCCACATTTTTTTTGTAGTGGGGGGCCCAAAACTGGACACAATACTCCAAATGCAGCCTCACCAATGCCAAATAGAGGGGAATAATCACTTCCCTTGATCTGCTAGCAATGCTCCTACTAGTGCAGCCCAATATGCTATTAGCCTTCTTGGCAATCAGGGAACACTGCTGAATCACATCCAACTTCTTATCCACTGTAACCCCCAGGTACTTTTCTGCAGATCTGCTGCGTAGCTCATTGGTCCCTAGTAGCTGAGCATGGGATTCTTCCATCCAATGTGGAGGACTCTTCACTTGTTCTTGTTGAGACCCAAGCCTCCAATTTGTCTAGGTCCCTCTGTATCCTATCACGACCTTCCGGGGTATCTACCACTCCCCCTAGCTGAGTGTCATCTGCATACTTGCTGAAGGTGCAATCTACCCCATCCTCCAGATCATTGATGAATGACCCCTGGAGAACTCTGCTTGTGACTGGCTGCCAGCTAGACATGGAGCCATTGATCACTACCCATTGAGTCTGATGATCTAGCCAGTTCTCTGTCCAATTTATAGACCATTCATCCAACCTATACTTCTTTATCTTGCTGATAAGAATACTGTGGGAGACTGTATCAAAAGCTTTGCTAAAGTCAAGGTATATCATGTCCACCACTTTCCCCATATCCACAGAGCCAATCACTTCTTCATAGAAAGCAATCAGATTGGTCAGGCATGACTTGCCTTTGGTGAATCCATGTTGACTGTTCCTGATCACCTTTCCCTCCTCCAAGTGCTTCAAAATGGATTCTTTGAGGATCTGCTCCATGATTTTTCAAGGCATTGAGATGAGGCTGACCAGTCTGCAGTTTCCTGGATCCTCTTTCTTCCCTTTCTTGAAGATGGGCACTATATTTGCAATTTTCAAATCATCAGGGACCTCCTCCAATTGCCACGAGCTTTCAACGATAATAGCCAATGGCTCTGAAATCACATTAGCTAACTCCCTCAGCACCCGAGGATGCATTGTCTCTCGCCCAATGGACTTGTGTTTGTCCAATTTTTCTAAGTAGTCCTAGACCTGTTCCTTCAGCACTGAGGGATGTTCACCTCCTCCCCATTCTGTGCCAGCCAGTGCAGTTGTCTGGGAGCTGACCTTGTCTGTGAAGACAGAGGCAAAAAAGGCATTAAGTACCTCAGCTTTTTCCACATCCTCTGTCACTAGGTTGCCTCCCCCATTCTGTAAGGGGCCCACACTTTCCCTAATCTTCCTTTTGTTGGTAACATACCTGTAGAATCCCTTCTTGTTCCCTTTCACATCCCTTACTAGCTGAAATTCCAATTGCACTTAGGCCTTCCTGATTGCATTCCTGCATGTTGGAGCAGTATTTTTATAATCCTCCCTAGTCATCTGATCAAGCTTCCACATCTTGTATGCTTCTTTTTTGTGTTTAAGATCACCAAAGACTTCTTTGTTAATCCAAGCTGGGCTCCTACCATATTTGCTATTCTTTCTGCACATCGGGATGGTTTGTTCCTCGCCCACAATAAGCTTTCTTTAAAATACAGCCAGCTCTCTTGGATTCCTTTCACCCTCATATTAGCCTCCCAGGGGATCTGTCATAAAGGTAAGTGTCAACATAATAGGAGAAATCTTGGCCGTATCAAGGCCAATGGATATTTTCCCATTGGCCTCACTGAGATCAGAATTTTACCCTACATACTTGGACTTCTACAAATATTTGACTTGGTATCCGACACCATTTTGATTTTAAAACTAACGTTATAAAAAGCCAAAGTAGCATGTATTCAATGGATTAAAAACTGGCTGAATAGTTCTCAAAAGCTAAGTGTAAGTGGGGATTTACCATCCAGTGGGAATACCCAAGGATGTCGTCTTAGCCTAATGATGCTCAGCATCTTTATAAATGATTTGAAAGAAAATATAAAATCATTGCTGGTGAAGTTTGCAGAGAACACAAATATTGGAGAAATAGTCAATAATGATGGGACAGATCATTTATACAGGCCAAAATAGATCCCTTGATATGGTAGATTCATTTGAATAACATACATTTTAATACAGACAAATGTTAGGTCTTAAATCTAGGGACAAATTATATAAATTATATGTACAGGATGAGGGACAGTATTCTGGAAACCAATGACTCTGGAAAGGAGTTAGTGATTCTGGTATAATTGATAAGGGCTAACCCAAATTGTCTTCTAGAGGGCCAGAAGATGACCACGCAATGCTGTGGCTAAGAGGTTAATGTAATTTTTTGCTGTATAAGCAGAGGGATGTTGAATAAGAGTAAGAAAGTGGAATTATCTCAATATGCTATACTGCAGAGAGAGACCATTATCAGAATAGTGTGATCAATTCTTGTATCCTTAATAAAGGATCCTAAATAAATTTACTTAATAAAGTATGTTGCAAAATTGGAAGGGAGCTATAAGAATGATCCAAGGTCTGGAAGCCTGCCTTACAATTCAAGACTTTGGAAACTCAATCTATTTAGTTAAATAAAAAGAAGATTAAAAGGTGACGTGGTCATGATCTACAAGTACTTATAAGGGTAAAAGATTTCTTACAAGAGAGGACTCTTTAAACGCACAGACAAATGCATAATAAAATACAATGTCAGGAAGAGAAACTAGATAAAGTCAGAATAGACACAAAGAACACATTTTAATAGTGATGGAAATTAACCATCAGAATGGTTTAACAAGGGATGTGGTAGATGTTTACTCATTTGAAGTCTTTAATTCAGGATTAAGTGTCTTTCTAAACTACACACTCTATCTCAGCCAGAAGATATGGGCTTCATACAGGACTCACTTGAAATTCCATGGCTGGTATGCAGGAAATCAGAAGAGATGATCAAAATGGTAACTGCTGGGCTTAAAATCTAGGAATCTGAACTTAAATTTTGCTCCCTAAATCTGAATTTAGATACCTATATAGATTATTTTCAGAAATGTGGGGCACCAAAGTACACATGGACTTCATTGGCCTAACATTGCTGATGTTGACTCTGGAATGACAGCTTTTTAATTAGAGATACACAAAATGCTTGAGGAATACCACAGACCCAACTGACATTGAAATGGACTTTGGGATGTAGCAGGACCACACACACAAACAGAGATTTTTGAGAGTTCAGCATCTGTGGACTGATGCAGTTTGAAAAGATCTATTAGACAAAAACAGATCCTTCCCCATGCCCATGCTACCATCCCCTCCCTTACCTTATTATCTTAATTAGGGATGGGACAGGTGCTGTGATAACTCTTAATTGCTAGCTCCTGGGCCTGGGTTATTCCTTTCTTTTTGATTTTTCAGATGACGACACTCACCCTATTTGGTACCTTTAGAAGTACTACTAGTAAAAGACCAATCCAACAGCTCTGCTACAGGACCAGGAATAGTCTTGAAATCATGTAGTACAGAAGGAGAGGCTCAGAATGGTTGCTAGGAAGTCCTCAGCATTTCTTTACTGACCACATCACTCATTATGAGGTACTGCTTGCCCTTACCTCCGTCAAGCTGGTGGAGGTAGAAGAGGGGTTTCACTTTCCCTCCACATTGTAGCTTTCTGCTCCTGTGGGCAAACTTTGGATTGGGAGTGTGGGCAGCCTTTCAGCCACCGTCTTTCAGCCACGGAAGAGGGACAATCCAGGTAATGAGGGCAATCCAGGTAATGAGGGCAGGTACTCAGCCCATTTCCCTTCTTCCAACTACCACTCACTCAGGAGAAACAACGGAGAGAGTGCCTGAGATAAGGACAAGAGGGACAGGTGGTGGGGTCTTTGGGAAACGTGATCTGTGCACTAGTGATTGCATTTTTGCCAGTTCTTGCAAACCAGAATCTTATATTCTTTTTGCAGTAGTTGTCCTTTCAGTGTCATGTTTAAGGTAGGGATTTAAATTTTAACCAGTAATTTTTAAGTGAAAGAAGGGGCTTTTGAGAAACACTGGACAGATTCCCAAATATAACTGAGGCAGAGGGCACTGCTTTATGCAGGATAAGTGCCCCATCTTCCCCTACAGTTCATAAAATGTCTTATTTACTTGACTGCTCATTTAAGGGCTGAAGAGCTTGACAGCACTTGAATAGATAACAGAGTACAGTAGATAGCTGTAAGCACACAGTGCCCCAGTACAGTTAATTAGTGGGGCTGTATTCTCAGTGGACTTCTCAGGATTTAGAGAGAGTGACTGCTGGCAAGTAAAGTCCCATTGCTGGATAAGCGACTGATCTAATGAAGCCAGAAAGGCTATCCATAGCACAGCCTCTGGGGTGGTACATGGTAATTGAATTGTAAATTAGACTGGTGAAAAATTTCAGTATAAACATGGGATGGTATACTACACACATTATCTGTTTATATGATCACAAAAACCACCAGGAACAATGCTGTGTTTCATCCATTGTGGATTAACCTATTAAGGCAGGGCATGAGAGCATACAGATTCATTGGTTTATATATATTTTAAAAAGCTTTCTAAAAATTCCCTATTGCACCAAAATTAGGATGATCTTCCAGAGAAATATTTTATAGATGTACTGAAGTTCAGTAATTTTGAAGATAATTAGCAATGATTTGCAGAAGGTCATCGGTGCTCTCATCTGAGTATGGCAAATGGAGGACTTAGTACACAGTCTGCGTGAGTGGGCAGGAGAGTCCTGCATAGGTCATACCAGGGGAAGGAATCTTTCCCCTAGGCTGTGAAATAGCAGCAGAACTGGTCCTGTCACGACTTCAGCCATTATGGCATCCATGCTCCACTTCCAGTGGGAGCAGTGTGTTTCTCTGCATAGTTGTGAACTCATCCTGTCCATCTTGATCCACTTATTCTTCCTTGCCCCAAATGTTCCAGTGACCATCAGTTAGGAGTGGTTACCAAAAAAAAGGACACACTTCTTCACAAATTTTTCTTCAACAACACGGACAAAAAGTGGTCATATAATAAATGAAAAGTTAATCACATTTTGAGACCTTCCCATGTTAGACCTAATGATGGATGTTGTTGTGGCTTTTGTAGTTACAGTCAAATATGAGAACTGGGCAGTGGGAAAGATGAGTGCGAAGAGAGCAGGAGTAAGGAGAGCTCTGCCTGATTCAAGTGAACTGAAATCTCCTTTTGATGTGCCCACAGAATCTCTCTACTATTATTTTGGAAATTGAACAAAAGTAAAACTCCTGTAAACCAGGCATAGTTAGACCATAACAGACCATAGTTAGCAGATATTCACTAATTTAGATGCTGATCTTATCCCATACTTTTTTGTAATTTGCCTGAATCAGATCTGCATTATTTAATTTAAGATGAACATATATACGGTCTCTTGGCTGCCTGTTCCCATAGCCATCTGTCAGCAGGATATTATGACCACTTATAAATTGGGAGGACCATTGTACTAGCATACAGGTACAGCATACAGCAGTGGATTTTATATGGTCAGTCTATAATACAATATAATGATATGTTCTGAAGTTCCTTCGCTGTATCAGCAGATAAGCATTAACACATCTTCTTATACTTCATAAGATGAATGGTGAGAGAAAGTGAGGGTTCTCACATACATTTGGTTCTAAACAAGACACTCAAATAGAATGACCACTTGGGGTAACTTAAAACTACGTAGGTTGTCAAAATGTATGTAGCAGGACACAATATTATGAATAGGCAAAAGTACTCTCAGGTATTTCTATATGGCAGTGACCACAGCACTAAGTTAGCTTTGATTTGATTAACTCAAATAACAATAGCAGTGAGACCACAGCAGCATGAGTGAGCTGCTCAAGTACACAGCCCAGGTCCTTGTACATCCTGTGCTGCAGTGGTTTCACTACTATTGTTACTGGCACTCTCTACATCAAAGCTAGCTTGCAGCGGTCTACCCATGTTGCAGTCACACCTCTGACTGAAGTGTAGACGTACCCTAAGTGAATTAATAGGACATTTCCCATTGAAAGCCCATGGGACTCATGCTTCTCCATCATTTAGTTGCTTTTGGAAATACCACCCTCAATGTTCAAGTAATGATATATGAGAGAGATGCAGAGGAAACCAAATGTCTAACACAATGAGAAAATATATATACCTAAGCCCCTAGGCACAAATAGGGCCAAATCCAAACCACTTCTCAATGGTGGAGGAGGGTTCCATAAAAGCAGAACCTGTGTGATTCTGTTGCACACTGAGGCCTGGATTTATTGTGACCATATAAGGGATATGTAACCTTCCCCATGTCACATATATTTTCTACACAGTAGTGTGAGGCTAGATTGGGGTGGCGTGGGGGAAGTGAGGCAGTGGCAAGCTGCATTCAAAGGATCAGCCAGTGAGTAGATTCAGACGTATAAAGTAAGGAGGGATGGATAGAGGATTCAGACAGTATATAAAGTGAATTGTTTTGTTAGTTCTTAATAAATCCTAATTAACTTCAATAGCTAACATTTTGAATAAAGAAAACCTTTTCTTAAAGATTCATAGACTCATAGATTTTAAGACCAGAAGGAACCGCTATGATCATCTAGTCTAACCCATTGAACAGCACAGACTGTAGAACTTCATTCCAGCATCAGACCCATAACACAAGGTTGAGCTGGAGCTGAGGAGCTAGACCCTAGATATTCCAAGAATGAAATATGTATAGACCTGATTTTGCTCCCAGTTATTCCACATTGTAGTAAACGAGTTGCACCAGTGTAAAACTGGCATAACAGCAGAATCAGGCCCAATTTAAGGTCCCAAACCAGAAAGGTGTTGAATGCCATCCAAGATGAACATATAGTGGGGATGCTCAGCACATTGTCAGATTTGACTCTAAAAATCAAAGTTTGCAACTTTCCTGTGTGGAAGGGCAAAACTTTGCAATTACTTTATTGAGAATAGACACAAAATTAAGTCATGCACTGTTTTCTTTTTCGCCTCAGTGTTGTTGTTTTCATCCTGTTGAATCCAAATATAATGTACCTGTCAAAGCATTATCCATCAAATGCCAACTCAGAATTTGACACAGCCATCCCTGAGCTTGAGTGATATTTAACAAGTATATAAACCCCACAACCTGCTATAGGAATAACTGCAATAAACCACAGTACAGTATCTTGTCAGCAATGCTCATTGCTCAGTGTTGTGAAGCAGTACAAAGAAGTACACTGAATGTCAACCTATAGAAGAAATTATTCTCCCAAGCACTTATTTAGGGGCATATTTTATACAGGATCTGAGTTTAATGGAGTCCTCTAGGGGAGTCACTAATGCTATTGATTTGCTGTGGAAGCAGTTCAGATAATTTGGGGGTGGGTGGCAGTGTAAAACTTCAAAATATATAGATTGACATTATGAAGTTAGATATATTATTTATGCCACTTTAGTCTAATAAATCTATTAGCTGTATGTGAACCAAAAAAAGACATATCAATGTCTTTTAATTAATCACACTTAATATAATTGTCATAGCTAGAGGAAAACCACCTGTTCTAACATTTTAACGTACATGTTAAGCTTGTGAAAGGTGCCAGATGGACTTTGATAATATTTGTAATATATTTTCTATATTAATTTTATAAAGAACAATATTAAAAATTTCAATGTTTTAAATCAAAGTTAAATTAAGTTTTATCTGAAAGCAAAGCAACAGCTTTCAGATAAAGTTTAAACATATAACATTTTAATCAGCTTTTTTTTTTAAAAGCTGGGCAAAAATGTATCCCTGATTTAGTGCTCCATAATTTTCAAATGTTTATTATGTTACATCACCAACATTACATTTGAACCATTCTGTGCTGGTATATGTGAAATAATATAATAGGAATTGCACTCCTTGTTTTTAATATTCTTTCCTGTCAATCTTAGAGAACTTCTCTCTCTGTTCTCTTCTGCTCAGTCCCTCTGTTTAACTAACTCTAGAATGTATTTTTTTCCCTGGCACCATCAGGCCATTCTTGGTGCAGAACCTTTCTCTTCATAGTTCCACAGCAGTTTTGCCTGAAATTTTTCAAAGAAAACATTTTCCCATCGGAAAATGGGGTTTCAACAAAAGCAGCATTTTTCACAGTGGAATTTTCCATTGAGAAAATTGAAATGGGAGTTGGGTTGACATTCATTTCTGCATCTGCCCAGGGCTGACTTTTGATTTGGAAATAACATAATATTTTATTTTAACAATGACAATTGAAATGGAACATTTTGATATTCTGACTCAAAAGGTTTCATTTTGGCAGACAAAATGTCTCTCAGAATGCCCTCTGGACTCTCCCATTAGTGCCTTATGGGAATTATAGTTCAAATCTCTTATGCTCCAGGCTAACCTACATTTCCCATGGGGCACTGCTGTGTCCCTGTCACAGGGCAGCGGGGGAGACCTTTCATTTCATGTGAACAAGCTGAAATGAAAAGGTTTGATTCAGAAATTTCAAAATTTTTCACTTTGATTGAAAGTATTAAAACAAAATGTTTTGACATTTCCAAATCAAAATTTGGGATGAAAATTTTACAATGTTAGAATTCCTTAGAGGATAGAAACTATCAGTCTATTCTATTGCTAACATCTGGAAATGCCTTCATGTAGCTCCTTCTTCTCCTTTCAAGTGAAAATTTGTGTTCTTTCCTACTTTTTGTTCTCTTATCATTCATAGCTTTTTATTCCTCTTTCTGTTTGATATTCTCTTTCTCTAGTTTTGGGCCTGATTTTGAAATCAAGCCTCCATTTTTGTGTTTTCTATTTTATGGCCGGGGTGGATTACAGCTAAATTGGTGCAGCTTCATTGATTTGAATGGACCTAATTCAATTTACACTGCTTGAAGAATTGTTCCTTTAATGCTGGGAAATTGCATAAATGAACTGCAGGTGCAAATTGTGGGCATCGTTCACTGTGGGTATAAAGTTTTGCCCACAGAAACTGAAGACCTGTTTCAGGCCCTGAGGTTGAACATTATTTAACTCTGCAAAAGATATTGGGATGCAGTTTCTGTGAATGGAACTACACAAAATAAAGTTTACATTGTATTCTTTAGCTGAAAAGGGAAACCTCATACAAAATAAAGGAAAGAAAATTGTGAACCAGCTCTTCCCTATAAATACATTGCTTTTGACAGGAAGGTATTAAACGGAATAATAATAGCAACAGTTAAAGAGCTGTCATTTTAAACTGGTCCAGTTGTGTCAGAGAATCTACACTTTATTGGCCGTTAGAAAAATTACCAAAAATCTTTCTAATATTTTCTAAATGAATTGAGAACCGCCTGCTCTTCTGCAATGTCAAAGGAATTCTTTTAAATCTTCCCTAAATGGCTTGATATTAACAGAGCTGTGGGACTATTTAATCCCTATTTCTGTACAAATTTTTACTAATATAACAGGTGTGACAGGGTCAGGCCAGACGGCTACGCAAGGGTGCTAGAAGGCAGGTATATTAGCCCCAGGCTCATTCCTTATTCCCTGGGTGATTCAGCTGGGGCTGCTTAGGCAGTTAGGCCTCCTGGGGCCAATCAAGGAGACTGCCCCAGCACTCAAAAAGCCTCCAGCTCAGGCAGGCAGTTGTGGGTTGTGGAGTTTGGAGTGAGGAGGAGTGGAGGACGGAGGTTGGAGTTTACAGATTAGTGGTAGTGGTAGTGGTAGTGGTAGTGGTAGTGGTAGTGGTAGTGGTAGTGGTAGTGGTAGTGGTAGTGGTAGTTTGCAGTTTACAGCTTGGAGAGTTGCAGCTTGAAAGCCTGCAGTTTGGGGTTGGCGGCTTGGAGCTGGCAGCCTGCAGCCGGCAGCCGGTGATCTACAGCGGCTTGGGGCTTCCCCGTTGGAGCACAGCACCGGGGCAGAGCACCCAGCTGGGGGAGCAGGAGGTGGACCACGAACTACCCCAGGGCAAGTAGCCGTACCCCAGGGCAGAACAGGCCCTGTCCCCTCCCCGGAGCCTTTCCCGACTGCACCACCGGCCAAGCCGGGAGAGCACGAGACCCACGAGGGCGGGACATCTCCCCCTCCCGCTCCCACCTTGCCACACAGGGAACAAATCTTGGAAACATATTCACAGTAAATATTTTGTTATTTATAAAGTCAAATTCTGCCTTTGACATGTGTACTCAGCTCCTCTGGACTTCATCAGGAAATGTAAGAGATCTCCTTCACTTGAAAATCACATTGTATTAAAGCACAACCTTGAGAAGTCATGTTAACTAACAGAATGTTAAACATAACTTTGCAGTTAATGTTGACAGGGACTGTCGTGTCTAGCATCATGTTATCTGTTTATGAGAAAACCTACCAGAATCATTGGGTTACCTAGCGCCTGCTGACATTATGTTAAATTTTCTAACATAACCTAATTTTCTAGTGATGACAAGGGAGAATGCTAAGGTAGAATTCAGGCCTAATTATATTGCTAGAGCACTTTTCAATTTCAGTAGTGACAGACAACATTACATAAGTGACCTTCTTATCTCCATTCCACCAACTCCAGAAATATCACTCAGGTTTATGTAATTTATAGAGAATGTCTTCTGGACACCACCTAAAAATCATAGTAAAAAAGATTCCATAGCAACATATTGGAATTGCAGGGATTTTTCCTAGTGTCATCTTTGGTCAAGTTTCCTCTCTTCTTGTAAAATAATGCAGTGTGCTGTTTGTAGCCTGTCTCCGGCATAGAGGTTTCTGTATTTCAATAAGGATTTATATATAGTTTGAAACTATTGGAGGATTTTTTTCAGACACCATCCAAATATAAAATATAGGTTTGAGCAGATATGTGACCCAAAATTCAGGCCTGACTATTTACTTGTTTCTGGTAGAACTAACATTGTACTAAATGTTATTCTAATACAGAGGAAGTCACGGTCCCTGAAGTAGTAGGGGAGTTGGGTATTATATATAACAAAAATAGTCAAAGTGGTCAATCTGGCTAAAAAATACCCAAAAAACAAGTTCAGAGTTGACATAGATTGGGGTGGATAAGGTCCCAGGCCTATAGTGGGATAAATTACATGCCTCTGTGAGTGATTAAGCCTGAATGTTTGTGAAACTTCTAGGCCCAGGGTGGAGGGATATAACAGGAAAGCAACCACAAGGGATGCGTGTATGGTGTCAGCAAGAGAGGGCTGTTTTATCTAATGCCTTATTTCATCTTCCTGTTAGATGTTTTTCCTGCTAGACCCTTGACCTTTTGCCCTCGCAGCATGCAACTTATTGTAATTGCAAAAATGTGCGTGTTCTTCTTTGAGTGGTTGCAGACATGTAGTATGTTCACGTGTGCTCAAGCAAAGCACACTGGCATCAGAGATTTTCCCCTTAGCAATACCTGTTAGGATGGCACATATGGCCATACAGCTCTTTGTAGCTCCTCCTGATGTGTAACGGTAATGCTACCCTGAGCCTCGTCAGTTCCTGCTTACTGCCTGTGTCCATAGGCAGAGCTCCCTATGTGCAAGTCTTCTTTTCACAGTTGTTTTTTTCTGTAGGTCACATTTATGTCACCGAATTTTTCACCTTGTAAATAGCTTTTCATAAAGTTAGTTTGTTTTTAGTGTTTTATGGTGCTGCAGAGGGACATGGTCACTCTCTCACCTTCTTACCTGCAAAAGCCGCACGGAATCCAATGTTCATGCCTTCACTGAACCCTTTTATTTTAGGTTCCCTGCACCATTTCTGCAACAATCCTTGTGTAAATCTATTTCCAGCACTGCTGTGCTTTTTAGCCCTCTCCCAGGGAATAGAGGTCTCCATCCCTTGAGGCCTCCATGTAACAGGACTCAGCTAGCCCTAATCCTCTCTTCCCCTCCTTCTACCTTTGGCCTTTCTTCTTTCCTCTTTATCAGATTTGGGCTGAAAGCACAGTTGGCTTCTTATCCCATCCAGCCGGCCAACCGGATTGTTTAATTACCCCCGTCAGCTTTCCCAAGGGGAACTAATTAACTTGTGTGTGATCAGAGTGCTGGCTCACCTGTATGTCACAGGTGCGCTGCACCGAGGGTTATGCAGCATCCTCTGGGCTTGAAATATCGTCCATTGTTTGTGAACCCTATCCCCAGTAGCGACCCATACACTTGCTATTTGCTCTGCTTAGGAAAGGGTCACATTAAAGAAAGGTGGTGTCTTCTGCCTTTCTTTTAAAAAGAGAACGAAGATCGCAAGACACCTTTGTCTGTAACAGCGTTTGATCGATCAAGGTGTGAAGCCTGCATCAGCACTGGGACCCTTCACAGCCTTTGCGTTTAAGTGTCCTTAGGTGCCTTCCGTCTTCCTCCTCAAAAACAGCCCTGAGATGTCCACAAGAACATGGCACCAAAGGAAAAGCCAGGCAACTGGCCTACATCTACCCTGTACCGGAAGATAGATTTCTGGTACAATATCATTGTTTCCAGATTCATCTGGGGGATGGCCATCAAATCTATTACGTATGGACTCAGCTGTAGCATCAGCACTTTCAGTATCTTCCAACATAAAGACATACGTAGCAGCAACGGACTTACTCTATTTGTGTGTGCCAGCCTCACTGCTACCGCAAGAATCAGAGGTGGTATTGATAGTGTCTGCTATTCCAGACCTTTCAATTTCTTCAGCATTGGGCAGAGGTTGATGCCATCGAAGTCCTCTGTACTGTTGATGAAACAGATGCCATCTTCGGAACAGGAGACTGAGTTTTCCATATCAGTGCACTCCTCCTTTGAGGTTTATATCCTTTACCTCAGCACTGGGGATCTGTATACCTAGGCTCCCCACTAAACCCACCTTGATAAGAGATAATTTCCTGGAATTTCTGGTAATGTGTCTGGTACCAGGAGTGATCGCATCCTTAGGACTTTGCCATTTTCTTGTTGGTCTATGGATAAGTCAAGATACTCTGTAACCCAACCTAAGTGGGCTCCACCCCTGATCATACAATTCAGAGCTCCCTTTGGTTTCCAGCAGAGTCTTCCAGCTCTTCTCCATTACAGTGGAAGAAATCTTGCAGATCCTCCACGTGCTCGTCAGAGGAAAAACATTGGTACTGAGATTGTTCCTGCTCTGATAGAAAGAACAGACCATATTGGTGTTCATGTACTGGTCTCATGCCCATACCCCTTCTCAGACTGGCCCTTCTAGGACCTCTGAAGTGCTCCCTACTCATACAGCGCAAGAACTCCATTGCAGTCTGGAAGCAGATCTCCCTACCCTCAGAGGACCAGAATCTAGAGCAGCCCATGATGCAGGATGATGTCTATTCCTCTTGAGCCACAACTCTTGGAGGAGCCTTTGCCAGAGCTGCAACCTCTCCCTTGTGAGATGACCTCAGCTACACCAGCTCCCCCCACCACTTCAAGAAGATCCAGCAGTCCCAGATTCCTCGTTTCCCCTCCTGAGTTTTTTAAATCTTACCAATGTCTGCTTCAAAGGATGTCTTCGTCTCTGGGTACACAGGCTGAACTAGTCAGGAAAATACCCACAAGTTACTGGATGTTCTACAGGAAACTACTCTGTGAATGGTTGCCCTCCATTACAACCTTTATGGTTAACCCCTGAATCGCTAACCCTGATGGCTCAATGCATAGAGAAGTGTTATCATGAACCTGCTCAGGGGTTTTAGTATTTTTATTCTCCTCTATAACTCTTTAGTAGTCACAGCTACTAATGAGAGGTCCTGGAAGGTGTGATCCAAAGCAAGCTCAAAAGGGAAAGAAATTAAATGTATTTGATTGCCTTGCTGCAGATGTGGGTAGCGAACCTGCAAGTGCTCTTAGCAAAATATGATTTTCTCAATGGGAAAGCAATAGCTATATTCTCTGACAAGCTTCTGGAGGATGCAAGAGATGAATTCAAGGCCTTCTTCAGAGAGGATAGTGGTGAATATTACACCCAAGATGGCACTTGATGTTGCAGATGCCTCATCTAGGGCTATAGCCTCTGCAATTATAGTGATAAGGTTATCATGGATGTACAATTCTGGATTAGCACCAGGTATTCAACTGTCTATTGATGATTTACATTTTGATGGACAATTCCTATTCTTTGATAACATGGACAAAGTCTTAAAGACTCCCATGCTATCCTATGTTTTTTGGGAGTGTATACCCCTTACACTAAGAGTCATCAATACATACCTCCTCAACCTTATTATCAACAATGCCAGAGACTGCCTTTCTATCCCTTAAAGCACCAGCACATCACCAGGAGAATATAAAGACCTCACAAGAGAAGTTTGTTTAACTCCAGTTTGAACCCATAATCTTGGTTTTGGCCTACGACAGGGATGCAACTGTTTTGATTTCTACTTCGAGGGCAGCAACAGAGCCAGCAGTAATGTTCTTATTCCTTTCCTTCCATTTTGAGATAGGCTCTCTCATTTCCTTAGCACTTGGAAGACAATAACCTTGGATAAGTGGGTCCTAAATTCTGTGGGTCTGGGATATTCAATCCAGTTCTACTAAACCTGCCTTCCCTTCCTTCCTCCCTATCCGTTTTTAGGGACCAGTCTCCCAAGACTGTGCTCACCCTTGGAGCTACAGAGAAGGTTATCCCCCAGTTTCAGGGTAGAGTTTTTATTCCCACTATTTTCTGATCCCTGATGCCAAAGGAAGATTGAGACCCCTATTCGACCTCTGTGCTCTCCACAAGTTTATCAAGCAAATGAGATTCTGTATGATTACCCTGATATCTATCCTCCTCTTCCTTGATCACAATTATTGATTTGTTGGCCTTGATCTTCTAGATATGTGTTTCCATATGGTGGTTCTTCCCCGTCACAGAATTATTTTCAGATTTATTGTAGGTGCAATCATTATCAGTACTGTATATGGCACTCCCCTTTGGAACCTTGTCATCTTGTCATTTTCACTAAAAGCATGGTGGTTGAAGCATTATTAAGGATAAAGGAGTCCCTTACCTTGACAACTGGCTGGTCAGAGGATCATCTGAGGGTCAGATTCGTTGCTATGACAAATCCATCATCAATCTCTTCAGTCATCTGGAACTCATCCTGAACAAAGAAAAATCCATGTTCGTTCCTATTCATAGGGGTCCTCCTTGATTCTATAAGTTCAACTGTGTTTTTTCTTCAGCAAAGATTTCAAATGATTCATAACCTATGCTTGTCTCTCAGGACACCCACATGCCTCATGGCTTGGATTTGCTTGAGGTTGCTTGGGCACATGGCCTCATGTACATATGTAACCATGTATGCCCAGACTACATCTCTTTACCCTTTAAGCATGGAGGAGGTTAGACTATTGACCTTGCAGACATCATTTAGTCAAGTTGGTCCAGCTTACCCCAACAGTGCTGCCAGCTCTGAAAATTGTAACTAATACCTCTCTAATAGGATGGAGTGCTGATGTGGAGGATTCTCAGGCCTACAGTCTCTCATCAGAGCACAAGGCAAACCTTCACATCAACATCCTTGAGCTCTGAGAAATCCACAGAAGTTACCAGGCTTTTCTCCCTTTAAATCAAGGGACTTCAGGTGCAGTTCTCACTGACAATACTTCTGTGACATATTATCTGAAGAGGTGCATGTGTGGAGAGTTCAGTCTGTCCTACTGTGTCAGGAGGCATAAACTTTTGGGAATTTTGCATCACAGAAAACAGTTGACCTTAAGTGAAGTCCAGTATCAGATAGATGACTTTCTCAGCAGAAAGTTCTCACTTAATTGTGAATGGTCTTTCAAGAGCTATGTGTTGAGACCCATCTTTTGGATGTGGGATATTTCCTCCATCATTTGGTTTGCAATGAAAGAGAACAGGAAATACCACCAAATTTATTCTCAGGCAGAGTACAGTCTAGGTTCCCTTACCAATGCCTGAATTTTGAAATGGACATGGGGTCTAATTTACACATTTCCTCAATTCCTCTCCTTCTGCAAGTCATTCACAAGCTGAAGTGAGACTGTGCCAGCTTGATCCTTATACCTCCAGAATATACCACCTTCATTATAGCCATAACTTGGGACACAAGAGTCTCTGAGGTACAAGCATTGAAGATGAGCTCTTTGTATGCAGTGTTTTGCAAGGACAAAGTAGCCCTAAAGTTATGCCAGCCCAAAGTATGTATGTCCAAAGTTATGTAGCCCAAAGTAGCCTAAAGTTATGTCAGCATTTCATTTAAATTAGATGATTTATCTTCTGGTCATCTTCCTGAAGTTACATTCTGGCAGAGGTGAGGAGTGCCTTCATACCTTAGATGTTAGGAGAACACTGGACTTTTACCTTGACAGGTCTAAGCCCTATAGACAGTCTCCTTGTCTCTTCTTTTCCTAAGCAGATTACATGAGAGGTCAGGTGCTATTAGCACAGAAAATATCTCTCTGGATCATTTCTTGCATCAATTCAACATATAGTGTAGCCTCTATTCCTCCCTCACAGATGCTCTTGGCTAATTCAATGAGGGCCAACGGCACACTACTGGCTTTCCTCAGGGATGTTCCCATACTAGACATTTGTTGGGCTGTGGCTTCATCCACAGCATATACATTTACTCAGCACTGGTGACCTCTATATCTTACGCAAACTTCAGCAAAGTGATGGAGAGGGCTCTGAGTTACAACAGAGAATTCTTTCCCAGGTGTCTGGCTACTGGGTTTAACACACATACTCAGGGTCTAACTGATTGCCATAATTGGGGTCAGAAAAGAATTTTCGTCTGTGTCAGATCTAGAGACCCTAGGCTGTTTTTTGTTTTTTTGCCTTCCTCTACAGCATGGGGCACCTGCAGGTTTAAACTAATGTAAATAGTGGACTCTCTGTAACTTGACGTCTTTAAACTGTGATTTGAGGACTTCAGTAGCACATGCAGTGCTGAGGGGTCTATTACAAGAGTAGGTGGAAGAGGTTCTGTGGCCTGAAATATGCAGGAGGTCAGACTAGATAATCATGATGATACCTTCTGGCCATAAAGTCTATGACTTTAACAGTTACAGAACATGTAACTGTGTTTTGATTTATATCACCCTGGCAAATGACTCTTGTGATGTTCCCCCTTGCAATCTGGACTGGTGTGTAGCTGAGTCACCCCAATCCTTCACTCCTGAGCCCATTTACTCTGCTATGCTGTGTGAACCACTCACTCCAGAGTCAGCCCACACCCAGCCTTCTGCAAGTTATCAGTCCCTGATTTAGTGAAGGAGCGCTTCTGGCCAGCCATGCATAGGATTGACCCCCAGAAAACACCCCCCTGTCCCAGATGTAACCCCAGGAACTGCCATCTTCCAGATTTCAGTGCTTTCCACTGCACCCTGCAAGCTTATTACATTAATCCGTCAGTTTATCAAAGAAATTGATATGCACTGGCTCTGTCACTCCAGGTGAAGTGTCTACACACACTCACCCATATGCACTGCTTTAGATAAAACAAACAAATAAGTTTATTGACTACAGCAAGATTTTAAGTGATTATAAACAAGAAAAATCAAGGTTTGATCACAATTAATTAAAAGATAAATTGCATCCTAAACTTAACTCAACACTTTAGTAGCCTTTCAGTCTTTGATGTTAACTTACCATAAAGGCTGGCTGAGATGACTCCTGCAGCCAGCCCCCTCTTCCCTGGGCAGTCTATCAGTGTCCTTGATGTTGCTTTGTAGACAGGCTCCAAGGGAGAGCTCCAGAGACAAAGATGTCTCTGCTTTTAGCATGTTTCCTCATCACCCCCTGGGGTCAGGTGATCAGCCAAGTCTGGCAATAGGCATGTTTTCCTCCACTTGAGTCAAATGAACATCACCTTATCAGGTGCACAGGCCAGCCCATTGTTCCTGTATGCATGCCTCTGCAAGGCATGAACTTCCATTCAACTTTGTGTTTGTATTGGTCTATTCAAGCCATGTGAGACACACATTTGGGAATATTACATAGCAGAGTTTCTTAGCTATGTATGCATGACATTACAGGAAACATACTACCATAACAATACACAGTACACTATAAGGGTAAACCTGAATGTTACACAAATCACACCATAAGGGTGTACATGGGTTACAGTGTGTTAGAAATAACCAAACATGTTGTCCCAGATGTGGACTGGGGAGACAGAACCATTTATTGCCTGCTCTTTCCATCTTGATGTCACGAGTGAGCAACGAGGGGGTTACGATTCTTTTATCCATAACAATATGTAAATATATTCATTTCCAGCAACTCCCCATAGACCCTTATTTTGTTACATTGACACCTATAAAATGAATATTAACAACTACATAATGAATATAATTATACCCACCCCTGTTTGTTGTTTACAGTCTGACCATACAGAGGTCAGGCACATCACCTTAAAAACCTATAAATTTTACACTAATATTCTTTGAAGTAAAGGTATGCCAGGGGAAGAAGGAAGATAAGGCTTTCTTCACACCAAGGAGTGGTGATAAACTCATCCCCAGCACAGATGGCCTGGAAGGGAGGAAAAGAAGAGAAACAACAAACTAACTAGAATTCACACCAATTAACAGAAATAAGGTTTGCCTGTGCCTTGATCCAGTTCCCTGTAACTTAGGCCTGACCACTTATTCAGCTTTTTACTCTTTACTCTCCTACACTCCCCCACTCTCTTTCAAAGAAAGGCCCAGGCACCCATCCTTCCTGCACACTGGCCGGTGGGGCACTGGTCCTGTAGGCCCTGGTTCCAGACAGCCCAATTCTTTGATCCACTGTTCATGCTACAGGGAGACAAGGGAGGCGGGTTACTGACTAGAGAATATGCCTAAAATTACAGGTATGTCTTTCAGGGAGAGGCTAGGATGGTGCAAAGTTTTAAAAATCCCATAAGCATAATTAAAAAACAACTAATATAATTAATGTGTTTACAACATGAGTAATAGGCCAAGAAATGAATGAGACTCTGTTAAGCCTGTTTGAAGGGTGCAGGCTACATCAGTTTAAGCACAGTCAGCAGGCAGTTCAGTGGCTAGTTGGAACACATTGGTTCCTTGGAGGGCCTGGGCTTCCAAAACCTGTGATCTGTGTTGCTCAACTTGCAGTTGCTTCAAAAGCTGTGTTTGGCAGTCCCAATTTATTCAGGAGGGTTCAGGTACAGCCTTAGTCCAGTTCACTGGAATTGTTGGGTGTCTTGTTATATTAAGCTGTTTTATGGCCAGTATACTGATTTGTTAGGTGGAGTTTCCTAGTTGCAGGGAAAAGGTTCCTGGTCCAAATCCCACCCGTTTCACACAATTTCCATCATTTAGCCTCTGACCATTGAACACAGCTGATCTCTCCTAGCAGATTTTATTTTTTTGTTGCACCCAGTGCTGAGGGGTTACTGGTTTTATACATTGTAATGATGGTGGTTCTTGTGACCATCTCTCCCGTGTGTTACCTTGTCCGGCCCAAATTAGTCTTATCCATGGATAGTATACCTTTGGCCCAACCAGAAACCGTGTGCATTTCTTCCAACCCGCACCTACCATACCGGCTCTCGGGACCATTCCCATTTGCACCCACACCCAAAACCTATTTGCAGTAGGGTGGCAGAGGCCCAATTCCCTCTAGCTACTCCTTTTCCGTGAGAGTTGTTTGCCAGGTGGCTCTAAAAGACCAATAGCTTTTTAATTGCTTTGCTGCATTGGTACCCTCTAATCCAAAACACCATACCCCCAGACAGGCATCCCATAAGAGGTTTACAAAATGATTTGTTAAAGTTTGCTGAACCTGGTCACAAGCCTCTCTCCATAAAATAGTTTTGATACTTTCCACTAAATTTGTTAAAAGGTTTTTGGTGAGGTTTCCAAGGGTTAAAACAATAGTTTCCAGCAGGTGGTTAGTGGAGCTCAGTGCAGATTCTTGCCATATCCCCCCTCTGTTCCACAGCCCCAGGACATGTTCCAGGCATTGGACTTGAGCTGCTCAGCCAGATTCCTGTAAATTCTTTGTGGATTAACCCCTGCTGAGTTTGTAAGTGCCCACAGCAGCAATTTTTCCTACTCTGGTAAATTATGTTGCACCCTTCCCTTACACACCATACCCCTCCCTCCTGCAGCCACATGCTTTTTGAGGTTTTATACTGTATTCCCAGGGGTTGGAGAGTAGCAATTGGGTAACACCTCCCCTTAACCACTACTACTCCCCACTTTGTGGAATTGAGATTTCCAATACAAAGCAAAACCAAGTGTATTATTACCCTGAAATACCACCCCCAACAACTTGTGAGAATTTTCATTAACAAACAGACATATTACATTCCCCTCCCATTTTGTTTTGTGAGAGTCTGTAATAGTTAGTCTATGGGAAACTGAGTTCATACATATAAGGAAAGAGTTCAATGTGGACTGCGTCAAGTGACAGTGGGCCGTTGTTTGTGCCATCACAGTGAGCTGTCCCACTCTAATGACTCCCTTGTGGGTTTCTGCGGTGAGGTTGAAGATTGAGTCTAATGCTTGCAGCAGAATTGGAGGTAGAAACTCCAGAAGTATGGACACTGCATGCTTGGTACGAAATGGGGTGTTTACAATAACTGTCAAAAGGCCTTTGGAATATTGGGGTTCCCAGGGTGCACAGAGCAGCACGGTACGACCCACATTCCAGTCCTGGAGGTCTGAGCAAAAATTTGTTACTTGCTCCCCCCCCCACCTTCCCAGGTTCACATTGCTAGCGGTTAATTACCCAGGGACTGTTCCCATTCACAGGCTGTGTAACCACAGCCAACCATTAGCGATATTAATTGTAGAGCCCTGGAGGATCATAGAATTATAGAATATTAGAGTTGGCAGGGACCTCAGGAGGTCATTTAATCCAACCCCCTGCTCAAAGCAGGACTAACCTTAGTTAAATCATTCCAGCCCAGGCTCTGTCAATTAATTGTTTACAGACAATTCTTCAGAAAAAGGGCCCATTTTCCTTCAGAATAGCTGTAAAGGCTCCGGGGGACAAAAACATGGTAGTAGCTACAACCTGACCCCTTTGTGCAATTTGTTTAACTATTAGGTTTCCACACAATGTGACTGTACTAAATTATGCATATATTTACCATACTGAATATTATTAAATTAAAATATTTTTAACACTATTACTTTTATACCATTTTCACAACTATTACTTTAACAGTTTTACAACTTCCAGCTGTTTGTTTTTAACTTTCATACAATTAACTTTTACAAAAGCTACCTTCTCATTCTTTTACTGTGTTTATTGGCCACTGTTTTCACTGAGCTGCATTCTTAAGGTGCTTGTTGTTCTTATTGTGCTTGTAAAACTTGAGCCACCAAATACAATCTGTGCAACACAGCTGCCTTAGTCTGTGCTTTGCTAAAACCTTTTACTTCCAAAGTGTATTCAAAATTCCCTGCACTGAAATTTAAGAAAAACAAAAGTTCAAGGGATGTGTGTGAAAAGCAACCAATTAGTTCTGTGGAAATAATTTTAAAGTGCAGGCTGCTGGCAACAACATTCCTTAACATTTCAACTGCGGCTTTAACTCTTAACTCTTAAACAAGAAGAAAAAGTGAAAGGAAGGGGAGGGGGGGAGAAGAAGCAGGGGAAAAGCGGGTGAGGGGGATAAAGGAAAAGCAGAGAGAAAGAGAGAGGAAGGGGAGGGAGGAGAAGAAGCAAGGGAAAAAGGGGAAGGGGGAAGAAAGAAAAAGCAGAGAGGGACTTAGGACAAAGAAAAACCTAAGCCAAAAAAGGGAGAGAAAGCAACAGAAATCAGTGAGGCCCTTTGGAAATGGGGCTCCTTGGAAACTCGCACCCCTAAGCCTTTATCCTGGCTCTGAGAGAGGAGTGAGAGTTGGTGCCACAGCTACTCAAGTGAAACTGGGGGTGTTAGCAATCCTTTCCAGCCATCCCAAGGCTGTGCTCCAGGATTTTTCTGCTAACATTCTTTTCTGATTTACTAGCTCCTCCAAATGAGACTGGCTGTTCCCGTTTTGACGGAGTTAGTTCCTTTTCTCTGTCTGATTGGGGACCAGTGGGAATTTGGATACAAGACCAGCAGAGAAGATCTGCGTAAGGGGGCATTGGGAACATTTATGATAGGACAAACAGGGTTATTGTGACTGAGTTTAACCTCATAGGATGTGGGGGCAAAGGGACAGACAAAAGGGGAAGATAAAAAGGGGACAGGGTAACAGAAGTTTGCTTTAAGGCATCCTCTTGACCCTTCAGGGCCAGGTTCTCTGACTTAACACAGTTAAAATCCTCCATATGACTCTCAGCCATTCTAACTGCAAGCACAATGTGATGATTAACTGCGTGCTGCTCCTCTGTGTTTTGTATCCATTTCCAGCAACTCCCCATCGAGCCTTATTTGGTTACATTAACACCTATAAAATGAATATTAACAACTACATAATGAATTATAATTATACCCACCCCTGTTTGTTGTTTACAGGATTACCATAGAGAGGTCAGGCACATCACCTTAAAACTTATAAATTTTACACTAACATTCATTGAAGTAAAGGTATGCCAGGGGAAGAAGGAAGATAACGTTTCTTCCCACCAAGGCCTTGTACGGAGGTTGTGATAGACTCATCCCTGGCACAGATGGCCAGGAAGGGAGGGAAAGAAGAACAAAGTTTGCCTGTGCCTTGACCCTGTTCCCTATGGCTTAGGCCTGACTACTTCTTGAGCTTTTAACTCTTTACTCTTCTACACTGTGCATCACAACCCCTAAAATATTTGTTTGGAAAAGAAACTTTGTATTATTCCATGCAGTGGTAGACATCAGCAAATGACACGGTATTCACACTTAAATTCACTAGAAGTGGCTGATCAGACATGGTACATAGATGTGCTTTTTTCCCTATCACATATGTGTGAGATGTAATGCAACAGAAGAAGAGAGGAGAACTTGGATACAACAAACTATAGTGATACTGTATTGGGTTTGTGCACCCACTCTGATATCACTAGCTTATATTTAAATTCACCGCTCTTTTCCACAGTTTAAGGAAGAATTGGAGTATTATGTTGTTCAAGTGCCTTGTTATAAATAAAATGTTGCGTCACAGGGTAAAGTACGTGTGTGGGAAAGAGCTCAGATAAAGAGCTCATTGCTTATATGCTCCGCATAGTAATAGTGACACCACATCCTGAACAGAGAAAGAGAAGCTAACCTCACAGTCATATTCCTGCTGTCTACTGAGCTCTGCTGTAGAGCCACCAGATTTGTTTTCACCTTGTTTGTACTATTTCTCTCACTGTGTAGTCTTGCCTCTCTATAGAATAGGTTATCCGTCTGTCCTCTTTGGCAACAGTCTTCATTTATCTTCCTCTTCCCTCTGTCTCATTCCATCTATCTGCTTAAAGAAAGAGAAAGTTCTGAACTTCTTTTGTCATGATGGGAGTGAGGATGACAGTGTTGGTCAGCAAGGAGTGGTACTGCAGCGATATCAGCTGTACTGGATGTGCTTTTCTGGATGTTTGTTCTGACAAGGTCAGATAGCAGTAATTTGTTACAGTATGAGGATCATGGCAGATTTCTTCTCCAGGACTACAAAGAATCACTCTTTTGTCAATATAAATACATCTTAATGCATTCACTTTCCCTGCAGACCGTATTACACATTTGAGAGTTATTGCACAAAAATCTGCTACTCAGCACTCGAGGCTTGTACCTCTACCTTTATCCTGTGTACACAAAAAACAGCTGAAAAAAACTGGCGTTGAATTTCAGTTTATTTTTCGTATTTTACTTCAGCAACATTCCACTGAGCCTGACACGTGGTTTATGCAGCATAAATGAATGCAACAAGCCAATTCAATATCTTCCTTTATTAACTTTTCCACTTTGCTGGCAGAAATTGTTTCTGTCAATATTTTAATTTCAATGGGGCCGAATAAGAGGGAAAATGATGATTGTTGGCAAAATGAGAACTGCATCTGAGAGTTAGTTTGTAAATATATGCAACTTAAGCTATGCTATGTAGTTTCTGTTTCATAAAGTCCAGATACTACAAGAAATGCCATAGCAAATATCTTAGATATAATTCATTATATTTCTCTCTCTCTAAATGAACAGAGTTGAACAGTATTGGTATGCAGGAACTTAAATGTAAAAGCATGAGAAACACACATGCACCCCCATACTGGTTTAGGTACTGCCCTTGGGGCTCAACACACTGAGATAGGATATTCCTCCTAGTGTGGGTGTGGCAAAGGCGGGGGGGGGGAGCCCCAAGTTTGTTTTTCTGTTACTTTATTAAATAGTTATTTATTTCACCATTGAAAACAAGATTCCTATTCTTCAGATACTTACATTCATAGTTAATTGTAGACATGTAAGTAGTCCTCTTGATCTCTGTGAGTCTACTCATCTTCAGAAAGCTAAGCACATGTGGAAGTATTTGCAGGGTTTAGGCCTTTCAAAAGGGGTTGGGCTCAACCTGGCCTGTGCTTAGTTGTTCACCTCCCAGATGTTTAGGCTTGTGATTGGGTCAGGTGATCAGGGAAATGGTTTTAAAAGCACAGGCGCAGTACTACCTGTAGGAAGGAATTTGTTTACTCAGAGAGATTGGAGAATTTTAGGGAAGTCAAAGTTTGTGACAACTGGAGAGGTAAGTAGTTCTCAATATTTTATTGATTGGTGATACTTACAGGGAAGGTGGGTGGTAATTCCTCCTTGATGAGGGAATGAGCCTGAGAAAGAGAATGTCTAGAAGGAAGAAGCTTGCACAGGATGAAGTGACTGATTGTTGAAGGAAGTTCATTGTTGTAGTAGCTTAGAGGGGTCAGGCTGGCATTTGAGAGGCACTTACCTTTCTATTGCATTGTAATGTAGAAAACAAACTACTGAGCCCAGAAAGGCTGTAATGGACTGCTGAGCCCAGGTCGAGGCTAGAAAGGTGCTAAAGCCCAGTGAGGGCACACCTTGAGCAGGTGTAAAACAAGTATGTTATGACTGGATGTTTGTTTTGCTTTTGTTTGACTTCTTGATGGCGGCTGATTGGCATGAGATTGGCACGTCCTAGAGTAGAGGAATTGAGGCAGTTGCAGGGTCTGTCCTCAGATGAGATGAGATCCTGTTACAGAGCTCTTACGACTAATCTTTGCTCTAACTTAAATACACAAAATATGCATTGCTCCTGCAAACACTCTTGAGTTTTTCTTTATTCACTGGAGTACTCCCACTGGTTTCATAGGTAAATGTCATTGGCTTCAGTGGGACTAATCATATAAATAGACCTAAGCATATGTGTGAAAATCATGGCCTAAACTAATAAAATATATGAAGTGGGTAGCAGCTGCTCCATAGTTAGAGGCTGAAGCAGTCATCTTTCTGCAAATTCAACCTCTCCCGTGGCCTCCAAAAGAAACAAATCCCCTGAAACTTCACTTAGAACATTTCATCCTAGCTCTGAATTTTTTCTCTGGGAACTCTGGAGAAAATCAGAAAGGGTTTGAAGTTGCAGTGTTCAAACATTTTCCCTGTCTTTTGACTATTTTGTGTATGTGTGTGTGACTTTTTTCCTAAGTTCTGAATGGCTCAGCTTCCAAATTTCAAATGTGTGTTGTTTTGTTGGCCTTACTGAGAAATGCTCTCTAGGGCTTAGTGGGAGATAAGTAGGTTGAGAATAAAATAAATGACTAGATTGTGATAGGATGTACATGCTTTCCCTGCCAGCCTTATGTAAAGTAATAATTAGAGGTCCATTAGAATAGATATGTAAAGAAGAGGCCTACAAAGAGCTGTGGGAGGGCATCTAATGGGAGAAGTGCTAATCCTACTCCCATCCCTGTGAGGGAACTGGATCACGAAGTTCCTGGTCACAGAGCAGGAAACTAGGTGGCAGTTGAAAACCACTTCTGTGGGACTAACACTTTTTTTAAACAAAACTTTTTGTAAGTTAAGGACTATTTGATTTATTTCTGCTGCCCCTCTCCGTGTGTGTGTGGGGGGAGGGGGAAGCGGGGAAGGGGGGAATCTGTACATTGGGCCAAAGCGAGGCATGCTCAGCACAATTTCATGGGTTCCTTAAAGGTCAGGATGCAATCTTTTTCTTCTTCACTGTCCCTTTATCTGCAGTCATTGTACAGAGTTGGTTTTGTGTGTACAAGTTGACTCCACTGCTCTTCATATTTAAATACAGACTGGTTGTTAAGGGCACATGAGGCTAGGGGGGAAAGGCAGAGTTATGGGAGTCTGTCAGCACTCCTGAATTGGGAGCATTTGCACCCTTGTACCACTTTATATTTGTGGATCTTGATGCACTTCATATATACTCATTAATTTATCCTTCTAATACCTTTGAAGGATATTATCATTTCCCTCTTGCATATAAAAAAATGGGGTGCCAGAGAGTGAGTTACTCACCCAGTGTCACACAGGAGGCTTTCGGAAGATCTGGAAATAAATACACTAACTCCCAATCCTGTGCATAACTAAAAGAGTCTCTGACTCCCAGATCATTTATGGCACTTTCCAAAGGATGTCTGAGGTCATGTATGTATTTACAAGCAAAGTTTTTGTTTTTTGTCAGCGGAGTCCTGGACTTTTCTGCAGCTTAGTCTCTCTGGATACTTTTGAATTCCCTTTGGATGCAGTACGGTGCTGCTGCACCTTTCCTTTTCTCAAGAGTTCAAAACAACTTGTATTTCAAATTGACTATTCTAGTGATATGAGCTTTGTTGAACATCTTCTAAATTGAATCAAGTAATACAGTAGGTACAGGTATCTATCTTTCATTAAAGAGGCTTATCTTTCAAATATTCCTTTATAAGTTGTACACTTGTTCTGAAATAAGTCATAGATATTTAAGCATTCAGCTATATGACCAAAGAGGTTGGAAAACTTCAGAGACCCTTGATAGGGAAATGATTGTGCATGGTGGAGAGAGGCTTGACTTGATTAGTTTCTTAGCAGCCTCTGGAGAGCATAATTGCAGGGGCAGAAATCCTTTCATTGCCCAGGATGATCACTTCAAAGATCTATGCTGTTTTTTCATTTTCTCTCTCTCTCTCTCTTTTTTTTTTTGGTGTCGCACTACTTATGTGCAACAAGAGATGCACTAATCCTAGGAATAAGTGGTGTATTTACTATTGTAAATTGGTTTTCAATATTTTAAATGTGATAACTAAAAAATGGTAATTACAAAACTGGCTAAGACTTCAGCTTTTCTCTTTTTTAATCACGAGACACAAAAAGCAGAATCATCCTGTATAGCATTCCTAAATTTTGAGTGGGACAGAAGTGTGTAACGAAATGAGTACTTGGGCCTGAATCTCTTTACCTCCATATTGTGTGTCCTTAGTTTAAATGATTAAAATGTAGGTTGTAAAATTTATACCAAATCTGAATGGGAGTGTGTTGCATTCACTTTGCAGTGCTGTAGCTGACTACTTATGTACATGGAAATGGAATTCGAGCCTTTGTACATTGTATGCTTAAAAAAAAAATTAGGGAAGTTTTGTGGCCTATGTTATGCACAAGATCTGACTAGATAATCAGAGTGCCCCTTCCAGCCTGAGACTCTAAATATTTCTTAGAAACAGAAAAGCATGAAACTTAGTTTATTTGAAGGCAAAAAACTTTGTATTTTCCTCTTGAAAAACCTACACTTACAATAACACATATAGTGTACATGCAGGGTTTAGTGTTGCATAGTGCTGAGCACCTTGTTTTCACACTAAAGGCAATGAAAGTGGAAGGTCCTCAAAACCAAGTGGCAGGTCCACTGAACATACCACAGGATCCATCCCTTAATGACATCTACAAATGGTGCTCATCACAGGATAGCTTGTGTTTAAAAAATGTATACAAAAAATAGAGGACTAACAAGTTCTGTCTACCTAATCCTGCATATCTAGCTCCTAAGAGTTCTCACCTGCTTTGAAATGAACTCACTCTGGTTTTTACGTAAACCTCTGTCACTAAGACCACGTCTACCACAATCCCTCCCCACCAATCCCTGAACTGAAGCACCTCTTTTGTGTTCTGAACTATGGTGGAGCTGTTAATGTCAGTGGACAGACTGAATCTGTGCAACAGAATAAGAGGGAGTTATTCCCTCACTGCACTTCACTTGAACTCAAAACAATGTATCTTTCACACAGTCCTTCCTTTTACCTCCTTACCAAATCAGGGATCAGGTGAAAGTCAATGTTGGTGTCCTGTGGAAGGTAAAGGAGAACAGAAAAGGATTTCTCCTCCCACTCCAATGCAGTGGATTATAGATACAACTGATAATGTTGGGTTTTCTTTTTGTATTGTAGTATTAGCCATATAAATCAGGCTATAAAATACACCAATTTTGGAAAGAATATAATACCTTTAAATATGGTCATAAAGCTCCCCAGGTAGGACAGTAAAACAGCAATGGTCCATACCAAAGAGGTCACCACAAGTTCTGAAAATATCCCTCTATTCTTTTATGGGATTACTGAAATGGTAGATAAACTTCATTCCTGTCTGGCTGCTGTATTTTAATCATCTCCATGATCTTCTGGGTCAAGGAAAACCCTTGATTTGGACAGATAAACGTGATGAACTTTAAAAAGACAAAGGACTAGCCTTGGAGGTATTCACACTTTGATCCTGATTTGCCAATACAATTAGAGTGTGATGCATCCCCATAAGAGGTGAGAGCAGTCATATTCCACATTATGCTTACAAGAGAGGAAAAACCAATTACCTCTGCTTCAAGGACACTAAGCAAAGCAGAAAGCAACTATGCAAAAATTGAATGGGAGCATAACCATTATCTTCTGAGTGTGCAAGATTCATCAGTATTTATATGGATGAAGTTTCACACATCTGACAGATAATCATCCTCTCACATCATATCTTTGGCACTCACTTGGTTTTTTCCATTTCTAGCTGCCAATAAAATGCAAAGGAGGGTTCTGCTGTTATCTGCCCATACCTGCTATCAAGTACAAAAATTCTACATTAGATGACTCGACAAGATTTCCATTGCCATTCAGGCACCAGAAGCTTTTTTCTATCTTGAACTAGAGAAAACATGTAATAAGTTTGCAGGTGGGGAAAAGAAATTGAACATGGTAGTGTATGAAAAGGGGCAAAGATATTAGGAGAGCTTGCACTTGGTGTCCAGATAAATAGTTAGGTTTGGCTGGATGTTAGCTATAAGGTTTGTTTATAAGTAAGGCCCTGTTTGAATTGTGGGATGATGTAAAAAATTGCAGATGAGTTGTGGACAAGCCATGAAAAATTGCAGAGAAATAATAATGGACTTTATTTTCAGTAATAAAATCCATTACTTTTCTGTGATTTTCTGCTGTCAGTCACCTGTGGCTCAGAGCAGGGTCTTCTGCTGTCAGTGGGAACATAGGGCTGAGAGCAGTAGCGCCTGTTGTCAAAACTGTGGTGGAAGTCTAATACTGTGGAATCCACAATTTCCACAACATTGCAAGATTAAAACTCATCTATCGTATCCTTTAGGACAATGAGTGCTGAATCAGTCTTGCATTGGTTCTGGAGTGGTGCATGTTAGTAAAATATCCCGGTCTTGGTGATTGCTGGTAGTTTCATTCAACATACATAGAGGTATATAATCACACAGATGTCTAGCCACTTTGATTAACTATCCGCCATTTTAATGTGCTAGGAGAGACATACCCACTGAGGCTTGTCACTTTTTGTATCTCATGGAACCAAAATTTATGAAAATGAAGGATGAAAGTTTTATATAAAATCAGTACCAGCCATCTGGTTACCAGAGCGTTAGCAGAAACCTTTATTCTAATGACTAAACAACTTTCCTTCTTGTTAAAAAATGTATCTGTTCATAAACAGCTACTTGCTAATTTATGATCAGTACTCGTTGTTTCAAAATCGGTAATGACAGTGCTTTTTCTGCAGACTTAATGATCCCATCATTAATGATAGAGGAGTTACAAGAACAACAATTAGATCAATGGAGACAAGTCTTAAAACCTAAAAAACTATCATAGCTGACGAACCTATACAAATATCTGATTCTGCACCAATGCCTGTTTTTTGTGTGCCTGATGCCGAGAGGAAAAGTTTCATTTGCAATATCCCACAACCCAAGAATCATTGAAAAAGCTAAAAGATTTCTCCTTTTTTCATGGCCTCTGGGACCTTTCCTTTGCTCATGAACTGGCTGTGGAGGAAGAGAAGAGGATCCCAGAGGCAAAGGAGAGAGTATAGATAGTAATACTGTGGAAATATGCAGCTTCTCAGTAGTCTGCGTCTTGTCTTATTCCACAGCTACAACCAAGTTCTTTCCTCTTTTATGCCCTCTCATGTCCCCTCACCAAAAAAATCAAAATCAAATTTTATTTTTTTATCAACAAGCTTCCATTCATTGTCTAATTTTACTACCAGTCTCAGGGCGTCCATAAGTGGCTATAATTCATTCTGCACATGGGGTGGGAGAGGGAAGAAATAAACAGCAACTCAAGATTAGTCTGGTATTCCATTAAAACTTCCCTAATCTCAGAATAGCTTTTCAACATAACCATGCATGCCATGTTCTAAGTACAACCAGAGTATTTTTATTGACTCATTCCAAAATGTCATCAGTACCATCTAATAAACCACGTACTTGTGATTCCTAAAAACGTATGTTTAGAAACATTAGAGGATGTGCTTGCAATGCAAGTTTTGTCAGGTTTTTTAATACAATAAAGTATCTGTAGGTTCAGTATACAAGCAAATAATTATACAATGGGTACATGCATTATGTTACATGCAATAAAATTGCAGTTACACACATAATAACAAAACTCTTTAGAAAGTAAATACTAAGCAGAGAGCTTAGGCACTTAATGTTTTCTAGAACAAACTTATTTCCCCCCCCACAAAGACTGGAGGAGAAAAATCTCAAATGCAACTTAAAATACAACTTTTTTGACAGCTGCTTAACAAGGGGGGGGAATCTTTTTTGGCAAATAAAACACCTACTTTAGATTGCAATTCATGTTTTCCATTATAGAATGATCCATTAAAACCACAGTAGACCTCTACTTATAGGGTTGAGGATGATAATAGCGAGGGTCTTTTTTAACTGCAGTGGAACTTTGTGCCACTAAAATAGTGGAGGGATGCGGGTATTGCATACAATAATACTTGTCTAGGTAAGCACAGTTGAATAATCAGAGAATACCTACATGTCTAACTATAGACCTGCAGGGCTAACTGAATTTCATATATTTGTCTTCCATAATTTTCCACTGCCAAATGTACTTTTTTTATTTATATTTGTGCACAGAGGAAAGCCATCCACTAACTTACATTGAAACCCTGCAAATACAATATTATTGAATGGGGATATGGTAGTGCTGATTTTAGGGAATTTAACAATCATGACACTTCCATTTGGAACTGAATTTCCATTCACACCTATATATAGATGCAGATTCTAGGTAGTTTTACATTAAAGCTTGCATACATTGGCAGTCATAGCTACTTGAAGTGCAGAATTTAAGGGAAAATGACCATATTTGTTATATGTTATATGTAATTTCCCCCCTTTCTCTCCCAGGGATATATTTTTAAACATTTGCACATCACTATAGTGATCTATTTAAAGGCTATTTTAAGGATCCTTGGTGCAATCTTTGTCAGAATTTCTAAAATGCCCATCATTGGTATCTATGTGAGATTTTTTAGTAGAATTGGTCACATTCTGAGGCTTCATACCATTTCAGTAAACTTGCTAACAAAGGTATAATTTATCAACAATCACCCAGTGCAGGAATGAGAGTGATATGTGCTGGGTATGTATGTATGTATATGGATTTCTAACTTGCACAGGACTCTGGAGGGGGAGCACGCCAGGGTGGATTGGAGGAGAGAAGAGATGATGGAAATTAAACTATGCTTATTTAGGGATGGGTTTTGTTGCTGAGCCTGGAAAGAAGGTGTGTGTGTTTTTTTTTTTTTTTTTTTTTTTTTTGTATTATGAGGCACCAGTCGTAACTAGGGGGGCCCATTGTGTTAGGCATTGTACAGTATATATCAAGCTGTGTTTACTGCCTTGTAGCCGTTTGCCATCTAAGATGTGATCAGGTCAGAAAGAGGCATGCATGTTTGAAAACTAGGCTGAATGTTTGGCTCAAAAAAAGTTACTTGAATATTCTGTAGGCAAAATTGTGTTTCAACCATGACTTTGGAGGAGCTGTAGGGAGAACTAGGGGACTGGTCTATCTTAGCATGTCAGAGAGTACAATCTACATCAAAGGAGGTAAGGCTATGCTCATGCTTCTTCCTAACCCGTGACTGGACTTTCGCCATCACAGGCCATTAGAGACAATAGCCCCAGTTTAGCCTCTTGGTTTAAAGTATCTAATAGGCATTCGGGTTACATGTGACATACTACACCCTTATGTATATCCTTACGATGTAATGTATGTATCATTCATATTCACCCTTATAGTGTAATTGGGCATTGTTTAATGCCAAGTATGTCATGTAAGATGTTTTTGGAACGCTCATAGCATTCTGAACATTATGGTTATAGTTGTACGTCTGTTGCAATGTCATGTATAAGGTTACAAAGCTTTGCTATGAATTAGTCCTGAATATGTCTCATGGCTTAAGACAGATCTAGGCAAAACTCTACAGAGCTGAGGTGCAATTTGCACAGCATTAAGACTTGTATAGAACAACCTAGCTCAGCATTCCAGAAAGAAAGGACTGGCCCAGGTGTCAACACAGGACCACAGAGCTCAGGGTATGGAGCGAACAATGCACAAACATTGTTTGTCACCTGACCCTGAAGGGAGGGGGAAGCCCCACAGGAGAGTAGGAAGGCTTTAAAAAAGAGATTTTGCTTTTTGCTCATTTCTACCTCCACCTATAAACACCACCAATGGACTAAAACGCTGACCCAGGGGAGAGCCTGGCTGGGAAGGAATCCAGCCAGTTGGTGGCATAAATCTTCGAAGCTTGTAGGGTTGCTGAAAGTGTTAAGCTTAGTTTAGAATGCAACTGGCTTTTTATTTTCTCTTGATCAAATCTGACCTGCTTTCCTCTGATTTATAATCACTTAAAATCTTTCTGCACTTAATACATTTGTATTTTATCTAAAGCAGTGCTTTTGATGTAAGGTGTGTTAGACCCCATTTGAAGTGACAAGTCTGGTGCACATCAACGTCTTTGCTAAATTGAGCATATGAGCTTCAGTGGCAGCACTGAACATTATCGGATGGCAGTTCCTAGGGCTGCATCTGGGTCTGGGAATACTGACTGGGGTCATACCATTGCGTAATTTCTTGAGTGGCTCAGGCACTCAGTGATTTAGGAGCATCTTGCTTGCTGGTGGCTGGCTGTGAGCTGCCCAGAAGTGGGAGTTCACACAGCAAAGCAGAGTAAGACAAGCTCCAGGAGTGGGAGTTGGGGATGACGTTGTGATTCACCAGTTCAGATCACAGAGTCTCCCTACTGAATATAGATTAGTGGGGGCTTTTTGAGCCTGAGTTTAGGAACACCAATTTTAAACACTACATCTTTTGGTGGTAGCTTCTGTGGCTTGGAAATTTTGAAATGAGGCTGAGTCCCCCAAGGAGTTAGCAGATTGTAATGAATTTTAAACTTTACTAACCTGGGGTTTAAATACAGAACCTTTCAAATGTAATTTCAGGGGCCTACTCAGAGTTCTCTCTAGCTATCCTTTGTGGAGACTCTGATAGAGTAATCTGCAGAATTTACATAGGAATGTTAATATACCTTTTTGTGAGTCATGTTGATTGTGAGTTCTGATAATCATCTGTTCAGTGAGTCAGATGTTTTATTTAACTCATAAGTTATTAATAAACATTTCAGATGGCTTTTAAAAATATTTACTATAAAGCTTTTTCTACACTGCACCTCTGAAAAATATGATCTTTAGCAAAAAACTGTATCCCTTACTCTGGCTATTGCAATATGACGGAGGCTCACGTGATTTACTCTTTGCTGATTTGAGTGAAGAGGCAGGTGAGGAGTCCCATTGGCTGCACAGAGCCAGATATGCTGGATTTGTGCATGCCTCTTGAACCACCCCCACAGGGGTGGGGTGGCTGTATGTGTGTGGTTGCAGTGTGCCGCACTTCAGCGATCCTAGCCACTGTAATGGTCCCTACAAGTCAGCAGGTCATTGGAAGCCTACAGAACTCAGAACAAGCCTGAAATTGCTCTAAGGCCCTTACTCCTGCCCCACTGAAGTCAGTGGGAACTTTGCCATCAACGTCCGTGAGCTCAGAATCAGACCTTAAATTACACCAGATTATAAACTGGCCCAGTTTGAGGCCCAGGAATCAGAGGAACTCAAAGATTACTTTAAAACCATCTTTGCCCAGTCCTCTTGTGTCCTAGCGTAGCTGCGGATTTTTCTGTCATCTTCAGTGGGTTTACATCAGGGGTAATTCTGGCCAAAAAGTTTAACATGGGCAGGACATAGTTACTACTTAATAAGAAACTTGGTCCCAAATCTAAACACCTTGCTGTTTCTGCTAAGGATAATAAGGCAAAGCACAGCAAACTTGACACACTGCAGAACCAGATCCATACAAAAAAAAATTACTGACCTAGGATTTGTAACAGAAGACTTGTTTGGATTTTTGAAAAAGTCTGCCCCAAATGTCTTAAATCTAGATGTTCCTGTTAAGTGGGAGAGAACTTCAGTGAGAAGTGAAGGATTCCTAACTGTTATAGCAAAGGGACCAACTTTTAACATCTGCCTAGAAAATGAAAAGCATCTTTTATAAATAGGAGAAACTCACAATGTGTTCTCCTTTGTGTCACTGATGAAAGAACAAAGCCAAGCATCATGCTCATTTTACATTAAAAAGTAAAATGAAAAAACCTGAATAAAAAAAATGAAAATAACATAAAGCTTAGTCTAACAGTCCTTAACCTTTAGGCTTTAGGCAAGAATTCCTTATTTGCCAGGTTTTTTAAAAAAAGACTGAAAAAGGGTATTGTTTTTGAAATCAGACTTGTGGAATACATTTAATTTCAACCATAGATTTAGGTGGCTTTCATCCCTCCCTCTTGATACCAGTTTCAAAATAAATGTGCTTTGTAACTCTTTGAAGGAGGAATGACAAGAGAAGGGAAGCTGCTATTATTTCTTGCTTCAAGAGCAATGATGGGACACTGCTCTTCCCTATCATTTGCCACCTAGTTCATCCCTATAGTCTGGATAGCTCTATTCCAACAGCTTCTGAACACAACTACCATAGAGAGAAACACATGGAAAATGGTAACTGGCAGTTAAGGTGTTGGTGAGCTATAAATTTTGTTTGAGGAAATTTGTTCCTGTCTCTACGGAACTGGAAGCTCCAGTGTCAGTTGATGAAATACAGTTCCCTCTGCCCAGGGGTTGAGGATTTTGATGAGGCTGCTCAAGGATCACACAACTTTCTGGGGAGACAAACCTCATCCGTGAGGTAGCTTCCTCTCTGCCAACAGGTAACATCAGTGCAGGAATGTACTGGGAAGGCTAGTGGTAATACTATGAGTGGTCCATAGGATCTTCTACTTTGCAGACCCTCATGTTCTTGGCCCATGTAGGGCTACTGTAGTGACTTTTAGTTGCAAATGACCTTTGAGGAATGATAGGAAAAGAGCTCCCCTCGCCTCGCCCTTCCCCCCCCCCCCCCCCCCCCGGGGGGGCCACACCGGCATGTAAGGCGGGGGAGGGCAGATCCGATTTTTTTTTTTTTTTTTTTCCCCCATCCCCTCTTATTTTAGACCTAAATCTTCCAAATGTCATAAAACACTACAATCTTTTCCATCTACCCATTGCCGATTCTAAGCAGCCACACAAGTATAATTATTTTAAACACATTTTGCAATCAACAAGTAAATGTCTCTGTGCTTTGAGAAGCCGGTTAGGATAATTATAACCTAAACACGTATTGACTCCTCGTATGCAGATGCAAAGGTTATATTTTTCCTGTATGCCATTTTCCATAAAAGTCAACGCTGTAGTTAGGAAAGAGAAGATGAAGTAAATTCATACCAAAGCTTATCATAACAAATTGAGACTTACTTGAATTCTTTTCACTAATTTTTGGGAGTCCTTCAAGATAAAACTGTGAAAATGACCTTTACTTTTATGCTTTTTTTTTTTTAAAGTGCTAGCTTGGATCATCATTTTCTGCACTATTTATAATCCCTTTTTTATGGGAAAGCTGACCTTTTATAAGATGTAGATATGGTCAGAATGCAAATGTATGAGCAGATCTTTCACTTACTTGGGGGGGAAAATAGTAATAAACCGATTTAAAAAGGAGGCCTAAGAAAAGAGGTCAAAACATATAACGTAGATCATGCTGACCAGCAATGATTCTGAGACGCAGACGGTCACTTGGTCACTTTTGTGGAATTTGAATATCAGAAGATAGTACAAATGTAATCCTCTTAGAGGGTGAGTAGAACTCTTATAGGTCTGTTAGATGTTTGAATTCTCTGTGCAGCAATTGCTAATATCCTCTTTCACAAAGTCATTAAACAGGAAAACATTCAAAATGTGTAAAACATGACTCTGAAATTGGTCAAAAAACTGTAGATAATGTACATCAAATCACATGCTCACACACTACCTCTGTGATCAGAATCAGGCTTCAGGTTTGTGATGCCATTATAGTGACTACCCTCCAAGTCTCTGAAAGGATTGCTTTCAAATTTCTGTAACTGAAAACACAATGAAGTTTAAAAGAAAATGGTGCCTGTTCTATATAACCATGCTTTTGTTGGCTTGCTTGCTTTGTTTTTTTTAATATGAAAAGAAAAATTAATTGCTATTTAAAACCTGCTTCTCAATTCTTTCAGCATTTGATGGAAGAACTACTTCTGTCTCTGTTCATTTGACACTTCAAAGGGAATCTTTATTCAGACAAACATCCATAAAAGTATGCAGAATTCTAGATTGTCTTTTTCCTTATCGTAGCTTATTATGCATGTATCTTTTTTGTATTGTGCCGTATTTGTGCCTGTTTTTGCAAATAAAGACTGGTCCCTGTCCTAATTTACTTGGAACCTAACGTCTAACTTTATGCATATGGACAGTTCTATAGGGTATTTTCAAGACTGGGGGCCCAAGTCAGAGCAAGGGATGGTAAGGATGAGGTTACAAGAGTGAAAGAACATGTACAAGTCTCCTAAGAGTGCCAAGAATAGAAGGATGGTAGAATTATTAGCACAGGCATGGAGCGACAGATGCATTTACAAGGCAGATAAGCAATTTAGGTTTTTTGCTACGAGCAGTCAAGCTGGTGGCCTTACGCAAAGAGATGTCAGAGGAACTGCTGCAGATGGTCTGTCCATTTTCCCAGGCATATCTTTTAATGGATGGGGGTTGTTCGCTGATTGGGAAAAGACTCCCTATAGTAGCTTAGATGTCTTCAATTTGTACCCCTGCAGGGCCTTCAGAAGACTGAGTAGGAGATCATAGCAGAGATGACACAGCCCTTCCTTATTCTAGAGTAGATACACAAGTGCTCATGCAGTTTACGGTGTCTGAACTTAAAATCTGACGTTCTTTATTTGGTTTGAACTTCAGAAGTTCTGTGGCTATTTTGCTATTTGCTCAGACAGGAGGAATTTGCTCTGTTGTCCAACAATTTCCCTCCCCAAACAGTTCTGCTGAACATTAGCTGTTTCTCTGGTGCCCTCCATGCTGCATACCACTGTAGTTCACTAGTGTTGTGTATATCTTTTCTGTAGTCCAAGTGCTTTGGAATGAAATCCATAATACAAATCAAAATGTTACAACACGAATGGACTGTGAGAATGAAGTGTGTTGCTGTGATGCCTCCTTTGTATTTGAATCCGGCATTAAGGGATCTGTTCCATGATCTGTTGTAGGTGACTACAGTCGCACACTGGAAAGTCTTGAATGTGCGACTCCAGATGCAACTGTCTGGCTCAATGACCTGAATGTAAAATTATAGTTGTTGCTCTACATTTACATCTTTATGAAGGCTGAATGAAGATAAGCTTATTGTACCAGTCTCCTTAACTGCTGGGTAAAAAGATGAGTAATATAAACTGAATATTGTATCTAAGGCACTACTTTTACATGGTTTTTCACTTTAAAATGCAGTTCCTGTATTTGCTCTTCCCATTTTTATTCTCTATGCTTTTTTCAATAATACCTAGTATTATATAGTGCTTTTATATATATATAGTATTGTATTATATAGTGCTTTTATAGCACTTGTATAGTGCTTTTATTCATAGAATGGCAGTATCATTCTCATTTTAGAGATGGAGAAACTGTGAAGCAACTTACCCAAGGTCACATAGCAGATCATGGGCAGAGCTAGCATTAGAACTAAAGTCTCCGGAGTCCTAGTCTAATGGTCAGGCCTCTAAACCACAGTGCCCCCCCAGTGATAGTAAGAGCAGCAATAACCACTAAGTGAACAATTTCCTTTTGTTTCAGCCCCAGTCCTATATTGAGCTATATGCAGGGAGACCCTTCCATGTTGGCAGAGACCAATGACTTCAGTCAGACACTACAGTGCAGGATCAGGATCTTAGGCTATGTCTACACTGCAGAGTGAAATCAATTTATTTCAAATCAGCTTTCACCCACCAGTTTTCAGAAGTTGCTGGAGCATGTCCACACTAGGCTTCTTGCGCCGGGCTCGTGCGTCCGCATTTGCCACACTTGTGTCGTTGTGCAAAGCAGTGCATTGCGGGTTGCTATCCCACAGTGCAACTAGCCATGGGGGCAGTTGGGATGAGTTTCATCATCTCGTAATGCAACACTCCTTCCCCTTCCCTTCTTGTCCCAAACAAACAGGAAACCGGCTCTCATGCCGTTTTTTTATGCCACGCATGTGCCATTGCTGCGGAGACATGGAGCCAGCTCAACTCTGCACTAGTATTCTGAGCATCACAAATACATTGCAGCTTTGAGTATTTTCAAAGAAGAGCGAGAACCCGAAGCCCAGGCAACAGAGATGTCATCAAGGCTGCCCTGCTACAAGACATCGAGTGGAACAATTCCCAACTTCTGCAGGCAGTAACATGTCATCTGCAGTCTGTGGTGTGCTGGTTCTGGTCCTGCGAAACAAGCAGGCTGGTGGGATCAAATCGTTATAGCGTTGAGGGATTACCAGTGGCTGCAGAACTTTTGTATGCGAAAGGCCACTTTCCTTGAACTTTGCTTGGAGCTGGCCCTGTCCCTGAAGCATGTGAATACTCACTTAAGACAAGCTCTGACAGTGGAGAAGCGAGTGGCCATAGCTCTGTAGAAGTTGGCTCTCAACTGTTACCGCTCGGTTGGAAATCAATTTGGAGCTGGAAAATCTACAGTGAGAGCTGCCATGATTCAAGTGTGTGGGGCCATCAATAGGCTTCTGCTATGAAGGCTAGTGACTTTGGGAAACGTAGTGGATGGGTTTGCCGCGATGGGGTTCCCAAATTGCAGGGGGGGCAATGATGACACACACATCCCTATATTAGCGCCTGCCCACTTAGCAACAGTGTACATTAAATGCAAGGGTTCCTTTTCCATGGTGCTGTAGTCCCTTGTGTCTCACAGGGGTTGTTTTACTGACATCTATGTGGGGTGCTCTGGAAAGGTGCATGACGTACATGTTGAGGAACTTGGGCATGTTCTCTAACATGCAGGCAGGCACCTTCTTCCCAGATCACAAAATCCACGTCTGGGATGTGGAAATGCCCATAGTGATTCTGGGACATTCTGCTTATCCCTTGCTCCCTTAGCTAATGAAGCCATACACCGGGCACCTTGACAGTGAGAAGGAGTGTTTTAGAATAGGCTAAACACTTGCAGAATGGTGGTGGTTAAAGGCCAGATGGAGAAGTCTCCTTACTAGACTGGACGTGAGTGAAAAGAACATCCCGTCAGTTATATCTGCATGCTGTGTTCTTCATAGTGTGTGTGAAGCAAAGGGGGAAAGATTCCCCCAGGATTGGACTGTGGACACAAAAAGAATGGCTGCCAATTTTGAGAAGCCAGATGGCAGCAATACTCTCAGAGTCCACCACGGAGTGCTTTGCCTTCAGGGAGTATTGAAAACCAGGTTCTGCAATGAGATGCAGTAATGTTTTCTGTATGTTTTGTGCCTTTGCTTACCATCCCCCCTACCATCGATAGCCGTTCCCTCCCCGAACAAGTTATGAATTAATAAAGACATGTATTGAAATGATGTAAACTTTATTTATGAACATTGAAGTTGGATGGGGGGGTGAGTGTTCATTCAGTCTCAAGGGGTAGCATGGCTGCTTACAGGACAGCTGTCAGCGGGAATGCCACTGCTTTCTGCTTGCTTCCACTGGGGTGGAGTGCACCACATACTGCAGCCTGGCCATTCTCCTCCAAGACCACTTGGGGATGAGGGAGGACAGCAAAGCCATAGGCGGAGGGGCGTTCTGGGGGAGCTGCAGCAGGAGTCTGTCTGGCCGCCACTCCTCTTGAAGCTCCACAAGCCACCTGAGCATGTCTTCCTGCTAACTCATGATTTGCAGCATCTCTTGCTGGATACTATGATCATGCTCCTGTATTGCTTTTCAGTTTTCCCTGTCCATGTTCATGCTCTGGGACAAGGTCAACCACCACTCTCAGAGCTCTCTTAGTGGCCATGGAAGTGTTCATGAGCTTGCCAAACATGTCGTCCCATGATTTCCCCCCCCCCTTTCTGATCTGCAGTAGTCTTTCCACAGCACTTCTGCGGGGGGGGGGCAAGGCCGAGGTGTCTACAGAACAAAAATAAATGCACAATGTTGCCATTGTTAACAAAACCAGAAAACTGAAACAAAAGCAACAATGTATAAAATACTCCCCTTAGTGTGCACAAGGCTAAGCCAGACCCACATTCTCTTCCAAGCATCTCAGAAGGGTCAGCTTGTTGTGCTGTTAATGAGATAGTAAGAAAGTGGCACTTCTCTCTACTATAGAGAGGATTAATGATCTCTAAAAAGCTAATTTCAAATGCTCTGTATGAGAGGGGTACCCGGGTGCCACGGTTTAATTAAGATGACCATTTTGGGATGAGGTGGCTACAGTGTAGCTCAGGACAGCAAGGCTGGGTAAATAGTCTCAGCAGATACCTTTAAAAAATTATTTAAGTTACTCAGTAGGCCAGTAAAAAGGGGACTGGAGAGGTACAGGGTATGGGCTGTATAGCTTGGGTACTTTAAATATGTGCTGTCTTCCCTAGGTGACCATGAGTGATATCAGTCTCCTGAGGGTAATGCATGAGGAAAGGGAAGATTTGCTGCACGCAGGGGGTACTGGCCTGGCCCTTATGCTCTGTTCCACCATGATTCTGGCTCACTTGGTTGCAACGTGGTGTGGCAAAGTATCCGTGGAGGAAGAAATAAGGCAGCCCTCCCCTGAAACCTTGTGCAAAGGATAACGGATTACTTACATGAATTTTTCTTGAGATATCAATGGATGATTCCCTGTGCATACCTCTGCACATAAATAATCTGTTCTGAGAGTAACCGCCCAGTAAAGTCTGCTAAACCCCTGAAATCCCTTTCTTCCCCTCTCCCCCCCACTTAAAAGAACATAACTTCTAAGAAGAGAGAAATTCACCAGATGTGCCTTCCCTGGGATCGTTATTGCTGTCCTGTGAGTTGCTGAAATGCTCTGGGTTCAGGTAGAGGTCCTGACTGTCTGGAGAAAGGACACCCTGCTCTGCTCACCCTCCTCCCCCTCGTTCATGGAGTCCTAATCATTCTCCCTGGACTGGGATCCAGCAGAGGTATCGATGCTGCATGGTGGGGTTGTCACCGAGAATTGCATGCAGCTCCTCGTAGAAGTAGCATGTCCTGGGCAAGGAGCCAGAATGGCAGTTAGCTTCCCTGGCTTTTTCATAGGCCTACCATAGCTCCTTAATCAGCACATGGCACTGCTGTGTGTCCCTGTTGTGCCCCTTCTCCAGCATGCCATGGGATATCCTCCTGTAAACGTCCAAATTTCTTTTGCTGTCTCAAAGCTGAGCCATAATGGACTACTCGCCCCACAGACGGATGTGATCTAAGACCTCTGGTTGACTCCACACTGGAGCGCAGTTGGGCCTTGCAGTAGCCATGATGAGTTCAGCTACAAAGCTCTCTCCATGCTGGCTGCACAGGAAATGAAAATGCAAATTTTCCTGGGGGATATGGGGAGGGGCAATTTCTGGTTTGCGTGGCCATGTAACAGCAGAGTGCGAATGTCCAGAGCGGTCAGACCAGGGCATTATGGGATACCTCCTGGAGGCCATTAACATTGAATTACGTTATGTTCTACACTGATGCAAAATTGACCCATGAAATTTGATTTATGCGCTATGCCACTTGCGGTGGTGGTTTTCTTATGTCAACTCTTGCTGCGCTTTAAGTTGATGGAACTACCATGCCAGTGTAGACGCAGGCTTTAGGAGGTTGACGTAAGTGACGTTACGGCGATCTCCATTGCCAGTGTAGACCAGGCCTTAATTACTAGATAGCTTTTACTGAGACTTCATTTCTTTGAGGCAATATTTAACTGCCTTGAAACAATCTTCCTATCAGCCATTATTGACTTGTGCATTCAAATGCAAATAGAATAGACTCATATATGGTTTCATAAGTCCCAATATAGTTTTTGCTTTTTGAAAACTAATACCTGCCTTGTAAATAGCTAAATGTACCATGTTGTGATAAGTCAAACTGACTGTTAAGCAATCTGTAGTGGCTCAGGAGTGAGAGTGCTAACCCCAGGGCAGCTTCTTAAGAAGTGGGGCACACACCCCAAATAGATTGAGTTCTATGTTTAGATTTCACCAACCAAGTGTAAACTCCTCAGGAACTATACAGCCTTAACAGAGTCACAGATAGTCCCCTTGGGAGCTCTGGTCTCTCTTGCAATCTAGGCAAGCTTGCCTTTGTGATAGGTGGTCCCTTACATCTAAAATCACATCCATATTTAGGTTACTACCAGTCCCAAAGGTCCAGTCACTTACCCCAGTTCAAATGCACCCCAGATCTTACCTTAAAGACAATTCTATAATAAAGTTTTAGTTAACTTATTTCTTAATTAATAAATTATTTAGATTTAAAGCTGATAAAGGAGCTGTTAGTCTTAGGTTCCAAAAGGCAATAGAAGTTGCTGTGAGATGCAAGATGTATATGTCTTCTGTGGCTAACCCATGCAAAGTGACTGGGGATCCCTTGCTTATGCTTAGAAATCTTGCCTTCTCCAAGTCCACGCAATATAGAGGTGTAGTTTTTTTCCTGTCAATGGGTTTTTTAATTTCCCTTCTTCCAGAGCTCAAGCTGATGGAATGAATGTTTGTATATGCCTCCCCTTTATGGGTGTGGTGGCAGGGGAGGGGAATCAACCAAGCTTTTTGTTTTCTGATGTTCCACAATGGTTTTGTCTGATGTTTATGGGCCTTCTTTTGCTGGACAGCAGAACACTTCCTGGGATGAACTAGTATTTCACAGTAGGCAATGCTACTTTCCTGATTTTGGGGGGTCTCCAGTTTCAGACCAACATTTAAATATTATCCCATAACATGGAATATAGACGTGTAAGTGAGATTATGAAATTCTTGTAAATTGCTGCATGCATTAAAGTCCAAACACATTGTCATAAATTAATAACTATATTACAAATACTAACATGCAGGTGAGCCAGACTGATTTCCAACTATGCAGTCGTCAGCGTTCAGTTGATGCTTTTCATCCTGCCCCTATTTGAAATCTATTTCAAAACGCCCAATGACTTAATTGATGTAATATAGGGACCTTCATAGTTACTTTATTTCCCAGTGGCTGTACCTTAACATCATAAAACTATGGCTCAATGGGTGGGCCCATCATCATGAAATAGTTCTGTAAAATCTATTTAAAATGTGGTCTTAAGTGCTGAATTACTGTATTGACATACTTAGCATGTTCAAGATACTATACAGGCACTGACAGGTCAACCCAAACAACATCTTTGAGAGGTATGTGGTTACATATTATTCTCCATTTACAGAAGGGAAAATGGGGTAGAGAGGTGAAAAGAGTACCAAGGCCATGCAGTGAATCACTGGCAGAGCCCTCATTGGAATTCATGTTTTACTAATTCCAAGCCCTGCATTCAGTCCTGTAAATTTCGGTGTCTTTCAATGACACAGGTCCCTGGCTAAGATTGCAGATAACTTTTTGAACTCTGCTTTTTGCCATGTCCATAGTATTTCTCTCTCTCTCACTCTTTATTGAAACAGTCAGCTGGGCTTTGTGAATCTCTTGAAGGCTCTGATTAAGGGATTGTCAACACTGAATCTTTAATGTTGGAATGGGGATTTCAATTAAATGACTTATTCAGAAAATGTAACCCTTTCTGTTTCCTCTACACTTATTTATCTTTAAACTGATCATTCTTTGAAGAATCTAGTTTAGTTACTCTTTTTTTTTTTAGAAAGTTCATACTATTCCCCCTAACCTTCTCTACCCAGTAAGTACAGAAAGACACTGGTTCTCAAACATTTGTGCTCTATGGATCACCAGTTTTCTGCACAGCCTATAGAATTGATTTGGGTGGGGGGGCGAGGGGGGAGAGGGGAGCTAAATATTTGGGAATGCGGTTGAGGCAGTGAAGTCACAAAACGAAATAATTTGGTGACTCCTGCAGAAGGAGATGAATGTAGATGACTGTAGCCAAATACAATTTAGCTGGTTTTATACCTGAAATAGGGAATGCTAGGCAAAATAAGCACATCTTTATAAAAGTTCATCTTATACCTTTGCCATGAATAGAAGTTAAACTCCCTCAAAAATAGTGTTGTCCAAACAACAACAAAGGCAACTTTTTGACATTTTTAATAGCAGGTTGCCTTGCAGAGAGGAAGTGGGGAGGTGTATTTATTTCATCCTACCCCAAAAGGTAACAAAACATACCAATAAATCTCACAGGTTGTATAATACCCTCTACAAATGTGCCCAGATCTGAAGAACTCTATAGCTCAAAAGCTAGTCCTCATCCCCAACTAGAAGATAATACCTCACCCACCTTGTTTCTCTACAAAGGTCTGTTAGCAATTTTCTTTTCTGTAGTCCTTTACTTGAAATTATTTGCTTGCTCCCATCCTCTAAGGGAGACTGTCAGAACAACCTTGTTCCCTCTAGGTTAGTTTCTCATCTTGGGGAAAGGATAGTGTTTATATATGCTACTTACTTCCACTCATGTCTGGCTGAGTTGACTAATGTGGCTGCCATAGTGGACTACTTTTCCCAGAGTGCCCTGCTGACCTGGTTCACAGAGTGACACTGTCTAGAATCACCAACACCCAGGTGAATGCCTTATAAGCAAAGTGGGTATGGAACATCCCATCTGGTGGTGGAACTAATGCAAGGGTCAGCACATTCTCCTTCTGAGTGGTAGTATCCTATGTTCCATGAGGAAAGTTAGTCAACCCTGTGATAGTGTTGTCCTGAACAAGGAGTGTTTCCTTTATAAACTTGAATGCCCTGAAATATAGTGGGTTTTTTGTAATTATTTTTTTCACTTTATTTTAAGCACAACTTATAGTCAGTGAATTTTATAGTAAACAGAAAAATACATAGTGTGGTGCTCCCCCACCGGATAGGGTGACAAAGAGAGTGGGAGCTGCTACGACTTCCCAAGTACTTGTGTTCTAAAATGGATGAATTGAGGCCAGCAGTTAATGACAGCAATCACAACGGTGTTATCCAGTACCTAGAACTAGGATTTTTGCGTATATTAAAACATGCTTCTATTCAACTTCCTTTTGTAAACACTCAAATGTATATGAAAATTAATAAGCAAAAAGAAATAGAAAATGTCTGAAGACATGAAATCTGGAAAATAAGACTTTTTTTTTTTTTGCCTTAACTAGATGACTTCCAAATTTTAAGCTGAAAATGTCCTTCAGTTTTGACTTTGTTACTCTGATCTGGATGCATGTCTGATAAATCAATGCTGTCCAAATATAATGAGAACCTTATTGATCTGTCTTCTATTAAATGCGTAGAAGAAAATGGTGTCTTCCACATCTTAGCCAAGATTAAATATAAAGATGATGTAAGAGAGGACTCACATTACATTTGGGGAATGTGACATCTGAGTAATGACCACTCCTTATTTACAAATACATGAATAGTTTAGTTTCATTTACAAATCACAATGTAAAAATAAATGAGCAAAGTACACTTTTGTGATGGAAATGCTCTGGTTAGATCATCTAAAGCCCATTGAAGAGTGTCCCATTGACTTCAAAGGGTTTTGGATGAGGCTGTCAATGTCTTAAGAGTCTGTTAAAGGTTTCAGGGACCTAGATTCTCTGATGGAGTAAATAAGTACAGTTCCATTGAAATGGAGTTGTGCAGCAATGACTTACACAAATTTGGGATCAGGTTCTAGGCCTTAAACCGCTTTTGTACATTTTTTTAAAAAACATTTTCCATTTTCAAAATATACATATTCTATTTCCTTAGATGCTATATTTAGATAAGATGGGGAGCCAAAAATAGAACCTGGAACTGCAGATCTAAACAGCAAGTCATGTTGATTCTTCCCAAGTGTAACTATTAAAGTCAAAGACGTTCATACAGATTTACCTTTGTGTAAGTGAGAAGAGAATCTGGCTCATTTTGAAATAAAAGCTGTGAAGTCTAGTTTTGTACATTATATGACAAATCTAATTGCACATAATAGCTGATCAGTTTTTCTGCTTTGTTGTGCGATGTCTGCCTCCTATTTCGGATTAAATAATTTCTTGTAGAGTATTTTCACTACATCCTTAAATACTGAAGTATTTTTTTTATTATATACAGGCAAATGACCTTTCATTATTCTGTTGAATGGTAAAATGCATCCAAATTTGGAAATGAAGAGGTGAGGGAGAAATATTGTGATTGCTAACAGGGTCTTAAAACACACTTTAATGCTACTTTATTTTCAGGCCTCCCTCTGAGACTTAAATATATCTGGACTTTTCCTCAAGGGAATTTCTTTAGCAACTCTTTGTGCACTGAGAAGAAAGGCAGTCTGAGGATTAAATAGGTTTTCAGAATAGAAAATATAGCCATTGCCTAGTAGCAACAACTATAATTATGTTGGGATAATCTTTTAACCCACTTTCACTTAAAGGTAACATTCTCAGGAAGAATATCTGCCATTGACACACTTAATGTCAGCCTGAAAAGGGGGGGGAGGAGGCGTGAGAGCCCCTTTTTTGAGTTACTATTAATGAAGCACCTCCGGCCCCCTCCTCCCCTTGCTTTTTCAATATTTAAAGATTTTGATCCCGGATCCAGCAAGTTTATTCTGTGGTGGATTCCAGCACCTAAGTAGCATCAGCTTGATGCAGGTGCTGGGGTCCACTTACACGATACAACTGTCCAAAGTGGTGCTTTCTTTTGCTCATCATGAGTCAAATGTCTTAAAAAAAAAAAAAAAATTCAAAAGTTAGTTTCTATGGCTGCTCTGTCTGCAGGTTAATTAAAGTGTTGAAATTCTGTTTCTATGTCACAGACTAGTAAAGGCCCAGTCCTGCACTATAGAAGTCAATGGGAGTTGGACTGCACTAAAAATTAACTAAATTAGCAAGTTTTCAATAGGAGTAAATTCCACAATGTGGAAGAGAAAGTTTGACAGGACCGGGACAGAGAAATGGAAAACTAACAGAGTGAGGTTGCCAGAGAACTGGAGAGAGAGGGACAGGATATGACAATACAGGGTATGGAACTAGATTACTTGAGTTGGAGTGATCCAAAAGGGCAAGATAATATCCAGGAGTGGTATAAAACCCCATCTGCTCCTCTTTGTGAGGCAAGGAAGCCATGCAAAATTCCATGAAAAAATCTGATTATACCATAAAGATATGACTGAATATTTGAAATTTTACACTTTTGTGTTGCATACATCTTAAAAAAAAAAAAAAAAAAAGAAAACTCTTAAAGAAATTAAGTCATTGCCTAACTATTTAGGGGCCTATAATGCAAAAAAGCTGATAGGGTGCTGATATTTCAAACTCTAAGACTATGTATAGCTGGGAAAAGAGACTTCAGAGAAACTTGGAACTTATGCAAAACTCAGCTGTTCTCGAGTGGGTTTTATTTTTAACACAAACGCATCACTTAAGATGTCAGTGCTAGCAAACAAGCCTTTCAAGTACATATAACCCTATGGAACAGAACAGCACATTACGTAAGTGTGGTTTGCATGAACATAATTCAGTCAACCTCATATTATCCTATATGCTAATATAATCTTCCTTTCTTGCCAATCACGCCACATTGAAAATCCCTCTTTGAAACTAGTTTCTGCTCACCTTCATCACAGTCCAACTCTTCCTTTAAAAGTCCCTGTACTTTTCCACCCCTAGCCTTCATCTCCTCTGTTTTCATCATTCTTCCTCTCCCCCCACAACACAGGGTTGGTCCCTTTGGGTTGAATAGCTCCCACTCTGGTAGTTGAGGAATAAGGGGATATAACAGAGAGCCTTCATCGTCAGGGAAACACTTTTATGAATCCTTCTTCCCCTCTTTCATGCAGGGACAGCTCTGAGGGGTTGCTATTGCTTCGTTATGGAGTAGCATAGGGGACTTTTACAGGGAAGAGAGAGGGGCAGGATCTGTTTAAGGATGGTCTGACGCAGGAGCTCATTTGCAAAGGACCCTCTGCCCTCTTCAGCAGCTCTCTGATTTTTAGCTAGTGTGACGCTACTACTGAGCTAGCCAGACTGTCTTCATGGTGAGTCAAGTTTATGTGGGGTCCCCCTACATGGGAGGAGATTAAGGGGCTTCTGCATCCCTTAATCCCCTATAAACGTCATATAATCATTCTTTAAACCCTGCTGGTTGATTTGCTCCATTTATGTCTTGTGGCACAGGAAAATACAAGCACTCAGTGTCACTTCCTTTTTGGACCTGACAGAGGAACAGTTTTGTGATCCTGGTATATTCAAGACAATAAATTGCAATATCTGTAGGAACATGTGTAGAGTCAGTTGCTCAGGAGCCTGGCTTTCCCTATAATGGCACAAATTACACCAACTAATGTTTTTATCAAAAGTCTCACTGAACACAATGTTAAATTAGGGATGCTGTTCTAAGCAGAACAAGTCTCTGTCATTGTTGCTCTTTCGCTATAGAGCTGCATTATCAGGCATATCCTTGTGAGATTTCCACTAAGATTCCAAGAAAGGCTGATAAGTTTTTTGACAAGATTCAGGTAAAATCCACACAAGGAACATTCTACACGTAGGCCTCAAACTGAACCTTTTTTCTACAGGCTCAAAATATCCTCAGAGAACATGCACTAAAATGAAAGAATTTAATGACACATGTTTTCACTTCCTGGTTACAGGCTGGACTGGATGAGATGTACTGCAAGAAAGTCTGTTCTTTGCCAAATTCGCAGCCTGGTCTTGCAGATCCGGCAAGTACAGATAAGGTTCGGAAAAGCAATCGCAATTCCAGATAGATTTCCAAACCAAATCTTTTAACCATTTCAGGTTTGCCCAGGAGTAACAGTGTACAGCTAGAAATCAAGATATGCTGCTTTGCTTTCACATGCCCAGGATATAGAGAGTCAGCTCACCCTTCAAACCTGCCTCTTCCAGGGTGAGGTGAAGATTACACATTGGTTTCTGAGGTATGTAAAATACTGACAGAGCAGAGGTAGTGAGAAGCTCCAAATATAAATTGTTGCATTGGAAGGGGTGAAAATAATAACTGTATTAAAGCTGCAAAGTCAAGCACTCAAAAATTAAGAAATGCCAGAGTTCATGTGATCTGTGCAAACTCAGTTCAGACCCCCTTGTTTGTGTGCATTATTTACATGGTCTCATACTACTTTTTCCACAGGATCCTTGCCTTAGTCAGAGCACAGGATGGACAGAGTTCAATTAATAATCAGTGTTACTATTCATTGTTTTTTTTATCCTCGGTTAATCATTGTGTGGCCCCTTGCTCTGGTTACTGCATATTAGAGCTGTGTGAAATCTGGAATTCCCGTTCCACAAGAAATACCCCTCTTCCCCCCCCCAGCAAAAATAAATCCTAAATGAAGCAAAAAATGACACTTTGAAACTTTATTTTGACTTCTTTGAAACACTTCTGGGGCTTCCCAAAGTGCTTGGAGCCCCTTCAGCCCAACAGAAAAATTTTCTGTTAGAAAATTTCAGACCCACTCTACTACATACAATGTTAAGCCTTGCGTTGAATACAGAATTTCCTCATGAGCTGTTCTATGATAGTATGGTAATATCTGAGTAGTTCAGAAACATTAATGAATTCATCTTTACCATACCTCTGAGTTAGGCTGTATTATCCCTATTTTACAGAAGGCGAACTAAGGCACAGAGATTAAAGCCAAAATTGTCAAGCATCCACAAACTTCCACTTGGGGGTTCCAACTTGGGACACCTAGGGGCTGATGTTCTAAAAGATTACTTAACATTTTATAGCACGTTATATGTTCAAAGCACAACTCCTACTTACTGCCTATATTCAACCTCCATATACACACTTCCTGCCAGGCTCTACACAATTTCCTAAACTCCAGATTGCACCTTCCTTCCAGCTATCCCTAACCCCCTGCTACTCTAGCTCATTCCACTCTATCTGCTTTTTATTCCTTCCAAAACTCTAATTTAGCAAGTCTCTGACCCTCTCCCATCCTTTCCCATTGTCTCTTCTCTTCAGTCTGTTCATCCCAGTCCCCACCAGCATAACAATTATAGTATACCGGTTTCACCTGTTCATTCAATCAGATAACTCTCTTTGTATGTTGATCCCATTTGTAAAAGTATAATTCTTATCAGCCCTAAAGACTTCATTAAGGGTGTTAGAAATCTTAATATTTCTTCAGCATTTTGAGTCTCAAGAGAGAAGTACTATGAAAGTGAAACATACAGCATTTCAGTGCTAGAGTGCACAACTCTTACTTAGAATGGGGCGCTCTTACTCACATTAGTAGTCTTGGGTTAATTCTGTGAGTTATGGCTCCACAGTGTCAGGACTGTGGAGAGCGGCCCTTAGCTACTGAAATGTACTCACTGAAATTCCTGCATTTCTTGAAATTACTTATAAAGCTATATTTGTTAGCCCTCTCATTCTGCAGTCCACCAACAGGAAGCAATTCAAAACACAAATTCTCTTTTCCTTTCTTTTTAAAAAAATTACTGCATAATAGGAACCAGAGCATTTCACGCAGCAGTAAACATTGGCCATACAGCTTCTGCGGTTATGAGGCAATAATGTCACCTGGACTCATATGTTCCACTACTGGGAAGGTTATCACTTAATTAACCCTGATAATGTCAAAAGGAAATGCATAAATGTCAAGCCATTTCCAAAAACTCTTTACTGGTGAGTTTAGAAGACTTGGTAATAGCTCAGATTAAGATGGTACATCATGTAAAACAGCCTTTTCCTCCCTGAAGTAGACCCCACCCCAGGGATTTTTCTTATACACATTTCATGCCTGACTGCAGTGAGATAGGAAATCTGTTTGAGAGACATGACTATTGAAAGGAAAGACAAGGTGGTTGGGTACTATCTTTTATTGGATCAACTTCTGTTGGTGAAAGAGACTAGCTTTTGAGCTTACACAGCTGTTCTTCGGGGCTACAACAACACTGCAAACAATTTCTAAAAGAAGCAGTAAATATATTAGCTTAGAATTATATTTTGAGACAGTAAGGGGAAACGTGGATCTGGATAATCTGAATTATGGGCTAGATTCTGTCACCCTTACTCTTCTTTAGTAGTTCATAGGAATTCCTGTGGGACTGCTTACCACCCAATAAGAGTATGGGTGGTAGTATCTGTCCCACTAACGCAAGTCAGAGAAACTACTTTGTTTTTAAAACATTTGAATGGCAGGACTTAACACATGCGTATGCTCAAAGCTCTGACAGACTTCATATGTCACAATACCTGCATTTAATGGCCTGATTGTTATAGCCTCACACTGAGTTTTGCCATACTCCCTAAGTTTTCCATTGATTATTCGACATAAGTATATGGCAGTTTAATCTTTAATGAGGGCAATGGAGTTGCCATTAAAATTTAAAAAGAAACAATCAGGCATCCTATTCTAAACTCCCGCAAAATCCTCACCTCATATATGAAGAGCTGACATCTCATGCAGTGACCATTACATTAGTCATTTCCAGGAATGACACCTGTGACAAAAATTAAGGTGTTTTGGCTTCAATACTTTATTCTATGTAACCATTTTTCTTTTGTTTTGGATCACTTATTAGAAAGTATATATTTACTTTCTAAAATGTATGGGCATTTAGACACTGGAAATTGTACAGGAACAAGATGTGTTTTCTGACTGCCTACAGCTATGTGGAGTGTCTTAATACTTCTCCTTGTGATAAGAGCAATTAGGAAGTTGATTTGTATTCAGCAGAATTTTCCATGCTTTCAGTAGTTTGATCTTTAAAAAAATTATCAAAATAATCAGATTATTGAAAATATATGCAGAGGGATATTTTTCCCTTAGATACAATATGTACATGTGTCCATGCCAGAGTTAGCCTTTTCCTGCCCTAGACAAACTGAGAAATAACCATGACACACAATTAACAGTCACTAAGCATTTTTTTTGCCCTTAATATTATGCTGCCCTAAGCGACAGCATGTTGTGTGGGCGAGCTAGCTCTGGTTTTCATGCAGAGATCAATATACTCTGAACTGATATTATTAAAAAAATGCACTGTAAATAAGCCTCAAGACTGTAAAAATGAATGCCCAATGTTAAACCTGTAAATTTCTTCTTTAGGCGCTTTTTTTTTTCCCTGAAGTGATCAGCACCACCCTTTGGTTTCAGCAGGCTTTGATTTCATTTGTACTTTGGTGCCAAAAGTTGAACCTAGATGCCTAAATTTAGGTCCACTTCTTTTGAAATTTTTAACCAATGATCTCTGATTAAAGTCCTTCAGAAAGTTTCAGAATGCATAAAAAGCTCAGTTTATTGACCATTAATTGGTAGAGATGAAGAAATTCAACAAAATGTTGCTGCCAATTTTCATTTGAACCTGATAGCAAATTGGCTTAGTATAGGTTTCCACTGTATTTGTTTTTGCTTAATAGCTGTCACAAATACTCATGTGAGCAAAGTGACTTGCAGTTCACCAAAACCATTTTACACAAAATTTGCAGAATACTGTGGAAAGTGAAGTTCAAGTTTGTACCGTCAAGTATCTATTCCCACAATCAGATGTGTAACTTTTACCTAGTCAAGGCACGGAAATGTAACATAACACAAGTGTCATAGAATATTAGGATTGCAATGGACCCCAAGAGGTCATCTAGCCCAACCCCTGTTCAGAGGACCACCCCCAACTAAATCATTTTAGCCAGGGCTTGTTGAGCTGCATCTTAAAAATCTTAAGATTCCACCACCACCACCCTAGGTAACCCATTCCAGTGCTTCATCACCCTCCTAGTGAAAAAGTTTTTCCTAATGTCCAAGCTAGACCTCTCCCACTACAGCTTGAGACCATTGCTCCTTATTCTGTCATCTATCACCACTGAGAACAGCCTAGCTCCATCCTCCCTGGAACCCCTTTTCAGGTAGTTAAAGTCTGCTATCAAATCTCCACCTTCATTAGTCTCTTCTGCAGACTAAACAAGCCTAGTTCCCTCAGCCTCTCCTAATAAGTCTTGTGCTCCAGCCACCTAATAATTTTCATTGCCCCCCGCTGGACTTTCTCCAATTTCTTCACATCCTTTCTGTTGTCGGGGACCCAAAACTGGACATAATACTCCAAATGTGGACTCACCGGTTCCAAATAGAGAGGAATAATCCCTGGATCTGTTGGCAATGCTCCTATTAGTGCAACCTAATAGTCTGTTAGCCATCTTGGCAATAAGGGCACACTGACTAATATGCAGCTTATTGTCCATTGTAGCCCCCAGGTCCTTTCTACGGAACAGCTGCCTTGCCAGTCTGTCCATAGTATGTAGCAGTCCATGGACTTCTTCCATCCTAAGTGCAAAGTCCTGCACTTATCTGAAGTTCAACAAGGACTTCTTTTGGCTCACTTCTCTAATTTGTATAGGTCACATTGTACCATATCTCTACCCTCCAGCATATCTACCACTCTTCCCAGCTTAGTGTTATCGGAAAACTTGCTGAGGGTGCAATCCACTCCATCCTCCAGATCATTACTGAAGATGTTGAACAAACCTGGCTCTGGCACTGACCCTTGGGGCACTCTGCTTGTTAATGGCTGTTAACAAGCTGATGATCACAACCCATTGAGCCTGATCTAGCTAGCTTTCTATCCACCTTATACTCCATTTAGCCAACCAACCCATACTTCTTTAACTTGCTGATAAAAATACTGCAGGAGACCATATCAAGTGCTTTGAAGTCAAGATATATCCTGTACACTGCTTTCCCTACATTCACATGTGGTGGTGGAGTGTGACGCAAGGGGCCCTATCCCCACATTGCAAGAGTGTGTCCCAGTCGAGAGATGAGACCAGACCACTATTTTTTGGTTAGCCACTATTTATGTAACTTATTGAAGTATATAGGGTTATGAAAAAGGAAAATAGATTAAAGGAAAGATTCCTATTACAATTAAAAAAGCTGTAGTCCTTATTAAATCCCATGTACACCAACCCCCCATAAAAACCGCTTTCCCAAAACTCTACTTCCCTAAGACATTCCTTATTAAATCCCATGCACACCAACCCCCATACAAGCCGTACTTCCAAAACTTTTCTTCCCTAAGACATCCAAAAATCCTCCAAGTACAAATGAACAGTCCAACAAACAAAAACTAAAACACTAGCACCACCACAACCACAATCCTAATTCCTGTGCCCAGCCCCAAGGCAAAACCTCAGTGCCAGTCCCAGCTGGTGCAGTCCAGTAGGGTAGGGCTCATACAAGATAGAGAGAGAGCACAATCCATGAGCAAAAAGGATTATTCTAGCTTCACACACACACATGCATGCACACATCCCAGGACAGCATGAACACCTTGCTTCTCCCCCTTGCTCCCCAGACATCAAGGGTCACAGCCCGATGAGGCTAGCCATGGGCTGTTGGCATCTAGGAGTTACAAGGGTCAGCCTGGGTGCCTGGTAGGGAATACAAGTGGAATTATTCATTCATTTCACTTTTTCACTCTGTTGCCCAGATTGGATTGTGGAAGAGGTGTTAAAGATGTCAACCTCCATCTTATTTTTAATCTGTGCGTTAGTAATCTTAGAGCAGTGATAATACATACACACACAATCCCCAAAAAACATTCCCCAATTTAAATCCCAAATTTGACCAGATTATATTTACAACATGTGGATGTTATCTCTGGAGTGACAGACAGCAGACCTGTTTTCTTGAGATAGAAGATAAAGTGTGAGAACAGCCTGATGGTCAATCGGCTTGACTAAACTTACAGTTCATCCTGACTGCAAGCAGCCATAATCAGAGCCCACCGCAACCAGTTGCAATGGTTGAACACCCCCTGCCACCCCCTTCAGATATGCCAAGGTATGTGGCCTTGCAATCCAGGGTAACCAGGTGAACAAAGAGAATCGGTAAAAGAAAGATATGCAAAAAGAGAAAAAGAAAAACTGCATGCTCCCTTGGTGATCAGGCAAGGGGTTTCACACTCTTCCTTCTGAAGAGTGTGGCGATGCCTCAGGTTGGCCAGGTCCCTAGGCGACACGACAGGCTGCTAACCTGTCATATCTCCAATGTGTCCAAACCAGAACCCCGACTTTATGGCTGAGACCCCAGAAAATTAGCATATCATCCTTTGGCATAGAAACTCACTGACCTTGGTCAGTACATTTTTCTAATGAGCTCTGCAGCTGTTAGCTATAATTTATCTTATCACCTTCTCCAAAGCTGGTTTAAACCAGTTTGGGACACTGGTAGTAAGTTTCTTAGAAAACTGTTTGCAGTTCCTGACTCCGGAAGATAACACCATCTAATTTATTTATTTGAGGCTTAACATGTTGTATTCCATCCCAGGCTAGAGTTTGGCCATAGCAAGAAACAAGTGGAAAAATCCACTTCTAACAGCACAGAGCCAGTCATTTCATCATAGAAGGCAATCGGGTTGGTCAGGCATGACTTGCCCTTGGTGAATCCTTGCTGACTGCTTCTGATCACCTTCCTCTCTTCCAAGTACCTCAAAATGGATTTCTTGAGGGCCTGCTCCATGATTTTTCCGGGGAGTGAGGTGAGCTGCTGTTCTGTGTTTCTCCAGATCCTCCTCCTTACCTTTTTTGATGGTGGACACTAGATTTGCCTTTTTTGAATCATCCAGGCCTTCCTGCAATCTCCATGGGTTTTCAAAGTTAATGGCCAATGGCTCTGCAATCATATCAGCCAACTTCTTCAGTATATTGCAACCAGTCCATGGACTTGTGCATGTCCAGCCTTTCTAAATAGTCCTGAACCTCTTCTTTCACCACTAAGGGCAATCAAAACACATTAGAATCAAAATTTTGGTTATAGACAGTTGGTGAACAAGAATAACTTGTTTTAAAATCATAAAATTTTGAATGACAAATGAGATTATCACAATCTGTTTGACTACAGTCTTTGAACAAGGAAAGGAGGTAGAGGAGAAATCAATTAAATAAAATAGTATGGCTTATTAACCATCTTTAAAAATGTGCTCAAACACGGACCTGTTAGTGAGTGCTGACACTTTAATGACACCCAGTGATACCACATACACTATGCCAGATCAAATGCTACTCTTTTTTTTTAATTAAAGTTCATAAATCTAAACTACTTATCTGTTTGTTTTTTTTCCAACCATTTCTTCTACAGCAAGCTTTAGCTACCACCTGAAAATGTAATAGATGGAAAATAGGGGTCAGTTTAAAAAATACATCACATGGAAAATAACCTTAGTCAAATTTCTTTTACAATATTGGGTCAACAAATTTGAGAATATTCAATAGAAATGTTATGGAGGATTTCCAGGCTTCCTACCCTTTTGCTTTTTCTGTGCTGCATAATTCACTTCTTGTCCAGGTCCCCAAAGCTATCCTGTAAGTTTCAAAAAGGGATAGAAACTTTTATTCCTTTTTATTTCCCCATCCTCCCTTAATTCTCTCCCACACACACATACTGATTATTCTTGAGCCCTAAATTCATCTTGTGATCAAGTACAGCTTGGAGCAACAATAAAATATCAAATAAAAATAACCATAAGCTCACCACAGAACATCATTTTGACATTCTTTGTCATGAATTATGCTCTTAACAAACTTGGTGTTCATAAACGATAACTGATTCCTATGCTCATGCTCAAATATCAAGATGGCATTTTGAGTGCTTGAAAAATGATATTAATCTTACTAAAGCTCCCAAGTCAAGGTAAGGTTAAAAGTTCATCCTAACTTCTGTTTTGAATGTATGAAAGCCAAAATTTTCAGACTTATGTGCCTAACATTAGGCACCTCATTGGTCTGATTTCCATAGCTGTTCAGCACCTGCAATACGCACCGATGTCAAAGGAAGTAATGGTGCTCAGTGCCTCTGAAAAAATGGCCACCACGGTTTAATTTTTTGCTTTTATTATGTTCTGAAAGTAGACCCTCCTCTGTTGCAGCAATGCTGTATTGTGGTTGCACTTGGCTCTTATTGTGATCTCTTATTTCCTGTATGTGACAAAAAAAAAAAATAATTGCACGGGAAAAGACATTCTCTTGAGATTCTTTCTACATTTATGAGCAAGGTTACTATCACTGTTCAGGTCCACTGCACATGTATTCCCACTCAGACTTCAGGCCCCCCAGCTGTTGCTTTCTTGGGTGGAAAGATTGGTCTTACCCCAGTCAAAAGGGACCATCTCCAGGCTGAGAATTTCTCTGACTTCACTGTGTTATTCCCAGCAAAAGACTGACTACCTAACCAGACCTGCTTGCTTCCTCTTTAGAGAAAAATATCATCTTAACTGTGAGCATTTAAAACTGTTATCTCACAGCTCTTTCTATCCAAGCTTATTTATTTTTAGGGTAACAGCACTAAAAGAAAACATTAAAATAACTTATATGCATGCTTATAGGCTTACCAGAGTTCATCCTCCTTTCCTCCATTACCACAAGGGCTCTGGTCACTGTAAAGCCTTCCAACCCTTCCCTAAGGATAGAGCCCCTGTTTCATTTGCTGGAAAAAGAACAGGCCCTGAGTCAGTTTACGTTCAAGTTATCTAACCCAGAACACTGTCTGCTGGTCTCTAGAGAATCCAGTCTGACCTCTGAAGGGACCACAAATTAGTAACAGCAAGACAATGTATGTCGACACTGCAACTAGACAATCTCAGCTGGCCTGTGCCAGCTGACCCTGGTTCATGGTTTTCTGGCAAAGGGTCTATCTAACTGAGGTGTAGATGTTCAAGCTCAGAATGGGGCTGGGGCTCTAGGACACTGAAGTGGGATGGTGCCAGAGCTTGGGATCCAGCCCAAGCCCAACTGTGTACACTGAGTTAAACAGACACTTAGCCTGAGCCCCTGGGCAAAGGTCAGCCACAGGATTTTACTTGCCATGTAGACATAACGAGTGGGTCCTCTCTCCAGTGCGAAGCTTCAAAGGGCTGATAACCAGAGGAAGTACATTAGCGTATCTACTCCTGCAAGGGAAGTTACATACAATAAGACACAAACATTTACCTTTTTAATACAATGAACCCCAAAAGTATTAAACTTCATTCAATATAGTTTGTCCAGGATATTGAAGGAACTGGCTACCTGTTACAATTACACTTTTTTTCCTCCATTTGGCTTTTCTGCCGCAAGATCTAACGGTATATGACAGTTTTGAGTCTCCAAGTGATTAACCTTTAATAAAAATATTTTGAGTATTGTAACTCTGTATTTGACTTCAAGTATGTTACATTATTTTGCAAATTCAGTTTCCCATGCCAATGTGTAGCACTTGCTTTACTTATCTTGAGGTTTCATAACAAATTACAAAGCAGAGAATTAAGAGCTTGAGCTGCAGCCTAAGGTTTTAAAAATAACCTTTTAAAATTCTTGTAGTGTCATAAGGCAGAGGTCTTGTAACACCGACGAGTAAACACTACTGTCTGACTCTCTCAATATACACTGTGCAGAATCTGAACATTTTGTTTTTGGTCTTTATCTATTCTGGGGAAACATTACCTCATTTTAGGGTATTTGTTTTTTTTAAACGGGGGGGGGGGAAATTGAATCCCATGTTTTCCAGTTCAAGAGGCCTAAGACTATGTTTTGAGGTATTTAAATCTTAGCTTCTTTAAAGGCTACCCTATATTTGTAAGTTGTAACATTATGGTATGTGCAGTTTAAAAGACATTCAAAAACCCCTAACTTCATATTTCATTAGATTGCCAAATAAGCTAAATCAGATGTTCTAAAAATGTTCAGTTTTAAGTAATTCTTCTAATTGGGACTATACAAGCCAGGAAACCCTGGTTCTTAAGGTAAATAACTTTTTTTTTTTTTTTTTAAATTAGAAAGTACTAAACTATATTTTGGCTTTAGGTTTACAAAGAATATCAAGCTTATTGGCCTGGTTCTTCCACATCATCTGAATGGTGATCAGCACAAATCTGATAGTTGGGGAAGTGAGGTTGGCAAAGATGGTGTTAAGATATCAAGAAGTGAATTATACATTCTAAAATGTAGGGCCCCATTCTCATACTGTAGTATCTGCATACCTTTATGGTAAGGGAAACGAACTTTAGGATGCAAGACATGAAATATTTAATCTCATTCCCACCCCCAATCTCTGGGTCTTGATTCTCAGGTGTGGAGGAGGAAAAGTGGCTTTAAAAAACACTATTTGCTGTATCTCCCGAATGCATGGGCCAGCTTGGCTAGTGCATTCAATGGCCTAAATTAGAGAAGCTCAGAAGGACCATCTGAGCAGCTAGGTACTGTTAAGACATCCTTATGTCCTAGATAGTCCTCTTTCCCCACTAGCCACATGACCTGCACTGGGAGCTCCAAGGGAGGTGGCACAGGAGCTACACTGGTGGTTCTGCACCGTCCAAGGATTTTTTCCAACACATGGGGAATCGACAATAGGCTGTGTTCTCTGGCTTTCCTGCTACAATGCAGTTCCACAGCAGGATCTCAGACTCATAGACTCATAGACTCATAGGTCAGAAGGGACCAATATGATCATCTAGTCTGACCTCCCGCACAAGGCAGGCCACAAAACCATACCCATACACATTTATAACAACCCCGAACCCATGACTGAGTTATTGAAATCCTCAAAAGTGAGATTTGAAGACCTCAAGCTGCAGGGAATCCACCAGCAAGCGACTCATGCCCCATGCTGCAGAGGAAGGCGAAAAACCTCCGTGGCCCCTGCCAATCCGCCCCGGAGGAAAATTCCTTCCCGACCCCAAATATGGCGATCAGCTAAACCCTGAGCATGTGGGCAAGACTCACCAGCCAGCACCCAAAAAGGAATTCTCTGCAGTAACTCAGTTCCCATCCCATCCAGCATTCCCACAGACCATTGAGCAGACTTATCTGCCGATAATCCAAAATCAATTGCTCAAATTAAACTATCCCATCATAACATCCCCTCCATATACTTATCAAGCTTAGTCTTAAAGCCAGATAAGTCATTTGCCCCCACTACTTCCCTCGGAAGGCTATTCCAGAACTTCACTCCCCTAATGGTTAGAAACCTTCGTCTAATTTCTAGTCTAAATTTCCTAATATCCAATTTGTACCCATTCGTCCTCGTGCCTATATTAGTACTAAACTTAAACAATTCCTCTCCCTCCCTAACGTTAATCCCCCTGATATATTTATATAGAGCAAGCATATCCCCCCGGAGCCTTCTTTTGGCCAGGCTAAACAAGCCAAGCTCTTTGAGTCTCCTTTCATAAGGCAGATTTTCCATTCCTCGGATCATCCTAGTAGCCCGTCTGGGCCTTTGTATGTTCATATATTTTCCTCTCTGTTCTAGAAAGGTTAGCAACAGAGGGACTGGGTTCAGAACTGGCCTCAATTACACAGGTGCCACTCCATATCTGAGTTAATGATGTAACTGAGCAGAAAGGAGGCCTATCGTAATCATCATCGTAATCATATCTCTGGAAGTAATTTTGTCTACCTACACTGACAAAAATATCAACGATATGTAAAGAAATAGAGTGGCAAATGTCTAAAGTTTTAGAAGTGCAATTGGCACAAGGGGGTGACAGAAACGTTGCTTAGATGTTAGAGGCGGCTCTTGTGCCAGCCACATCTAGAGAAGAATCAGAAGCCAATTCCATGGTTTAGCCTCATCTGGCCATCAAGAGTTTCTGTTCCTGTTTTTGTACAGGAATAGCAGTGTGCTAAGTGCTTGGCTGATATATTAGAAAAAAGACATCAGTCCTTTTGAAAAATGTATCATAAGTGATTTAGATGTCTGTCCCATTGACTCACTGTTCAGGCAGTAAACATACAAATGAAGTGGGGAGCAACAAAAACACAACAACAAAGAAAAAACCAGTGATGTATGACAGGTTTTGCAGTTCCAAAAAATGTTTGTTCTATCTTATAATTAAGGGCCAGATTTTGCCACTCACTCACGTTGAATAGGACTTCACTGGTTTCATGAAGGGAAAGTACCCTTTCTTTTTTTTTTATTTCTCTGAGAGGGAACTTGGGTTTTTAGGTTGGATTAAAGAAGTACAGCTTCCAGAGGTTTTTAAAGGGGGAGAGAGTGGAGCCTTGGCAGGCATGTTCCAGGCATAAGGGATGATGTAGAAGAAGTAGTGGGGATGGGAATGAATCCTGATAGCTTAAGCAGAGTGAAGTTGGTAAGGAAGGGAGTAAAAGTGAGAAGTGTGAAGAATTAAGCAGGAGCTATGTTAGATGCAACGATGAGGAACTTTAATTTGTTGCAAACGGTAAGGCAAAGCTTTTGCAAGACTTTGAAGAAGGGCCAAAAGTTGTCAGTGCAGCCATCAACTAAGTTTTTGGCAGCAGTATTCTAACAGATTGAAAGTGGGTGAGACGTATTTGTGAAGAAGGTCGGAGGAGGAGGAGGTTACAGTAATCAAAAAAAAGATACACAAGGGTCTGGACAGTGTCTTGATTATGGAAATGAAAAAAGAACAGGTAGACTTTAGAGGTGTGGGGGGGTGCAGGAGGGGAGAGTAGGATTTAGCAACCACTTCAGTCTCATTCAGAAAATAGGAAGAGATGGAAATAAGACTAATAGAAAAGATGAATTGCAGAACGGAGAGGTATCATGGACCTGAGAACACTGAGGAGGGAGGATTAGTGCAGTCTTAGGCTGGGTCTACACTGACGGCAGCAAATTTGGTCTGTATAGACACGCTCAGTCGATCCAGGAAGTGATGCAGGAAAACCACCCTGGTAAGTGGAGTAGCAATGCGTCGAAGGAAGCGTTGTTCCCTTCAACACAGCGCAGTATAGACGCCGCACAGACACTGCAAAGTCGACGGGAGATATGCAAGTGATTTACGACACTTGCGTATCTCCTGTCGACTGCCGCCGAATCGCCAAGGTAAGTGTAGACCGGGCCTTAGTGTAGACATGCTCTGCATTTAGAGGTGTCACTGCAACATTCATATACAGACCCAAGTTATCTTTAATCTAGGTAGCTGGGGTACCAGTAGCAGTGAAGTTACAGCAGCAAGGGTTAGCCACCTGACTAAGTAACTTGGGTCTCTAGTGGGTTTTTACATCCGTGCTAAAACCCGTGATGCAGCAGTTCCACTGCTCTTGGTACCCAAGATTAAAGCTACCTTCAGGTATGTTTACACCTGCTACAACTGTAATTAGAGTGTATATATAATCTGAGCTGCTTAGCACTGACTACAGGTTTTCATTTTCTGAAAGAAAAATTACTCAAAAACCTTCAATTTAATTATTTAGATTCCGGCTTTCAGTTACATTAACATTTAAATGTTTTATTTCAACATCAGTTTTCCTCTAGGAAGTAAATATTTCATGCTTATTTTTAAACTCTATAGATTTTCTTCCCCGCACAGTAAAGTGTAATATTTTTCCCAGCGATATTAGAAATGCTTTCAGTTATCACATGTGATTTATCAAATAGATCACATTACTCAACACAATATTCAAATAAACCTCATAACAGGTATTATATCTAGTACCAATCTGTTTTCCAAATCCAGCATATTGATTGTTAAAAATCCTTCATGGATCAAAGGACATTTATCTCTGGCAATTATAGACCAGTATCATTTCCCAAATTGAATACATAACTCCAGGTTTGAGGGGAAATGGGGGATTTATAAGCCATGTAATTCTCAAAATATGCAGTCATTCCAGGTTTCATTTCTCTGAGGTGGGGGGGGAGAGATCCACATGGACCAAATTTAACAGGAGCTTTACTGAACACTCACTTTGAATAATGTTAACACTCACCACCTTTATTTTCTTGGTTATATTTTGAGAAGTATGTCTATGCTGCATTCCTATTTTATGGGCTTGTATTGTTATTGCATGTACGTATTATGTCTTACATATGCAAAAACATTCAGTTTTAAGAAATTGAGGCTAAGTTGGTTTGAAAGGTGGTATCTAGAGAAGTACAACACTCCCTAGCACAGTGCTCAGGCATTCATTCAGTACTAACTCAGAAAAATATATTCCACCCTTTTCTTCATCAATATCTTCCTTCCCCTTCTCCCTCCTTCTCTTTATCTCTAGAGTACTCCACTAAGTAGCATGGGAGCTGATTTAGGGCCTGGAATAGCATAGTTAATTCTCAAGGATTTTCCAAGACCTTCCCTACAAGTGTTAACTTATTCAGTAGCTGGATGAGATGGCATGGTATGGTGTTGGTTACCTTCAAACTAGAATTCTTTAATGTTTGAGTATTACAATGTCTGTCCTTTTTTCATGGAGTGGTAAATTATGGGGCTTTTTGTTCCTTCACAAAGTTTGGAAATATAAAAACCTACCTAGCGATCATGATACATCCGGTTAATCTGGCTAAGTGTTCTTGTAATTTTTGCTTTAGCATTTTTGCTTTAAAATAAACTGCTTTTTTTTTTAAATTAGCAAGCAGCTTATCTCATGGCTATTTTTGTGATCTGTGTATCTTGTATCACAACTTCTCAACAAAGTTTTATATTTATCAAAATGTCCTAGAGCAAGACCATAGTGCAGACTACATCATACAATTTATTTCAGATAATGGTGTACAGTCATACTGGGGTGAATAAATTAAAGGATTGGTCATGAAGCCATTCACAGTGAGCTAGCTGAAACAAAACCAAAAAAGTGAAATTTCCATAAAATTGAAATTTGTTTTCCTGTCTTGCAGCATTCAAAGCACTCATTTTTGAGGTGAAAAGTTGTATGATCCAAACAGCTTTTGTAACTGTTACCTAAATCTTTTTTCACCAAGGCATTGGTAGGGAAAAAGAGGAAAAAGTTAAAACAAACTGTAAGTCTTGAAATTATTAATGTATATTACAGTACACTTGGGCCCCATTAGGGGATCAGTGCCATATTGTACTTGCCGCTGTACAAATACAAAATTAAAAAAGTTGCTGATCTGAAGTACTTGTAAGAAGAATCTGCTCAATGTAGAGACATGAGAAAGCTGTATCAGAAGAAAAGACATGCACTAACATTGGCAAAAATGTGTGAAAGGACAGAAAAAAGGCTTACACTGAATGAATAAGGGAAACAACAAGAAAAAGGATAGAGAGAGCCCAGGCCTGTGAGTCAGGTCAGAACAAGTCCAAAGGGACTCTTAAAAATTTTTTTTCTTAAAAGAATTTCAAATAGAATGTTCTTATAAATGGGGAGCCACTGGAAATGCTTGAGAGGAAGATGGCAATGTCCTCTTTCTTGGCACATGTGAGAATGAAGGCAGCAGCTGCTGCAGTACGAAGAGCTAGCATTTGAGGAGGCTATAGAGGAGAGCATTACATTAATTCAAGCAATAGGAGACAGTCATAGATGAAGTTTTAGAAGATGTGGAATCAAAGCAATGGTATGTATAGGTAATAGTACGGAGGTGGTGATAGGCAGATTTATAGACATATGGCTGGAAGAGAATCCAGGGTCAAGGATAATTTCAAGGTTACAGAAGGTAACAGGGAAATAGGGTTATGACTGAAGATGTTCCTGTGGCAGAAATGGAAATTTCCTGCAATATTTTTAGATATTACTGTATGAAGTTTATGTATTGTGAGTCACTGATAGTATGTAATTCTCTACAGGAGTGTGACCACCGCCTCACCAGAAACTATGAATAGCGGAAAGTGACTTAAAAAAATTCACTTAGATTATAACACCTCCAGAGGTATCACCTCCTAGAGAGTTTACACAAACTAGTTCAAACTGTATTCTCTAAAGGCCAGCAATCAAAGAAAGTACTGCTGGATAAATAGCTAGAGCTTAAACTAACTCAGCCACTTTTTTTTTCTGATCTGGCAAACAGACAGGACCTTCTGTCCCAAGAGAGATTCTCAATCCTTAGGTAAGGGTTGGAATTATTGAAGACCAAAGCCTTTGTGAAGATGGGGAAGGAGGATAAGAGGAAAGGTTAATCTCTGTTAAGAGAATTAGCATATATATAGAGGCTCTGTTTTTTAAAATACTTTCTCTGTAATGCTTTCACCTTAAGAATAAATGTGCTTTCTTAGAATGTGCTGTGTGATAACTTATTACTGTGGGCAATGATGCTGTTCTGTGCAAAAGCAAAATAGAAATGTTGGCCTATTCAGGCAGTCTGTCTTCCTGGGAATATCGCAGTGTGTGTGCAACCTGGAAATACCCTGCTGAGGAATGAGAGAGATGTGAGACTCTGCCCAAGAGAGTTTTGACAGCTGCGAGGCAGAAGCCTAAGAATGGATGCTTTTACTAGACCCCAGAGGGGGAATACAGGTGCAGTTGTTCTGAACTGTCACATTGCAGTGCTTCTGGTTAACAAAGAAACTTGAGACAGGCACTGCAGCTGAAGCATTAAGTAAATGAAGCTGCATGGAAAGTCGTCTTTTCCTGCGAAAGCTGTATAAAATTCCCGGTGTAGAGAAATTATGCTGGCTATAAAATGATGACACTGAAACTTGCATTACATAACCATCTAATTTCTTTACAATAATATTTTATTGCTCTTGTCTAAAAAAAGCAGCTGTCGTTTATTTTCATACAGTATTCATAGATATCACTCACTGTACCACAGGTAACAACCTATGATTCTTTTCTTCCCCAACACTGTTTTTTTTCAGTTGTTTTAATGAGACAGCAGGGATTTGTCTTGAGAAAACGTTTTAATGTAACCAACTATCACCAATCTGTAATCAGTTTCTCCTAGGTTTAGGATTTTCTGAGAGCACATGCTTATCTTTTGTTCACGCAAGCAAATGTCCAAGATATTCCTTACCTTAAAATCTGAGTGTCAGTGATTGGGACAAGAGCTCAGGGCAAGTAAGTATTGATTTTTGGGTGTCTGTTTTTTAAGACCCAACCTGAAACAACTTACGGTCTGATTTTTTCAGACCTTGAAGCGCATGTCCTCAGAAAATCATGAAATCTTGGTATGAAAAAAACAAATACCTATTTCTAAGTACAGGCTCCAAAATCACAATTATTTACTTGGAAATAGAGTAGGTCATGTGCACCCATCTAGCTAGTTCATATTCAATTTCAACAATGCAGTCTAAATCTCATGAAAAAAATTGACAGTTTATTTCCTCCAATTGAATCAGGACAAAACATAGCTCCATATTTTTCCCATTTCTGACTTAATTGTTTCTTCAGTTCACTTTACAGCCTTACACCTAGTTTTGATTTAATTCTCACTGGTTTCACACTCAGCGGTGTTACTGCTGACTACTCGGTGGTGTTACTGTGAGTAAAATCAAATCCGGTTCCCTGTTTGGGTCTAGAATCTTCATACTGCCTAAAGTTTGCAGCTTCCCTCATGTTTAGGGTCTGACTGATCGAATGCCATATTTGGGGTTGGTCAGATTGGCAGAGACACAGGTTTTTTTGCCTTCCTCTGCAATGTGCGGTACAGGTCACTTGCTGGTTTAAACCAGTGTACATGGTAGATTCTCTAACTTGGAGCCTTTAAACCAGGATTTGAGGACTTCAGTAACTCCGTTAGGGGTCTATTACAGGAGTGAGTAGGTGAGGTTCTGTGGCCTGCAATATGCACAAGGTCAGAATAAATAGTTGTGACTGTTCCTTTCGGACCTTAAAGTCTCTCAATCTAATTCCCAAACAACACAAAATATTCAGTTTTGGATGAATTTTGCTCTCGTGCTTAAGTTTAAGTCCATGAGTAAGCCCATCCGTACTCAGCAAAGCACATAAAGCTTTAAGCTTGTGAGTAGTCCTGTTGAAGTCGGAGGGTATTCAAGAAGCAAAACCCACAGCATGTTTGGCTATAACCAGATAAAATATTTATAACATAATTATAATCTCAGTCTACTGCAAGAGACTTCACTTCCACGAATTCAAAGCAAATGGATTCTGCAAGGATATTGAGATGTGCATTTGAATCAAGTTTGTAAATTGTTCACAGGACTCTGTTTACACTATTAGGTAGTTTTCTTTGTTTAATGACAAAAGTAAAAAAAAACAATTCTGTAACTATAAGCTCTTTTCAAATACCGGGTTTTTTTAAATGGACAATTCCTCAACTAATTACCAGAATGACTGTGAGGAGGACCTAACTATTGGACAAGTTTGCTGAAAAGCATTAAGAATGAAAAAGCTCCCATGTTTGTTTGTTTTTTCGTATTTTTCACTGGGCTGTTTAGAAGGCTGGGGCATGTTTCCAATGAGTGTGCGTAGCCTATCTGGTCGGAAGCTCAGCTAAAGACTGCAGCCTACTCCAGACATTCCAGATAAAATTCTTGCCCCACTGAAGTTAATGAGGGATTTGACATTGACTTCTGTGGAATCACGATTTGATCATATCTCCACACAGCCTAACCCATCTGCCCAGCTATTCAGGCTGAGGTCTGTGCACAGATAGTATTACTCCCTTGATGGGTAGTTTTATTAGCTTAATTTTGTAAGTCTTTATTTAATAGTTCTCCATTCAGCACAGTTGTCACAGCGTGCTTTAATAATGATAAAAGAAGAATGGCTTAAATTCAGGTGAAAATACACAGAAACAAAGACATGAAAGGAAATAATTGAAGGTGGGCTTGGTAAAGCTACTTCTTGGTTTTCCCTTTCTGAGTGCAATGGTAGGTCTTTTGTGTTATGTAATGGAGAGCTCTTTTACATCTTGCTAGGATTTCATTAAGAATGAGAGATGTGGGTATTTGTTTTTGTTCATTCATTACTTCAGAGCAAGTCATAATTGTATCCAATAAATAAAATATAATCAATGTAGGTTTTGCAGTGTTTTTTAAAAATATCCCTGTACACAATTTTGCTTATTAGACACACTAAACTGTTGTCTGGTGTTTTTTCTTTTTTTTCTTTTTTTTTCCTGAGACGGATAGACTGGCTAGATTCAAGCAATAGTTTCTTTCCCCTAGAGCTATTTAGCTTTCACTAAGAGCTCTCTTTTTCTCACTTTAAATATTTTATGTGCAGACGCTTTAATGAATACAATTTAAGTGATGTGTTGGTTTTCATGCTGAATCAATGAATGTAGTGAGAAAAACATTCTATCATGCTTATCTATTGGGAAAGTGGGTTTAAGATATATTCATGTCTGAATCTGCAAAGTGTATCCTAACTATGGCCTGGTTTACACTTACCTTCCGGATTCGACAGCAGTTGGCAGGAAATACGCAAGTGACATAAACGTGCGTATCTCCCATCGACTTTGCTGCGTCTGTTCCACGCACCGTCCACACTGCGCTGCACCACTTACGGAGGTGGTTTTCCTCTGTTGCTTTCTGGATCGACTGAGTGGGTCTACACACACTGCTCGGTCGATCCAGAGACATCCATCTGACAGCGGCAAATTTACAGCAGTCAGTATAGATGATGTAGCCTGAATCTTTTAGAGCAGAAGAGCATGTTGGTATAGGGCTGATTTAAATCTGGATTTACACAATCTTCTGCTATTGGTTAATTAAACAAGTATTTGCTTCTCTTTACCAATAAATCTACTGATCAAGCTCATGTATGGCATGTTTGAAGCAAATGTCTGATATCAGAATGGCTACAAATAACCAACACTGCATGCTGCTTGGATGGAAAAGAGAAAGTCCTAGAGAGAGAGTGTGCGGATGCGTACATATTTCACTCCAACTTTTCATAGGAATTTAAAGTTTTGCCCATAGAAATGTTCATGTCATTTTCAAATACAAAGCTCTATGGGTGAAATATACCCACATGCAAAGGGACTTCAAAAGGCTCTCCACACAGCTTAAAGTCCTTCATAGGGATGTTTGGGAGAAGCATTCATGTGAGGAGAAAGGGAGCTTCTGCTGTCATGCACAGATAGGGTCTCCACTTGCCCTTTATAAAATGATGTTGACTGTCATGTCGGGAGGTCATGAGTGGGGGTGAAGGCAGTGGCCATGGGAACTGTGATTATGCTGACCCAGTGGCTCTGATGTGGGACTATGCTGTAATTTTGCACTCTAGCATTTGATGATGGGTTCCAGTGGATTTAGACTTTTGGTCTTGGAAATTCCTGGGTAATATTTAGCCCAGTTCATAGGGTTTGAGGAAGTCTTGGTGGCACATATGCCCCTACTAAAACTTTTACTCCCAGTGTTTCACTACCCTACAAGCGATAGAAAATATTTCACTCAAATAATGCTACAAAGAAATGTTTAATCCTGGAGTATTTGTCATAATGCAGGATTAAAAAAAATTTGTCATTATTTTTTAAACTTAGATTTTCAACCAGGAAGAGAAACTTGCCCCCGGTCTCCTTTTGCCAGCACGCTTCAATTATGACACTTGGGCTCAAATCTGCAAACACTGATGTCAGTTGCACCAGTCGTTTGAGTAAAATTATTCATGTATGTATGTGTTGGCACAATTGGGTCTTGTGTCAGAAATTGGCACAATACTGAGTTCTTTCTTAATTTGAGCAAATGAGCTGCTCATAAAAATAAAAACACATTATTCTTATTGTAAAATTCTATGAATTTTTCAGGTGGTCATGAAGACTAACCTGCCTTTTATATGATTAAGATATGTATGGTGTGGGGATATGCCATTCCATAGCATAAAGCAGGACCAGCTTCAGCCCTTATTTGCACCTGCACAGCTGAGGGTAGAAAGTAACCAAAAATCTGGAAATCTAGCTTTTGGTGCAAGCAGAATATGAAATGTTTAGTTAGCGTTCCAGAGGCAGATTCACCAGAAGAGGTGATACAGTACTTTATTGCATAAGCAGTTAGCTCAGTCTGACTTGTGAAACATTTCTTTCACTCTAGGCACGTTGAGAGGCTTAAATCAAGTATTAGTATAGTCGGTCCAGGGCTAATATTACATCATCTCCTTAGCATAATCAGTCCCATACTAACACTGTACCTACCCTAGCACAATATACATTCATAAATACACATAAGTGCCACAACATTCCGGAAGCTAGTGTGGCTCTAAAATATTGTCTAAAAGTAGCTTAATTCTGCATTATATCTAGATGTTCAAAATTTAGTGTAACTTGACTGGCATTTTAGAAGTGCCCTAGATGTCTGGGTAAAGTAATCATGAATACATGGACATAATTAGCAGTACAGTAGTGGCAGTAACTCCATTTTATAATTGTTTTGTAATATTTTACAAGTTCATCTTGTTTTATTATCCAGTAGAATAATTGCCTTTACAGATGTGATCAGTTCATTTAAAAAAAATCAGGTGCTGAACCAGGATATTTAATAGTCCCACAGCTTAAGTCCCAAGGATTTTTAATGTGGAACTGCCACTTAAAAGAAAGTAACCTATTTTACTCTTAAACTATCACCCACTGTCTAGGAATGCATGCTATTATTAGCGTAATGTATGAGCAGCACACCCTGTAACAAGTAAAATGTAATTGTTACTTGGTGTGTGTGTAGTTCTTTCCTAAATGCATTTTAGTGTCTATTTAAATCTGCTATGATACGTGTATGCAATATCACACGGAGTTGCTGATTTCCTCCTTCCTCCCCCCAAACCCCTTGTCAGGTACACTTAAATCAGACTAATTTGCTCAGTGAACATCATTTTTACCCTCGTTCATTTTAATGCACTTTATTAAAAAAGAGAGATTTTATTTAAAACAAGCCAGTGGAATACATTGTGACAGTCTATATAAAATTTGCAATATAAATGCATATAAAAGCATTTATTAAAATCGCTTTAACATTGTGGGTTTACATATTAATTTCATTAGGAAAATAGACTAGAAAACAAGATAGATTTGATTGGCAGCATTCCAATGTGACTTATATTGATATTTTAATATAAATTATAACAAAAGTTAAAGGTCTTTAGTCATATCACTTGTCATGTATATGGACCCAGGAAAGTTTAGAAAATAGAGTATGGAAAGATCTCTTAATTGTTGTCCACTTTTCAAAAACAAACCACGTATTTAAGATTTGATTCTGCCATCTTTACTCAGTGAGTATTTTAGTTCAGTAGCACTCTTAGTACAGCAAGACTACTTGTGTAAGGACTATTTAGTGTAAATGAGGGCCACAGAAGTGGGACCTTAAAAAATTGTCTGGAATATTAGATACAAATTACGTTAATTTGGTAGGAGAAATACAGTGTGTAGAGGCAGGATGGAGAAGAACTGAATCATTTAAGGGCTTAGTTTTCAAACCTTAACTTTCTCAATTGGAATTGGGAGGATCAAAGCTTTTATTTTTCAGATGTAATGTTAACCACTCTGTCTGATACCTTATAAAGAGAGTAGCTTCATTACTGCAAAATCATCAAAACATTTTTGACCAAATATTACCTATTCAGTGGATTTAAAACTAAGCTGGCAGGTCAGATTTCCAATAACAGATCTGAGTATCAATGGCCTTATTCTGTTCTGTCTCCTACTTTGTTCAATCATTTATACATGTGAAAAGTAAGTGCAAAATGCTGGTATTCTGATTTGGCAGTGTTTTACACCAACTTTGCCTTAATTGTGTACAAATACAAATTGCTATACAAGGTGCATCAGAAAATCAGACTGCCAAGTCTGATAAATTGCCTTAAATGACACTTGGAAAAAAAGCCACCGCACCCAACCTACAGTTACCACTAATGTACCTAGCAAATTGGATCTACATTAGATATAAGAGATGGGATTGGAAATTCTTTTTTTGCTCATAGCAGTGCTCAGTTTTTTAACTTAAGGCATGAGAATTGATTGTTCATATTTTACCTTGCAGAGCAATTAATGGTAACAAAATTATAAAAACATTATACAAATTCAGCCACAGTATTAGACCTTTAAGCTGATGTGACCATTGAGAGTACGAGAACCTTAATTACCAAAATTTTAAGACTACCCCTGTTTGAGATAAATTGAGGGATATTTAAAGATATATAAAGGTGCCAGGGATGGTACTTTAAAGTGTATTGATCATTCCTACGAATGTCATGGAGAGAATCCTGATACTACTATCCAGATATGGGCAATTGTCAGCGTGAAGGGACAAAAAATAATCTCTGGAATAGAGAGAGAAAACAAATAATTTCCCATATTTCAGTAAACAATGATGCAATTGGAAGAATCACCTACATACTGAAAGCTCACATGAAGCTTGAGTTAACTACAGCAGCAGGCATAACAGCAAATGCCATTCTTGTTCATATAGTGCAAAGTGAATGCGGGAAACATGCTGTGACATACTGCACCCCGCATGATCACCCTTATAGTGTAATTTTGCATTGTTTAATGCAAAGTATGTTGTGTAAGATGTTTCTGGTATGCTCATGATTTATTGAACATTATTGTTATAGTAATGTTTGTTGTAATGTCATATGTATGGTTATGAAGCTTTGCTATGTGATATGCCCAAAGATGTCTCATGGCTTAAAACATTTCCAAGCAAGACCCTCCGAGCAGAGGAGCAGTTTGCACCTCACTGAGGCATGCATAAAACAAATCCAGTTCTTCTAGGAACAAAGGACTAGCCTGAGCAACAACAAAGGAACCACAATAAGGGGATGCTCACTGACTTATGACATGGATGAAACCATACAAGAACATTGTTTGTCACTGGCCCCGGGGGGAAGCCCCAGAGGGGAGAAGGAACACTTTTTTAAAAAGTGTTGCATTTCGCATTCTCTCTCTCTCTCTCTTCCAACTGCATCTACAAACAATACCGAGCAACTGAAGCACTGATCACAGAGGGAGGGCCTGGTGTAAGGCAGACTAGCCTGCCTTTGGTGAGAATCATCCAAGTTTATAAGGATGCTGAAATTGTGAAGGTTTGTTCAGAATGTGTTTTTCCTTTTTTATTTTCTCTTGATCAAATCTGGCTACTTTTCCTCTGACTTATAATCACCTGAAATCCTTCTCTACTCAAGAAATTTGTCTGTTGCTTTTATCTAAAGCAGTGCATTTGGTTTAAAGTGTGTTAGACTCCATTTGAAGTGACAAGTCTGGTGCATATCAATTTGTTTGATAAACTGATGAACATATGAGCTTGCAGTGTTCAGTGGGCAGCACTGAACATTGTAGGATGGCAGTTCCTAGGATTACACCTAGGACTGGGGGATAGTGGCTGGGGTCATTCTGTTGCATGATCAAAAGAGTGGCTTGCTGGAAGCACTCACTCATTCAGTTGAAAGTAACTTGCTTGCTGGAGGCTGTGCATGATCTCTCCATGAGTGGGAGTTCGCAGTAAAGCAGAGTAAGACAGGCTCCGGCAGCAGGGGATTGGAGTGACACAGTGATTCACCAGTTCAGATTGCAGAGGGGACTGTTACGCTTTCTCCCTCCCAAATTCAGTGACACAAAGCAGGGCTACTGAGCAGCCTGCCCATTGCTGCTGCTGCTCCAGGTTGTGGGTTAGAATAGTGCCCCCAACTCTCCTACTTCATTTGTACAATGTGTAAGCCACTGAAGTTGTACTGATTTCCCCTACCACTTTCCACTGGCCTCGCTGAGGCTAATACAGAAACCATTTTTGTGCCAGGATTATGGATGTTACTTTTCATCACAGAACTGTACTTTAAGGCCAAAAGTGGAATGGGGGGTCTTGTGTGAGCCATCTGCACTGTGGTGAAATTCAGGCCCTAGTGCAGAGAAATCACAACCAGTCCTCTGTACCCCATGATGAGGACAGCCATCAACTGTAAAATGGCACAGTTACTCAACAGGTCTGTTCTCTAGGTATTCAGAGACACATCTGCTGACTGAAGGGACAAACAACGTTTTTTAAAAACTTCTTTTTCTCCTGTTAGCTCAGCTGAGCCTCCACATTGAAGAGTGAGCTGGATTCTATGTGTTCTGTGCATCAACAGAATTGGTCACTAAGTTCCAATCCACTACAGCACTACAAATCCCTTACTGATGGTGAAGATAAATAAGAGATTCCAATGTTTCCTTTCAGAAGCAGAGGAATTTCTACAGCTTATAACTCTGCTGTAGAGGGATACAGAAAAAGACATGACTTTTCTTTCAAAGAGGCAGCATAAGTAGTGAGACTGTGTTATAAACTGGTATTGAACTTGGTGGAGACATGGATTTCCACCACTCACATTGCTGTATTTGAACAGCAGTTGTGTTCTACAGAAATTTTCAAAGAGCAAATTGCTTATAAATCCAGACTGCATCCACTCAAGACTTGGACATAGACCTTCTCACTTCTTTCCCCACAGAGATCACTTTCATCCAGGATGGCCTTATTGACTACCAAAAAGAACCAGCTGAGCCATGACTCACAAGTATAACACCTTCCTTCCAGTAATTCAGATGGGAAGCCATGGAAATAATGAGGATTTCCAGGGCCCCTTTCACTCTGTCCCACCTTTTCCTAGATGATAAATGAATAATGAAGATTCAGAGATTCCAAGCCTGAAAGGATCATTATGATCTTTTTCTTTACCCTCCCATATAACACAGCCCAGGAACTTCCCCAAAACTTTGTTTTTGAACTAGAGGATATCCTTTTTTCTTTTTTAAAAACAAAACCCCCAACCTTCGATTTAAAAATTGCAGTGATGGAGACTGACAATATTTCCTTTGAGAGGAGGACTCTATCATGAATTGGTCTGAGCAGTGCTTACAGAAGCTATCACTCATGTGAATATCTTCTAAAACGACTAACCTTCCATTCATTAGCAACCTAACTGAGAAGCTAAACTCTGTTTCAGAGGGCTCCAGGATACTGGTTTAGGCTAGATCATGACACAGAGGCAGCATCTGTTACCATCTTTTGTTCATAGACAAGGGAAGAACACTCCTATTCCTTCTGATGCCAGTGATCAACAAATATTTCTGTCCTGTCTACAAGAGTAAACAAAAATGCTTTGAAAGGGCGAGGTCTTTCTTCTCAAACTGAACCCTGTCATTAAGCTTTTCCTCCATCTACAGAGACCTCACCTGTATATTCCCCCACCCTGCCCCCCAGGACTCTTTATATCCAGCGTTACATCACTTTTATATCAAACACCAACTGCAGTCATCTAGCTTCTTCAATGCCTAGCTGAAATCAGTACCTAGATGAAGAGCAGCTGGCTAAAGCTAAACCCAAGGAAGATTGAAGTGAATTTGGTAAGAATGGGAAATCATTTTGAAGAACTTGCTATCTCCTATCACATTCTCTACTGATTTTTTTTTTCTTTAAATAAGGTACCAAAGCACATACAGTGTGCCTGTTTCTCTGACCTCATAGACTTATGCAGGGGGCTGTATTACCCACCAACACTGAATCCTCAGACATGTCTTTCCACTGTGTATTAATGAGGGTGTGTATTCCATGCTTCTTTTTCTTGGCTTCCCATGGAATGCTTTTTGGAACCTCTACAGCAAGCCCAATATCTTTTGGATGAGAGTTCTGTTTTTTGTTTTATTACCCTTGTTGTGCACATAATTCTGTCGGTTCACTGGCGATTACCAAACAATAATGCTTATTAATCATGGTTTGCCATTGATACACCCAGCTTCCCAGCCAATAATGGAATGGGAAGAAGTGGGGAGAAGCTGAGCAGAGCAAAGCTTCTCTATGGAGACTTCCACTGGTTAAGATCTCTAAGGGAAGTTATGTTACTGGAGTAAGTTGAGCACTGCACCTCAGCAGTGCAGGATCAAGGAATTGCAACCTGACATCCTGTTGTCCATCCCTGCACTCGAGGTCCCCTGGGTCACAGTGGCGAATGGGACCTGGAATATTAAGTTCATCTGTAAGCATCTAAAATCTTTGATGCATAAATAAGATTTAAGTGCTGCTTGACTTTATCCCCTGTGATGTTGCAACCACCCCACACAAACCTGAACAGATAAAATAGGCCAATTAACCTTTTAGGCTTCACCTGGAAGAGAGCCAAGGTCTAGTAAGTCCCAATGGAAACCTATCAGTGGGGGGAGGAGCTGGGACAGGATTACAAACAGAAGAATTTAAGGATCGAAGGGGCTGCAGGGAGGAGCTTTGCAGTCAAAGTATGAGGAGTTCTAAGGGCACAGTAAGCCCTGAGATGCCACCTGGGACTTTAGACTGGTAAGGAGAGGAGAAGTTGCCATGGTCAGTGGAGGAAGCTCTGATGGTAACCCAAAGTGGGGCAAAAGATAGAAAAGAGAGTGAAGGAGAGAGCTCAGGAAAACAGCACCAGGGTCAGAACTTCAGAATTAGTTACTGGGCAGAGGGTCCTTGGGCTCGAACCAGGAGTAGGAGTGTGTCTGGATTTCCTTGCTGGCCACTGGAAAAGTGGCACAGACTTGGAAGCAGTTCAGAAGACTACCTGAGACTTCAGATACTGCGTAGGGGGACTCTGAGACACTGGAGGAGGACTACAGTGACCTGGCCAGAGGGCTGAGCCATGAAGAGGGAGGATCCTGAGCCCAGAAAAAGACAATGGGGTGAGCAACCGAAGGAGGGGGTGCCAGGCTGGAAGAGAGCTAACCCACAGATGTAGCCTTAAGCGTGAACCCTATTAGACCCACCTAGGATAACTTTTGCCTCTGTGTGTGTGTGTGTGTGTGTGTGTGTGTGTGTGTGTGTGTGTGGGGGCCTACTTTGTGTTGCAACTCACCCTCAGTCCTTTACAAGTGTGTCAGGGATATATGGGATAATGTTTTTCTAGAAGGGTAGTCCACATGGTCCTTAATATTGCTCCTTGAATATAATAAGACCTTTAGGACTCTCATGGGCTTTGAGGCAAGGATCTTTGTAAAATTAGTGACAAACTATAGGTTAACAATATTAGAGGGCTGACCTGTGATGGTCAGTCATGTGTATTTGTGAGTGCAAGCCACACTGACCATTTCTTTCTTTCAAAGGATATCTTGTACTTGAAATACTGAACAATAAAAGAATGACAAAGATAACTATGATCATAAGGATAACTAATAACTGAAAAAGGGACCTCTTAAAATAGGACTTATACCTCAAACAGAGTTCCACAGTATATTGCAGAAGTTTCCATAAATAACTTGATTAAAAGCTTTTGGCAACATAACAAATAATCTTTGTCCTTCCACTGAGAATTATTTCAGGACATAAGTTCTCTTGGCTCAATTGAGTTATGAATTACCCCCTTAGGAGCTTACTGAACATATTTCAGAACTCTCTTTGACAGTCTTGACAGAGTTAGTTAATTGACAAAGTGACAAGAGGAAACCAAACAAACGAAAGTGTTGCAAGTAACAAAATGAATTGATGGCAAATCATAATTAATGTTTTATGTAAATGATGCAAACCATATATATTGTTTTATCTCCCTATTAGAGTATGACGTGGAAGATGAAGAGTACAGCTCAACCTTTCTGTTGTATTTATTTTGTGCTCTTCTTCCTTTTAAAGCCTTTAAAGGGAAGGTATTGCTATTTTTCACCCAAAAACAATGTATAACTTTTAAAAATTCACTATCCTGCCTTCTAACCTCACAGTCCCTATGTGATTTCCAGACTGAAGGCACGGGTTGCTAGGGTTGCATTAATGAGGTACAATATGAGGCAGTAGTCATTGAAACAGCAACAAAGAGAAAGATGGGCAGAGACCAGCTGCATGGGCTATGACACTACCTATGGAATGGAGAAATGTGTGCTCCTTAACATTTGTTCAAAAGAATCCACTTTGAGTGGCTGTGAAGTGTTGGAATGTGAGGTCCAGAAAGTGAAGTATTTCAGATTACTGCAATGACTCTGGAGCTCTCCTCTCTCGCACCCCACCACCTGTTTTCTTCTTGTGCTATAGCCTTCCCCCCTCTTTATTTTGTTTTCTTACGTGAAAATCAATATGGATATGCAATCACAATGCCCTCCCCCAAATAGCAAACCTATATATTACTTAAACAAGGGATCTAACCATGTGCTTAAAATTAAGCATATACTTAAGTGCTGTCCCAAACAGAAATGCTTTTCTCAATCAGGGTCTTGGTTTAGTGTTGAAGACCTAATCCAACTTCCTTTCAGATTCCCATCCAAAATTGCATTGCCTTTTATGGTAGCTGAATCAGGCCCTAAATGTACATCTCAGAATTATTACAATCTGCTCTACCATATAAATCAGAATGTCACATTATTTAAATTAGAAAAGTCAATAGTGCTAAAGGACTGTTTCTTGAAGCATAACATCTGATTTGAAAAATAGCTCATGTACTAGTAGTTTTTGGCTTCATTAGAGATGCAGATGTTTATGTGTGTATTGTTTTCTTATGGAAAGACTGTCAAGATTATCTTGAACTGCCATTACTTTGTAGATTTTCTTATAACAGAAATGTCAAGTCTTCTTCTTAGGATGACTTATTTTTGCAATTAATATTCATTAAAAAAAAACTTAAAACAAGCATCTAAGAGTCATTAACATACTGAGGTTATTTGTGTTTTTAAAGACTTCTGTCATTAATTTAAAACAAACTGCTAAAATTGCCATTTTTACCTTGACTAACCCTTGAAATCAGTTGTTTATCTAATTCACTGGGAGCTTGGCTAACTTTTATAAATGAGTTAAAGGAATAGATGGGTTATGAGAAATTTCCTCTTTGCACATAAAAATATAACAAATCAATTGTTGCTCAAAATTACAAGAGCAAAGCATACAGTTTATAGGATTTTTTTCTGAATGTTTGTAGATAGACTATTTTTTGCTTCTATTACAGTTCTGCCTGAGTAGAAAAGGTCATCTTTATTTATTGATGTATTTAGTCACATGGGAGGAAAATGGTTAATGACAACATTGCAGGGAAGTATGGCATGGATTTTAAGAACATTAAATTAACCATGCCATGTGCATCACAGTTAGATATGGAGGGTCTCCCATTCTAGCTATTGAACAGGGAAAAGTTAAAGAATATAAAAAACCCACAATAGGGAAAAATAAATAGAAATTAAAACTGATAGTGCCTTGCCATATAGACTACAAGCAAATAAATAACAATAAAACATGCAAAAATGTCTGTACTACTTATGAATAAACTTCCAAGGCTCACTCCTTCCTTAATGTTTGTGGATAATGCAATGAGGAGTCTCTGCTTCATGCAAAGGATAAACCTTTTTGATGGAAAACAATAGCATTAATGTCAAAGAAAATGTAGTTCTAAATTGCATTAGAAAAAACTCATATTAAATATATGTCAAGAGTATTTGAAATAGCTGTGAGCAAACAATGCAGAGGAACAGGTTACTTTCAATAGTAAAAGTAATTTAAGAATACTTAATATTTGTGATAACAATATTAGTAGAAATTAGAAAGTCTAATATGAAATATGATGGTAGAAAATTGTATAAATCCTGACAACTTTTAAAATATAACAAGTAGTTAAATAAGACAAATCTTTCCTTTTTCATTATGGCAATAATGGGATGGGTTTTGATTTAGCTTTAAGCACATGCTTCATTCTCAGAGGTCCATGGTACTTAAGCATATCCTTTAAAGTTAAACATGTTCTTAAGTACTTTGTGTTTGATGGCTGGCTTACTCAGCATCTTGCAAGATGAACCCTTACCAAGTATTGTAGAAGGCCTTTCCCTCCAGTCCTTTTCTATTTCTATCTGAAAACTCCCTTCTTTCTCCCAATGAAGGGAATTTACCCTTTTTAATGTTTAAAATTTTTTTTTAGCCCTCTGGAGTCCAGGTACCTAAACTCCATAAGAGGTCCTCTTGACTCCTTTAGAGGCCTGCTCCTGTTCTCATTGAAGTCAGTAGAAAAACTCTTATTGACTTGAGTTGTTCAGAATCAGGCCTTAAATGAGGACTTTCAGCCTCACCACTCTGGAGGCCACTTCCACCTCCAAAACTGAAAGCACTGTCACTTGTGTAATAAAGAACAACTATGCTGCAGAGTGCGCAACACAACCCTGTGCTATGAAACAAATACAAAACTCCCTTTGACTTTTCTGGGAGCGAGGTTGTAGTCTACCTACACTTCACACACCAGCTCTTGTCACAAGCTGTCCTTTGCGAAACTGCCATGCTTGACTCAAAGGATACAGGCTAATGGTTAGAAAGAAAAAGAACAAATACCTACCTCTTGTATAGGATTTTTATAAATGCATTTCAAAGGAGGCATGTAGATGGGGAAACCAAGTCGTAGAGAAGTAAAGTGAGTTGTCCAAAGTAATCCAGCAGGTTAGTGTCAGAGGTTAGAATAGAACCTTGATCTCTCCTGAGCAGTAGGCCCTCACACTATCTGCTAGGCCAACTGCCTTTCTGTTATAGAATCGTAAAATGTACAACTGTTAATAAAATCTTTAGCACGAAAACCAAACTTTAGGGATGGGTCACCTTTCTCTCTGCATTTGAAATATCTGAGTTGTGCTCTTTTTCAGTTGCTTATGTAGTACCAAACTCAGTGCTCACCCCTGGTCCTCTCCAAAATCCTAATGAATTCAGTGGGATTGAGGGTGCTCTTCAACTGCCACAGTTTGGTCTATAAACCTTCCTGTGTAGAAAATAAGATTGCATTGAAAAAGTATAAAGAACCATTTTTAGCTTTCTCTTAATATACTGCTTTTTTTTTTTTTGAGAAGGGCATTCTTGTTCTTCAGGAGTTAGGTAAATTAATAGTTGCTCTTCCTGTCGCAGTTGATAAATTTATTTTCTCATTCTACCAGAATAGCATATTGTCTCACTTTCTCCTTAATCTATCAATTTAATTAATCTATAACAATTGGTTAAGAATAGTAGATAAAGAAATAAAAAGCTCCCCTAGCACCGATAGAATTCTGAGACTGTCAGGGCCAAGGGGAGCCATATATGGCCAGAGTACTCCAGTGACTCAAATGTCATTGCTTATTGAAATCATATTGTATTCAAGTTGCAAATAGTTTATAAGTGTTTAAGTATGTGTTGGAGCACTATAATTGGAGGTCAACATTTAAAAAGTCAGCATGGTTAGCGCCCAGTGATATCTAATATGTTGCAATTTTCCAGTATACTTCAAAGAGGAAATGAGTGACTAATAATTGGAGCCTTAATCTACAGTTGGTCAGCAGCTAGTTGGATCCCGGCTGATATGTTTTTCTATGCAATGATAAAACAAGATAGGAATGCTTGGCAAGGAAAAGGTGGAAGGGAGATAGTGCTTTACAGAATAATATGCAGCATAGGAAGGAGGGTTTCCAGTAGAGAAGGCTTGACGCATGGCAAGGCATTTTGTGATTGACTAATCTTTTAAAACATATTGTGTTCTCTTAACTATATCCAAACTATAGCGACACAAAGTAGGTGAGGTTATATTTTTTTTTATTGGAATAACTGCTGTTGGGGAGAAAGACAAGCTTTTGAGATCACACAGAGCTCTTCTTCTTCAAGTCTCATGGAAACTATACAAACAAATATATTAAGTTTAACCAAAACTGACACAGCATATTTGTTGGAGAATAGATGATAGAAGTGAGGCTTATTTTTTTTGTATGCCTATGCAATAATCACCTATAAGGAGAAAAATGTTAAATAAAACTTAGACTAATTCATTTGTCCTACTACTAGTCCCAAATAGTCCAGCTAGTACTGTCCTGCAAGCTGAGAATAGTTAGGTATCCATTCCTCTGTACTGATTCCAGCCCCTTTTAGTTGGTAGATACTCTTGAAACCAGTGCACGGTGCTGCATTGCTGCAAACTGAAGAAATGATACTGCATACAACTAGGCATGTGAGAAATACTATTAAAGTTGATGGGGCTCCAGGAATACCAAACTAGTTACTTTCTGCTTAAATATATGGTCTCTAAAAGTTTCTCCATAACACATTGCACAACCAGCAAATGAGGAAAAGGGTCCCTCTTCCTGCATGAGCACTCCACTCACTGATGGTATGATTGCTTTAGTTTTATTACCAGAGCTGTTCTGGGCTTTGGTTCCTTTTTATTTTAAAATGTTCATGGATGTTGACAAGGCTGAATACTTGATGGGAATGAATTGTTCTGACACAGATGTACAGTCAGCACATTTCCTGCAATTCTGTAGCTTTGTGATAAGCAGTTTCTTGAACTCTTTTATCATTTGCCAGTTAGTTAGCTGTGGGCCAATAAAACCAATCCACAGTGCTCCACACTTTCAAAGAACCACCCTCCCTCCCCTGCCCCAAGAAAGAAACCCAAGAAATCATGTGAAGTGTGATATATTCCTTACAGTTAATGAAAAAAGAGTAGAATGTTTGATAGCTAGAACACTTTGTTTTCAAGTTGTATTGCAAAGTGAGAGTGAGATAAAACTGAGGCGAATCAGGTCTCAAGCACATTGCTTCAAAAAAAACTAATACTGGGTCAGTGTTCCCCCTGTCACACAAGAACAGGGAAAAGAGAATCGGGGGAGGAAAACTCAGCAAGGTACTACTTTGTAGCATTTTCAGCAGACTGTTCTGTTGGGAAGGTGGAAGTGACTTTCCCCACCTAATGGAACGGATACTGTATTCTCTCCCAGAATCTGGAGACATTTTTTCAGATCTGCCTGGAATCTTGGGTATCTGCTTGAAGTCAATGACTGGCCAAGTGGAGCCCTCCACACTTGGCTTTTCTGTACTCTCCCAGTCTGTGTCTCTGGAAAAGTCGCTCCAACAGAAATCTTTTTTTAAAAAATGGGATGGAGGCACTCAGATTAATTTCAAAAGGATGTGAGGTCCGCCTGTCTGTTTCTTAAGGAATTTACACCTTCCCTCTCATAGTGATGCCTACACTGCAGCAAACACAGCAGCAAAAGTACAAATTCAACAATTGCCTGTCAGCTTCAGATATGATGGTAGAAATCGTAAACCAGTGCAGACTAGTGTGTGACACAAACACATATGTAGTGTTTCAAGGAGCAGATTTTTAATAGTGAGTCAGCACGGTTGAGGGCTTTAAAAATCTCTGTCCTCTAATCAGCCACAGTAAAGGACACTTGGGGACATGATAAAAAAACAAATTGAATGGCTGCTAAAGGAATCGAGAAGATGACCAATACCTCAAGATGAAAGTACAACCAAAATCAACAATCAATTGCTTCCTAACTCATACCTAGTACACATGCTACCAAGCTTTCATCCTTCATATGTGCTAGCCAATCAAGTAGATGTATTTTTATCAAATGAAGTACAGATGTTTGTCAAACAAATTACAATGGCAAAGTCAATCCGGATACAATAGATAAGCTTATAACTGCAAAATGTGAAATTTCACAGAAATAAATAAATTCACTTGCTATTTTCATAGCCTTCCATTGCTGATCGGAATGCCAGCATGTTCATTAAAATATCAATGTGACAGATACAGCAGTTTCTTGCAATATCCTGGACAAACCTTACTGACTTAAGTTTTAAGTATCTTAGGAGTTCATTGTATTAGAAACGCAAATGTTTATGTATTATTGTGGGATTGTGTGTCAAGTCTCTAGGGAGGATACCGGACTAATGCAAATCCTGGGAAATGCTATGAGCTTCAGAGGACTATTTGAAATCATGTGAACTTTAAAAGGACTTACCAGGAAATCTGTAAGGAGAAGAGCGTGCAAATGTAACTCTTCCAGTTATGGAAAACACAGCCTTTTGAAGTTAGAGGAAATCCATTGTCAATGAATTACCTATTTCCATATCAAAGATCTAGGCCAGGGGAGGGCAAACTTTTTGACTCACGGGGCCACAATGTGCCTGTATAAAGGAGGAACTGAACTTCTCATGAGGGTACATGTTCTGAGTCAAGGTGATTAAGAATTTGTAACCACACCCAAACCTTTAGTTGGGGTATAAAAGACTGTTCCCCTGCCAGAACCCCTGTTGCAGTTGGAATGATCTCTGCTAAGCTTATTAGCATCCATGTTGGTGGTTCTATTGTTTTTAATGCATTTTCTCTGTAATGCTTTTACCTTGAGAATAAATATGCTTTCTTAGAGCTGTGTAGTAACTTGTAATTGTGTGGTCAGTCACACTGTTTATAGCTTCTGAGGAAGGAAAGCAAAGAAGGCCTGCTGAGGCAGTCTGACTGTGCATCTTAGAAATACCCCAGTCAGGAAAGAGAGAGTTGCAGATTTCTCACCTGAGAGAGGTGACATCTGGGGAGCCAGAAACCAAAGCATGGGTGCATTTGCTGGACCACAGAGGAGGAATACAGGTGCAGTTGCCCTGAAATGTGACAAGACCAAATTCTTTTCTCTCAAAGTCACTGGTAAAAGATCCAAGTGACTTCAATGAGACCAGGATGAGGCCTCAGATAATCAGCAGATTTTTTGTAATTGCTTTTGTTTAAATTCATTTTTTCTTCATTCAAGTTCTAAGTCTAGAAAAAAAAAAGACCTTAAATGATGCACAGTAGAATATTGCGAATTCACCCTAATCAAAGGTAAACACATTGTGACATACGGTAGCAGTTCTTGCAATTACTGATTTAAGGCCCACATCTTCACAAGTGAGCATACATTTTAGGGAGGCCTTACTCATGTATACACACTGGGAATATGTCTACAGGTGGGGTTAGGGGTGTGTTTCCCAGCTCACTAGACATACTCATGCTAGCTCTCATCCAGCTAGTGTGCTTAAAAATATTAGCATAGCCATGGTAGCACAGACAGCAGTGAGTTGAGGCATGGGCTAGCCACTCTGTGTACAAACTCACTGGTCTTTGTGGGTATGCACTTGTGCTGTTTAGCCTGTGCCAAGAACTGTTGCGGCCCCTGCTACACAACTATTTTTAGCATGCAAGCTTAATACAAATTAGTGCCAGTATGTTTGTGAGCTAGGAATCACACCCTCGCTCCAAGTGTTTACATAGCCAGTTTGTGGTTGCCTCTGCTCACAGGTATATGTACCCATAAAACCAGGAGTGAATGATTACATTACATGGAAGGCAATGAAGAATCTTTTTTCACATTTTCTGTCATTATGACAAACTTCTATAGCTGGTGGCTACTATTTCTAAGCTATCCTATTACTTAAACTCTCCCTCCGTTAAGTAAGAGTTTGCTTTTTTACATCTTCTGGTTCTAGGAAATAAAACTGTCTTAATATTGCCTTACCATTGTTGTGTTGGCATAATATTTAGGAATCTGAAAACAAGTTATAAAGATAAGTGGGCCTCGTTTTGTATGAAGCGAGAGTTATTCCGTTAAGTCAGTAAATGAGAGATCCGTCCCAACTGAGTTTTAACAAGAGTTTAAGTAAGCTGCAAGAGTATGATCAAGGAACTTTTTGCTTGAGTTCTTCCCCCAAAACACTCCAGTCGGATAACTACCGAGAACACATTCAAACAATGAAACAATCTAGAAGTTATGTAAAACTAAACTTTTTGTTTAGTTGTTTTGTTTGGCTAATCAAGCTCAACAGTGATAGTACACTTTTCAGAGACTTTCTAAATGAACCCTTTTCTCTGTATCATTATAAATTAGATTTATACTAATCTGGATTGAAGCATGCCATTTAAAAAATCATTAAGACTGAAGCAAGTACTGCTCATTCCATGGAAACCCATGGCTGGGGCTAGTGGAGCAAGGAACATGCTTGCCAGATCAGAGAAGAGAAATTAAATAAAAAAAATCCTCCTTGTTCAGCAATACTTTGCCCAAAGTTTGCTTCTTTATGTGGATGCACATTTTAATAATTTTACTGGACTGCCACTTTAAAGAGAGGGTCCCATCAATAATAACCATAAATTGTGCTGAGTTCTTTAGATATGAGAATTTGAAACTTAATGAGCATTGTCAAACCAATTGAAAAATATGCATACTGACTAATCCAATCATCCCATGCTATCTACTGAGTTAAAACTTGGAAGGGCACATTGTCTAATTCTGCCTGATAGAAAACATAATTGCATTGCTTTCGTTTATCTGAAATAAGCTCTTACATCAGAGTAAATAGTGGACCTACAAAGACCAGAGTTATATAAGAACAACTAACAGATTTAGTGAAAACAAAGCACTGACATGTTTGAAGAATGTCAGTACTTTGTGAGTGGAGACTGATTATGTCAACTAATGGCAAGTCATTGGATATCGAAAAGGCCAATGGTTCAGAAGCCATTAGCACAAAATATATTGTATTTCTCCTCTATCGTGCCCTTTTTGCTTCATACCAGAGATTTCATGGATGAATCTACATTTACTATGCGGTACCTGTTGAGTAGTCAAATCAGTTGTGTATAGTTGGCTGATTTGTCAGATCCCTAAAACTTTCTATGGTAAACATAATAGTAAAAAAACAAAACAAAACAAACAAACAAAAACCCAACCATTTTTTAACATCAGATAAATGAGCAGTAGGCATAACATTGCAAAACACACACATTTTTACCTAATCAATAAAATTATAATTCAGTGCTACTTGTTTCACCTAGTATAGAACAGTGGGTTCCGAGTTCTTTTCGAGGGGAGTTTAGATGTGGATTCAATGCTCAGTTTAGTTTAGCCGAGTGAGGTAAACATTTTGATTACAAGATTTGACATTCCTAAGCATTTTTATTTCTTGGCTATATTGCTTAAAGGTCATATGTTGCAAAAAGATGTGATTTTTTTTCCCATAGATTGAAATGCCGAATGCTTCCCTTTCCTCCTTGTATGTAGAGTAGGTGGCAGTTGCACTCATCAGGTCAAATTCTGCTTTCACTCACACCAGTATACATCTGATGTAACTCCACTCCAAAGAAGTTACTCCAGCTTTATACAGATGTAGCTCAGAGCAGAATTTGACCAGCCTTTCTCATTGTATGCATGAACCAGCTAATAACTCTTTATTTTTTTCTCACTGGTTTTAAACTAATTTTACCTCTCACAATATTACTCTGTTTACAGGATGATCTATCCATTATTAAATGGATAAAATGTGTTATCTTGGAAATAAATTAAACAGCTAGGCTAACCACTGTTAAGACGTTGCATTCCTTAAACTGTTTTAAAGTGGTAGCATGGACAGGACTTGTGGAGTGAAAGCCTGGCTTTGTTTATCTTATGGTCCTACTCTGCACAGGAACAGCTAGTCTGGAGCCTGTGTTTGTATGGAATTCTTCTGGCGTCCATTCTAGCAGATTGCATTGCAAGATTGTTGTCTGACTGAAATCACATTAGCAAAAATCACTCTTAAGCTTGATGATTGTTAATGTTTCTCTGACAGCTATGGTGATTTGACTTTTTTTTTCTTTCTATTCTATGCTATAGAGTATGTGGAGAGGTAAATTATAGCACATTTTTGGTAACATGACTAGCAGTCCCCATCACAATTGCCAAAGGACCCTTACTATGAGAAACCAGGTTTATATAGGCTTCTTGCCAGGCAGATTTCAGTCCTGGGTGGTTGGAATGGCTGAGTCCTCATGGGAATTCAGCATGGGTATCACATCTTGCTGCCTTGCATTGCACAGGGAGACCCCTAGTTGTGGCTTTAATAGGCTAACTTTTATCTGCATAGACCATTTTTGAAGAGATGAGGAGTCTAAATCTGTTACGCTGAATATAAATATTTTTTTTGCCATCAGAAGTCACCTTGTAGCATGAATGTTGTTCTGCCATCTCTGGGTATCATGGATTGCTCTTTGCATGTCCTTTATGTTAAATCCCATAAATATTCCCTCTTTAGGCAGTGTTTGAGGGAGGGTGTCTTTTGGTTAGCACCTTTAATGTGTTTTTCCAGCTGCCATGGCAGATGCTCTGGCTTCATTCTTAAAACACGTCCCAGATATTTCCATCTTTTCTCATTTACTTTAGATATAAGGAGCTGTTAAAAAATGCTGAGAGTCAAAGTTTAATAAATATATTCCATTTAATACCTATTTTCCTGAGATGCTAGATTTCAAAGGCATTTAGACATCTGTCTATAACTCTGGTGGATTTCCAGTTTTCACATCCATATGTTAAGGTGGAAATAACATTTGAGTTGAAGATTCATAGTTTTGGCCTTTAAAGTGTAGATGTTTTCACAATCATATCTTGTCTATGCTGGTGAATACAGCAGCTGCCTGCTAATCTGTGACATTTCCTTCTGGACATATCCATTGGCTTGCATGTTATTGCCAAGATATGTAAATTGATTCAACCCCTGTATTTCTCTGCATTCTCAGGGGTTCTCATTAGTTTTTTTTCATAACTGATTATTAACCCCCTTTTTTGCAATACTGGACGATCTTTTGGACTTGCATGTTGCTTGAGCTGCCACTTAAAAGAGCAATGCTAGTAAAACCTAAATCTTCTAGTGTACTGTTGCTGAGCCACGCAATGTCTGTTTGTATCCATCTGTGCTCTTTCTCCTAATGAAGTCAATGGCAATACCTAACAGGAGAGGTCTGAGAATGCATGGTTGTTTGACACCAGTGTTCATCTTGAACCATTTGCTCAAGTCTATTTATTTTGACTGCATCTTGATACAAAGCCTTGAATATGTTAATTACATTTCAAGATGCTCAGGAGTGAATTGCTATGAAAGCTAACAAAAGTCTGTTATACTGACACTAAACTTGAAGCCCAAATGGAGACTTTTACCTCAAAATACCATAATGACTAGAGTTTGGTTAGTAACGGCAAATAACCAAGGCAATATGTGCAGTGCTTGGAATATTTGTGTTAATTTGTATGGATATTGTGCATTCCATGTGTGTGTCCGTGATGGGTTACTTGCTATGGACTTAGATCAATATGGGTTGTTAAAAAAAAATGCAAGCAGGAAAGGTAAAGCAATGGCCTAGATAAGGGACATTCCCAAAACAATCAAACACAACAGTTTTTTAGTAGTGAAGAGGGGATGCCTCAGACCCATTCCTGATATAGCTGTTTTGGCAATGCTGGATTAAAAGATACTGATCCATTAAAAGATCTACCCTACAGAGAGGAGTGGGGTAGAGGGAGTTGTCATCTGCTGTTGGCTGGCACAGAGCCAGAAGTCTGCTACAAAGAGGCTGTAACATGGTCCCTAAGAAAACAGTAGTTACCAAGGCTAAGTTATGCCAGTCTTAGGCTGGAGGGGAATGCCACGTGTACATAAAACAGTATGTGTATGGATTTGTTTTTAAATCCATTTCTCTGAGTGCTGTGCCCTTTTTGGACTAGTAAATCATATTTTATGTTAAAGGTTCTTGTGTCTCAAACTGTTGTTGTCCACAGGCTCCTATAGGGAAACTTCTGCAGGTACAAAGCTTGTTGGCAACCAGGGAGTGTAACTCCAATACGGTTGGAGAGTGGTCGTATTGCAGGGTCCTACCCCAAAGAGGAGTGGAGGCATGAGTCTATCTTTTCAAAGGGGTGCTCTCGGGAGTCAGGAAACGATCTCAGAAGGGGCAGCCTGCCCCAAGACCATAACAAAAAAGTACATTAAAAAATCTGCAAAAATGTAGGGACACTTCCCTCAAATTCTACACTCCTTTTAATCACCTTACATTTTACTTAAAGGGGCCAAAGATTGGCAGATACTCTATTTATGCTTTCGAATCACTACAAGGCAAAATATAATCCTAGTTAGTCAGCTGTAAATCAGTCTTGACTAAAATTATTCATTTAGACCAGTTGTACACGGGTAGAACAATAGTTGCTACACATTAACATCACATTCTCCCTTTGATGTCTTGTCCTTGAGCAGTGTTCCTCTCACTTAACAAATGGGATTAAATAGATGTAATTATGACACCCTGCTACCGTTGCAAATATTTGGCCTAATGTGAAAATGTGTTGTCTTTGTCTCTTAGATAATTCTGCCAAACATATCTGCTTAAGATCAATGACTAGTTTAAATTCCCCATTCAAGCAGAGAGAAAATGTAATCCACACATCCAAAGTGCTCAGAGTCCAGACAGTAATCTTGCTTCAGCTCTTTATTTGCCAAAAGAACAACTACTGAATGGAACCTCACATCTCAAATTAGCTTCCTCTTAGTTTATGCTGATATGATGCTACTTGAACAAGAACAAGCAATATTAAGAAGAAGAAAATAGCGTTATCTGCTTTATGATGCTGATATATTTGACACGATAAACTAAGCTAAATGCTCAGATGTATGGCTGGGTTCTGGCTTATTGCCATTAACACTACAGCTGTTAAAGAGCATGAGAGAAACTAAGATATTGAATCTCATCTCAGAATACGAAGGCACTTTGCTGTTAGGGTATGGTAAAAAATGTGAAAAACATGTTAATGTGGGTGGTGGTACTGTAGTAAGCAATACATTTGTTAGAACAATAGCACTCTGGTGTCTTACTGTGGGACACCTTCCCACTCACTAATGCTGACATATTAATAGCTAATGTAGAAATCATACAGCTTCTCTAAATCATTCAAAGTGTTTCTGTTAATAAGTGTCCTCCTTCAGGGGAAAAAACAGTCTTTAAATAAGTGGGCAGGGAAAGGGGAGAAAGAAAATAAACTGCTGTCCTCAACACACTTTCCTTTTAACTCAATTGTAAATAAACAATATGAAAATCATAACAGCACTGATTGTAACTAGGGGCTCCAGTGTGTGATGTTAAATGAACAAGTAGAGATCAAGGAACTTAATCTTAATGTGGGGGGGAGAGAGAGAGAGAGTGAGTGGTGGAGAGAAAGGCACGGAGAAGTTCTGAAGTGGCACAGAAAGCTCAGAAAGGGCAGAGCCCCCTTCTAGCGCAGTAGATTTCAAATAAAGACTATTATGGCCATGATCAAGCGAAGCCCTTAAGTATATGCTTAAATTTCCACACAGGTGTAGTGTAACACTACCAACATGAACAGAACTATCCATATGCAAACTGTTAAGTACAGGCTTGCCTACTTAAGTAATGGGGCCTCTGAGGGAAAGAAGAAGCAGGAGAAAATATCTGTTGGTCAGAAATTCAGGAACTAAACTAGGAGAACTGGTTTAGAATAAATAAATACTAATCCCTGATCTTTCACTCATCTACTTCCTATTCTTCCACCCTTATCTGCTGGAATAGATTTTACCCAAATTACTCATAGCAGAGTTCTGTATCATTGTGCCTGTGCAGAACTCATGTCCCCCATAGATTTCTTTGCTTCCTTGCACAAAAATGACTTCTGATGGGAAAACAAAGGGAAGCCCCAAGAATGGCCACGAGCCCCTCCCCAGAAGCAGCAGCAGCAGTTTCTGCAGAGGTAAATCGCTGTGGCGGCTAAGTCCGGGACCTCCCTGTCCAGTAGCTCTACCCTCAGTGAGGCTCAGCCACTAGCCCTTGGTGCTATGGGGGAAAGGGAGGATGCCACTTCCTCTTCCCCTTAAAGGAGAGAATGGGGCCAGGTCAGACCCACCCCTAAAACCTCCCTGGCTGCAGAAAGACTCTCTCTCTCTCTCCCCCTCTCCGTCCCCATCACTCCAGCTTCAGGGAGCCACTCTCACATCCACTGGACCCCCCACTATATCCAGACCTCCTCATCAAGCCTCAGACCCCCACCCAAAGAAGCCCCACTCCCCGAGACCCAACCTTCACCTGGAACCACTTGCAGAGACCCACTCCCACTACACCCAGAACCTCCCAACAAGCCCATATGCATCCAGATCCTCCTGACTCCCTCCCCCAGTGAACTACCTGCACACAGATTCCCCCCCACACAGAACCCTCTCATCCCACACCTGGATCTCCTCACATTAAGCCCCTCCACACTTGGATCCTGTTGGGCAGAGCCTGCTTGCCCTCACCTGTATCAGGGGCCAGGGCTAAGCATGTATGTGAGACTGTCCCTCTTGCTTAGTATCATGGTGCACCTGGCATGAAGGGACAGGTCCCTTTAGTGTTTCTGGGGCAGGCCCAACCATTGTGGTATGTCAGGGTCTTGTGCAGCTTCACAGCTGAGTCAGTGTCCAGCAGGGGTGTGAGGGAAACTGTAGGGTGAATTCCCACATCCGTGCTCCCCACTACCAGGCTGGAGCCGCCACAATTATTTATTGACAAATAAAATATGCAGAGGTTTGCAGGATTTTAAATTATTGCGTGCAGAATTTTTATTTTTTGATGTATAATTCCCTCAGGAGTACCAGATGCCTCCTGCACAATCAGGCAATGTACAGGGTGATGAGATAGCCCACACTTTTCCTGCTTTTTGTTTGTTTGTGGGTGAAGTGGGGTATAGACCTGCTTCTTCCTCCAGCAGACCTCTTGGAGGATGGGCAGGTTCTGGAAACAGTCCTCATCTAACTCCTACTGGTTGCCCTTAGGCTTTATAAGCCTATCGAGGTCTAAACACCCATGTGCACATGACTGTTCTAGGATATACACCCCAATCTCACATGAGCACTTTGAAGTTTTAAAGCAGAAGGACGTAGGCAGCTCCTCCCACCTTTCTATCTTCTAGAATACTCCACTCTGTGGAATTTAGGGATGACCAATTTCCGCATGCTGGAGAAAGAGCAGGCTAGTTGGCTGCACCATGAAGATGCTTTGAATAAATAAAATCCAGATCTCTGGAGATTTGCTCCATCCTAAATGGGAATTCATACCGATCTCTAGTTTGGCCATCAAGGCCAACAGGAGAATTTTCCAAAGCACCTTAAGGAGCTAGCTGCCCAAATGCCACTGAATTTCAATGGGAATTGAGTGACTAACTCATTAGGCTCCTTTTGAAAATCCCACCTTTTAATTTTAAGACTCATTCTTGCTTTTTAGGCATAATAATAAATGATTTTACATAACATGGAGGCGATGAGTGTTGAGCACCTCTGAAAATAGGGCCATTTCTACTGAGGTGCTCAAATGTGTAATTGAAGCTGCCCAACTTTAGGCACCCAATTTTAATTTTTTTTCCTGAAATCCGAATTCTGTTACCAGTAAATAAGATCCACTAGCAACAGGTCTCCATACTTTCTCTGTGGTACATTCATGTTGCAATACAGAGACAATGCTGCGATAAGGAGACTTTTATATTCTTCATTTAACGACTTTGTAGGGGGCTGGGAAATATGTGGAAATAATTCCCTGACAAATAAGTGTCTGTGAACAAAAGAATTTGTCCAACTCCTCTAGTCACTGTTTGCTGGTGAGCACTCAGTGTGACATCTGCTGTAGGAGAGGAATTCGGCTGTCCTCCCAGGCAAGTTTAAACCACAGAATCATTCATATTAATGAATCTAAAGTTTTCAACTTCATCTGCTAGGTTGCATATCCATGTACCTAGCAGCCCATTAAAAATGAATGATCGGAAACAAAAACTGAAAAAGGGGAAATAATTCACAGATCCATAAGTAATCTTCTGTGGTGCCCTGAGCAGAAATAGCAGCAAAAGTACAGAGTGAAAGCTGACACATGCTCCAAGCAGTATTACCACACAATCTTCAAAGAAATTGCATATAAAGGAAACATTAAATTAAAACATATCAAAGAAGTATAATTGAATGAGCGGAAGGAATAATTAGGAGTTAAATAAAGGTATTATAAACATTTCTCTATGATTATGGGTACTTCTGAACAAGGGTTATCCATTCTCAAGCATGCATGCTAATTTCCTATATATTGTGTTTCAATGTAATATATTAAATTGATAGATTCTTTTCTCTCTCATATATTTTTAAGATAAATACAGAATACTAGTAATGCAATTTTCCCTTATAGGGAGAATATTTTTTTCATTTGCATGAAGTTGAGTAAAATAAAAGTACCTTTAGAGGTAGGTTAACAAAAAATGGGAATTTGGGATCACTCTTGAGCAGAGATACCTTAGCTTCCACAAAAGGAAAATATTGATTGCCAATAAGAGCAAACCAACCACTGTACTAATTAGTTGAACTTAATTTTTAAGGTCGGTATAATTTTAAGGTCCCCACATCCATCCAGTTCTCCACAGTTCTTCTGTGAATTATTAGACCTTAAAGGCTACTTTAATAATTAGTAAAGCTAGCTGGATAAATTCTAACATTTTGATAAAAAACACAAAAGTCATGGACATTTTGTTTGTTTCCCAACCACCTTCATAAGGCCTCAGTAAACTGTGATTGTTGGTACAATTGTTCAATTGTTGATAATTGTTCAATACTCAGCATCTTATTATTAATTTTCAATAAAGTATGTCTAATCTCTAGTTCACCACATTCATGGATAGTGACACATCAACAGAAATAAAATCTGCTGACTAAAATTTGGATCCATCATGCTTTTATAATAGATATAAAAGAATAAAACAGGTATATAGGTAGTTAACAAGAGAAAATACTTTATCAATAAACTAAAGTTTTATTTACACCCGTGAAAGACAATCATGTCTGATTAGGAAGAAACCAGTCTGGTTTGAGCAGTTACTTAGTATTGATCCATTACCTGTCCCTCCTAAAGCCCTAGTGCTGCAAAGATTTATGCAGGTGCTTAATTTTACACATCTGTTACTTCTTTCACTTCAACAGGACTATTCACATTTAATTTCATGCACTTTGTAAATCTTGGCAGAATTGTGCCCTAACTCAGAAAATCTATTCTCTGAGACATGCGTGGCTGATTTTTGTGGATAAACAAAACCTGCACAAATATCCAATTCAGCTTTGATTCTGGACACAGAAATGTATCTAGACTTGGCTGGTTCCCTCTCAGTGCTGTAGGTGTGCTGTTTCTTCAGGAGAGCTTTTATGTTCTTTCCTTGAGAGAGAATCCATTTTGGGTAACATCTTCAAGATTTTATCTAAATATCCAATTTGCTCTCACAAAATGAAATTTTTTGTAGGCACAAAATCTTAGATGTAAAAAAATTGTGTGGGCACAGACTGAACTTGTAACTGTAGTAATTGGGTGCAGTTCACCTCATCTATGTAAAAGCAAGCTTTATGTGAGTAAAATATTTGGGGGTTGGAGATGTATTCCTCCAATCCAAGACAAAGGCTGAGAAACACAACATAGTTCCTGTCTAGTCACTGCTTGAGCTTGTAGACTTTCTTGGGAGATGATAAAGTGGAGGATGTTGGAGGCCCAGTACAATTTGAGTTGCTTGTTCACTGTTCTACAGGCCTAGCATAGCTTCAGTTGCTTGCTTGGCTATTCTGACCTCTGTAGGATATCTTCCAGTGGGCAGAGATGAATAGGACTACTGAGTAACCTTGCAGATCTCAATTTCTGCATACCATGGCACATAAGACAAAATACACAACATGTATGCTTGCAGCTGCACATAGATAACAGTGATGGGAACAACAGGTTATCCTTGAATGTCTGGGGGTACACTGTTTCATTGCCAAGGGGCATATATTTACATCACTCCTCCTATCACCAGAGGTTGTTTTGATGACCCCAATTATCATGGTGAGAATGGAGTATAGTTAAGGGTGAAAACCCAATGTAGGTAATTAGTATATATAATAATGAGTAGAGAGGTTAGGTGAAAGTTGTTTAGCAAAGGGTATAAGAAGTCACTACTTAGACAAAGGGATGTGCTCCATCAACATCTGATTTCATGGGAGGTGCTGCTGGTCGGACCAGAGGATCCACTGACTCCTTGACAGGGCCCCTGAAGAAAGCTGTTCCTGTATACAGCCTTCTGAGTGACTGCTTAGCTCTCCAGGCTGAGTGAACATGATATATTGTGGTTAATTTTAGATTTTGTATTCAATTAATATACGTATAGAAAGCCTTGCACACTAAACCTTATTGATTTGCAAATCGGGTGTACCGTGTCTCACTAGTATTCACACTGATCGCTAAGCATCCACTATCAACAGAGGAGGGTAAAATATGGATGGGAAGTCAAATATGGAACTCACTAGCTTCAGGTAATACAAATAAAATGTAGCTTCTCAGTTCTTGCTGTGGAATTAGCATGTGCCACTTAAAGATGATAGGTCCCAGAAGTAGCCTCTACATGGGGAGCCAGACCAGCCCGGAGGAGACTCAGGATGCTCTATAAAGAACCTCAGCCTCCAGATATCCCTACACCAGTCAGCAGTGGCAGCTCCAGAACAACCAAAGGGGTGTAAATCATAGCATGACAATTCTTTGAGTACTCCCTGCAGGCCCACCATCCCAGCCTTCCAGTCTGCTGGTAGTATCAGTGTTCCTACAGATTTGAAACTAGAATTCTACATTTGTTCCTTTCCCATTAGTGGTTGGTTATCCCCTCAGGCCATCTCTCCTACTAATGCCACCACTTCTTGGCTCTTTAGATTCCTTGTCCCTAGCAACCATATTTCTCACCATTCTTCTTTCCTTCCTTCATTCTAATCACCCATCTAACCCTCTGACTCCCATATAAAAACATATAAAGATACTCCTAAGTAACCATATAATCTTATTCCTCCCTATGCTTCCTCACCACTTTGTTTGTTTTTTTTTGGTCTTTAGCTACATCTTGTCTATTAAGGCCTTGTATATATCAAATTTGGCTTGACTTTAAATTGGTTTAAAGGCTATTTTAATTAAATTGGTGTAGAACAAAATGTGATTTTAAAACTAGCTTTTATCAATGTAGCTGAAATTGATTCCTCATCAAATGTGTACTAAAATTACAATAGGTGGGCTAAAATCAAATTACAAGTGTCCATGCTAGTCCTGCACCTATTTAACTAAACTGGTTTAAATTAACACCTTTTGCTAAACCAGTTTAAGCTTAAATTCATAGACAAGGCCTAGACTGGTCTACACTTACCTTTGCGATTCAGCGGCAGTTGACGGGAGATACGCAAGTGACGTAAATCACTTGCGTATCTCCCTCGACTTTGCAGCATCTCCTCCGCGCGCCGTCCACACTGTGCTGCTTCGAAGGGAATGCTGGTCCCTTTGATGCAGCGCTACGCCACTTACCAGGTGGTTTTCCTGCGCCACTTGCTGGATCGACTGAGCGGGTCTACACAGCCCGCTCAGTCGATCCAGAGCAATCGATCTGACGGCGGTGAATTTGCCGCCGTCAGTGTAGACCCAGCCTGTGGCTGTTAAGGCAGGGACCTGTTTTATTCCAAGTTCTTTGGGGCTTCTAGAACAAAGTTTTGTACTTGGTAAATGATAAAGCTGAGAGATGTCAAAGGTGATGGAGGGGAGAGGGGTTAGGAAGAAAGTTGCAAAGTTCTTCTATTGCAACATTAAGTTTAAAAAAACAAGAGGGCATCTTTGAGGATATATTGGAGAGACAAGATTAGGCAATCCCAATATGAGAGGAGATATCAAGAGTGGACAGTTAGATATAGGAGTCATCAGTACAGAGGTAATAAGAGACATATGGATAGCAGATGAGGTTACCTCATATTGGCATGAATTAAAAACAGTTCACCTGTTGAAGCTTGGTTTTTGTTGAGGGTTTTGTGTATTTTCTTGTTTAGTTTATTAAATGAGAAAAGCTACCTTTGGCTCATATTGTGCTGTTTTCAGCAAAATTCAAGACAAAAAAAATTTGGTCTGTCAGGCTTCCTGACGCTAAAAGTATCAGTGAAATAATTGCACCATTTCCAGGAGACACTTCACATTATAATTAACCAGTAGTGATTTTTATTAAAAATGAATCATGATGGCTACAGTAATCTGGTCTCCTACTGTTAGTGAAACAGATGGTACAGTTTGTAACATTATAAATATAAATGAGTGTTAATGCCATTGGGAATTAATGTGTATAAAGTCAGGTACACTTAATGAGTAATTTTTCTGGAATACATTTCAAAAAGTCTATTTTGGAGTCAGAAAATAATATTTTTTATAATCGTGAGTTTCAATACTTCCTTTTTAGAAAAAGACCTCAGGGCTTTATGATGCATTCTCTTTTGTTCAAATTGTCATGCAAAATTTTTGATTTTTTAAACATTTGTGTACAGTGTGTGCGTGTGTGTGTGTATATAAGTGCTTTAGTAGATGAAATAGGAGAGAGAGAAATAATTGTTAGATAATTGTGTTATCTTAAAACCCCAGTGGCTTTTTAAAAAGGTATGCAGAACATGAACCACATTGTCCACTTACTATTTGTACCAAAGAACTTACCCAAACTGCAAACCAGATGAATTAGAAGCTTACAACTGAAAAAGGTAATTTCGAACACTGGGACTAGAAGATTTTAATGATAGGAAAGGTTCCAAAGTCAGGGTTTCTCAGAGTTGCCAAGAATTGCCTACTAGCAAATAACTTATATTAATTGGCTCAAAAGATAGTCAACCATCACTTCAGGAAAAAGAAGAGCTTCATCAAGGGTTTGTCTTCAATGCACAGTTAACTCAGTGACCAGTAACTAAGTTAGTCTAGCCTGGGTGTGAGCAGCCACATTGCAACGTCACACCTAAATTAATGTGTCTTCACTAGTGGCACACTAACTTGTATGTTTGGAAATTTGAGGGCATATCCCATAGTTCTTTATGCTGCAGTAAGGTGAGCTGCTTTATGATTCTCTTTAGTTTTGGGACAATTGCTGTCCTTATGGATACAAAAGGAAAATTGTAGGAATACTTTACTGTACAATCAGCACTTGAATGGTTTAGTCTGCATCCTCACTGCAGAATGGTTAGATTACCAGCTCAAGTAACAGACTTGGATTTGCTTAAACCTATATTCCAGGATGGGGCATTTAGTCTGGGTATAAAACATTGTAGCCCTAACAGCATCTCAGTGCAAAAGACTCAGTGCTATCTGGTAGTGAATTTCAGCTGAACTGACCAGTTCAGTGTGTCCCAATTCATTAGTGTTATAAACTATATCTGATGCATGTCATGTAAAGTATCACTGGAAAACTAAGAACACACAGATCACTTATTTTTGTGAGGTTTATGTACTGTAAACACCAAAGGGACTGCACATATATGAAGGAAATGTGGAGCTAAAATGTGTTTACCAGAGAAGTCTGGGAAGTAGATAAACAGTTTTCCTGAAGACAAAGAAGAGGGCAACATTTCAGTTAGGTGTCATCAAAGTTGACTGGAAATCACAAGTTGAGTGGCCATTCATTTGCATCATAGAGGCAAAGATAGATCCATTTTTCATTTTAGCAAATAATGGGCGAATAAACCACCATAGAACTTCAGTCATCAAGAGATTACATGACTCCTTCCTCAGAGCTTAAATGAAATTTACTTTTGGGGGGCTAACCTTCAAAAGAATCCTTTTCACAGGTTAATTGGACTATAAAAAAGATGGGGTAAAAGAACCCCACATTCTTTCATCTAAGAAGACAAAGAAACCAGGCACTTTCAGCTTTATGGGAGATCCTAACCAAAATGAGAAGGAAGTGTCAGACATCTAGCTGGAAGGAGGTGTGAAAAGAATCTTACCTTAAACCAAGACTGTTTTAAGACTTAGTATTTTTCAGTCATTTACTTGTAACCATTTCTCACTCTATCCTCTATCTCTGAAATCATTTAAAATTCTATCTCCTTTTGTTAATAAAATGCTTTGCTTTTAATCTAAACCAGTCCAGTGCTGTTTTTTAATCAAAGTGATTAACTCCAGTTACAATGATAAACTATGCAGTTCTTTTCTCTTTTGAGGAATATGTAAACCTTATTATTCCTCTGAATGTTCCAGGAGAGGGATGGATTTTGAAGAGCAGAGGGTGTTAGGAAAATTTACAACTTGGTAGGTATTGGGTCATCCTGAGAGGTGTAACCAAGGCTGGTGGAGGCCAAAGTGTGGCTGTAGTGTAACAAAAAGGCTGCCAGAGACAGAGATGTGGGTCAAAGGCTGCTTATAACACAGACGCTCAGTCCATGCTTGTATGCCAGCGGGAGCATCCCACAGGGAGCTACAGTAGCAGATCATTTTAAGGTACTCCGGATTACAAGGCGGGTGATGAGACAACCCAGCACTGGACTGGATTTCACCCAAGTGCCATTAAACTCAAGCCAGAGATTTTTGTGTGTCATTGGGAGCTGGGTAAAAACAATACCAAATCAGAGCCTAAGTTAACTTTTCAGAGAAGATAGGCTCTATATTTACAGAGTAAATGTTTATGTATGTGATAACATTCCACTGTCATTATACACACGCTAGTTAATATCAGAGATACAGCCATTAGTGAAGGCCACATTCACCCTATAATAACTAATTAGCAAGTACAACTAATTCATTAAGGACTTTCAACACTACAGTCAAAGGTGTAAAGCCAAGCTAATGGTTTAAAAAATAATTATGTTCCTAGACAGAATGTAGGATTTATAATTGGTGTGTCTGTCCTGTTTAATTAGATAATTAGTACAGTAAAATTTGTTGAAATTGTTTGAATATTCTGTAAATCTATCCACAACGATGAATTACTCTAAAATCTGTCAGTAGTATTTAGTCCTTCTGTGTTGTTTGAATAATATATGTCTTCATCAGTTATGTGTGGGGAAACCTCTTTTTCATCACTATTTGTTCTGACTTTAAAATAACAGTAAAATTTGCATGAATAAAATATTAAACTTATTAATTCAAAGTCAAGAAATGTGAATGTTAAGGATGAATGTGCAACTTTACTTCTACCTCCCTATGCATATGTATTCCATTCTAGTCTGCCTTTACATCATCACATCCTATTTCTCAAATATTACAATATATGATAACAGCATTCAATTTCTTTCTGCAACCTTGGATGCTTGGTAGGATAATTAGGGTGGATTCTAAGTGATCATGTTGCTAGCTTACCCCATTCTGAATGGAGTGGTTGCAAACACTTCAGAGGATAGAACTGAAATTGAAACGGATCTTGATAAATTGGAGAATTGGACTATAGACAACAAAATGAAATTCAATCGAAACAAATGTAAGGTGTTACACTTAGGAAAGAAAAATCAACTACACAAATACAGAATGAGAGACAACTTGCTTGGCATGAGAAGGATCTGGGAGTTGTGGTGGATCACAATCTCAACAATAGGATGCTGTTACACAAAAAAAATGCAATTTTGGCTTACATTACAGATGTATAGCATGCAAGTCATGGGAGGTGATAGCACGTCTCTACTCAGAGCTGTTTAGGCCTAAGCTGCAGTACTGTGTCCAATTTTGGTCACCACTGTATAAAAAAGATGTAGAGAAACTGGAGAGGGTCCAGAGGTGAGTGACAAAAATTATCAAAGGGAATGAATGCAAGCCATATGATCAAAAGCTGAAGGAACTGGGTGCATTTACTTTGGAAAAGAGGAGATTAAGGGGGGACATGAAAACAATCTTCAGATATTTGAAAGGCTGCTAAATAAAAAAAATGGAGAAAAGTTATCTTTTGCCACAGAGGGCAGGAGGTTCACTGGAAGTTTTTAAAAAAATAAAGGCTGGATAGGCCCATCTCTCTTGGATGGTTTAGACATAAAACATTTTGCATTTTGGCAAGGAGTTAACGTAGATGACCCTTTCTGCCCCTTCTACACAATGGTTCAATGAGTCTATGCATTGTACTAAAGTAGGTGGTCTGTCATGGTATACCTATCAAGATGACAACCCAAATATGTGATGGGAAATGTTTGTCATCTGTTCTATCTATAGTGAAGTCATTGCTGACTGACTTCCTAATGCAGAAATTGGCATTCCGACATCATAATCCTAACCAGGCAGGAGGCAGTCTTTGATGGTGTGAACAGATTGAACATATAGGTGTTTAAAATCCAAACCAAGATCTGATCTGAATTTTGCCTATTCCACCTGTCTTTATAATTGGCTGAACCAATAGCATGAATCAGAACATGCTTGAACTATGAAGTATTTGTAATTCTGATCAAGTCTACATTGTGTGGTTTGAGCTTATTTTATTGAATTGTACATAATACCAGGGATAGCATTTTGATCATGTTGATGATGTATTTGAAAAATGATTTACAGTGCAACATACTTTAAAAAAAATACTTTCAGCTCATGAAGTGTTTGTTTGAGTTATGTGTAAATGTAGTCTATATTAGATATTACCTTCCAAATTGTCTGTTGTAATATATTATTTTGTATTTATCTATAGTTTCTATATATGTACACTTGTGGCCTTGACAAGAAAATCTTTATACCCCACCATTATGTAATCTCTATATAGAAAACATTTGTTTCACAAAAGAATATCATATAGTGAGAAATTTAGTGATGGAAGAAGCCTATCGATTCACATAGACCAACTCCAGGATTTTTCAGGATTGTTCTTTCAAAATCTAAAGGTTGCTTGGTTCAGCTCAATGAAAGGGCTTTTTTTTTTTAATGGATTGATATATTTTCTATCCTGTTCCTTTAGCCTTAGTTTTGTACCTCAGTACTATGGCTTCTGCAGCAGACGTGTCCAGAGTGCCCTGTTTGTCTCCAGCAGTACTACAGCGGCTGAAACCGGTTGTAAAATGAGTCCCATGTGTTCAGGCAGTGCCCTAGATAAAATCCTTCTATGCCTCCAAGTTGCAGCTCTATCCCACCAATCAGGGCTTCAGAGGAACAGAATGACTTTATTTCTTCTGTTGCTTATGAACTGAACCAAACAGGGCTGTCAGTCATGGCCCCGGGCACACAACAGAGAAACATCAGCTCCCCCTGCTAATTGCATGGAGGAGATATTTTAGACCCTTAAAGAAGCATGAACAAAGCCAATAATAAAAGAAATAGCAAACTCATTAACACCGGGAATAGCAAAAATCATAAATCCCTACAGCTTTCTAATGAACAGCCAGACCCAACTCTAACTGAAGTCAATACAAGTTGGAGCATGCCCTTAGTCGGTCCTGTGCATTTTTAAAAATCTCTTCACACACTGTGCTATCAAGCTATTGCTTCCCTGGGCTTCATGCACATAAATGTATGTATTTGGAAAGAGCCACATACACCCATGTTCCTTTAGGAGTCTAAGGAACATATGGTGGTTGGGAATGGGCAGAAGGGGGCATAGTTATAGGATATGTAGCAAATGCTGTCAGACCAGCTGCTGGCCTGCTCCCCTGCAACCTTGGCTGCACTGCCCTGGAACTGCCTGATTAATCACAGAGCCTGCTTGGCTGCAGCATCAGCTGCCTGATTTATAAGCCGAGCAGCACCAAGAGTCCCAGACGCTTAATGCTAATGCCTGTGGATTCTCTGCCTTTTGGTGCTCACCTCACTTTTAGCCCTGCTTCTACCTAGACCCTGCCCTGCAGCTGACTTTATTCTGGCCCTGCTATAGCCTCACTCTTGCATTCCCCAACTCCCGATAACCTGGCTCTGACCCTTGGCTCTGATTCCTGGCTTTGAATCTGCCTTGACCGTGGGTTCTGGCATTGAGACTCTGTTGCCAGTTCTGACTTCCTCCTCCGATGCAGTGTCTTCTGCTCTGAACACGAGGCCAAATTGCCTACAATCTGGTCTCCTGACAAATGCACTTCTGTGACTGTGAGAGGTTGAGCTTCTTTTGTGCATTGCATAATTTACAGCCCAGGGATAGGGGAAATGCGGCTTAATGCACCTTTGTATCCTTCTGATTTGGGGCTGCTCCAGGGGACAGGGTGCAATTTAGACAGGCCAGAGGTCTGGTTAAATTACAGAATCCTGACCGATTGCTGGAGGGCAGCATTACTGCCCAGAATTTCTACTGCGCTAAGTACTGCGGCTCAATCTCTAGTCCCAGGCTGGCACACCCTGTACAGCAGGGTTTATAGGGGAGCCCTTGGAAGACAGTCTGGGGCACTCTTCCTAACTTATTGCAACAGGAAAACTCTTCCCCAGCTATATTCTCATTTTTATAGCCTCTTTATGCTACTTCTACCTCTTTACCTGGAGCTGGAGTGGGACTAAGAGTCTCCTTGCTCGCCTTTGGTCAAGGACCCTTAAGTTATGGCATATAAAGATGTACTCTGGGATCTTGGAGTGAAGAGCTGTGATAAAACAGGGTTTCCTGAAGCTGATAAGACTTTTTTGTTGCCGTCCAGACTGTTGGTTACAGATGCCCAAGTCCAGGAAACATGTCAAAGGTGGTTTAGTCTTAGGAGTTAAAGGCAGTGGCACACAAGAGGGTGCACTGCAGAGTTGCAACTACCCCAGGTGGAGCTCTGAAGTCATTCTGCCTCCTAAAGGAAGGGTCCTTTTCCGAGTTCCGTAGCACCTGCATCTGAACCCCTTTGGGTAGTGCAATATGCTGCACTCCTGTGTCATGCTGTTGTCTGGCGCGGGGGGCAGAAAAGAGGGTAGGAACCTGTTCCCAACTTTTCTTCACCCCTTTGGGGTTATCTTGCTTCCTGGGAGCACTAGGAGGAAGTAGCCCTTAAGCTTCAAGTAGCATCGGTGTTGCAACTGTGCCTAGCTGCCACGCCACAGTGAAAGATGAGATAAGGGAGGGTGTTTCTTGTCCCACCAACTCCCTGTGCGCCTTTATGGAGGAACTGGGCACAATTAGGCCCAAAATATTTTAATGGGGTTCTAAAGGTCTTTGAAGGTGATTGGCCTTGCTGAGATCCATACAAAGCACTTCGGCAGCAAAGAAGTTCCCTTAAAGCAATTTAACTGCTTTCTTCCTTTTCCTACATCACCTCTTTAAGAATAGAAAACAAAATGCTAAAAACCAGCAAATTCCAAAACTAACATTTCTATCTCCTTTTAACTGTCCAGGTTGCTCCTAGAAGGCATGGTGTTTCCTGTTTCAATTTGCCTTCAAAGTAAATGGTCATATTTTTCCTGACAAAAATCTTTCAATTACAATTAAGGGGGGTGGGAATATATCAGTTCTACTAACTAATTATTATTTTATAAAATGTATACTGCAAAAATACAAAACAAATCCTGGGATTTCAAGGTTCTGGTTAAAGTTAAAAGCAGATGACTACAAGTCAGAAAATTCATAGCCAAATTTCCACAAGCAACCTTAACTGTGATTCTGCCCAGCACCTGCCGTCTTACAGTGCAATTCCTGGCAACATCAGACTGCAACTGCTAGAACAAAGATAGAAAACTGACCAAAGACGAAGTTCTGCACATAACTAAATCAGGGCTAACAATAGAGGCAATAGAGTCTTATGGAATTGTTTTACAATTAAAGTGGAGACGTTTTTCACTACACAGTGCATTTGAGAATGCTGAACAGAGAATAGCCCTGTGTTGGCAAAAGTTTTGATGGCTGGGCTAATCAATATTTTCCATCATGAATTTCTATGATCATTGGTCCAACTGTATACATTCTGTTCATTTCAAACCACTGTCATAAAACATAACAGGATTGCTTTAAATTACTGAATATCTGTTCAGTGGGTAATCCCTCCTTGCATTTTTCATGTCCTAACAATTGCATTTTTATTTGGCCTTTCCAGTTCCTTTTCTTTTCTTGTTTTATCTTTTCTGTGAAATGTCTTATTTTAAGTGGCATTCATTTTCTTTGGAACAATGTGTTGAAGGCAGAACATTATCAGAATTATATTAATGAAGCTGAGCCAGCTTTCTCTCAATATTGCAGGTTGTAATCACCTTTTTCAAGTAGATGAATGTATCCAATCCTTCTCTCACCACTTTACTTCAAAAATGTTTTCATTGGATACTATGGTGATGAGTGTGGTATGTACGCGTAGAGAGGTAACCTTCTCCAGCTGAAGTTCTGCTAGAGCTCTGAGAACTGTATTAAGACAACTGATGTACAGGGCAAGGAACAATTTCTGACAATAGTAAGGGGGCAGTAAAAAGTAGCCTCATGATCCTACTTTATATTTAAATCAGAGCTATGAATTTGAAAAGTGCTTTGAAGATACAAAGTCAGATCCTCAGGTGATGTAAAACAGCCTAATCCCCATTAATTATGATGATTTACAATAGCAGAGGATATGATACACACGGTGTTTCAGAGCAGTTGCTCTAACTATTGTCCACCAATCATTAGTGACTGGTAGAGCACTTGCTAGAATTCAGCAGAAAGCTGGCAGGTTGCTGATACCCCTTCTTATTTCCTTCTGTTTCTACCAGTGGCCTGGATGCTTATGAAAGCAGCTGGAAACAAGGAGAAAGCGCTAGTCTGCCTACTGCTTTTAGGAGAGGATGCTATTTAGGAAGAGGAGAAAAACCGAAGCTTTCTGATCGATCGGAGAAATCGGCGGTGCTGGGAACCCCCAGGAGGCACCAGAAACACAGGAGATAGGAGCCACTAATGGAATCAGAGTCACCAACATGAGCGAAATATCCAAGAAACCGGGGGGAATGATAAGCAAACAGAATGTGCAGGCTAGTTGGGGGAAAAAAGAAACCAAGAAGCCAGAATGGAAGTGCAGGGTTATGGGGGAGAGGAACAGAACTGATAGAAAGGGAAGATGAAAAGATGAGAGTGTGTGTTTAATGTAGCAAGTGTTTGTACTTTTAGGAAGAAAATGACAGTTAAAATGAATATAAATATTTCCTTAATATTGAACTTTCATGTAAACAATTGTTGCCATAAAGATCTTTTGGGATTGACTGGGAAATGGAGATGATCCACAGTAATGTTCAAGAACCGTTGTTTTAGACAATCTAAGGCAGTGGCATTTATGTTAACCACTCTCCATGCTCATAAGTGATCCTCTGGGCTCTATTGTACCAGTTATCTGATTATCTGCAAATACTAAATTATCATTATTTAAAAGATGTTTTCTGTCTTGATTTGTAAATGAGCTACATTAAGATATGGCCATAATCATTTTTGTCTGGGAGAGAGTGTATAATGCTTACCTTGAACAGGAGGCGATACTTCAGAATTAGTAAGTGTGGGCTCAAGTCCCCAAAGAGTTAGCTGCACATGAACTCTAGACACGGAGAAACTGCACTAGTGGGATGGTGACAATTAGAAAACAGCCCTTTTTATTTGTGGCAATCCTTCAGGAAAACTAGGGCTTTCTCTTGGCTTGACTGTGCCATCTAGTTCCTCTTCAGAAGACTCCTTTGTTCTATGTTGTAGTCTCTCGTCTCGAACCATCAAACTACTCATCATCATTAGGGGCAGGAAAGACATCTATATCAGTTGCTTCATTGCAAAACTCCATGTATATCTTTAAGAATATATAGATATTCTTCATCTTTGTGTATATATACATATACTCCATGTATGTACCTGGAGATATACATGGAGTATATGTACATGTAAATATACTCCATATATATCTTTAAAAATGTCAAATGCTCTCTTAGTAGTTAGATATGCTTGTCAGTTCGGAACAATGTTCCCTAATGCCCTGAAGATACATTCTGAAAAAAATTTAGAAAGATGACTGCTTAAATAGTGGACAGCAGTTAAAGTCAAGATCAGTCCTTTTTATTTGCAATTTTTAAATTTCAGATGCCAGTACACCAGGTAGTCCTCTAATTGTGTTGTTTTGTGCTGAGTTGATAACCGAGGGGTCACTTGTGGTTGCGCAAGTTCCCACTTAATCTTGAAGCCTATTCAAAGGAGCGGAGTCATGTAGTTAAAGAAAAACGGTATTATCACATGATGGATAGTCGATTTTCAGGGCCTACCTTCTATTTTTCATTGCTTATTTGTCATAACCTCTTTCAACAAAAACTAAATCAGCTAACTCTTAACCACAAAATGCCTTTTTTTAATAGAAGAGGAAAGTCTCAGCACCATAATTAACTTGCACAAGCAATGTCAGACTCATCCAATTGTATCTTAAACTAAGTGACTGCTTATACTTTTTCAGTTTTCCACATTCTGCTCACCTAGCCTTCTTTATTATTTCATTTTCTTATTTTTGACAGGGAAGCCTTTAAAATTTTCATTGAAATTGAACTTCATAGATTTTATTTGCTTTTACTTTAGAGCAAAGCTTACTGGGACAGGGTGGAGGGAGAGTTGAAGTTATCATCTTTTATTTGAACTGGTTCACACAGTTCTAATTCTTATTACTCAAGATGTCAATGAGCTTAGAATTATTTCCATGAATCAGTCACCCAGCATTAGGTGTCAAAACATGGGCACAGAGTCAGAAGACTTAATGCACCCACTTTCCAACAGATAAATGTGGGAAAGGCTACTTTTGGTCTTTCATAGGTCAGAAGCAAATCTGTGGGGAAAGTAACCCACTTGGAGTTATCTGACTGAAGTGAGTGATAAAGTTCCAGTTAGGTGTTTGACATTTTTAGAAGGTGACAGTGACAATTAGAGACAAATTGTGACTGAAGTGAACTGAAGAGAAGTTACTGAGTGTTTTGAGAAGAAAGGGAAAAAATAAACTGATTGTGAGAAGTGAAAACTGATAGAGTAGAAATGAAACAGAATTGTTTGTTGAGAAAATAGCCCCCAAACAGTATAATGGCTTAGAAAGGAGAAGAAATCATGGAAATTGGGTCCCAGACCTGGAAGGTGTCCTCAACAGCGACAGAGGTGTACCCATACAGAGCAGCTTGCAGGATGAGGGCCTTGCTGAATAAAACTATTTTAGAAAATATAATCAAAATGGGGATGAAAATAGATAGCTTATTACTATAGATTATTGGGTCCACTCCTCTGGAATTTGAAGGAAATTTTTTACCCCCCCAAATGCACTAAAGCTGCTGTGGTGCACAAGGAGAATGGTGAGTTGATGTTGGGGATGCATAATTTATATGCCGCTCTTTTTTTTATCCCCAAAAAGTTAGAGCCAAATCCTGTCATTTGCCTGTCCTGGAATACCTCTTATGCTTATTGGTAAACCAGCCATACATCTTTTGAGGATTCCCCTATGTCAGGTCCTTTTTGCATCACTGGACAGCGTGAGAGGGCTTACCAGTGGCCAAGGATCTGTCCTTTTATGTCTGCTGTGGATGGATACTTCTGATGGACTGTGTTCAGTACAGGATTACAAATATTAAGAGATACAATTCAAATGGACAATAATTATAATTCTTTAAAAAACGTATAGTTTGTGAGACAAACTTTCTAGCACAGGTCCTCCTCCATAAATTGTTCTGCATTTCCTACAGTAGGTTCACAAAGAAAACAAATCAACCAGTGCCTGGTAATTAGCTGTTTTTCTGTGAGTTAACAGCATATTTATTATTCTTTTTAAACAAGTCTTTGACAATTCCCTTTCTCTGCTTTTTGTGATTTGTTATATAGTGGTGGTAGGAAAGAGTTTCTTTGCCACTTTTCTGCTAAAATAAAAACTCATTGAAGGTTATTTTTGTGGCAGAGTAAGAAAAAGAGGAGGGGAAAAGAAAAGAATGAACTCAACATTAGACGTTTCCTTTGGCTTTTTAAAAACTTTTATATTTTTCAAATGTCTTTCTCAAGTCATCAGTATGACTCTCACCTCTCTTTCTCTGAGTCTGAGTTCAGCAGGTCAACTGAGTAATTTTCGGGGGGGCATTAAATGTAAGTGAAAAAGCTGAAATGTAACACGAGTCCTCATTTTCAACCATGCAAGTTTTAATTGAGGTATTTTCACAAGCCCTCATTTTGACATTACAAGGTTTTAACTGAGGGATGAATGCGACCATCTGACTTTAATCCTTGCTTGTTACTGCTTCTATGACACAAAGAGTTAACTTATTGTTATGTATTTTAAACACACTGTGTTGGAGAAAACCCAAAATACAACAGCAAAGCTGATTCTTTTCTCCCCACCACAAGCTGATTAATTTCCTTAGCTTTTGGAGAAACACTTCTTACCATTTTTTAAAATTTGAACTGGATTTCAAAATAAAGTTAATATTCCAGTTGGAGTGTCTACACTAATTTCAGGTGGCAGCCATCATGCTAAAAAATAGCATGATTTGTGACATTTACAGCATGTGTCCGGGGGGGTGGGGGGAAGCATACTCTGAGGCAGGAAATCAGTATTCCTCTTCATATAGTGACTTATCCTGCTCCCATTGACATTAATGGCAAAACTGCCATTGCAGGAACATGAACTTACGGCTTGATCTTACACACAGTGAAGTAAATGAAAGGTGCTTGGATCAGGCACAGAAGACTAATGGATGAAAATTCACCCTTTTTGAAAAAGCCAACAAAAAGCCTATTTCACACTTACACTCTCTAAATAGGGGTTATGTGGAACATAGACTTTGTGCAGGACCTTTACACAGGAGTAAATTCAATTCATACAGACTACTTATTTTCAAACATAAGGCCATGTCTACACGACGGGGACTATAGTGCCATAGCTAGAGCTCCATATCTATGCTGTCAAGATGCTGTAGCATTGGCATAGCCTTTAGGATTTTTACTATAGGAATACCATCTTCCTGAGCAGCCCTAGCTAGGTTGCCAGAAGCATTCGTCCGTTGACATAACTGCATGTATCCCAAGGGCTAGGATGGCATAGGTATAGCACTCAAGGTAAGATGACCTAAACTTTAAGTATTGACCAAGCCTAACTCTGTGTAGACAGAGACTTTTCTCACCATGTGATGTCTCTGATCATTGCACTGAAAAAAATCTACACTTCCCATTTAGGTAGGAATAACCCCTCCAGCTATAGTTTTCCTCAGGCAAATTTATCTTATTTTTTTCCTTTTGTAAAGAAAATGGAATTAAGTTGGCTGGGAATTACATTTTCACAGGATGATCTTAGGCCTGGTTTACACTTAAAAAGTTTTGCTAGCATAGCTATGTCAGTTAGGAGTGTGTATGTGTGGGGAGGGAAATACACCCCCCAACTGACATAACTATGCTGGTAAAATCCCAAGTCTAGATTCAGTGACGCTGGCAACAAAAAAGTGTTTGTCAGTATAGCTAATTTTGTTCAGTTAGTAGAAGGTATATCACCAAAGAACTCTTGCCAGTAAAGGCTGCATCTTCACTAGGGGAGTTTGTTAGTATAGCTATACTGAAAAAAACTCTTTCTAATGTAGACAAAGCCTTAATTCTTCACATTTCAGCTTTAACAAGAACTGTGAGTGCCTTCTTCCTCTCACTCAGTGCTGTCTGAAACATTGAGTATGGTGGTGCTGAATGATGGTCCTCTTCATGGGCTGATTCAACATTAACAAAACTATCCAAGACAAGATACTAAGATAGAAGACTTGCCATGTAGAACCAAACATCATGATGGTGAGTCACCCTCTCTGTAATACTGTACATGCAAGAGACTTGGCAAAAGCTTGGTTTGAGTTAATTGTTTAATAACGTGGTAGCTCCACAAGGCCGGAGAACTAGCTTTGGAAGTCAAATGTGTAACATTGGCTGCATAATTTCCAGCTGATAAATGTCTTGCTTTTCTTAGACCAAAGGATGCATAAAGGTCAAGTAAAACTTCATTATATATGATCATGGCTTATTTATATCTCCTACTAAATGAATTAAACTACATTTGAGTAATGTAAGATTTACTATACATTTTATTGTAAATAAGAGCAGCTAAAATGGGATCAAAGTCTTTTTACTAATTAAGACAAAAGAATACTGTGAAACTATAGGGTACATTTGTGGTGGTGATTATAGGGTAAACTGCATACCTAAAGTAAAATGTGGATATAGTGTGTGTGTGTGTGTGTGTGTGTGTGTGTGTGTGTGTGTGTGTGTGTGTGTGTGTGTGTGTGTGTGTGTATATGATTTTGGTCGTCAAATCAGAAATGCCTTATGGTCATTGTGTCTCATTCAGAAACAGATTGTATAGCTCCACACAGTGAGGCAAGCTGATGCAGGCTTTTAAAATTATGATGTCAATTGTTTACAAACTCAGTGTTGCAACATAGAAACTTCCTGTTTTGAAATAATTGTGTTTGTACATATTGCCTATTTCTCTTCCCCCAGTTTTTGTTGCTGAAATCCTGTATGCATGAAAACAAGATCTTTGTGGGAGCAGGCCCTGACAGCTTATGACTCATAAAACTTCCATGTCCTGAACTGTGAGAAGCTAACTATATTAATAGGAAATAAAAAATAGTTTTGCCTAGTTCAGCCATTAGTGGCTATAGAGTGAGGGTGAAACAGAAATAGGGGAAAAAACCAGAATATTAGCAGGCCAGATTCTACTCGCACTTACAGCCTCATCCAAAGTCTATTGAAATTATTGAGAGTCTTTTCATAGATGTCAATGTAGTTTGGGGATGCAGTCCCTTAAGGATTAACTGTATTGCAATGGTTTTACACTAGTGTAAAACTGGTGTAAGAGGGAGAAGAATCAACCCCTTTGTTTGGCTGAACAGAAGCAACCTGTGATTCTTTAAACCTTCTGTGAAACATCTAATGATATGGAAACAGCTCTGACCTCTGGAAGCTAAAATGGAAAGCCTGGAGTCACAAATGCTGAAAGTCAAGTGGAAAGGGGAAGATAAGGAATGAAGAGAAATCGCAGACCATTGAGATAGGCATAGGAAAGATTCTGGGTGTTTTATCTACAGCAAACAAAAATATTCTGATATTGAAAGGCAGATGAACCAACGTAGATAGATAAAAATAAAGAAACAGAGTTAAAGCCAGGAAATCTGATTATTGGACTTCTCGGGTATTTCATGGAGTTTACTCCTGACTGCTGGGATGCCTCTTTGTGGCTCATCCAAGGATTAGCTCTCAGAGAGTCTGATGCCCCCTGCTTTGGTTGCTTGCCATGTGATCTCTCTTTGGGCTCAGTTTTGTCCCTCTCAATGATTCAGTCCTCTGGCCAGGTCACTAGCCCTTCCCTTCTGCGGAAACAAAATCCCATTGGATCAAATGTCTTAGCAGTCTTCTGAGCCACTGCTCAGTCTCTGCCACTTTCTCAGTGGCTCGTTGATTAAATAGCACTGAGTTTCTTAGCTAAGGCCCAGAAATTGATACTTATTAGATATGCAATTAGAAATGCATGTAAAACACTGGACTGGGAACTCATTTTCCTTTCCCTGGATTTAGGGACAAGAACAGAATCCAAGTACGACTGGATCAAAAGGAAACATTACATCTGAAAGAAAATAAATCTCCTGTTTTCCTGAGGTGGGCCTTGGAGCACAAGCCAAGGGGAGAAATTTGAATGAGTTTCTAGACATACATACATAAGAGACAAAAGGAGAACTGATTTTAAATTTTTCAGATCGAATATTGTTTTTATCTTAAAGGACTTTTTTCCCCAAAAAAACTCAACTATTCATTAAAAAATTGTCAAACATGATTGCATTATTTTTTTGCTGAAAAAAATCTTGCTTTTATAAAAAAAAAATTAAACAAAAACTTATTGAATTGTGATTGAAATGGGTCAGCAATCATTTTGATAACGTGTTTAGTTTTATATATATATATATATATAGAAAATATCCTGACTTTTTTATGTAAAAGCAAATGGCTCAGCTTTGAATCCTTCACAGGAAAACATAATGGAAATTTCAAAATATTTTGCAAAAGTACTTTGTGGGGTAGGGTTAGGGTTAGGGTTAGGGTTAGGACTATCTGCCCCTCTTTGCCCACTTGTTCACAGAAGGGAGCACTGGGCTTGCAGATCTGCTCTGCCCCAGATATCTGGAGCTTCAGTCTGGGTGGCCTTGGGTGGCTGCACAATGGGTGGCCAAGACCCCAGTTCCCTTTACTTTCCTGTACAGCTTCATAAGACACTGCCACAAACTCCCTCTTTTGAAAAATCAAGTTGTACTGAACTTCTGATGGTTTGGGTGCTTCATCTATGCACAGCATGGGAAGAAAAAAACAATTTTATTTTCAAAGCTAAACATTATAAATAAGAGTCCTGGATGCCAGAGATACAAAGCACTTTGAACAATATTAATAAAAATACAGTGTTGCCCTCTCTCATGATTTTATCACAAGTCTTTCAGTATTTGGAATTATCTTAAAACCCCGAACCCTGGAGTTTAGTGATTATGTAAGAATCTTAGCTTTCACATCAAACCTAGGACTGCTTCAGTTCTAGGTGCCAGTGCTGATGTTAATGCCAGTCCCAGGTCATTTTTCAGAGACTTCTTCTCTACAACAGTATTTGTAGTTGATTGTCTGCTCAACAGAGTGTCTGATGATGCTGGAATAACAAGAGGAGCTTGATCCAAGGGCAAAGCAACATTAGTACCCTGTCTTGCCACCTATGGATTTTTTCTTTATTGAGGGATGAAGCAGTATCATCAAGACTGGTACTGGCACTGGATGATTTAAAGTGTTCTAGGAGTGCCTCATGTGGATTACTGAGACTCTGAAGATCAACACTTTGGTAAACCCCGAGAAGTCCCAGTAGCTGTTCAATATCCTGTCCACATCTGTTTCTGCCAGGATCACCCTTTTCATTAATGAGGGACCGCTAGTCTCTGCAAAAGCTGTGTGGTAAATGCCAGCCACTATAAAACCAACAGTGAAAGGTGTTGAGAAGAAATGCCAGGTATTCAGTTTGGGGTTTGAGTACTTTTACAGGCACCCCAACCCTGACTCCTGACTTGTCCTGGCCATACAAGAAAAGTCAAGGTCAAACAAGCATGCCAAAGGAAAAAGACCACACACACTCTGACCTGTTTAAAAGGAAGTTGTGTTGCTCTGCATTGCTACAACTATAAGTGGCCAACTGCCAGGCTCTCTTGGCCAAGTATGACTTTCTGACAGCAGACAGGCGAGACCCTTCCTCACAAAGCTTCCTCATGACAGCAGAGTACAGTAACTCTGGTTCTTTATGATGTTGGTGTGGATCCTGTGACCGACCCTCCATCCCTGCTTTTAGGAATGTTCTGCAACACAGGCTTTGAAATGAGAACTGAGAGAGGACGGTGGCCACACCACCTTTTATACCCCCATATGGGAACATGAGGAGGCACAGGGTACATGTTCAGTCCTCAAGGACACTGCTAGTCAAAAATCATCCAGTCTTGCATTCACTCTTACAGTGGGATCTGCACAGACTACAACATCTTAAAGAACCACAGTTACTATAGTTAAAGTAAGTAATCTTTAGTACTAATTAGTTCAATTTCTAAAGGGAAATTGTGCTTTATTAATTCATTTATTGTCACTCGGATATCACAGTAAAAGGTCCCTCTGAAAAACCTGAGGTCTGAAGCTTGTTATAAGACTCCATTCAGTGTGCTGCATGCCAAAAGACTCTGATACAAGCTCATTTGGCCTTATATCATATCCTTTTCTCAAGCCTTTCGTCTGTGCTCTTAATGTTTGTCATCATATCATAAACTCTAATCCCATCTTCAGACAAATGACATGGACACTATATTCCAGAAAGTACAGTACCTAATTAATCCCTAATTTGATCACAAGAATTCAATCTCTTGAGCCTCCTAGTTAAAACCAAACAGTTGCAGTATATGTGTTGAAACAGAAATTACAAATCCAATTTAAGCATTATCACTAGTGTTAACCTTGCTCTGTTTGCCAACAATTCAACCTCTATAAAAGCAGTGAATCAAAGTTATTCTCTATTGACAAGGGAAGTATCAAAAAGAGGCCAGGTCATTCATTCTTTATGAAACTGCCGTATTATTATGTGTTCCTAATGAATATGACTTAACCATGACTTTCACCTAACAGCAAACAACAGCAATCTATTGGGACTCATTCTCCCTTACTCGCTTATGTCCCCACCAGATGCTTCAATAGAACTGCAAAAGTTAATGTCCCCTATATCCACTTGATTAACTTTACTTTAAAAAATAGTAAAGGGTACCAAAGAGCATGATGTGTGCACAGCAGATGTCAGACATGACTCGTGTTAGGGGGATGACTGATATTGTTAATTTATAGCTCTTGTTTTGTTTTTGCAAGAATACATGGAAATTATACCTGAAAAATAGGCTTTCATAAAAGGGAAGATTTTTTCTGCTATAACCTCAAAATAATTAAGTACTTTTGTTATTTTATATATTATTATTTTTAGAGAGGAAAGATGGCACAATAGCTAGGATGATAGCTTATGATTATGGAGTCCTGAACTCAAATCCCTGCTGTGTCACAGACTTGCTGTGTGACTTTCTGAAAGTCACTTAGGCTCTCTGTGCCTCAGCCCCCCATTTGTAAAACGGAGATAATAGCATTTCCCTATCTCACAGGGGAACTGTGAAAGAAAAGTACATGACCATTTACAAGGTGGTCTGGTATCATGGTAATGGGAGTCATTTACATACCTTAGGTAGTTTTGTTTTCAATATTGTTTTAAATATTTTTGCCAATTTCTTCTAATGATTGAGGATATTAACCCTAAAAGCACTGAGAACACAAATCATGATCCTCAGTGTTTTCTGCTGAAACATCAGCGCCTCAGCTATACTCTCCCCTCCTTCCAGTGTAAATACTTCCTGCCTCCCCTTTCCCCCCATTAGCTAACATATACTGGAAGATGGCAGTCATGGCACATTTCTATTGCAATGCTCCTTTTTCCAATTTCCTGAGTGGATCCACTCTGGACATTATTCTGTCTTTTGCAGCTTCTGATTGTTCTTTTCCCCTGCCCAAGGAAAAAAATATTTTTCAGTCTGGATTGCTTTTATTTAAAATTCAGAAAATAAAGACTGAATATGGGAAAGAGAGGGCAAGAAAGAGAACATGGATGCTAGTATTCTTCATCTGAACTGAAACACCAAATTGCAGCTACCTTATTGCTGCTCCTGCAGCACCCTGGGTTATTCTACATTTAAGGGTTCTGTTTGCAAAAAACAGAGTGAGTAGAATCTGTCCCAATTAAACTCCTCTTTCTGTTATGCTGCTATGTCCACCACATAGCTGATAGGTAATGAAACCTGCATATTCTCTATCCCTGCTCCTCTTTGATGGTTCCTGACCTCCTTGAGTGGTCTGGGACAAATAGCAAGGAAAAGTAGGCCACACCACAAGGGGAATAGGTGGGTTCAGAGCAGAGGAAGAAGGGACAGTTGGACTCTTTCAAGGCAAAATACTTAACTTTTGATACCCTTTCTCCTCTGCAATACAGCCTCCCCCAATGGTTTCTAGAAAGCTTTAGAAATTAGCTAGTTCCCCAAGTGCCATCCACTTGGAGATTAGCTAGCCTTGTAAGGATCAGTATTTAAGTACAGGCTTGTTCCCTCCTCAACCCATCTGTCATTTCGCTGAGATAATACATTAATTTCCATAGCAACAGACTGTAAAGTGGCCAATAGGATTATTATGACTTCACGGCAGGATCAAGCAGAAGAAGCTGGGAATAAGCTCTTATCCACGCTCAAAACTCTGAAATAATAGCAAAGCTGTTACAAAAGGAGTAACTGGCTCAATAAATCTCTTCATTCTATATAATTGTTCATTGCCTAAGCATCATCATGCATAATTGCTAGATAAAACCTTGACAAACTAAAGAATTGATCTGAAATCAACAATATGAAATTAATTAAAGACCGGGGCAAAGTACTACATTTAGGAAGGAAAATTAAAATGCCCAACTACAACATGTGAAATCAGTGGCTAATAGTGCTAGTAATGCTGAAAAAGGTCTGAGAGTTATTGTAGATAGCAAATTGAATATGAGTCAACGATGTAATGTAGTTGTGAAAAAGGTAATATCATTCTGGGGTGTATTAACAGGAGCCTTGTATGTAAGACATGGGAGGTAATTGTCCCATTCTATGTGGCACTGGTGAGGCCTCACCTAGTGTGGTGTGTCCTTTCTGGGCACCACACTTCAAAAAAGATATGGACAAATTGGAGAGAGTCTGGAGAGCAACAAAAAATGGTAAAACAGTTAGAAAGCATGACCTGTGGGGAAAGGTTTAGTAAACTGGATATATTTAGTCTTGAGAAAAAAAGAATAAAGAGGGACTTGAGAGTCTTCAAGCAAGTTAAAGGCTGTTACAAAGAGCTCGGTGATCAGTTGTTCTCCTGTCCACTGAAGGTAGGACAAGAAGCAATGGACTTAATCTGCAGCAAGAAAGATTCACTTAGATATTAGGAAATCTTTCTAACTATACGAGTAGTTGAGATCTGGAATAGGCTTCCAAAAGGAGGCTGTGGAATCTACATCAATGGAGACTTTTAAGAACTGGTTAGAAAAACGGCTGTCAGGAATGGTCTAGGTTTACCTGGCCCTGCCTTGGTGCTGTGAACTGGATGAGTTCTTGAGGTTCTTTCCAACCCTACATTTCTATAATTCCATGTACGATTGGCTGGGCTTTCCCCAGCTCTTTAGCTACAGTGCTGGAATCTCAGAGTCAAAGTCCTGTGTTAGTAGTTTGGGATTAAAAACAATCTGCCCTCCCACTGCTAAGGATCTTCCTGAATTACTCTGAACTTTCCATTTAAAAAAAGAAATAATACCAGTTTTATAAATAATAGAATAGTACAAATATTTGTAACACCTTTACAACACCAGTATTCTGTAACAACATTTGTATTAGCATTACATTAAAAATAGACGACAATTTACAGGGGGAAATGTGTTTATCTTTATATTTTAAAATATATTAGCTCTTACCAGAATTAAAACAAAGATTAAATATGTATATAAATAAAAACATCTTATATTATAAATGACAAAGAATAAATATATAAAGGAATATAATCCTTTATACCTCACTGACATGAATTTGAAAGAAACTTCTTCCACTGGCAATTTATTCTATCATCATCTATTAGGAGGTTTTTCACACCTTCTTCTAAAACATCTGTTACTGATGGAACTTGATATAGCAGTTCTATCTCAAATTTTTTGAACTTTGGAAAAATTCAGGCCTATGTCAGCTCCTTAGCTTAGGTTCAGCACTGTACAATAGTGTTGAAAATTTAAAATACTATAGAAATAGTCCCATAAAAGTAAAACAGGTGTGAGAACCAGCCTTTCTATTTCCCTCTGCATAATATTATTATTCATCCCAAGTTACTGGAGAAATGTTACAATCTCAGCTCAGAAAAATCACCTGTTTTATCTGAAGGAATGAATTTGGATTTTGATTCCAAAAATCTGTTCCCCCACTGCTGTCAATAGAAGTTTCTCACATATTAGAAAGTGCTACCCTATGAATCTCTGAGAAGAGCTGAGTTTACACCATGACCTTGTAATATAATTTTAAAAGTGTCAAACAAGTTGTGCACTACATGCTTATTGCTGTTTCTTATTTTTTCCTTATGGCCTTTGAGACCAGTTTTGGTAACTGCTTATACAAATAACTTTACAGAAAAAAATTATCCTGGACTAAGATATGCATGTGGTATTTCCGGCAGAGTGATTTATTTTTATGTAAGTTGAGCAGGGCTTTTAGGAGATAGTGTGTCAAATATTTTGGTGTGTCTGGAACTTTTTTCTAGTATGACTTGAGCTTATATCTCCAAACGTTTGGCTAGACACTCCAAATTTCTTTTAATCTGGTATTCGTGGCAAAATCTAATGCTTTTGACAGATTTTGTGGGGGGAGGGAATGTTTGTAAGTGAAGCAGTAGTTGTCACGGTTCAGGGCAACTGCATCTGCATTTCCTTCAGTGGTCCAGCATGGCACCCACTCTCAGGTGTCCAGCTTCCGAGCTGCTGCCTTTCTTGGTGGACCCACGTCACATACCTTTCTGACCAGGGTATTACCAGGCAGCACTGTTGCTTCCTTCACTGTGATATTGCTAGCAGAGACAGGCTGCGCAAACATACCTGCTTGCTTTCTCTTCAGAGATGATTAGCAGTGTGATTGACCACAGTTACTGATACCACATAGCATTTTTTATGCAAGTCTATTTTATTCTTAAGGTAAAAGCAACACAGAGAAAACCCATTGAAGCAATAGAAGAACCTGCTCCCATGCTAATAAGCTTACAAAAGATCATCCCACTGCCCTCCTTCACCTCCAATGCTAAGATGGGCTCTGGCAGGAGCAGTCCTTCAACAATCTTCTCCCCACAAGGTGTTTGCTTGTAGTTTAAAGTTCATCACAGCTTCAGCTGTGAACAAGCACACAGTTTTATGGGGGCCTCAGAAGGCCAAGTATTTCCAACCTTTCCCTAAAGAGTGGACAAGAAAAGGTCTTGTCCATTTGCTGGATCAGAAAAGAGGCCCTGAGATACTTTAAAACCAGGCTATTTATCCAAAAATCCTTTCTTTGTCTGTTGGTCCCTGGAAAATTTAGTTTGAACTCGTATATGCAATGGGGGTGATGTTTCTCTGGAGTTTTTTGGAGAAGGCAAAATTATACAACACCGTCCACATAATGGTCATCCTGGTACCTTATAAAGCTGATGTGTTTAGGCTGGGAACAGATAGGTTTCATTATGGCATTTGGCACAGCATTTTGTTACAAAGGCAAAACATATTTTAGATGACTGTACAAAAAAATTAAAGAGAAAAATCTTGCTGGGAAAAATGTATTTTTATCTTCATATGATGTGAGTTGGCTATGGTAACATTCCCAAAGTCAGTATGTCAAGTCCGTTAATATTTGTCCTTCAGGCATCTTCACAGAAAAAGATTAGTATCATATGTACTTACATGTAATTTATATGTTACCATTAGGAATGTTTCCCTAACAATGGTACGAGTACATTTGCAAGTAATTCACACCCTCACAGAGTTCTACAAGGGGGCTAGTAATTGTGTTATCTGCTGGCAGGCTGAAAATGGTACAGAAGAAGTCTGCAGTAAGTAGTATGCAAGACTTAGTGCTGCATCTTTCCAGGGAGGATAAGCCACAAGGTCTATTTTTAATTCTGCAATTCTTTCCACATTTGTTTTGTTTGAAATAAAAACATTTAATCATTGAAATGTTCAAACTGTTCTGAAAATCTTGGGAGTGCAGGCTACTGTTACCTAACAGCTTCTGAGAGTAAGTTCACCCATTGGTAGGTGTCACATTCTGTACATCATAGATTTTTTCCTCTGCCCTCATTCCCCTTTCTACAGAATAGCCAAAGATACAGAGTAAGTTCTGATTCCATTTCCATTGAAATCCAAAGAGACTTGGAAGTGACCTGGCTGGAGGGTCAAGTAACCGGAAGAGGCAAGGCCACCACAGATGCAGAGTAGCCAGTGGCCACAGACCCAAGGTAAAAGCAAGCTGCCATGCCATGCCCAGCCACATGGAAGCACCAAGCAGTGAACTGGCTCCTCACAACTGGTGGAGAATGTGGGCATGCTTCCCACCTCTGGAGACGGGGGAGGACTGACTGACCTAGATGGTCAAACACCCTCAAACTAGTGACATGGGTTGGTAGGTCAGACAACCCGGACCTAGAGCATCTGCTTAAATGAGTGACTGAGAACCACCAGCAGCAGCAGGAGCAGCAGCAAAGACTGGTCCAGCAAGTAATGATCTTGATGCAGCTTTCAGGTCTTCCCAGGAGCTTCACCTTCAGGGGTTTTAGGACTGGGCCTACTGGTCCTGCCCGCAAGAGTGAAATTCAAAAGGACAGGTCCTGAGGACAATCCAGAGGCCTTCCAAATAACATCGGAAACCAGTATAACTGAGATCAGAATTTCACTTATTCTGCCTGTGATGGTGACTACTATTTTATTCCTCACAGTATGTGATTGTCTTGCCTTACGTGGTCAAAACTGATTATAATTCCTGTTATTTCAATTATCACTACCCACTGATAGTTTCTTGGAAGCTGGGATTGTATTGTATTCTGTGAACTCTGGTTGTCAATCTAACTTTGCAGTAGTCATCTTTACTCCTAATTAATGCCTCTATGAGTTCTCCTCTAGTTTTATCTTCTCTTGCACTATGTATTGAGGATGAGAAGTCTGAATTGTGTTACAATTATAAACCCAGCGAACCCCTGATGCTTTTAAAGATAGATTTCAGTCTATCTTCAGGTGTGATTGCTGTATTGAGACTGACTGTATGAGAACATTATCTGTACTGCACTTCTGCTCTATGCTGAGTGGCGTTCTTTTTTTACTTTACATTCTGCACTCAGCTGCCTATTACTCATACAGCCAGTTTTGTATATTAGGCCCTTATGCTGTGAAATAAACTTTTACTCATTCTGTCCCACTGCAGATATCAGTCATTCCGCTAACATCTTTTCCAAGAACCCAGTTCATAGATTTAGCTCATTTTTTCTCATCTCTCTCATCTCATCTCTTTAGATGAAAACTAGTGGGTGTGTTAAAGAGAAGAATGGTATTTCATATCCAGCTGCCAGTGCTGATGCATGCATGCCCACAACTAGTCAGGCTGGAACTTGAAAGTGCACCATTGAGGGATCAAGCTAAATTTGTACAAAGCCACTTGCACTCAGGTCACTGTGAGGTACAAAGGTAGTGACAGCAGATTTTTGGCAAAAAAGCCTAGTTTTGATACTCCCTTCTGGTTTGCGATCCAAACATTCAAGCTCTTGAGTTTTACTGATAAATGTTCATGAAAAGATAATTTCAAGGTGACGGGCTTGAGTATTGATACTGGAAATAGTGTATTTCATGTTAGATGGTTTACTATTTAGCATAGGAAAACAAAGTTCACAACCCCCTGCCAGAGATGTAACACAAAGGGAAACAAGCAAGGTTAGAAGTTGGTCAAAGCACTTGGACATATGTTTTGTGACTAGAGTGAGACAAAATTAAATATATACTCTGCTCTCAATCAATAAATGCTAATTGCCTAATTTTTCTATGAGTGATGCATCAGGGAAACTGTTTTGGTCCAGGTAAGAAAAGGTCTCCTGTTTTCCAAAATTTCCTAATCTGATTTATCTGCTAGCTCTCCTTAAATTGTCACTCTTCCCTGGGATATTGAAAACCCAGCATTGCCAACACCAAGCATGAGTTGGACCCCAAAAATCACATTTGGCGTTCGTTTTATTTACTTTCTGATGTTGAATCATTTGTTGTCCATGTTGTGATGCTTGAAGGCTACATGCCAGCTCTTGCCCAGACTGCTGGCATTAGCTAAGAACTGACAAACGTATAGATGGAGACCAGACCAGTTCACATGTAGATTAGTTTTGCTCAGGATAGGTATTAGTTTATTAGAATGTATTTAGTGTTTAGACTCTATGAAATGCTTGTAAAAGTTGTTATATGCGTTAACGTCACTTGTAACGTCTGCATTCCATGCTATAAGAAAATATGTAAGTTTTGCTTTATAACTTTGGCAGTTTGCTTTGAACCCGGGAACACAGGCTTTGGGAATCCATCCTCCCCCCACGTACATCCAGAAGGACTATCAAAATCAGAAGGGCTATCAAGGAATATTGTAATATAAAGGATTGATCAATGGCCCTATCACAACTGGGAGATTAGTATATGAAAGGAAGCTCATTGAAAAGTTTTAACAGGAAAATTTTTTGCTGTTTGAATTCTGACCAAACTAAGACCAGAGATCCACAGAGGCTGTCCCCTGGGTCTGCTCTGAAAAACTGTTTGAATTCACAGATCACTACAACTCTGTCACTCATAGGATTTAGATGGTAACTCAATTCTGTGTATGTTTGCTTGCTTGTTTTAACCAGTAAATAACTCTTGTTTCTTTTTCCTAATTAATAAACCTTTAGATAGTTTACTACAGGAATAGATACAGGCATTGTCTTTGGTACAATAACTAGGGTACCAACAGATCTGGTGTAAGTGACTGGTCTCTTGGGACTGTGTTGTGATTTTTGGTGTAAGTGAGCATTTATCACTAAGTCCAGTTTGTCTGAATGTCAAGATAGGAGTCTATAGGAACTGTCTGTGACATTATGGTAAGACTGTTATAGTGATCCAGGGGTTAACACATGTTAATGGTTTGCTGAATCTAATTATAGAACACACCACCAGTTTGGGTTGTCTCTCATGATTTTCACAGTCTACCCTGAGGTAGGCATTCACAGTTGTGAGCCGTTCCAAAGAGTGTTACACGTTTTCAGTCTTTTCTATGCAACAAGGAGGGTTACAAAATTACCTTTATTAAAAAGAGAAAGCTGAAATTCATAGTTAATAATCTGATTCCAGCAGCTGGCTGGGTCATTAAGAAAAACAGCAAATAGTGCAAGACACACGATAAAACTGATAAGTTGACACTGAAAACCTCAATGAGATCTTTCAAGTTTTGTTCCTGACTACAGGAGTCACATGTTTCCATTCCCTGAGTGGAGAAAATATCATGTGACTTGTGAGCAATTACAGTGTACTAACACGTCTTGAGAGTTCAATACTTGCAGCAGATTGCGACTAATAGGTAAAGGCAGAAATTTGGACAAACTTTTGACTGGTGCATTCATATAATACATATGTGTGAGGAAGTTACAATCATCTCATGGACATTACACAAGGAGAAAAAGAGGCTAAATATGACTAGTAAATTATTCACTGTGAATTATTTGTTCTGCCCTAGAGTTTTTCCACTCCATAATTATCTTAAAATGCAAGGTGATTTTATTGATTGATAATGATTCTCCTCACTCCAATGTAACAATTTAGATGTGTGCAAAGCTTCCCAGAGTCAGCCACTGGATAGGGGAATAATTCAATATATTAAGGTACTGTGCCACCATCCTTAACTACAATGTATTATCTGCTGCTTCAGTGATAGGAAACCACCAGACATGAACATCAAGGACAATCAGTATTTTGGAAGAGATGGCTGGAGGCAGCTTACCAGTTCTACCATTGTTAACTGTTGGTGTCATTTTGACCTGCTGCCCTCACCCTCTGTAAATGAAATAAAAATGAAGAGTTTAAAAGCACTTAAACAACCAGAAGCACTGAAGTGACTAGATCGTTCTCTAGCATCCTACTCAGAGACTTCCTGACAATGGAAGTGTTAGTCACAGATATTATTCATACATACAATGCAGACCAGTGCTTTTCTTATTGATGAAGAAGTCTTAAAGCTACTATAAGCAGCTCATAAAACAAATGACAATCAACAAGTTGGAACTATGGAAACAAAACATTCTGAGCCTTATTGTTACTAAGAGAAGGCATATCAACCACAGCGGCCTTCAATTAATTTCACTGAGCAAAGCACAATGCACTCTGACTCAATTTATGTCTACTAAACCTAAATTTTAATCAGGAAAACATTTTCAGAAAATAGTCCAACAAACCATGGTTAATGACTCTTTAATTACAAAACAGTTATAAATCTCCACACATCTATATTCACAGTAAACATTATGTATTAAGCTTCTCTATTTTTTAAGACAGTAAATGATAAAGAGGCCTATTACCCCATAGCAAGTACAATTAATGAAACATGAGCAGATCTTCTTAAGCAGGAAGGCTTATGGAAGAAGTATCTCATTATCTTCATAATTTCATAGAACCATAGAAATGTAGAAGGAATCCTGATAGGTCATCTAGTCCAGTCCTCTACACTGAGGCAGAACTAAGTATTATCTAAACCATCAGTGACTGGTGTTTGTCTAAGGTGTTCTTAAACATTTCCAATGAAGGAGATTCCACAACCTCTCTAGATAATTTGTTCTAGTGCTTAACTACTCATACAATTAGGAAGTATTTCCTAATGTCTAACCTGAATCTCCCTTACTGCAATTTAAGCCCAATATCTGGTGTCCTGTCCTCAGTGGACAAGAAGAACAATTTATTCTCCTCCTCTTTATAGCAACCTTTTATGTACTTGAGAGTCTTACCATGTTCCCTCCTCAGTCTTCTCTTCTCCAGACTAAAAAAATACCACTTTTTTTCCCAATCATACCTCATAGATAATATTTTCTAGACCTTTAATGATTTGTGTTGCTCGCCTCTGGACTTTCTGCAGTTTGTTCACATCTTTCCTGAAGTGTGGTGCTCAGAAATGGACACAATACTCCGTTCAGGCTTTATCAATGCTGAATAGAGTGGAAGAATTACTTTTCATGTTTTCCTTATAATACTCCTGCTAATTCATCCCAGAATTATGTTTGCTTTTTCTGCCACAGTGTTACATTGTTGACTAACATTTAGTTTCTGGTTTAGTAGAACCCCCAGATCTTTTTCTGTAGTGCTCCTTCCAAGGCAGTCATTTCTCTTTTTGTATTTCTGCAGTTGATTATTCTTTCCCAAGTGTAGTACTTTGCATTTGTCCTTGTTGAATTTTATCCTATTTATTTCAGACCATTTCTTCAGTTTGTCAAGATCATTTTGAATTCTAATTCTGTCCCCAAAAGCACTTGCAACCATTCTCCGCTTGGTATCGTCCATTTAACTTTATAAATATACTCTCTGTGCCATTATTGAAATCATTTATGAAGATATTTAATGGAACTGGATGTGCATGATCCCACTCAATATGCCCTTCTTCCCTGACTGTGAACAACTGGTAACTTCTCCTTGAATATGTTTTTTCAACCAGTTGTGCACCCACCTTATAGTACATTTATCAAGGCTATATTTCCCAGGTTCTTTATGAGCTAGTCACGTAAGAAAGTATCAAAAGTTTTACGGAAGTTGAAATGTATCACATTTACTGATTCCACCATATCCACAAGGCTTGTTATGTGGTCAAAGAAGGACAAGATTTGTTACTGACAAATCTATGTTGACTGTCATTTATCACCTTCTTATCTTCTGGTGCTTTCAAGTTGATTGTTTATTTGCTCCATTTGCTTCTGTGTGCCGAAATTAAGTCAGTTGGTTTATAATTCCCCGGATATTCCTTATTCCCCGTTTAATTGATAGGTACTATATTTTCCCTTTTCTAGTCCTCTGGGATATCTCCCATCCTCCACAAGTTCCCAGAGATGATTATTAATGGATCAGAGATCACTTCAGCCTATTCTTTAAGTGATCTAGGATGTATTTCATCAGTCCCTGCCAACTTGAAGATATCAAACTTATCTAAGTAATTCTTAACTTGTTTTCCCCTATTTTAGCCTCGGATCCTACCCCATTTACACTGATGTTCACTACATTATTCATCCTGAGTGAAACAAAAAAGGCATTAACGCTTGAGTCATTGCTGCATTTTCTGTTATTTTCTTTCCCTCCTCACTGAGTAATGGGTCTCCCATGTCCTTGGTGTTTCTTTTGCTTCTAGTGTATTTATAAATGTTTTCTTGTTACCCTTTATGTCCCTAGCTACTTTAATCTTTGTGCTTTGCCTTGTTAATTTTGTCCCTAAATACTTTTGTTAATATATATTTGATCTAGTTTCCACTTTTTGTATGACTCTTCCTGAAGTTTCAGGCCATTGAACATTTTCTAAGTAAATCAGGGATTAAGATCTCTTATAATATTTTCTGTATTTCTTATGCTTTGGGATAGTTTTTCTCTTGTTTCTCCTATTCTCTTCTGCAAAGAATACTTGAGAGATGGAATTTATAATGGGATGTGGTCTAGGATTTGGCAGATGGTCACTTTCCAGTATATCATCCATCTGAAATATGGTGAGCCGTGACAAAGAGGCCATTGGTGGGCTACTATTCTGTGTCAGCAGCTTGTCAGGCCTGACAAACTCACTGCACATAACATGTTGTCATAATGTGAATCTAAAAGGCACCATGTAAAATATCATTGGAAAACAAATAATTCACTGACCATTAATCATCTTGCATGAGCTAGGTAGGTCATGTGTACAAAGAATTATGAATATGTGCTAGAATTATGTTCTTAAATTTACTTGGCAAGCAATGTAGAAGCACAATCTGCCTTAGTCAAAGGAATGAGTAACCAAACAGGTCATCAGGCAGAGCCAATGATAAATATTTGAATAAACTGATTTCATACAATATTACTGTATTATAAAAGAGTATCAAATAAGGTATTTTATGAAAGCTATTGACACTGGTGATTAATATCATTGTAAAATGTATGTATTAACACTCTATGAGGAATTATAAATATTCAAGGGTATTATGATTTGAAGTCTGTGATCAAACACAGGGGAAAACAGGTTTCCCCTAGATAGGAGGAAGGCAACTATTTACCTGTCCCCAGTGAAATTGAGCAAGGTCTGACCAAAAACAATGGAAACCTTATTACATGTGAATCAGCAGGAGGATAGGAAGTACACAGGTAGGGAAGAACAGCATGAGGTCATCCTCAGTCTGGGGTTAAAATAATGAGTTTGGGAAGATACAAGGAAAGAGAAGAAGTTATCTTGGTATCTATCACTGAACAGATACGAGGCACCAGAACTCTTGCAAACTGAGAAAGTCTTCAGTTAAAGTGGTTGAAGTCTCTGGGAACTGAATATAGGGGAGAAACCTGCTTAGGCAAAGGTGTTTCACCTAATTACACGAAGGAAAACATCCATTTTTATTTCTGTAGAAAGTTCTGATGTAGAGAAAGTTAGCCATGCCTGGAATGAAGAGATTGGTAAAAAAATTAGTTAACAGATAAAAATTGGATCAGACAATGGTCCGTCTAGCCAAGTACCCTGTCTTCCAACAATTGCCAACGTGAAAGAGAATGAATAGAACAGGTAATCATCAAGTGGTCATTCTGTCAGCCATTCCTAATTCCTGGCAAACAGCAATCTCTGCCTATCCTAGCTAATAGCCATTATTGAACCTATAATCCATGAATTTATCTAGTTATTTTTTAACCCCGTTATAGTCTTTGCCTTCACAACATCCTCTGGCAAGGAGTTCCACAGCTTAACTGTGCATTGTGGGAAAAAACACTTTCTTTGTTTTAAACATGCTGTCTATTAATTTCATCTGATGACCCCTAGTTTTTGTGTTATGAGGAGTAAATAACACTTCCTTTTTTACTTTCTTCACACCAGTCATGATTTTATAGATGTCTATCATATCACCCTTGAGTCATCTCTTTTCCAAGCTGAAAAGTCCCAGTCTTATTAATCTCTATCCATCGGGAAGCTTTTCCATACCTCTAATCAATTTAGTTGTCCTTTTCTATATCTTTTCTAGGTCTAATATATCTTTTTTTGAGATGGGATGACCAGATCTGCATGCAGTAGTCAAGATGTGGGGTTACCATGGATTTACATAGAGGCAATATGATATTTTCTTTCTATCCATTCCTTAATGATTCCCAGCATTCTGTTAGCTTTTTTGACTGCTGCTGTACATTGAGTGGATGTGTTCAGAGAACTATCCACAGTGTCTCCAAGATGTTTCTTGAGTGGTAACAGCTAACTTAGACCACATCATTTTATATGTACAGTTGAGATTGTTTTCCAATGTGCATTACTTTGCACTTATAAACATTGAGTGTTATCTGCCATTTTGTTGCCCAGTCAACCAGTTTTGTAACACTTCACAGTCTACTTTGGTCTTAACAATCTTGAGTAGTTTTGTATCATCTACACATTTTGCCATCTCACTGTTTACCCCTTTTTCCAGATCATTTATGACTATATTTAACAGTACTGGTTCCAGTACAGACCCTGGGGAACACCACTATTCACCTCTCTCCATTCTGAAAACTGACCATTTATTCCTACCCTTCGTTGCCTATCTTTTAACCAGGTATTGATCCAGGAAAAGCCCTTTGCTCTTATTCCATTACTTTGCTTAAGAGACTTTGGTGAGGGACCTTTTCAAAGGCTTTCTGAAACTCTAAGTACACTATATCCACTGGATTGCCCTTGTTCACATGCTTGTTGACTCCCTCAAAAAATTCTAGTAGATTGGTGAGGCATGATTTTCCTTTACAATAACCGAGTTGATTTGTCCCCAAAAAATCAGTGTGTCTGATATTTCTGTCCTTTACTATAGTTTACCTTGAACCAAGGTTGTAGCTTGTTAGGTCTTAGTGATGAGCATGGTGAAAGGTTTCACCAGGACATTGCGATCATGGAAAAACGGTATCAGGGCAACTGGAATCCATCAATGCTGGCCAATTATTGTTGGACACTTAAACGAGAAGCCTCAGACACTAAATACAAACAAAAATCATCAACAAAACATTTTTAGCTCAGTTGAACTATTGCAAAGTGTCAGCACCGTTTTGCGATTAAACACATTATATTCAATAAAAGTCAATTTCTTGTTTCTCCAAATTCCTATGTGATCTAAGTAGTCTGAAATTATATTTGTGTTCAGCTTCAAGCGGTCTAGCATAATCAAAAAAAAAATTTCTGAAGAAGCAACACTTTCCAAAAAAATTTGTTGTCCAGTGTAATCTTGTTCTACTTTTAATCTAAACCATCCCAGTGCTGTGTTTGAATTGAAATGATTGTTAACTCCAGTTAAAGCAACAAACCACTCCTTTAAAAAGACAAAGCCACAGCAACAAACATGTTTACTTTTCTAAATGTTTCAGAAGAGAGTTGGACATTTCAAGCAGACAGTTTTGTTGAAAGTTGGACTGGTGGTGTGTTGGGGTCACCCTGCAAGAAGTAACCAAGGCTGATAGAGACCAGCATGGGACTTTTGTTGTGTAAGAAGGCTGTGGGTGTCACAGAACTGAACCAAGGCTGCTCAGCACACAATCACCCATGTAACACCATGCTTGTTTGCTGGCTGTTGGTGTCTGAGTTGTGAGTCACAGCAGCAGGATTTAGCCAGGGTTTCAGGAAAGGCAATGATACAACCCCTTACTCATCTGGGCTGAATCCCAAAATGTAACAGTGGTTTTATCAGCAAGCTTCTGTTAACCCTTTCATCATTTACACCCTAATTGAGGAAGTACATAAGCAAATCCTTAACTATAAGAAGGTGAGTGGTCCTGGTTAAATCATTGGGATCTCACATGTAATAAAGTGTTTAATTATGTCCCTTACCTACTAGCGAGGAGGAACCTTGCTAGAAACTAGGGTGGGCTGACTGATAAGTGATTATTCAGCAATCTGTTCAAGCAGGAGTTATGTACTCAGAGCCCCAGTCGGAGTCAGACACCAGTTTGTAATTATAGGGCCTTCGCTGTTCTGACATCTGTGTGTATCTTTGGGAAGCTGATGATTTGAGGGGGGACAATCATCCTGTTTTATTTACACAACGACACACTGTAGTCATAAAATAGAAGAATGAAGAAGAATATATGTTCAGAGAACATTGCAAAGCTTCCTGTCCTTTGAACAGAAATACTCCATGTAGGGTTTATAAGTAACCTACATTACAATCATTGGTTTGTGTCAATATTTTTTTAGATGAATTACATATAAAATAAAGTGCTCAGGGCCTGATTCTCATTTGCGCTAAGGGACATTTACACTTTTGGTGCTGTGAATGTAAATTGCTACCCTACCCATTTAAGGACACTTTAAACTAGCAGAGCAGTATAAAAAACACTATGAAGGTGCATTGGTGTAAATGAGAATCGGGCCTTGAGTATATTAAGAATTTTTGCAAAAATATATTGAAATGTGTAGAAAACACTATTGGTGTGTTTCCTTAAATTGTATCCTGTATGAAAGAGAGTAATGACTGACTTTTACAAAACGTAGGATAAAGAATTATCCTTCAGCGACACTGCTGAGGGAAGGGGATAGATATCTGAATGCTGAACATGGGTCCTATCTGTAAATTATTCTGCATATAGCACTACATTGAAGTTCATGAGAATTTTGCATAAAATGTGATGGTGGGCTGCGGAGTATTTATTAATGAAAGAATATGTTGGAATCCAGCAAGTGTTAAGGAGTTAATACAGCTCTTGTTTATTCTTACTAGAATAAACAGGTAAGTGCGATCTGGAGTTTGGAATGAGGCTAATAGTAGCTTACTCCTATTTTAGCACCACCACTAAAAACCTTTAATAAAATATTAAACACAAAAAAAAAGAAGAAGAAACCAAAGCCACTTAAATCATTTGGAATGTAAAGAATTCATGTTTTCATTTTACCATTTCCCTTTACTCATGGAGATTTTTATAGGAGGAAACATATTTGCAATCTTCTTAGATGGAGGTAAAGGTGATGTGAACTGACTGTCTTTTTGGGAAAGGAGAGAAATTCAGTTTAGATATGAGTCGGGTTAAATAATGGTGTGATTCTAGGAGCCCATCAATGCCAACTGGCAGGCCCACCCGTCTCCCCAAACTGTACTGACATCAGGCCTGACACATTCATTACCCCACCATACTTGTGTGATAGTATACACCTCAAAGATGTCATGTAAGATATCATCTGTAAACTGGTGACACACTGGTCCCAAAAATCATTGCTTGATGTATGGGTTGTGTACAAAGAAGTAGAGGAGTGAGCTGGAAATAAGTTCTTTAACTGTTTTTTTGGGGGCAGCATAAAATCCTCAGCTTGCCATAGACAGAGGAACATATATTTACTTTTCTGACTCACTTGATTACCAGCAAAAGACAATGAAAGTATATTTACATATACAATAAATAAAGCTATATGTGATAAAGTCAGGCCGAATGGCTTTAAAAGGGTGTGCCGGGGCCGGTATGAGGGCCTGAAAGGGTTAAAAAGCACAGCAGGGCAATTAAAGAGACCTGGGCTCAATGAAGGGTGGGGCCAAGAGTGTTAAAACCCTGCCCTCCTGAAAGGAAGGGGAGGGAACAAATACAGGAGAAGTTGTCAGAAGGGGTGAAGCAGCTTGAGGAGAAGTTTCCCTCCCAGGTCAGGAGACAGAGCTCTGCTACAGCCACGGGAGATGAGGTAGCTGGTGGTGCCCTGACCACAAAGAGAAGGTAAAAGCACAAGACCCGCCAGGGAAGTGGGCAGTTTGCCACACATAAAACTAACAAGTAGGTGAGAAGACTGCTTAATCTGCATCCCAGGAAACCTTCCTTGCCCTTGAAACAGAAAGACTTCAAGTAATATAAAAGGGATCTGAGAGAGAGTTTAGTTATCTTTCTGTTAGGGGACAACAGAGTACAGCACCTGTCGAGCCTATGAAAGCTAGATCTTCTTGGCCTTGAAGGCAAGAGCTGCTGGAAGCTTGACGTAAGTGAGAAACCTGCTTAGACAAAGGTTGTGACTTATTGAAATTAAGTTTTAGTCATGAGAAAGCATGTCTTGTTTAGCTCGTAATGCCTGTCTCTTTCATTCTTGTTTTGCATCACTAACGCTCTATTCTTTGTTAATCACTTTTCCTTGTTTTATTACAAAACCATCACAGTGCTAAGTATAAAACTGAAGGACAAGTCCTCAGCTAGCCAAATAGACTGGGGTGTAATCTTTCTCTTTGGAGGCAGCAAAGTCAGTAACTTCTGTGAGCTTCCAGTGAGAGGGACAGGACACTGCAGAGAGATGTCTCTGAGGAACTTGGGAATTAGGGTTCACTGACTGCTACCTTGCAAGGCAAGGTTTTGACTGGCAGAGGCCTCAAGAGTTTGATGGTAATACTGACAAGCTGGTGTGTCAAGGAATGGATACAGAGTTTAGCAGCAGCAAAACTCTCATTGCTGAGGCTGACAACTTGCCTGGGGAACGGAATAGTGAGCTATCACAAATGGACAGTTAGATCTTGGGTTCTTTTTGCTATTGAAATCCAATCTTGTTCCCTGTAAGATAAAACAAAACAAACTCTCATCAAAGGGAAGCAAAAAGATCAGCAAAGAAAAAAACCTGCAGATTCTGTTTCTGATGCTTGATTTCGTACAGAGAGCTGCTGCCCTGCTACAGGCACAGCATAGTTTTATAAGCCATTCCAGTTGCTGGATAATTTACCAACGTCAGACTGCTTAAGGCTTTGCTTTTAACTAACTTTTCTGTTCATAAACTTGCAATAGTGATGCAAAGTTGCCAGGTAAGCCAGATTTTTTTCTAGATAGAAGTCAAAGGGGAAGAAGATAGGAGAAAGGAGAAGTTAGCTGGGGAAGGGAAGGGGTGGTAGCAGGATCTTCAGGTCCAAATTGTAGGATTTACTTGAGCTGGTAGGTGGTGTTGATGCCATATGGTTTAAATTCTCTGTCTTGTTTTTGTTACAGCACCTTTCATAATCAGGAAAATAAATGCCATGTTGTGTGGCTTCAGACCCAGGTATCCCAGCAGATGCTACAGTAGTAGGAGCCATGATAGTGCAGCTGAACTTATTCCAGTCTGCCTGCCCTATTTAGCTCTCCAGTGGCCCCTAGATAAGCAAAGTTCAGAAAGAGGTGGCAAGTTCATCCCATTAAAATAAATTAGTCAAAATACACACATTTCCTTTCATTTCTAGACTCTGACATGACAATGAGCTGACAGATCTGTGACCTTACCAAGAACCTTCAAGACTCCTAAGCAGTTTTTTTTAACTCAGAAACATCCAGTTTGCATCAGTTTTTTGCTGTACATGGCATCTCATTTGAAGTCTTCAGTAGCTGTCTCGTGGGTTATGGGCAGACACTGGGAGAGTCCCCCCTCTTTATTTCTCCTCTCCCAAGTTTAAGTCCTGGAAAAGGGAAATTGGGTCCATGATAAATAATATAAGAAATACCTTTCCTCAAACATAAACGTGGACTAACATTACAATGAAGGGTTCAATATTTAACTATCAGTTGATGGAAGGAACAGGTTCTCTGCATCAAAAATCTCTTTGAAAACAACAAATTATTCTCTGTCCAGTGGTTACAAAAAGCCACATGCTTATGTGAAACATTTCTTGTAATATTTGCAGCTAAGAGCCAAAATGCTGTAAGTGGTAGAACCTTCCCCTAAAAGTCTGGGGGACAATTTGCAACTATGCTAATGGAAATTAGATTCTGGTGACAAGAAACTTCTTACCTGTACAGTTTTTTTATTAAAAAATTGTCCAGTCCTGCACAGTGATGCAAAACATGCTGGTAGGCAGTAAAGGGGAGAAGATGTTAAACAGAAATATAATAGAGTAGAGTCTGTGGAAAGAGCTATTCACTGGTAAAAAGAGACATATTTAAAGATATAGCAATTTAAAATGACACAAATGTCTGTCCATATATTTAAAAAGTGTGTGGTATCAAAGCACCATACGCATTTAAGATAGTATTATAAAATGTACTGGCCACATCATCAGCTCAGTAATATTCAAGGGATTAAACTAAATGCTAGAAATATAAGAGTTGAGTCAGAAGACTCTAACATGTTTGAGGATTGTGAGGAATTCTGTAACTTCTGGAAATGAATTTTTCACATTCTCAGAACTTTCTCAAAAAAGTTAATTTAGGGCTGAAACTTTCAATGCTCACGTAGTAAGTTAAGGAACGTTTAATTCTATTACCCTTTCTTTTTTTTCTTGCACCTCAGCTTAACTTTGGCTAAAGAAAAAGGCCAGAGTTCTGTCTTTTCAGGATTTTTCATAAAGCATAATGAGGAGTTAAACCACGGGGCTATTGAATGTAAAATCTTGAATGTAGTTGTTAATAATAGCTCCTATTCAGCCAGAGCACCACTCAATTTCTTAGTTAAACAAACGTTTCACACACACACAATAAATATTGTAAATAGCATTTGCAATACTTATGAATATTTTTCCACCAAAAGCTATTAGGGAGTGAATCTACTGGCTTATTATACAGCTTCCTCATGTTGTTGTTAACATATTTAAATATAAGGTTCCAACATACTATTTACACTTCTATACTTCAGCATGCACATGTACACACACCCTCCTTTCTGATCTGGCAGAGAGGATTTCATAGTCTCTGTAATGTGGCCATGGCTTCTTCAGAGCTTCGGAAGAATGGGAGCCTCTCAGTCCTTTTGTGAACACTTCCGAGCTTTGTCAGTAAATAGAAGTGTGGCGATCCTTAAAACTAGCAGCTTTCCCATGCTTGGATTATTAGTTACCTAGTCTCCTAAATTGCAGGTGAAACTACAATCTATAACCTCTAGCTGAAGTAGTGTAGGTATGATCTGCAGTTTCCACAGCAGACACGGCTTTTAATACTATATCAATCAGCTGCTGAGCACACTGGCCTATCTTTATTTATACCCTTCCCTTCCTGGCCTCCAGCTCTCAGATGTTGAATGTGTGTGACATGCCAGACTGCTTGCCTTAAATGAAAACTTCTGATACGGCTTCAGAAGTGGTCCCTGACTATCTCTAGTAACTGCTACACCTTCAGATGTTGCCCCTCCCTGCACTTTGCATGTATGCAGGGAGACAAAATCAGTGTCTCCCCGCCATAGCTCCTCTCCCTTTTCTTTGGGCCAATAGCAATGCAGGGAACCACATGCTGCAGTATGAAGTGCACAGATTACACTTACACTCACCCCAAGGGTGGCTTTTTAGTAGAAATTTCAGGGAAATAGCTTGAGTTATTTTGATGTCTGGGAGAGTAAATAATATATGTATGCATATTCATATTTTTAAAAAGTGAAATTTCTTTTCTGACTAATAACATTACTGGAATGAAAACATTTCAGCATTTACACTTCAAATAGGTAGTGTACTAATATAGATCCAGATTTGCAAAGGTGTTTGGGCACCTAAAGAGACAGAAAGGTGTACAGGGGTAAGAGATATGGGACTGCTAAGGCAAAATTCTCTATAAATGCACATTACCCTTCCTTCATCTCTGTTTAATACTTGCTGAAGCACAGGTCAGAGTTCAGTCTTTTCAGGGCTTTTGAGAAAGCATTCCACAGGAGTTAAACCTTCGGGGTTTGTATGTAAAATCCAGCTAAACGGATGTGAATCGTCACTAGTGAGAGAGAGCACCATACATTTTCGTAGTAAAGCAAACGTTCAGTGCATACAAAACATGTTGCAAATAGTATAAAATATTGTAAATAGTGTTTAGAACACTATGAATAACTTTTAAACAAAATCTATTAGACAGTAAATCTATGGGTGTTCCTCATCCAGACTTCCCCCTTTTGTTTGTCATAAACGTTCAAATATAAGGCTTCAGTATAATATTTTCTACACTTTAGCACACATATCAAAACACATTCCCTTCTGATCTTCTCTCTGGTAATTTCTCAGCCTTTATAGTATACCCATGTTATGTGTGTGTAGCACCTGGACTGTTCAGAGATTGAGAAATGGCTGCATCGCCATCCTTTCAAACACTTCAGAACCCTGTCAGTAAACAAACAGTCTGGGAATCTCCACAGCCAGCAGCCCTTGCGTTGATAGCTGACTGCTCCTCTCAGCTGCTGGTGAAACAGAAGTCAGTTGCCTGTATCCAAAGTGGTGCAGGAATCAGGACTCTGCCCTAATAGCGCATACATGCACACGAACACACAAGTTTTCACCAACATATATACATTTATTTTTTGGTCCTGCATCAATTAATATTGGAGTCCACAGGGACATCTTTAATTCCTGTATTTATAATCCTTTCCCCCTTGTGCTCAGCTCTGGAGATTGTGATGAGGATGTGAACTGCCAGCTGGGTTGCTGATAGCAAAAACTGCCTACATAGAGCATGTCAGGTAACCACCATACCCTGTTCTGGCTGTTTCTGGATGCTTCTGGCTGCGTTGCCCTGCCCTCTGCATGTGGGCAGAGACACAGAATACCAGCTAAGATGTGGATCTCCTCCCCACTGCTTCTATTCCTCTCCCTGGGAGAATAGTATAAAGCATGTGGGTTACATAGGTGCTTAATGGGAAATTAGACACCTAACTCCTGTACTACTGAAAAATCCCACCAGGTGCCTATCTGCATCTGTAGGTGCCTAACTACCTTGGAAAATCTGCTGCCCCCAATCTTCATATTTAAGGCTACTTCACATGAACAATTAGACCATGGCAAGTTAGGCTGTGAATCTGTTGTAGCCTGTTGCAGTCTGTTTGTGCGCACCCTATAACATGCGTTAATAGTTTAATGTACTCTGATCTCGTCCTCTTTGAAACTGGACTAGCATGTTAGTACACAGCAGCAGGGCGCAAATGAACAGTTAGATTGCAGAAGGCTACTGTAGGGTAGATTCACAAGCCAGTTTGCTTCAGTCTAATTAAATGTAGATGAAGCCATTAACTAAGGCAAAACTCCTGTTGTACTTAAATGAAGCTTAAAGATGGCTGAAAATTTTTGACTGAAATACTTTTGGGCATTTAGTTGAAAACTTCTTCAACTTTGGAAAGGTTGTGGATTGATAATGGGAAAAATAAAATTCTAACTCTGCAATTTTTACCAAAGTTATGGAATTATTGAAAAGTAACAGTGGCAGCAATACAGAGCTTCTGAAATTAATCTGCTGACTGGGTGGCACTATATGTTACTGCAAACATATAGCTGACGGGGGTGATTCTCTTTTCAATGTTCAAGTGAAAATAAATTTTGGAGAGGAGTGATACCAGGTATTGGAACTGATCTTTGCGGACAAACAGTTAAATTTTGGAGCCTCGCTCCAATATAGTGTGAAAAAACAGAAAGGAACAAATGGTTTCTTAACTGAGTTTCAGCAAGGCACTGGGAAATGTCTGCTATGTGAGATGAACCCGGACTACATTTGGGCAATGATAGCCAGAATAGAATGTCCTCTTAATGCTTCCTCGAAGTAAAAGTAAGCTTCAATGACTCTTAAACATGGTGGTTAAGCCCTTGCTCAAGAAACAATCATTCATCATTAACACCTCTCCTACCTATTGCCCTGGGGAATGTTAATGACAGGCCAACTTCAGATATTCTCTACATGTTAGAATCTTAATCAATCGGGCTTCAGAGCTAGGCATAGTGTGGAAAGAAACATTAATCTTTGAAGCCAGTGATCATTTGAGGGCAATGAAAAGCATTTGGATTTCTATGCTGATGTTAGATCTATGAATGACTCGACATTGTTGATCATAAAACACTGTGGACCCTAATGAATGTTGGTGGAGTTGTCTGAAGGTGGCTTCACACATGCCTTTTGAAGGGATTCTAAAAAGATTGTGCTGGGTAAAGCGGACTGCACTGAGTAATTCTTACCAATTGCTTTCTTTTTCCCTGCCGGCAGAATATTTACCAACAGATCATGATTTCCCAAAACCCAAATATATTTGTTATTTGAACATATTAGACAATTTTTTTCCTGAATGTTTCCATTTGTAGATTGGAGTAGTTCTTTGCAAGCATTTGTTATATGCTATTTGTGTAGATTAGTCAGATAAATCACACGGCCGTGTGTCTGTTTTCTGATCTGATTAGAGTTCAAAAACTTCCAAGGGTATTATCAGGATCTGAGTTTTTTTTTAATTTTTTTATGTTACTTAGAAATTTGCTATTCCTGAGCATTGTACTGTACAACTGGGTTGCATGAATCTTTATACACAAAAGGACTGTGGATATGGCTGGACTCAATTCATTTAACACACTGAGCAAATAATAAAGGAAAATGTTTTGTAGTCACCCAACTTTAGTTTTGAGCTACTGCTCTTTCTCCCTCAGGGTGCTTGCTTGTGATGTTGCACAGAGTGAGATCTTATCACTGTCTTAGCCATAAGAAAGACTGAAAGGAGTTATGATTTATGGTTCCATCCATACATTGATGATTAGAGCTGAGTAAAGTTACATTTCTATATCTGTTTAATCCCCAAAAAGGATGAAAAATTAATATTTTGAACATTTCTGCAGAACAGAAATTCTGAAAAAGAAAATTGATTTGGAAATATTGGAAATGTTTCATTTTGATATTTTTAATGGAAACAAATCATGTTGACAATCTCAGAATGAAATGTTTCATTTCAATTTGTTAATGTCCTGAAATGCTTTGTTTCGTGTCATTTCAAAATTAAACGGATTTCCTTATGGTGTTGCATCATGAGAGTCACATCTGGAGGATGGAGTGGATTTCACCCTCAACAAGTTTGCAGACAACACTAAACTGGAGGGAGTTGTAGATACACTGGAAGGCAGGACAGGATATAGAGTGACTTAAACAAATTAGAGGATTGGGCCAAAAGAAATCTGATGAGGTTCAACAAGGACAAGTTCAGACAAAAGAATCCCATGCACTCCTGCAGACTAGGAACCAACTGGCTAGGCAGCAGTTCTACAGAAAAGAACCTGGGGGTTACAGTGGACAAGAAGTTAGATATGAGTAAACAGTGTGCTTTTTTGACAAGAAGGCTAAGAGCATATTGGGCTGCATTAGTCAGATCATTGCCAGTACATTGAGGGAAGAGATTATTCCCTTCTATTCAGCAGTGGTGAAGCCTCATTTGGAGTACTGTGTCCAGTTTTGGACCCCCTACAACGGAAAGGATGTGGACAAATGGAAAAGAATCCAGTGGAGGGCAACAAAAATGATTAGGGGCTGGAGCACATGACTTATGAGGTGAGGCTGAGGGAACTAAGTTGTTTCTTCTGCAGAAGAGACAAATGGGGGGGGGGGATTTGATAACAGCCTTCAAGTACTTGAAAGGGGGTTCCAGGGAGGATGGAGCTAAACTGTTCTCAATGGTGGCAGATGACAGAATTAGAAGCAATGGTCTCAAGCTGCAGTGGGAGAGGTCTAGGTTGGATATTAGGAAAAACTTTTTCACTAGGAGAGTGATGAAGCACTGGAATGGGTTACTTACATAGGTGTTGGAATCTCCATCCTTAGAGGTTTTCAAGGTATGGCTTGACAAAGCCCTGGCTGGGATAGTTGAGTTGGCGTTGGTCCTGTTTTGAGCAGGGGGTTTGGCTAGATGACATCCTGAGGTCCCTTCCAACCCTAATTTTCTGTGATTCTATGATCTGGACATCATGAAATTCACCCTTGTAAAGATTCAGCATAAGCTGCATATACCACTTCCGTACCACTTAAGCCTTCAAAATGTGGCCCTGTGCACGGGTGAATTTCACCCATTGTACATGAACAGTGGATATTAAATGTCACACTTTCACTGCTTCCTTCCACTTTTGGATGCATAAAAATAATTGTAACAACCTGAAAACTTTTGGCTAGTGCCAATCTGAGGTGAACAAGAGATGTGTGAAATATTTTGTATGGATTGAACAAGATGAAGTCAGCTTTATATTTAACTTAATATTTTTTGGTATTAAATCTTGGACTAGAAGGCAATTAACACTGGTAATTGAATCTATTTTGATTTAAGGTTCATGTTGATCAATGGAAGCAGTAAATCTTTGAGTTTTCTAGCCAGCTTTTTAGCATCTGTATTAATCAATAAGATGAACCTTAGATGAACTTTGTTCTCCACTGAAAACTACTTCTGTTGCAGATATTCTTTCCTCTCAGTCACTAAATCTATCCTAATAGGGAATACTTTGAAATCTAAATAATCCACACTCTCATTCTATTTACATCAAAGCAATAGATTTTTATTTTTAAGGGAAGGATCACAAGTCAGGGATTAAAGCAAGGGCCCAGAGGGAGATGAATGGGTCTTTGTGGCCTTGAACAAGATGCATCTCTCCCCCCCATTACCCTCTGTTTTTTAAAATCTGGAAAATACCTCATTCCTTCACAAAAATTTTGCAAGGCTTAGTTAATAGCATAACCTTCTTCTATAACATTCATTACTTGAAAGATTTTATAAAATATATATGTAACAAATGTAAGTAGTGAGCATGTTCTTTCCAATGGACCTTCTTGTGTCAGAAAGACAAAAAGAATAAAGCAAAATATACAGGATGCATATCTGCATTCCCATGTCCTGATTTTAGTAATCATGATTGTTGCATTCCTTTCAATGTTTTTTGTCGCACTGTTTAGCTTGTGTTTTTCACTCTTTTCTTTACCTCTTACAGTCCTAGTGACCCTGTCAGAGGGTGTGTTGCCCTTTAAGGGATCTGGGGCTCAGCTGCACTCTTCCCAGATTACCCCACATCCCCAGGTGAACAGAACAAGAGTACAAGGGTCATGTGACAAAACTAGGCCTGCTTAGATGATAAAAGAGCAGCCTGTGGTTATGCAGGAAAGACCCTTTAGGGAAACCAGTAATAACTGTGTATATTTTACATACAGTTCTTCAAGAACTGTAGAGAAGAGAGAGCACCAAGAAGTAAACAAGAGTACACAATCTGGCAAAGACATAAGCATGTGCATAACTTTAAATACCTACAGGTGTTTGCGGAACGATTCCTGTACAGGATTCAGTCCTGAAGTAAATGGAGCCATCTGGGTAAAAACAGAGAGCCTGATCCAGTTGCACAGCAGTTATCACACAGGAGTCTTTCATTTTACTTCCATGGAAGCTGGAATAGGCCATGAATGAGAAGTGGACCTATAGCTTCATGTAGAGTTGTGCAATCCTTAAGAAAAGAAGTTAAAGTTGTACATATGAAAATAATAATTATTAATGATAATGCAAACCCTTAGGAGTTTCAGAAGTAGCTTATTTGATTAACGTGTTTTCAGACAGCTCAAATGTTACTTGTAAAACCATTTCTTTCTTATTTACTGGAACTAAGTTTTTTAAGAGGTCTGACGATAATTGGAAAAGATGCACTAATGTTTTTAATTACAAAAAGTGTGCCAGTAATTTAACTATAATCAAAGTATTTAGGTTAGGTTTCGATAATATTTCCAAATTTATTTTACATTATTCTACAATGCAGTTGAATCCACAATTTCTTCCAGGGCATGATAAAACTCTCTAATTATCTTTTTTTCTCTCTCTCTAGTTTCATGAAATATCAACCCATTTTATCTTTAAGTGGCTTGATAGAGCTAGACTCATTTTGTCACCTAATTAAATGTAACAGGAGTTGACTTGGCTTCTTGCCCAGTGTGTATAGTCTACATCTGATACATTGAACAGAGGAAAAAAGGGATAGCTCATCTTACTGAATGAAAAATGTGGAGTGAACAGCCTTTTATTTGTGATCTTTTGAATCTACATGAATGTCACCAATTAGTTGAAATTGTAATTAACCTATTCTAAATAAATAAATGAATAATTCCACAATGTGAGGTTGTGGCCATGTCCAGAGCATGACAGAGAGTAGATTTTCACTCAGTTAAAAGCATGTTTTCAAACAACATGCATTACTAAACCAAATATCTTATTTTTACTTTGAGTTTTCAACACAAGTCAAAATGAGGCTGAAGACTATAATTTTCCTGGTAAATGTTGCCTGGAGACAATTCCTTAGCTTCTGATAAACCTCTTTGTAATCCTGTATTGTTCTGCTTTCCTTCATAAGACTTTCATTCTAAGGAATTAAAGAAAAAAAACCTTACGAAGCCTTTTAGCGTTGGTAACTTGAATATCCCTCATCCCCCCCTTGCAAATTTCAATGATTAATTGATCAATTTTTAAATCACATGAACTGTGTTTGTATTTGCTAGATTACCTTGCTACAAACTAAAGCCTGGCAAAACAGTTACTTGCAGTATACAAAGTTACTTGTAAATATATCTTAAGCTATTATGGAGGAGTATCCACAGAACTGAATTTTAAATTTATATTCATAAATGTATTCCACCAAAACCATCCGGGAATAGAAATATGTTGGTTAGGTGTCCAATCTAAAAAGCCTGAATTTCAGAGATCAAAATATCACAGAGTACTTCTCATGAACAATCAGCACATCAAGAATTATCTGCCAAATACTTCTGCACAACAAATTCTCAGTTGTTGCACGCTGTTCACAGTATTATCCAAGTTAGTGCATTTATTTCTTTATTTTGAATAGAAAATCATTGTAATGTCTCTGATAACATGAAGTAACACAGGGTAAGAGTTGACATTCTAATGGTGACTAGTGTAGGTAAAACATTCTCTATTTCTCAGCATCCATGAGGTTGATGAGAAACTAAGGAATTATGTAGGAGACTGTTTTAAAAGAATGACTTAGGCTGCCATGACATTCCCCCCTGCAATTGGGTTGGTGCCATGAGTAGAGATAGGCGAAGAGGGAGGTGAGGTATTTTGTGTGTCATCTGTTCTTATACCATTCTCCCCTCTTTTAGGAATATCTCCAGCTGTGGTAGAGGCAGCAGCAAGTTTGAGGAATTGAAACCTCCAAATGTTTGTTACCACTATGTATAGAAATCTCCAACTGGTTCTTTGCCAATATGTAAAGTTCTCATTCACACCCTTTTTCCTGCAAAAGAATGGCTGCTTAAATTGGTGATACCCCATTTGACTTTGTTGACACCTAGCTTAGCTGTTGGTCCGTCTTTTGTTTCTGAGAAACTGGTTTGGGCCTGCTTTTATAAACTTGTAACATGTTACAGCAATGTGTTACAGTAGAATCCTATAACTTTACATACAATGTTCATACACACATTTCACCAGGACAGTAACGTTCTGTAGATTATGAGCTTCCACATGATGCCTCACAAGGCATACTTTGTACCAAATTTATCATAGTCTTGTAAAAGTGGTGAACATAATAGTATAGACTGGAGACTTGAGTTCTCCAGTTTCGGCCCTTTGGGGCTACATAAATCAATGAGAGGGGACGACCAGATCCGATATTCAGGAATGTACAGGAACACACCATCAAACTGGGGGCCACGTCTACACATTTGTCTTTCCTGCCCAGCCTTAGCCTCTCCACTCACTCTCTGTTTCTCTCAGTCTTGGTTTTCCTTTGGCTGCCTTCCAGGTTATCCCAGACTCTCTCTTTCACTCTGAACATACCCTAAATCATATATTTTCATAGAGGATTGAGCCCTTTTATCATATTTTCACCTGGAATCAGAGGAGGCAGAGGAGACAGCATGTGGGGATGGCGACCCGGGATTCTGGTGAGCCTGGTCCATGGCCCAGAGCCTCAGGATGAGCTTCTGCCCTTGCATCAGACCTCCTCTTCCCATCCTTCCAAACAGAGAGACCGTGAAAGACTGAATTTGTGGTATCAGTTATGGCCAAGAGGGAGGTGAGGGCTGGGCCGCCTATTTCCCACTTGGACTTCTGTCACCTCCTTATGAAGAGCATTAACACAAGTTAGTAACGTAGCCATCAGACATAGCAGACTGTGGAAAAATAATAGAGTGCAAGTAGTGGATATTAATGACCACAGCAACACAGACTCAGAGCATTCTGGTAGGAAGATTTGGAATATGACAGCAGAGTAAGAAGTAGGCCTTATCTTAAGCAGTTCTATGAAGCAGAGACACAATTATGTTATAATCAGGAAAAAAATAAGGAATATCTTAAAGGAAACATTACATACCTTATATGACCTATGGAGGTCCCTTCCTGCCCTAATATTCTATGATACTGTTAACTCACAGACGGGGGCCTGCTATTAGTGTGCTCAGGAATTGACATGACTCTCATTCGATAATGACAGAAAGGCTTTAATTACTATATTTATAAACATATAAAATGAGCCCCCAAACCAAAAGTCCAGTATATTTTAGCTGCAAAAGCAATTATCCTTACCAATGCAGGCAAGAGGAAGCGATGGTTTCTTAGCAGCTTCCCCCCCCAAGAGCCTGGATCCGTGATCTCAGAAGACAGCTGGGCAAGATGGCAGGTCTTGTCAGTTTCTTGTCAAGAGTGATTTATTTTTTACCAGTTCCATTGCTTCTCTTTTATAGTCTTAAATTCAATGTTTTTCAAGGCATTTTGGTAATTTACATGTAAACTCAGGAATTCCAGAAAAAAAATACAAAGAGGGAGAGACCCATGTGTTTTACTTAGTTAAAAGGCGCTAGCCACCTGGATTTGTAGTTTGGATTCAGTGTTCTACCCTCCAACCAAAGGGGTATTAGGATTGTTGTGATTAAATTGAGCAATACCTGGGGTGGCGTCCAGCCATGGGCTTTGACCATAAGGTATTTTGAGAGGTCTGGAGCCATGGAGGTCTGGCACACCCTGAATTTAACACATTTCTGTTTACTGCATAGATGAGTTACTCCCAGAGGATAAGTTCATTAAGGAAGATGGTACAATCGAGAGGCAATTAATAAACAGTTATCTTAATGAAATACCAGACATACTTTGAGAATGGAAAGACAGCATGGGTGTGTTGCAACGAGAAACAATCACCCTTTTTCAAAAGGGACTCCAGCCACCATTTCACATACTCTGCAATATGCATCTTATTAATATTTGGTAGCTTAATTTTATAAGTAGGCCCAGCCTAGGTTAAATTTCATGGTCTACAGATACCTACTGGGAAACTGCCTGACTTTCACCTGTCAGATAAAATTCAAGCTATTTGGGGAATTAAGAAATTCTGACAATAGTTTGTCAGCACTATTTAGCAGTCGAAATCATTTTACCATCATAAGTCAGAACACTTCTATACTATGCTCTTTTATCTCTAAAAAATAACTTAACACCCACCTCTAGTTATCCTTAAGGGCCAGTTTTAAAGGTTAAGACAAGTTCTTCTCTGCAGCTCTATCCACAGGCAATGGACAAAATAAAATGAAACTGATATTAAGTTTATATACATGTTTATATACACCCTTTCAGATGTGTGCAGGATATGTATGTTACTGTATCACTTTTAAATATGTAATTTTGAGGTAAATAGCTAAGCAAGAATAAATTACTTCTTCTATACTCTTAATTTTTCCAATGTTGTACCTATTTGCCTGAGTTGTGTAAACTATAAATGTAATAAATCATTAAACCTGTTATCTCTCATTTTGATGATTGAATGGCTCAGGAAAATAGTAGGGATGCAGAACCTTTAATCTCAAAATTAAGGCACTGCTAGGGCAACGGGGCTGCAGGTCTCAGGTTCTGCTTGCATAGAGCCCCATTCCAGGATCTACAGCTTGATCATGAGAGGTGGTCATTCACATTCTACTACTAAGATCCCACATTTTTGTAATTAATATTTTATTGAACGGTTCTCAGATGCAATACTTCACTGTGTAAATATTCAGTTCCTACAAAAGTATCGCACGTTAGAGGTACAAATACACGGACCATTGACTCAATAGAGCACGTAGATTCAGATACATTTGAAGCTTAAGAACATGTATTTTAGTTGATTTATATAATCTGTGCAGGGAGAACTTTATTAATGCTGTATTAAATAAAACAAATGTTTAAATGACCTTGAACTGAGGAACAGCAAGGGACAACTACTGAAACAATAATAAATGATCAGACAACAATGTATAGGCAGGGTATGAAAGGTGTACACAGTCCCAAACTCTTAATAACCAGCAATTTTGTTAGCTACAGAAAAGTAGTTAAGTGCCTAATTTTGGGGCAGGTGGGGCATATAAAGAAGTATTCACAGATTATGAAAGTCCCTTTTGTCCTCATCTTCTAACCATTTTACCAAGAGACAATTAATGCTAGTTTACATCATATATTGTAGTTCTATGACAATTTCTACTAGAAGAGCCACAGTGTTCCCAGCTCCCCTATTTCTCCTGCAATGTAGAGCTTAGGTGTGTTTCAGGGTTCTAGTATCTCCCTAACTGAAACTGCCAGGAAGGCTGTAGCAGGGCAGTCTTCCCCTTTATGGGCTAGTAGAAGCAGGGAGCAGCAAGTCCTGACCTAAGGAAAAGCCAAGGAGGCAGGTGTTGGGAATGAGCAGCTCCAGCTAAACAGAAGCTGATGATTAGCTCTGATTCCCAGCTGGACAATATAAGAGAGAACCCAGCTTTTTGTAAGAAAGTGTGGGTTAGATGGACTGAATGAGGGTAAGGGGACAGGAAGAGCTTATAATCCCCTGAGGCAAAAGCAACACTTTGAACCTTGATCTATTGGGAAATAGAATATGCTACAGTATTAGTCCAGGTCAGGACTATCACTTTTTCATAATTTGGTTTGTGTTTGTGTGGAAGACAAATAAAAGAGCTCAGCTAGAAGGCTAAAGCAGAATTGGGTCTAGCTGAATGTTTTGTCCCCCAGCTAGTGGATTGCTCCACCAGGCTATGCAGACCAAGCTCTCTTCCCTTCCCTCCCCTGAACTTTCCCGTTGTAGGAGACTACAGCCCTGCAGATTTCTAGCTATGCTCCATGCAGCAATGAGATGGTTTCCCTTTCTTATCTGCTTTAGTTTTCCCTACATAGAAATTCTTTAAGTGGGCTCTGTAAAATGTGTATTACTAAACCAAATGATAAAACTGACCTTTTTAGGAAAATAACACTGAAATCTAGGAAATAGTCTTATTTGATGGCTTCTGAAGTCTGGAGTTGTGATCAATTATTTTTTCTGTCTACGTTAAAGGTACTCCAACATTTTATACTTCTATAAAATGTCAAAGGCTATTTTAAAACATCTGTAACGTAATATTTGGACCAATTGCCTTTAAATTGCTCAGAGAACTTCTGAGTATTCTCTGAAAGCAATCACAAAAATAACTTTCCTGTGCAAAATAAAAAGATAGCGAACATAGTGGTTTATGCCAAAACCCTGCTTGTAACCTTAACTATGCTAGTGAGCAGCTCTGTATTCAGAGTACTTTTTAATAACTTGTAACTCAAAAGTAGTTTGACAGATTTAACTTCATAATTTGCAGGAAAATAAACACATTTTGGGTGCCATTCTGCAACAAATACATTACTACTACGCATATGGCAATCTACACAAGCCTTCATAGCTAGGATTAGCTATTGCTAATCCCCCTTTTTGCTTCCCCCCCCTTCCCGCTGGCTTTTCTTTTTCAAGCATCAAGCATAAACTACTTGCCTTCCCATTTAAAACCCTTTATGGCCTATCTCTGCCCAACTCCTTATGTCTGATAGGGTATAAGACATTATCTCCCACTAACTCTTTACCAACAATGTCAGCCTACATTGCCTCATTGTTACATTTTCCAGCAAGCACTTTTATCCATTCTCTTATGATGCCTTTCTGTGCATGAAGCTAGTACCCCACAAAAAGGCATTAGTCTTCCTTCCAATCCCTCCTTAAAACTCTCTTCTGCTTGCTTAGACAGCTGATGTGTTGTGATCCCTGTTCACATGTTGATTACAATTATTTCACGGTTACCGTGTACCCCTCTGTTTTATTAACTCTTTTACCTTAGACTGATAAAAGTACCTGTTGTGTGTGTGTGTTCCTCTAGTTTTTTCCTTGTTTATAGTTGAAGAAAATACATTCTCGTGCGTGTGTGTCTGTCTGTCTATATATATATATATATTTCTTCCTTCAATGTTTGTGTAGGAGTTGACTACTTAATCCTGGAGGGCCCTAAATGGCTTCTGCAAAGCTCTGAGTGGCCTGAACTCCCATTGCAAACACTGATTCTTAATACCAGAATGTTCCTAATTTTAAAACTTAAATTTTAATGTTGGGATTTACAAAAGAAATTGGGCCATTCAGACTCAGAATTACCTTTCTGGTAAAATATACTAGTAGCATGGAAGAATCTTTTCTGTTAACAGGTTATGTAATAATGTGAGACAGAGCTGCATTAACTCATTATGCAGGATGTTGCAGCAACTGAGCTGCACTGACTAACCTCCTAAAGCAAAGCCTTTGTTGACTCAGTCCTCAGGCATGCTACAGCAATCTTATCCCTAAGCAAGGCCTAGTCAGATGACTACTCCTCTGCCTTAACCCAGGTGTTTCACTGACCCTGCCAGAGCTGCAAGTTCTATGCAAGTCTATACAATAGCACTACTCAGCCAGGAACCCTCCTGCTGCCTCAGTATTTGACTTCCTAGACATCTAGTCTTCTCTTGAACTGGTTTCTGTTCCTACTCGCATCCTTGCCTGAGCCTTGTTCCATGATCTACCCTGATCGTGTTCCATCCCTGTTCCTGACCTGCTCCAGCTCTGCACCCATCTCCTCTTCCCCAGACTCTTGGCTGTCTCCAACCTGGCTTTGACTTTCAGCCTGTTTCCTGACTCCAACTATGATTGTCATGTGGCTGATCCTTGGTTCTGACCCACAGCCTATCCACGGTCCCCTGTTTCAGAGCTGCCCTCAGCATGGCTCTGACCCTACATCTGGCTTTGACTACCACTCGACTCACCAGGCCTGATCACATATGATCCAGGACCTGACAAATGAGGCCTCTCGTCTCTCATCCTTAAACATCAAAGAAGTATTTTTGACAGATAGATAATAAAATTGACCCCTGATACTACTTTAAAAATTGATTCTCAGACTGAGGGATGTTGTTTTATATAATTGTCTTTGACTCCCTTGTTGACCATCAAATCTGTTTGTTTATAAATTTGTCTTATTTTTCTCCTCCCCAGTCTTCTTCCTCAACTTAATTGTTTAGGGTGGCCTTAAATCCAGCTCTATAAATGTAAATTAAAACATAATTCATACTATTTTCTTGAATTTATGTCCCAGATTATGCAGAACAGAAAACCAGGACTGACTTATTCTAAGTGTAACCGTGGTATCCCTACCTTTAGTTTGACATCAATGCTTTGCAAGGTATAGACCAATTTTACGTTGCTCATCTTCAGCTTCCTACCATTAAGAAAAGCATACTCTGAATTGGAAACAATCTTTAAAGTGGTTGTTTGCTATTTTTCATTAGGCAGAGGATATCAGTTAGATGTGATACAGCATTTATGTCAAGTTGGCACATCGCTCAGGTTTATGCCTTCACGGCAACAGAAAGTGACAACTTATGTCTCTCCACTAGAATGCAATCATGTAATTTCTCAGTAACACATGTCAGCACGTATAAATTAGCTTTGCTTTTCCTATCTGAAAATCCTTTCACATTTTCTGTGGTGCAGGAACTGTCATCTGTGGTGGGGATTGGGAGTGTTAGGTATGTGAGGGGTTGTGGTTTATGAGACTCATGCCATTTGTCAGCCTCATTTTATATGTAACAAGCAACCAGATGAAATGATAAAACGATGCTTCATGGCAAAGTTCAATGTAATAAAAAGTTATGTTCATCTGGGAATGTAGCCATCAATTCATGTAGTGGCTCTTTCAGTAAGAAAAAATCATAATGAGCTGGCTAGCATCTGAGATCTGGTATTCAAATTACATGCACACTTTATATTTCTAATTTTCATCATTTAACCAAATCAGAAGGATAAAACTGTATAATAATGAAGCACAAAAGGTCCAATTAACTGTCCACAGATAGATGAGTATGAGCGATGGCACATGCAAATCCCTCCTTTTCATACTCATATAGCTTCTTAGATACGTACTTAGGCATGTGTCTGTGTGCACACATAAATAGGAGGAATAAATGGGCTTGTATCTAAATGTGTGTGCCCAAATTGGGCATACAGTTATTCAAATATGGCAGTGACCATTCTCAATTTGCTGTGCATCCTGCTCTTTACTTGTTGGTTAATGGAGGCACTGGACCAACTCCAGAGATGGCCACAGAAAGAAGTTGGACAGAATTGAGAAGGGAGAAGCGGCAAAATATAATTCTGGAATTTTTTTCCCCTTAATTGTTATGAGCCACTGCCAAACAGACTACTAAATCCCTAGCCTTTCCCTCCCTGGGACACCAGTAATCCTTAAATGCTTAATCCTGGATTAATTTTTGAGCTTGTCAACTTTACTGGAGAGCCTCATATTGTCCTTGATTAGCATTGTAATTATGTTACCATGTGCCAAAACCATATTTTCCGCCTCATTGACATTTTGCTACTGAGCATTCATGTACCTTGAAGATCTTTTGACTATTTCCTTAATTGCTTCCACTGACTCCTGTAGACCATCCACTTGTGCATGGAGGCTAACTGTCTAGAAATGGAACTATTTCCCTTTCATTAAACTTAATCAAAGGTTTCATCTTTAAACAATGTTCTCGGTCTCTCAGGCCTCAATCCAAAATGAAGTCATTGGCACATGAGTCCATTGGAATAAAATCCAGTTCACTCTTTCTTAGCTGTGTTTGTTAAAAATATGACGGAATACCCCCAGGGAGTTAATCTGTGTAAAAAGGTTACATTTTTACATAGTTTTCCAGAGGAAAAATATGCTAAAAATGAGCTTAATGGGGGGAGTGTGTCTGACTCTTCTTTGGTGCTAGTGAACCTCTCATCCCAAAATACCAACACATTGTTCCTGAGATTAAGATTCCTATTTTGATTTAATTCTAAACTATTATGAGCAAGTGAGCATATATTTTTGTGTTTCCTTGGAACATTCCGAATGGTGATGTCTCATGTTCATTAAAATGTTTGCTAGGGACAATCTGTCCAGCAATTCTAACAAATGCCTCTGGGTCTGATTTCGCACCCCTCTCTTCCCCTCCCTCCCCCAGAAGTACTGAGCAAGCAATACTGCAGTCGAAAATCAGTGGGAATTGTGGAAGCGCAGCACCTCTGAAAATCAGGCAAGAAGTCATTTGCTAAAGGAGTCAGACAAACTGTTCATAGCAAACAATTTAAATGATAAATTTCACCCTTTTTCTGTTCATGAATTGTTCACAAATGGGCTCTGTTATAACTTTATTCGAAATTACTTGATGAAGGTTTAATGGAAACCAATTTCAACCTGTGGATTGCTCGTTAACTGTGTTCATGTATATTTGTTCTTATAGCTGTGTGATTGGAAACATTAGAAACAGGTTATTGTTTCTCTTCCCTGTATGGATGAGTATAACACTAATGAAAGCTAGACGGTGTCAACAAAGGTAAAATTTTCAAAAGCTTGCAAGTCTCCTTTTCAAAAGAGATTTAGGCTCCTAAATCACTTTTGAAACTGGGACTTGTGCTCCTAAGTACTTCTGGGCCAACAGAAGTTGGACATTTCTTTGACCACATGCAAACTTTTTATTGTCTGCGTCATTGAGTTAGTCTTTGCTACTCCATGTTAAGTGACATAAGATCAACTATGAGGATGTTCACAGTCACACCCAGTAACCACTTCCATCTGCATTGGTTCAGTTTTCTGCAGCTTTCTTGTTAGGGACATATTAGGACAGAAGACCAAAGAATTACAAGCATGTTTCCCAAGGAATGCTGCTACACTGCCAGCAAAACATTTGTACCACAAGCTTCAGTGGCATGAGAAGTTTGCCAATAATGGACATAAATTGAATATCCAGCCAGACCATCTTAACGACTAGCTAGAGACTGACCATTTGATCTTTTGGGATTTGCTGTGATGATAATGCCTGAAATATCACTCTTAAATCCTCCCCCTGCAAAAACAAACATTGGATTCATTTTAATAATATCGGCTTGGGTCACATTTAAAATTGACTTATTTCCTTATGTTGCACTGAAACACAACATGAAATTTATTTGTGTGCAAGTCCAAACCATGTGCTTTTGCTTGCTTATTTAGTTGACTGTGCTAAATCACTAGTCAGAGGGCTTTTGTTTTGTTTTTGTATTTTCCCCCCAGCTCCAAAGAATATAGTCATATACATTGTCTTTAAGTGTGTTAGTACCAGGATTCTGACCTGGGGTTTATGAGCATAATCTTCATGTTGCCATGTTGTCAAACATCCTGTTTGCCCCCATCCAATGTGCAGCAATATACAGAATGGTAATTACACTAAACTTAAAGTTTCTAAGCCAAACTATTTTTCTAATATATGTGTATGTAGGTATAAAATCCTTTTACCGTGCTATAAGCATTTGACAAATGTGATTTGCACTTAATTTCCTTTTACCATATCTCAAAAGAACTTTGTTCTATTTATCTGAAAAGTCCATAGAGCTTTCTAGTTCATTAGTATTTATTAACGAAGCGGTGAGTACTAGTGCACAAATTTTAACAGGGAAATATTTAGGCAAGGTTACTAAACTATTCGGAGGCAGCACTACCCATATTGTGCTTGAATAGGGGACCACCTGATGAAAATTAATCTGCAAAATTAATTTCACAAGGTTGAGTTCTGGAAATTACTATATTTAAGAAATTAAAAGCTGAATCTAAAATAAACATCAAGCAGGCTTATCACCAGTCATGAAAACACATGAGAAGCCTTGAAAGCAATGGCGTGGGGAAAATTGGCATATGAGGCTTCTGAAGGGCATCCTGAATGTCAGCTTTGACCAATTTGTTCATTCAGTCCTTTTCTGCCATGGCTCAAATGTATTTAGAAAGGCCCTTGGGGGAATATATTTGGTGGAAACAGGAATAAAATAGTTAAAACAAGTTGGAATTTTTATTCACTAACATTACTTGGGAGTTAAGTGTGCAACACTGCTGTTAGTGATGTATTATCAGCAAAGGATGCTGATTTGCAAACTGTACATTCAAGAATTTGAATTTCACAAAAATCTGATTCCTTAAATGTTTTGAAAAATTCACATGGGATGCCAGCTTCCCTATCTAAGAAAAGTTTTAGATTTATCAAAAGTTCACCCACACACCCTACTGTGATTATCGCTGCAATTCAAATATCGATCTGGTGTTTTAGAAAGGTAAACTGGCAAATAATAATGCATGCAGGGATAGCTAGAAGTTTCTTACTAGAAATAATATCACTTCTCAGAATATAAAAACAATCCCAACAAACCACACCAACTGTTCAGTTTTGTCTTCAAATTAAACTGTCATAAATAGATATTTAGTTATTTCATTTCCTAACTTTATAACTTTATTGCCTAAAGGTCTCTAAGCGATTGGTTCCCATTATGTTAGTCACTGTACAAATAGAGGGAGAGACAGTGCCTCCTATTTGTAAACCAGGAGGTGGGCGGGCATAAGCCCCCCCACCTCTCAAGGTCCCTCCCCCAGCCTAAGGGGAGGAATCACTGAGCTGGGATACAACTGATTCCTTGGGACAAATAACAAAAAAACAGGGAGGGCCGTGGAGGTCACAGGGTCAAAAGGAGGGAGCCAGAACGGGACACCGAGCAGAGAACCCCAGACAGCACCCACTGCTCCTGGAAGGTGTCAAGGGAGCCAGCGGAAGCCGCCCAGAGGAATTCTGCCCAGATGCGTGAACGGATGGAGAAATGGAAGTAGGCCCCACAGTCACAGAGCACCTCCTCTGCCTTTACTGTCTAAATAGACACAACAAGGAGTAGGAGAGAACACAGACATTTAGAAATTAAATAACTTGACCTAGGTCAGACAGTAGATTAGAGGTGGAGCAAAGAGAAGAATCCAGATCTTCTGAGCCCCCAGTCTAGGACCCTATCCACTAGATCACATTGCCTTTTCTTAGAGCTCTTTAAGTTTTTATTTTTTTGATTATAGATATACTGGCCAAATTTAGAACACAGTAGCCAAACACTAGGCTCAAAACCATATTTAAGTATCTAAGTAAATGGCTTGAGTTTTAAGGGAGTACTTTCTTCAGAAGTACATCTTGATGGTTTCCCTTGTCTATCTAAGTGAAATAGCCTTGCCTAAGCAGATTTCTTGCATTTATTCAGTTCCCAGGGACTTCAGTACCCTGGGTTGAAGGACCCATATTTCTTGACCTGCAATACCCTTCTGGTATCAGTCAATGATGGATGCTAAAATGACTTCTTCTCTTTCCTTTATCTCCCTAAACCGACTATTTATTTGTTCCCAGACTCAAGATACCCTCATACTGCTCTTCCCTTCCTGTGGACTTCCCATTCCCCCTGTTGATTCACATGTAAATGGGGTTTTCATTGTTTTTGGTCATACCTTGCTTAATTTCATTGGAGACACGTAAATGCTATAGCTGCCTTCCCTTCTGTCTGGAGAGAAACCTGTCCTCCCTCCCTCTGTTTGATCTCCGCTGTCAAATAATACCTTTGAAAATGTATAATTCCTCGGAGTATTAATACATACATTCAACGAATATATTAATCACCAATATCATTAGCTTTCATAAAATATCTTATTTATGCACCTTTATTATGCAGCAATATTGTATTAAAATCAATTATTCATCATTTGAGGTTCAGACCCTCTCCATTTTAAAGTCCAGCATCTATCTCCCACATGCAGTAAGTTAATGCGTGTGTTTACCTTTTAATTAAATGTGCCTTCATTGTTCCTGCCTGATGACAAACTAATATACACTTCTTTGTCGAAGGCAGATTGTGCTTATGCACTGCTTTCCAAACACACTTTAAGAATATAATTCTATCACATGTTCAAAACTCTTTCTAAATACCTTTATATGCATTATGCAAGAATATTAACGATCAGTGAGTTATTAATTTTCCAATAATATATTACAAGCAACCTTCTCGGTGTGTACCATAACTGTGTATTAAATGTAGTGAGTATGTCAGGCCTGACAAAAGTTGCTCACACAGGATAGTGAACCATAAATGGGCCTGATTTTTATTTTTATTTTTTTAAATGGGCGCAGTATATCAGATAGCAAAGTAACTTTGATTATACTCCTGGACTATGCAGAAATTGCAATTATACTGTAGTTCTCTGTATCCTAATCTCACCTTGTGCATATGTCAGTGCTTCAGGCAGAACATAGTATTGGAGCTGGTTCATTGCTCAGGTCTGGTGTAGCAAATACTCTGTGTGTCTTTTAAAAATGTTATGTTTTAATCTGTTCACTCACTCAGACATTGGCATGATAAATGGGAAAGGAGAAGAAAGATATTATTCTGCAATGGCTTTTATATAAATTTATATATATTTTTTTTTTCCAGTTTCTGCCTCCTGTCAGCATTTCATTTCACTTTGTTTGACAAGGCTGCATCTGTCCTTGTGTTATAGATATATACAAAATCAGTTACTGAAGAAAGCAACAAATGAATAGGCCAAAGTTTACTGGAGCTCCACAGAATGCAATGATTCCAGATATGGCAACTTCTGATGTCAATGAATCTAAGAAGGCAGCACTTTCAATAGAATGGAGACTGAGTGCTCATCCTGTTGAATCAGTCTCTTACTAAGCAGAGTGAAGGAGCATTAGGTAAAGAAATCAATTATGTGTTTAAAGTTACTCATTTATTACATCATTTCTGTAGAAATTCTCAAAGAATATTAAATTTTCTTAAAGCTATAGAACCAATTCTGCTGACAATTTTTTCAAGGGAATGTACTTAGTCTGTGATTTTTGCCACCCTTGCACCCTTTTTCCAGCCTTCTACAAATCATGCCAAGACTGCCTTATTTCTACATGTCTAACCTCCCTTCATCATGTTATACCACCCAGACCTCTTTTCCCCACAGAGAGGCCAGGATGGCTGCATCAAACAAGTGTCAATTTAGATCAAGATTTTTTAAAACTGGTGCTTAAAGTTAACTTCCTTAGGCTAGATTTAAGTATGTGAATAAGTACCCTGATTTTTTTAAAGTGCTGAGCAGTCAGCAGCTCCCACTGATTAATTTATCAGAAGGGGTGGTCAAGGGGCCAATTCCATTGAGAAAGAAAAAGAATGACTATTGGGGAGGTCGATACAGTGTCAGTCTCAAAAAAAGGCAAGAGAATTTTGATGATTGGCTAAGCATCAATACCTTTGGCACTTTTCATATTGAACCTTTCTGCGGCTTGCCCATTAGTGGTTAGAATTCTGATGCTCCTACATGTCTGCACAGACGAAGATGAGCTTTGTATACATCTTTCTATATGAAGCTCATGGACTTCTATATTTGAATTGTTCCCACCATGGTTTTGAAGAGGTCAGCTAAAGCTTGAAAAATCAGCAAATGGCATTAAAACAATATATTGTCTTCAAAATGACATAATTTGGAAGCATCTTAATCCCATTAGAAGTGTGATTTTGGTTTTTCCCAAATATACCATTTGTATCCAGTTGTTCTGAGGGGACTTTACCCAATTTTTGTCTTTTACATATTGTACAGTGCTTAGAGCCAAAGGATAGTTGCTTTTTTGATCAAAATTATGAATTCAACTTTTATTTTATATTTTAGCCTTTATGGCATGATATTTGAAAACCTACTCCACCTGCATTACATTCTAGGGAGTCAAGAATGTGGTTAATAAGAATGAAATACTAAAAAAGGCAGATTGAACTAAGAGAGAGAATTGTTTCTTGATGGGTAGATGCGGCAGCATTGTGCAGGGTAAGTGTGTGCTTACAATATGGAACAACTTATTTACTAAAACCTCTGATGAGTCCATCTCCTTGATCTGTAGATCAAAGACTTCAATGAGTACAGAAGCAGGCCCATGACAACCTGAATTTTCTTTATATTGCAGTGAAGTCCATATCAGTTTTGGCATTGATTTCAAGAGCTAAAGAATCAAACATGTATGTTACCATTACTTCAGCCTTGGTCTTGTCAGTCTGTTAGCTAAAGGAGGAGCACTCTAATACTCAAGGGTCCTCTCCTCTCATGCCCTTCCAATCGCACCCCAAAACCTTTCATGAAAGCTTTGAAATTTTGTTTCAAAGACAGTGACATTTCATACGAAGCCTCAATTAAAAGCAGACTAGTACTGTTGAAAACTCTGTATCTACAATCAGATAAAAGAACTGGAAATCAAACATCAGTGCTCGGAGCCTTGCACTCCATAGGGAATTTATATGTAAAAATCTAGGGTGTTTTATATTGCAGGAAAATATATTTGGGTGAGATTTTGTGTGGGCATGGGGAAAATAAATTTTTCTGTTTGTGTAACTATTTTTATGCCCTGTATTCAAACACTATATGTATCTTAATACATATGAGCAAAAAAGCCACCACAAAATAGAGTAGAAGAGAAACAAAAAAATTATTTTCCCCACATAAAATGTACAATTCCATGCCAAAAAAAGTCTATGAAGAGAATGTTACTTAAATGTTTAAATACTCAAGAGGTTGGTAATGTTGAGACTACCCCTTTGCATGTATATTACAATACAGTCTCTACCTAATAACATTATTCCACCTGGTCATCTAATTAAAGACTCAATCATACTGTACGAAGAGGCAGAATGAAACCTAAATTTGCAGTCTGAAGTTTGGCATTTCTTAGCTTTTAGTGCTTCACTTTGCAACCTTAGTGCAATCCTAACAGTGACTGTATGGAATATTACAGTAGGTGACATTCTCATTCTCTGCTGCTGTCTGATTGTAGGAATCTCTCACCAAACAGTTTTATGTAAAAGAAGTAGGAAGTTGAGAACTTTTCTGTATCACAAAGTAGTATAATTAATCTTGATATTTGCCACTTGTTTGATGTAAACACTTTACAAATGCAGTGTATCTCTGAAGCTGTATATGAGTCAGCAGTGTGCCCTGGTTGCCAAGAAGACTAATGGCATATTGGGCTGCATTAGTAAGAGTATTGCCAGCAGATCGCAGTGATTATTCCCCTCTATTCGGCATTGGTGAGGCCGCATTTGGAGTATTGTGTCCAGTTTTGGGCCCCCCAGTACAAAAAGAATGTCGACAAGTTGGAGAGAGTCAAGCGGAGGGCAACAAAAATGATTAGGGGGCTGGATCACAAGACTTATGAGGAGAGACTGAAAGAACTAGGCCTGTTTAGTCTGCAGAAGAGAAGAATGAGGGGGGATTTGATAGCAGCCTTTAACTACCTGAAAGGGGGTTCCAGGGAGGATGGAGCTAGGCTTTTCTCAGTGGTGGCAGATGACAGAACAAGGAGCAACGGTCTCAAGTTACAGTGGGGGAGGCCTAGGTTGGACATTAGGAAAAAGTTTTTCACTAGGAGGGTAGTAAAACATTGGAATGGGTTACTTAGGGAGGTGGTGGCATCTCCATCTTTAGAGGTTTTTAAGTTGCGGCTTGACAAAACCCTCACCGGGATGATTTAGCTGAGGATAGTCCTGCTTTGAGCAGGGGGTTGGACTAGATGATCTCCTGAGGTCCCTTCTAACTCTAATATTCTATGATCTCATGTCTTGTTGTTTCCCCTACAAGTTGCAACAGTTAAAATAAATTTGAGTGCACATCATTTGTTAGAATGAGAAGACGCATATGCCTATGCCATCTTCCAAGTGCAGTGATAAATTTACATTTAATACATTTAAAAGCTTTGCTTTTTAGTCTGCAGAAAACCTAAATATGAGATATCAGGGATTCCTAATCCTTGGATGTTAAACTTCTATGATATTTGGCTGGTGGACCTCAATGCAACCATACTTTTTACACTAAGAATAAACTTAGGCTCCATGTCCCAAATCACATCAAAATGAAATAAAAGGCCTTTAAAGGGGCAGCATAGGGACCAGAAAACAATGTTTATATCTCACTGATTAATGGGATTGGATAGAAGGCAATGATCTGAACAATGGATCTGAAGGAACTGATGTGTTATGGTGATTAATTGTATTGGGGTTTGCTATTGCCCAAAGGGCACAAACAGGATCAAAAAAGGAAAAGAGGGGGATGGATACTGTATAAAGATATCAGAAGACATGGACATTGCCCTAAAAAACTGATAGACTACACACTCTCATCAGTCTTAATTTAATGGGGTACAGAATACAAGCAATGTAATCAAGATGATAGATCTGTGGCTTATTCATTACATGGCTATAGGTATTTGTCTTAATATACTGTATGGGTGGGTGGGTGGCCAGGCTATGATGGTCCTTCCGCTTCTTTCTAGCGTCAGAGGAGGGGAAAGTGCAAGAAGGCTTCTCCCTGCCCTTGCGGTGATACATGAGACTCGCATTATAATGGTCTCTGATCTGGGGAGTCCTGGGACTGTTTACATCTTGTCCTCCACCTTCCCCTGGTGAGTAAGTAAACTGAGCAGCAGGGGCATGGCCCCAACCACTTCACACACTGGGTTGCTGGGCGGAAGCAGCCTGATCCATCCTAATGGATCGAGCAAACTGTGCACCTTCCATGTTCATGGAGCAGCTCCAGGAGGGATAGTGCTAGCCAAAGGCAGAATCACACCAGTGCTCTCTCTTGGAGTGCTGACGGTCTGAACTGTTCCCTGTTCAGAGCTGTGGCAAGCACACCACAATCCAGCCCTTAAAGGAGTGGAGGGGCGGGGGGGGGGGCGGCAGCAGGGTGACTGTGTGATGGTTCTTGGGATACCCAATGCTGTCACCTTGTTATCCCCCCACCAGCCTCCAGTGAAAGGGGGACCTGCTTGTGCTGAACTGTTAGCCACCCATGCATGCTCTTCTTAGGTGTGCCAGCCTTTCTTTTGCCTTGCAGGTTAACAATAGTGTATCTCAGCACTTGACTGCTTTTAAAGCATCCCCCTTTAGTGTCCAGTGTCTTGTCCACTAACCCTGCATAGAAATACCAGGTCTCCTCTCCTCAAGGGAATGGTGTACACACCAGCCTGTATGATTCAACTCAGGATCAGCTCCTTGTGTAATACCACAGCACTAATATATATGCATAGTGAAAACAGCAATAAGTTTATTATCGAAGATTCAAGAGATAGGAATAAGAACACTGAAAACAGAAGGTTACATATAAAACAAAATCATAACGTGAACTCTAGAGACTAACCTTCATTAAATGTAGTTTCTATCTAAAGAAGTTTCTTATCAAATGTCCTTTACAGTGTTTTAACCAAGTCTGTTTTCGTTAATGTAATTGCATTGCCCAATTACTTTCTATATGCAGGGTGAAGGGCTGTCATCTTCGCCTCCTACATATATTCACCAAAGTTCATTGTCTTTGCACGTGGCTAGATTAACACCCTTTGCCTATATGGCTTGTTTTTTTCCCTCTGGGCTCCTTTTCTTTCCTGTTGACTCTGTGTGTGTCTTACAAGGCTTAATTTATATGCTGAGAGAGAGAGACAGATGAATAAGTATCTTTTATCTGAGAGAAAACGCTGCCTTGATGCAGACTTTAGAATGTATTTTCAGTATACATGCACAACTCCTTAGACTGTATCTATAGATACAGGTTACAAAAATATTAATGACCACTGTGACCCTGGCTTTTATTTAAGAACTCACATGATGTTCTTTAGAGAACCGGCATGCAAATACCACAATCAGGATGTTTTTGTGACCTCCCCTCCTCCCACTTTTGACCCCCATTTGCCAGTTGGCATCGAAGGAATCATGGGTCACAGATGGTTGCATTTTTTTTTTGTTTGGCAAGAAATAAGAAGGCAATGGGAAGAAAAGGATAAATTTGTAAGCATGAATAACAGGAAGGAGGAACTGGGATTAGAACATATAAGAGGCGTGTATAAAAGGAAAAGGAGAGAGGATTTGAGAAGTATTAAAAGGAGCACTGTGCTCAGTAAGAACATGTATCATGGGAGTGGGTCAGAAAAAACAAGCAAATAGTCAATAACATGCTAGCCTCAGCTTTAGTTGCCAGGTATTAAAGAGTCCCGGGCTTTCTCCAGAAGATAAGTGATGTACTTAAACATCTCACTCAAAATGAATCTGCTGCAAATAAAAGCACCAAAAGGATTTTCTCTGACAATTAGTGAAGGAGAAAATGGCAAACATTTTTTTTCCACGCATTAATATCCAAGTAGAAGAATTTAGAATTAATCTAAATGGAGAAACAGAAGGAAAAAAAAACCAAAAACCTCACAACTTTTCTACATCCAGGCTCTGAATGGTATCAAGTAAAACACACAAGACACCATATCTCCACATCCACTAGACAAAAACTGAACGATGACTGTGAAAAATGTGACCTGGTGCACATTCTTCCATTTCCTGTTTTTTGTGGCAGTTTCAATTTTTGTTAATTATGACCCTTTCCCAGGGGGAGGACCATCCTCTTCCCTGCCAGTGCTCTCAGGATCTCTTCCCCACTAATTCCTATCACCTTTATTTTGCCATCTTTAAGCTTGCCTCTGGATAACACTTGGAACTGAGGAGGGTGAACCTGACTCCTACTTGAGCATGTTAATGTTGCTCTTGAGTTGATCATAGAGGTGGCTGGAGAGTGACATGACTATTTCCTAGAGCAGTGCCAGTAAAGGTTCAATCTGATATCAATAGTTAGGCAGCTGGCAACCTCCTTTTTATAAGCTTATCTCCTGGTTACTTTGTTTCCTTTCCCTCTATCTCTCTGTTTCAACCACCTGTTATGTCTTAATATCATCCTAGATTGTGAGGCTTTGGTTGTAACTCTTGTCTTGCTATGACCAGCTACTACAATATAAATAATTAAAATAATATCCCATAATTTCATCTCATTGCATTTGTGCATTGTGCTACTTCTAAGCTGCCAAACCATTTAATTTATTTGGAAATAAGATTTACTTATCCATACAGATTTAAATTGCTGCAAAGAATTTGTTCTGGTCTATTGGGTAAGTACATTTCATACATTGTTACGTCCTGACTATAGTAAAACTTCATGTATCGTTCTTGGACAGGAGGTTTGAACGAAAAGTGATGTTAAATCCCTGTGCCATATTTAATCACTTTACTTTTTCCAAGTTTAGTTAATACCTTACTGCAAGATATACTGACACTACGTATGATAGTCGTGCCCTCCATTTGCTACATTCGAGCTGAATGGCAAGTCACAGGATGCAACCTGCCCAGAGAACACTAGGGCACAAGAAAACAATAGCATTTTGTCCATGAAAGGTGCCATAGGGATCTGCTCACTGCTGTGTAACTGGTAATAGAGGACCCAATCTGTCTCAGTTGAAGGCAATGGAAGTTTTGCCATTCACTTCAGTAGGAATTAAGAGTGGACCCAATGCGATGAAGCAAAAGAGTAGTAGAAAGGAACATGAAAATGTATATCCATGAATAACATCCATGGCTGTTATAAATGAGCAAGATTTGTAGGTATGTCTCAAAGTTTTGATATTATAAATCAGATGCATAAGAGCCCAAATCAAAATTTTTGTTCTGACCACCTCTGAAGTATGGGGTAAGTTTGGGTCCAGGTCTCAGTTTCATGGCTAGCCACCATGGATCTGATTCTGCAAATACTTAAGTGGGTGCATGATCCAATGTTAATTTTTACTTCAGTGGTCCTGATCATATGAGTAAAACTGTGCATAAGTATTCACAGGATCAAGCCCTATGTCTCTAATGAGCTGAACGTGAAAAATCTGGATCTGAACTTTGCAGAGCCCTGAACTTTAACAGAATTCCGATCAGAATGTGGACTTTGTTATAACTAGAGAGATGCTCAAGCTACAATGTTAACTAAACTCCCCCAAGTGTAGAATGTACTTAACAGACACCCTGAACTCCTTAAAACTCTCTCTCTCTTGCAGTACGAAGAGGGAATTGTTAAAAAGAAACAATAGTTAACAAATCTCCACATGTGCCTGCATCAAAATTGAGTCCCCTCGTGATTTTAGTATTGTAACACTGGTTCTTTTTCTACCTCTCCCCTCCAATTGTAGGTTACCTTATTATTATGTTATGATTAAAATTAGACTGTAAAGTCGTCAGGGGAAGAATGTTACACTTTTGTGTAAAGAGCAAAAAAAAAACTTATGGCTGCAGAAAAGAAAAATAATACAGTTTAAAAATATTTCCTGCACTGCTTGCCATAAATATCTTCTCTCGATACTTTTCACTTTACATAAGCACAGGGAAAATAATAAAAAGTTAGTACTCCAAGGATAAATAATTTAGCAATCATGTTTTTATATTCCAAAGGCACCCTATGTTATTAATGTAGCTGGCATTTTAAAAAGTAGAACACTTAAAAATACATAGTTGCACAGAATAAGCACATTTTGATTTTTCAATCCTATAAATTAAGTGGAGAAATGAGAACTTGTTATGGCTCAATAATATTTTTAAAAATGCCAGTCAAATAAGCAAAACCTGAACGTTCCTCATCCTAGTGTTTTGAAAGCTAGTTGACAGTTGTGTGCATTTTTACAGCTAAGTTATAAGCCCACCCGAGGAAATGGACATGTTGACAGAACATTAACTGTAGTGGTGCACCTGGCTTTGGTCTCAAATGTATTCATTCCATTTATTTCTGAATGTCATATTTATATATGTGTTTAATTTTCTTGAGATTCTGTTTACCTAGAGATATGAACTGCTAATTTTGATAGATAAGACACTACTGGAATTGAGAAAGTGATTCAATCACGTAAATATTCAGAATTTTTATTAGGGAGCCAAACTCCAGGCCTGCTTTTTTTTGGTCTGTGTCTGAGAAGGCGGCAGTAAAAAAAAAAAAAAAAAAAAAAAAAAAAAAAATGGCTGTCACTAAATATTTCTGCTTATCTGCATAGATCTCAAGGAAATCAAAACTTCATCTAGGAGCATAATATGCTCCTGTCACCTTTTATTAACATAACAAAGTTTAAACGATAATTTGTGTCTTCTCTCGTACCTCGTTATTCATAGTTGTTCTGTTGTCCTTAAGGTATCTGATAGGGGAATGTTACCAAGAATTTGGTATCATATGTCATAGTTTCAGGAAAATGAACATGTATTCCCCTTCTGTGGTCCCTTGAGGAAATCCGGCAAAAGGTTTCTGGCTCTTAGCCATCACCACTCTTGGGCAAAGACCAGCATCTCACTGCCTCCTGACTTGGGTTTTTCCAGGCTGTACAGTTCCTTGGCTACACTGTGATATCCCCAGCAAGCCAGACTGCCTAAAAGGCCAGTGTCTGCTCTTTGCTTTCTTTCAGAAGGCTATGAACAACATAAACGTCTGCACTTATAAATTACCACACAGATCCTTCTAAACAAAAGCATTTATTCTTAAAGTGAATGGATTACAGAGAGAACCTCTTAAAAACAATAAAATAACCTCTAAGTATGCAAGAAAGCTTACCAGAAGTCACCCATAAGTCTTATGGGACCCTAATAGGTCAAGTCAATCCAATCCTTCCACGGGGTTTGGGGGCCCTCTCGCGGACAGAAGTTTCTGTCCATTTACTGGTTCAGAAAGAAGGCCCTCAGTCAGATTAAACACAGGCTATTTATCCAAAAGTCCTTTGTATGTTTGTTTGGCCTCCAGAGAATCCAGCTGAACTAATATATGTGAGCTTCTCCCTTCTGGGGAGGGGAAGGTTTTGCAACCTGGCTGATTTGCATTAATCACCACCTGATGTTTTTAGTTCCTGAAGGAGCAGTGGTAGCCTTCCCGTGTGGAACTGAACACAGTCATACATAAACCATTCATTTAAAAAAAATTGACACCTAGAGATACTGCATGGGGTTGTGACATCTGTCACATACACACACCCCTCCCCACAGAGGTTACATACAATTCCGACCCCCAATAATACATAAACTTATTACGATAGGATCTTTCAAGGATATTGCAGTAAATATTGCCTTATCTGTCTCACCAGGCTTTGTTATGAAATCTCCAGTTTCTTTTCCACTATTGCCTCAAATTCCAAAACAAAGAAACAAAGCTCTGCAGACCGAAAAAGAATGAAAGTTAAATTAGATGTTGTAATATGCTACTTACTAAATAGTTGGTCTTTTTTTTAAAAAAAAATATCTATAAAGATTACATTCTCTTAAAGTATACTGTATGAGGTATGCATCATTTGCAACATAAAGTATGATAGGCTGCATAACTACTTAAATTAGTGCTAGTTGACAGCTAATTTTGCAAGGTGCTAGAGGCACACAGATCTTGTGGGTGTGGATGATGGGATAACAGTGTTTATTCACTTATCTTACAATTAAATAGTAAATTATTTAGGTGATGGACTACTCTTTTTATTCTGTTTGTACAGCACTTATCATAGAGGGGTCCTGGTCTAGGACCCAGGCTCCTGCATTACAAATAATGCATCATAATAACTTCCAAGTGATTTCAGGTGTCTGGATAAAAACTACTATGAAAGTGCTAAGTGTCATTATTGTTTTCTGTACATCTGGATTTCTAAAACCATAGTAGATAGGTGCCAGAAGTTTCTCATCTTCACCATAATACATAATTGTTTATGAAGACAAATGCAATTTACATTGGGAGGAGGGATCCTTTCCCTTACAGCAAAATATATTTAATTAGAAGTTACATTTTGTGTGTCGGGGGGGGTGGGGGGGATACCAAACCAAAGCTTTTAGCACAATTTTAATCACAATTCTATCAACAGTTAAACCTCCATGGGCAAAATCTTTGTTGTATCTGAACTAAGCTTGTTACTGACAGTTTCCAATCACAAACTGAGAAATTGTCTATCTTTGTTTTGGATGATCTATATAATTATTTTCACTTTCTGTGCACCATGTTTGTGCTAAAATCAGATTTTTGGGAGAGGGGCATGACCTGGCAAAACACAGGGCGTTGACTTCTGAGCAGACACCTTAATCCAAATCCCCTCACTATAAATCAGGCTGAAAAGAATGTCCTGTTGATTACAAAGATATTCCTCTATGCAATAATTCTGCTTCTTTGAGTGATCAGCTGTCACAGACAAAGCTGCTAAGGAGATGGAAACAGTTGAGCAAGAAAATATACCACAGAAACAACATTAGAAGCCAGATCCTGTAGTGTTCTGAGTACCTCCTAAAAGAGATTACCCCTCAACTCCCACTGAGGACATTCAGCACATATTAGGATCATACCTTAGATGTGTAATATCTCAAATAATTTTTTTTCTCCTAATGTATTGCTGCAATATGAAAGTTATCCTATACTGTGTTCTTTCCATCGGGCTATAAGATCCAGTGACCCTGCATCAGTCATTTGCAGAATAGGCAGTAAGAAGAGTGAAGCCAGAGTATCATAAACTAATCTAAGGCTAGCTAGAATTTGGTGGTTGGTGTTATGCTGCACCATGAGGCCCATGGAGATCTATACCATCACCAGAGATAGTGCTGAAGCCTTTCTATTCCAACAACATAGGTCTCTACAGCCTGGACTAAAGGTGAATCTCTACATGAGCTTTTAGCAGTAGAGAGACTATGACAGAGGTAAATAGTGCTGATTCCATTTAATAGAACGTGGTGGTACACATACACGTTTGTAATAGAAACACATGTTTCTATTAATGTAGGTTTGACCCTAATCCTTACCCTTTGAAGTGGATTTTGTTGGCTCTAAAAACAAAATAATCATAGCACTTTTAGCTTCAGTATTTTCTTAACCAAGAAAGACGAGGAACCCAGAGTCTGTCCCCACAAGTTATATGCATGCACATACCTTCCAGACTCTCATAGTGATAGTTTATTTTAGGTATATGATTCATCTTCATGATTTAGGTGATGAAGATTAGATCATAACATGCAAGTGGTGCAGCAACAACTGTGTTCTGACAAGTCATTCCCAACTAAGTGAAGATTAATACTGTTGCTAAAACTAAACCATTAACAGTCTGTTCTTGTTTATGCAATGGCAATATTTAAAAAAAAATGAAAAAGAGCTGTTAGTAGAAATGCTGATGGCTCAAAAAACACTACAATAAATGGCTGTTATTTCACAAAGTGATGAGAAGATATGTTTCAACATTATGTTACATCATCAGGCATTAGATTCAATACAATGAAATTAAGAAGTGGGAATAATGCTATGTGGATCAAAGGGCATCCTCAACCACCTTAGTCGTGCAAATATGAACCTTCTACAAGAAGCTTACAGCAGTATTTTCTTGAACTTTTCTGTTACTGTTCTTGAGCTGGCATGAGTACTTTGGAACTACAGGCCAATTTTATATGCCAGCCCAATATGGCCAGTTTTACTCTTTGGCTTTCTGATAGTGATTTTACAGAACGCATGTCTGGAGTTACTGGTTTTCTTTCTTTCTCTCCCCTCCCCCCCCACTGCTTGTGCTTGAAGAGGTCAACTAAAAACTCAGTGATACTTCTAAGTTCTTCTGTTGCCTGAAGCAAACAATTAGATTAGAATGTCAGTTCAATGGCATTCAAAAACATACCCATTGTAAGTGATCTAATCTTTAAATCCTCTTTTGTATTCTGGTCTTCTGCACTCCTTTTATATTGTCTGAAATTTGTTGCTTATGTTCACCTTTCTTTTTAAAGATTTAACACTGATTACGTAAAACACTAAGTATATCTTATAGCTAAGGATCAGAAATGTCATTGTGCATTGTTCTTTCCTATGCACTGTGTGACATTCTGCTTCTCCTACAGACTGTTTCATTACATGTGCAGTGTCAACAGAGTTTAATCAACATCTGTGAAAGCAAAAGTTGGAAGGGCAGATAAATCTCTACAGATCTCCAGTCTGCCAGGGCTGAGCAAGAGAACAGGATGATGGTGACTCACTGACCCGCGAAGTTATGTGGTTTCCTGACCATAAATGACTCCTTGTTACAGTGGACTTGGCCGTTTGTGTTACTAAGATTCTGAATCTAGTTTACCAAGTGTAAGAGAAACAAACCATTATTGTTTGATGGTTAGTATTACTTAATTAATGATGATCAGCTGATGCACACTTAGGGCTTGATTATATAAGCTTTGAGACACAACACCATTGACTTTCATGTGAGTTTTGCCTGGGGAAGAAGTGTGAGATTTCTATGCTGTTTGAGCACATTACATCATTTTCTAGTACTATCTGGCATCCCAGAATTTTCTGTTAAATGACAGGACTGTGTCTAAATTTCTACAGCAACCTAAGGTATAGAATCTTCCCCGATATGTGCTCACATAGCTATTTGGCATACTCTTATGCTTCCCCCCCCCCCGTAATATTGTTTTGTAAATGGTGCGATTCCAAATTAAGTGTATTAAGAGATTACAGGCACCATTCTAAGCCACTGTCTTAATAAATTTATAAGTAAATGAAGTTTACAAAAGCTTCTGTCGCCTTCCTTAGACTTATAGAGGCAACAATGATGCTTTTCTTCAAAGACTTTCAAAGGCAACCTCCAAGTCTTTCTTCCCATTTTGTTTATTTCTCTTTAAAAGCTCTGCAACTGCATTGTTTTCTATTCAAATTTCACTTTGTGGGATTTCATCAAAACAACATAGAGCTCTACCCTGCTGTTCATCATCAAGCAAGATAAATGCCATACATGCTGCCTCAATACTAATGTGTTCGGCAAGACTTGGAGAGTCCTTTCAGAGAAAGGCAGGCAAAAATAGCTGAAGACATTAAATTAAAAATGCCATTATCCCCAATGTTTGAAAGTCAAACAATTAGAGTGCTGGCAACTGTGAATAACTAGCAACTGGAATGAACCTTTGCTAATAGCTTCTGTTGGAAGCAAATCGGGAACAGGCAGAGCTACAACAAAGATATTTAAGATTTCATCTTGAAATGCAGATGTACCCAGACTTTATCTGAGTATGGGCCACATTGGAAACCTGCCAGAAGCCTGGGGGCTGAGGCTAATTTTCATAATATTGAGCTGATTTTAGCCATCCCCTTTTTTAGATGGAGCCGTCGCCCAGCAAGATTGCCCATCCCAATGTGCAATACATCTAGACAGGTTGGCTCAAAATACAGAATCACGTGCTGTACCACAGACTAAATCTCCATAGTCAGATCACATTACAGAACTCCAAATGTTGGCACATAAATCATGCTATTTTAGCTGTTTGTGAATTAGCCCTTATGGGATTGCTTTAAAAATATGCACTGCTTCCTCTGTCCCACATCCACCATTTACTTTATTGTGACGTGTGATAAATCACAAGGTAGTGGAGGACGATGTTAGAGATGACTGTGAGCTGCAAAGCTCAAATCTGGATTCAAATGTTCCACAGATATGGTTGTGTTTTTGTAATCTTAGGGTTTGGTTCAGCCCAATACAGAGTGTTCAACCAGACCTGAACTTTCCTTCAGGTCAGAATATTTTAGTGCAAGCTCATCTTTAGACCTGGTATGCTGTTTTGTTTTGGGCTTTTTTTGGGGGGGTGGGGAGAGGGGTGTAGAGAGGTTGGTGGAGGATAGAATGGTTTCTTAAAGAAAAAGAAAGGGATTTCTCTCTAGTGTTTCCTCCGTTCTAAACTCTCTGACTTTAATTAGTTCATACCGTTCTCTGAAGCTTGGATAACTTTGTAAGAGAAAAACAAGAAGGAGCTTACTTGCCAGGTAAGTTTTGCAGTTCTTAGAGTGGCCGCCTTTTCTGAGAATTTCATCTAGCTAAATTGTGTAAATCGCAAACTGTGAATATCTCCCATTAGGTACTCACTTGCTTAAAGACTTCCCATTAGTGACAGAGCAAGCATAAAAGGTTATATCTCTTATATATAAAAGAAATAAACCATCAAGTTATTCTTTAACTAGCAGTATTATTCACAGAGGCAATCCTTTAAGGCATGTGCTTAAAGAATATGAAATTCAGGTCTCTAGAAACTGTGCTTTGCTGTTTCTTCCACTGTTATAATTAATTTTGCCTGCCTTTGATACTGTCGAACCAAAGAAGTGGACATCAAAGCCATTCTCCATATCCTCCAGGGAGATCATACCAAAAAAGAGGTATCATACTAGAAAGAAATAAACATGGGATCAGTGATATATTCCCTGAGACTTTCTAAATAAATATGTCTAAAGGGAAATTTAGACAGCTAATAAGTGAATTATACATGTGATTCTTTATTTTTTCATCTCTAAAATAAATATAACTTCCAGTTACAGTTGAAAATTCATTTCTGGGACATTGTGCCTTTTCTGCCTAGTAATTCGTGTTATAAGCCTTTACCTCCAAATGCTGGATAAAACATCACTTTAAGAAACTCTTCAAGCTTTCATCATATTTCTCCTCTTGGCTCACTGTATAAAGTTAGAGCTGGGCAGAGAACAGAAATTCTGTTTTGCAAAGGATTTTGAGATTTCAAAATTGGTTTTCATTCCAATTCAAAACAAACTCCAGTTTTTTTCTAAATTCTCTGTGAAAGAAAATTTGGGGGAGGGATGGGGGGAAAGAATTTCCTAAGAACAATCAAAATGTTTCAATTTGGAAATATCAGAATGAGATTTTGATATTGTTAAGACCCCCCCCCCACACACACAAACCTTTTTCTCTGAAGCAAAATTTTAGTGAAACTGACTTTTCAGAGTTTTAATTTTGATATAACTACATTTTTCAACAGAACACTGTCTCACTGAAGTTTTTCTTAAAAAAAAAAAGTGTGTATTGAGATTTATTTTCAACAAATACAATCCATTTCTTTCTATCACATTTTTCTGGATAGAAAGCATTAAACTCCACTAAAGAAAGTACAGTGATTCATCATTATAATATTTTTGTATGACAATATGAACTGTTAAGTAATATCTACAGTTGTGTTCTTGGGAGCCTCTTCTTTCTGCAGTGCATGTGCAGAACTCCCATTTACACCAGTGGGGATTCTGTGCATGTTGATGGCAGAATGGACTCATTGGTGTCAGTTTGTAGTATTTATTTTCTCTTCCTAACAAGATAGTCACATGTGGATGAAATGAAACTGATAAGATTGTTTTAGCTCCAAATCAAACAAGCACAAAGGTTTATTTTATTTAAGGACATTGTTAGACTTGCTATAAGATCTACTGGCTGTTTCAGTTCATGATTATGTAGGCAGAAAACACTGTACTACAATTTTGCCTGGTTCTTAAAAAATTTGCATATTGAAATATGCATGAATCCCATTGTGGAAAACTGCAGAATTAGGTTTGTAGCATAGAGATTAAAAGCCAGATTTTTAAAGGCTTTTAGGTGTTTAGTGGATTTTTCAGAAGCTTCTAGATGGCTAACATTGACTTTTAAGCAAATGGGAGTAAGGCAAAGAGGAGCTTTTGAAGGTCCATTAGGCATCTAAATACCTTTTAAAAATATGACTTTGTCCAGTCTTAAACCAGTCATTAAGGTTGATATAACTGACTATAGAGCCCAAAACTCTCAGTTGCCAGGGTTGTGTGTTAACAAGACCATCCTTCCTCCACCCTTAACTAGTAGGTAGCTGTTATGTTCTCCTCAGGGAACCCAGAATTGTAAATCACTATTCTTGCTTTGCCTTAGCAAGACACAGCTTTGCTGGAGCTTACTGTGTGACAGCTCCCTGCCACACCAGTCCGTCTACCTTGCAAACAAATTGCTTGAAACTCTGCTTGTCTAAACCTTGCCTTTCAAGTCCCATTCAGTGAAGCCCAGTTCCCAAGTTCTCCAGAGATGTGTCTTTGTAATGTCCGGTCCCTCCCATTGGACACTTAAACATTGTTTGCTGTCTCCAAAGAGATGGAACCCACACACCAGCTTGTTGGCTCACTGAGGACACACTCTTTAACTTGATACTTAAATCTATAGGCCATCTCAGTTCTGCATTATACTAATGTTTCCCACTTCTTTAGTAGTTATTGATTTCCAATTAATTACTAATTAAAGATTTGGGGGATTGTAGGGTTTTAGTCCCTGAGTCAAGCACAATGAAATCAAGGTTATCAAGTTCAACATCTAGTTGGGAGTACGGGTGTGCAGAATGTTACGTAAAGTAAAATGCTAAAGCTAGCTCTATGGGCTGCACTAAAGAAGAGAAAAAGACAGATATGGTTACAAACAAAAAAGAAAAATTTTAAAAAATTAACAGTTAACAATTCTTGTCTCACGCAATTTCGCACATGAAGTCAGTCCCAGCCTCTTCAATGCATGTGGTTGAAGGATCCATCTCTTACAGATTCCAAGAGCACTTGTCTTTTTTGTCCCTTAAGTGATGGATAATTAAAGGGTTCTCTCCCCTTTTTATAGTCCTGTAAACCTTTTAAATGTATTCTTTTGAAGTGTATCCTTGGTAAAGTTTTTCTCTCCCATTGGTGTGCAGATGCCATGTTGCCTTCTTTATCCTCTCAGGGATTAGCTCTTTCTGTTGGTCGGATTCCTTTGCTTACCTTAGAAGAAAATATACTTTAGTTGTCTCTGGCTTAAAAAGCTTGACCCACATTCCTTTGAGTAGGACAAACCTTACATTGTGTGGTCTCACCATATTTTAGGAACTTATTTCAGAACACGTAACTCTTTAAACACAAACTATATATGCATCACACTAAATATTAATGACCAACGTGTCGCCAGTTGTTTATGCAGTACCTTACAAAACACTGTTTGGCTAAATATTCTGAGAACAATGTTGGGTGAGGCCTTTGTCACCTGGCACAAAGGGACATTCTAGGTCACAGTAGGATTTTAGTTTTATGATACATTTATGCTTTGAGTACTCCAAAAGCCTGCTGGATTGTTGGTGCATGATGTGTCATAGGAAATATTGCCACCTACTGGATAAGCAACTTCACTCAGTATTTGCAATATTAGATATTTATAGACATACCCAATCACTGCACTGGCTTAGCCCCCATTCTGTTTAGTTACCAAAGCTGATTGGATCATTTAACAAGGCCACCGAGCTTCAAGCTAGAGAAGCTTATTTGGCAGTCAATATGGCTGTTTCTAATGGCAGACTTAATATAAATTATGTGAAGTGTTGGGAAACACCCAAATCATTCAGAATGATTACAAACTGAGGTGTCCAGGCATACTATGATTTCCAGATCTGCTTATAGTAGTGCTGGGCAAAGTTTATTCACTGAAAAAATACAGTTTTGGCTTGATCAAAATTGCTTTTGAGTTTGGCAAACAGTTTCAGCCAAAAAAAAAAGTTCCAAAAGGGTGACATTTTAAAAATGTTTTAGTTTAGAACATCTGAGTGGCCATACCAGGTCAAATCACATGTTCCATCTAGGTCAGTATCCTGTCTTTCAACAGTGGCCAGTTCCAGGTGCTTCGGATGGAATTAACAGAACAGGTAGTCACCGGGTAATCCATTCCATCGCCCATTCCCAGCTTCTGGAAACAGCAATTTCTGCCCATCCTGGCTAATAACCATAGATGGATCTAATTTTTCATTTTGAAAAAACATTTTTGTTTCTAAATTTAGCTACATTTAACTAAGAGGTAAAATACCACCACAAAATAAAACAAACATTTTGTTTCAGGTCAAATGAAATGTTTAGTTTGATCCAAAACAAATATTTGGGGGATCATTTAGTTGAGTCATCAAACTGAAAAATCAGTTATTTGCCCAGCTCTAACATATAGATCTGCCAATGAATAAATCTGGGTTTGGTGCACGGAGCAAGGTGGGGTTTTTTTTTTTTTTACCACAAGCTAGGCATGTGTAAAAGGGCAGGTAGACTTTTATATATACTCTTCTCATAATGTGGAACATAGTGAAACCAAAACAGTGGTCTCATAGAACAACTGGTGGGAATTTTGATTGGATATGTTTTCTGTCATTGGGTAACATTTGAGACACTAGTCTGTATTCTCCTTGCACCCTTAGAGAAATTCTTAAACTTCATATAATTATCAATGCCAGATTAATGGTTTGTTGGAAGGAAGGAAGAAATGAGTGATATGAATACAAATATATTTAATAGTTGTTTACACTGCTTGTTGTGTATATAATACTATAATTACAGGCTATCATTTTAAGTGATTATATCTATCTTGGGAAGAAAATCACTCTCCTGGTACATGTTTGTGGTGATAGAAGAATTGGAACATATTTCTGGCTGATAATGCTTTTATTTGTGGTTCTTTGTCTTTTCGGAGTCAGGAAGGTACCTATATCGTGCTGAAGAGGAGAAATATGCAGTCTCTTCAGTTCAAGGGACCTAGTGCATCTCTTTAAGGAATCTTTAGATAATATGGAGTATTTCAATACATTCTAGTGGTTTGATACATCAGTGCTATTCTTGTATAAAAGCGTTAAAATGAAAGGTTAAGTTTTTGAACAAACTTAAGTCTGTTCATTCTATTACGTTTTACAGCTTCAAAGATTAGGCTGTGATAAATTATTTAGATGCAGTGTTTATCAAAGAGGAAGCTAAGATCTCTATACAGTTTTTCTGACACCTAAGTAACAACAAAGACTATTTCTTTTTAGCATCCAGTTTTATCCAGTTCACCCTTTCAGTCAAAAGATATGGTACTGAGGCAGAAAAAAATCTTTTTCTAAACAAGTGAATGAAATAGAAGAGAAAACGCAGAGAGAAACTATGAGCATATTGGTTTCTCTTTCAGTCTTTCATTGCTGCTTAACAATATTCTCCATTTTATTTGACCAAATCTTGGGAACCAAATCATTTGTACTAAAAATAACACAGCTCCTACCCCCCATCTCAATCACAATCAATTTTTGTTATCAGAAATTCCATGCTGATAAAAATAGGTTGCAGTTACTTGTTGCAGTATTCAGCCTTTTTTGCATAAAAGACTGGATGAGCTCTGTTCACCTTCATTTGTGTGCGCCGGTCTCCTAATGGCGCATGTGCACACTCCTGGAGTTACTTGTTTTTATGCATGGTTGGCTGAGTTACATGTACAAATGAAGGTGTGTGCTTGTGTAAGCAAACCTTGCAAGTGCAGCAACTACTTTTTTGAAAATGTCCCTATAATCACTCTAATATATTATGCAAGCTATGCTATGCCCTCTGGTACCAATATCTATAACAAGATCAGACATTACTTTTCACTCAGACTGATAGGGAAAGAAGTGGTACAACTGAGTATAGGACACCATGCATAGCTATCAATGCACCATTTGATATGTTGTTTTTTTTAACCAACATCACTGAAATAGGGGTCATCTAGGAGGTTTAAGAGAATTTTTGGAGTCCCCTGAACTTATCTTCATGAATTTGTAAGTACTGGTTTAAAAAAAAATTACCAGAGAATATCCTTTTAGTCCCAACCATCTGCAGCAGGCCAGGAGGGGGTGTGGGGCAGAACTTCACCTGCTAATAGATTACTTGACTGGGAGTCAAAAACCTGTCTTCTTCCTTCCAGCTTAGTGGAGGGAGCCAGTTTTCATTTCACATTGGGAATGGGAACACACACTAGAGTTATTCCTGCCTGGATGATGATGGAAATTTTGTGGGCTGCATGATTTTAGCAGGAGGGGAAACCAAACTGTTCCACAGCTCCCTGACGCAGAGCTGTGTTTTACCTTTCTGGCCTTCTTTTGCAAGTTAATTTCTTTCAGCGGTCATGCATGCCAGAAAGTTGTGTAGATAGACCTTTTAACTGTGAAAGGAAGCTCTGACTGCAGAGTAGGTGTGAAGGAACTATAGGAAGTTAGTGTACAGTGCATATCCAAAAGGCACAATGGCCTTGTCTTGCCTCCACATAGATCAGTGCAGCTGGGTGGGCAAAGCAGTGAATATGCACTCATTGACCCCAGAGGGAATACTTACAGGGTAAGAGTAAGATGGTACTCTGTGTGAGTAAAACTGGCAGGATCTAATTTTTTTTTAAAGTGGGAAAACATGGGTTTGTATTGTTTTCATTTGTTTTTTGCTGGGAGGTCTTTTATTTATTTATTTACCATCTTTGGTTGATTGGTTGTTTCAAGCCAGGTGAATTGTTATGAAGAGCAGAACTGTTTTTGCTTGGAGCTCTGTGTTTCTAATATTCAGTGGGCAGAGCTTAGATATTGTAATAGTTCGTGATTAAAAAAAGTACAATGAATTATAGAAAAACAAGTTTATAGTGGGATTTATGACATTAGTTAGCATTACTTACTTGTTATGAAAGTTAACTTTCATTATCATTTATTTACTTTACTCATCAAGGTATTTCACTGGGAATATAATGTTACAATGAATAAGAGATGCCTTCTTTATTTATAGGAAATTGCTCTTTAGAGCAAATGTGTACCAAGGGATGATATAACTCTAACTAATGGGAAAGTACAAAATAAAGGTGGCTTCTCTCATAAGAGGTCCATGGATTTTTTTTTAGCATATATAATACATGTGTGAAAGATGATTCCATTATTTGCATTGCTAGAATTTTTTCATTTTGCCTTTTTCTTGCATCTGGACCATTTGTTGTGGGATAAAAAAAATTAAACCCTGAAATGTAAGTCTTTACAATATGCTTTATTTTGATGTTGAGGATTTTTCTAGAAGGCCCGTGAAGCCCTTTTATCTTGTTTTGAGAGAGCAAACAGCTTACAATATCCACTGTAAGAAGGATATTTTTTCTCATAAATAATCTGGCTCTCTTGTGTTCCATGGAATGGAGATCTAGGTTTGTTGTTCTCCTGACATTTAGATATAAAATGATGAAAATATTGCCCTTAACTGAAGTCAAAATTAATATCAACTTTTAGGTCAACAAGTGCTGACCAAAATATTATATTAAAGTAGAGCTTGGTGACATTTTTGGCCAAAATGTTTTTGGCTGAAAAATGCATTTTGGCGGGTGACTGAAACATTTGGCAAATTCAATTGAATTCACTATGTTTTTGTGATTCATCTTCCCCCTCCCCCCAAAAAATATTAAGAACATTTTCAAAATGAAATGTTTTGATTTTTTTCAATTTGAAACAATTTTCATATCAATTTACTCCAATTTTGGATAAAAAATGTCTTAAAGGGCTAAGACCAAAAAAAGGCTTGTTTCAGGTCAATGAAATGTGGTTTGACCCAAAACAAATTTTTAAAAAGTTCGCTGAAAGCTTTGAATTTTTTTTTTTGGTGGACCTGAAACTAACCTTTTTTTGTCAGAATGTGTGGCAAACCAAAAATTCAGTTATTTGCACAGTGCCATAGTAAAGTGAACTATGCCCACTCCTTTGTTTTAAGTCCTGCTAATACTTGTTACTAAAGATGTAGAGAAACAGTCAAATAATTATGGGTGGATTATTGTAAGAAGGTGCTTTTGTGACTGACTATGATTTTTCATATTTTATAGAATAGTTTTCAAACAAACTGCTTTACTTCAGTAACCATAGTAAACTCTTTTCTCAGAATCGTTTAAATAGCCTGAAACGCAATATTTTCACTCTTATTAGCTCTTAATTATTTATCTGTGAACTTATCTCATTTGGATTGTACAGTAATGCACTTTGATCTTTTGAGGAGCCATGGATGAAGATATTGGATCAGCTGCTGATCTCATTACATCCATGTATATCTAGAAGTAGCTCCATAGACATTTCTAATTGACACTGCCATAACTGAGATCAGAATCTGCTCCAGTATATCTTTGTCAGCCTCGCAGTTAGTATCAAATTGTCTCTTGTTGTTCCCTGACTCATCTCACTGTTCTCAAAGTCTGGTATGGACTCCTTATGCCCTGGCTCATATCCCATCTCCATTAAGCCCTGTCCAGCTGAGTGCAGCATACTTATATCTCTGTCTGGCAGGCACTCAAATGCCTCGTTAGTTTTCTGAAGATGTGTTCTGCTCCTGCTAAAAATATTTTTATACCTGGCATTTAATGATCTAGGTGTTAGTTCCTTCAGAACCATACTTCATGTCAGGGTTCTGAGAGGGAAATGTTCTTACACGTTATTTGCAATATTCTGTTGCATCTCTGTTACAAAATGAGTGGCTGATTTATCCGTATTTCTTCTGTATTTTAAACTCCTAAATTTTTATGCCAGGGTCAATTTCAGGTCAGCTCTTCATTGATGTTGTGAATTTTCACTTTAACACTTTTGCAGGAGAAAATATACATTCCACTTATAGTATATGAAGAGGCCATAAATCCAAATATGTGTTTTGTTAATGACTGATCCTTTTTTAACCTCTAATTTTAAAGAATTTCACAATTTGAAACAATTATGCTACACTTAGCATGTCTGTATAAAGCCTCTTTGTTCCCACCACAAGTAACTCTGTGGGAGGATTCTACTGTCTCTGACTTCTCTTCATCATCAGGAATGTACGCAATCACTTTCTTGAAGCTGGGAAGCGAATCTGGCAGAGAATTCATTTGCTCCAGTTTTGCCAAAGATTCAGTTTATTCTGACACCATGTAAATAAGAGTGACACACAGGAGTGCTGGGGAAACACTTCTCTTTATTTCTTAGCCTTAGTCATGTAATAGGAGCCAAAGTTACAAAGGATTATACAGATAGCAGATGGGCTACTCTTGGGCCCTCTATCCCCAAGTAAAAATTGGAGGAAACATGTTTCCTCCGAGCACCCCTGTAATAATATTCCTGACAATATTTAATACAAGTACTTCAATTTCCTCTTGTCAGTTTGGTTGGTAAACAGCTTGGAAGTGTTTTCAGTTCTTAAATGTCCCTGATGTTCACTAGCTTATTTCGTTTTTCATAGACACAGATATCATGACCATGTCTGCTGTCAGTACTATTCTTCCTCAGTGTTAGCTTGTCCCAGAATGAATGGCTTTGCTTTCACGCAGCACTATGACAGGAATGCTGTAATTCTGAAATCAATTTCTGAAGCACTGACATTTCCACTGTTTCTGTAACAGGTGTTGTCTCCAGTTGTGTAGGTAATGTTGTTCCATCGAATTCATAAGAAGCAGTCATTCTGTTTTCAGAGTATGATGGGGGGGTGTTTTCCCTCACACATACTGTAGATCTGCCGACTTGCTTTCATGTGTGATTCTTCGGGCTGGCTGGAAAACAACAATTCCACTTTCTGAGAAACCAAGCTAAAGAGTCAGTCTCTCTCTCTCTCTCTCTCTCTCTCTCTCAAGATGGAGCTGATGAACTTTATGTAAGTTAGTAAATATTCATTAGTCCAAAGAGAGACTGACTCTGTAGCTCAGTGTTAGGGCACTCATTCAGAGTTAGGACTTGATCCTAAGTCTCCCTGTGTGAGCACTCTAACTACTGGGATGTTCACTCTGGTTGGGTAGGTTGTGTCTGTCTGTCATATATATCACTGAAAGAAAATGGGCCTTAGGCTCTTAATTCACTTAAGCTCTTTTGAAAATTGTACCTATTGTCATGTATTATTTGTATTACTATAGTACCTAGAGGCCCCAACTGAGATACCTCATTGTGCTAGGCACTGTACAGACTTATAGTAGGAGACCATAAGCTTTTCAAGACAGACACTATCTAGAAAGATAAGACAGACAAAAAGCGAGAGGAGGAAGAGGGGGGTGAACTGATGTCCTTGAGAACAAACAGCAGATCAATGGTAGAACCATGAGTGGAACACCAGTCTCCCAAGGTTCAATCCAGTGTCTTACATACTGGACTATGTGGTCTCTTTCTTTCTCATCTTATTGACACTCCCTAATTCTTTCCCCCCGGCATTGCACATACTAATCATATTTCTTCGCAGAAAAATCAATTTAGATGTTGATTTGCAGAAACCAAATATAATATATCCTGTAGGTGGACAAGTACGGGCTGAAGAAACCCTCAGGCACCCAGTTTACATGAGCTGAGTGCACCAGACTTTGAAATGTTCTGAGCAGAAGATTGCAGTGGGTCAACCCTTACTGTCTTTGGTGGTGGTGGTCTGTCTCACTCCTTGTTGCTTCTTGGAGCTGCTTGTATCATTCCTAAAGTCTTGTTCTGGTGGGCTGGGATGTAGCATTCTTGACCAACCACAGACTCAGCAGCCTTGTGAAGTTCCTGGTGCTTATAGGACCGGCACCTTGCAATGGAAAAGATGTGCTTCTCTATTTCCCAATGTGTATAGGAGCTTAGCCTCCTGCTGCCTCATACTTACAAGGACTTTCTCAGATTGGGATTGAGAAGTGGTGCTTCTACCTGGTGGGGCACATATCCCTGGCATAGGGAGATGTTAAAATGGCCACCCAGCTCATCCAGATGGATGAGGGTGGTGGGCTTAAGTTTCTATCCCCTTACAAAGAAAAAAATTAATGGTCATTAGCAAATGGGCTATAAAACATCATACCATCAACCACTGAACAAAGTAGAATTTTTCACATACTTTTTTAAAAACACCTCAGTCTCAATATATTGAAACTAATATATAAAATAAATATATTAAGAATCAACCCTTTTATAGCTGTTCCGGGAGGCTTTTCTATGCCATCTTCAACCTAACATGATTGACATGTTTAAAAACACTTCATGCTGTTTTTAATACAAATGGGTGCCTCTTAAGAATTTGAAGAAAATGGTTTGGTGTGCTGTGGCCTACAACACTATAAAATGGTTGATATTTAATATTTACATACAACATAGTATGAGACCATATTTAGTGACATAAAGATGTTTTAAATGTGTGTGAAGGATTCTATTATTATCTCAGACTCACTCACAGTAGGTTCAGTATACCAGTGATCCAAGGGGGGCTATTCATAGTATGGGACTACTTGGTGTCAGTGGGGTAAAACTGTCAAAAGCAACCAAATAATTTAGGACTTGGCTTCACAAAGATATGTGGGTGCCTAGCGGCCATTGAAATAATTGGGAGGTGGGTACTTAAAAACCTTTGTGAATTTCACCCTAGGAGCCTAAGTCCCCTTTTCAAAAGTACCTTGGTCACTTAGGGGCCTAAATTCTTTTGAAATCAAAAGGGATTTGGGCTTCTAAGTGACTCATGTACTTCTGAAAACTTGATCAAATGTTAAGAATGTTTTGGGCATTTAGGGTATGTCTACACTGCAATTAGGCACCTGTGGCTCACCCATACCATCTGATTTAGGGTTTGAGGGGTTCAGGCTAAGGGGCTGTTAAATTCCAGTGCAGACATTCGGGCTCAGGATGGAGTCTGGGCTATAGGATCATGCAAGGTGGGAGTGTCACAGAGCTTGGGCTGAAGCCTGAGCCAGAATGTCTACACTGCAGTTCAACAACTGTGCAAGCATAAGCATGAGTCAGCTAGCATGGGCTAGCCACAACTGTTGAACTGCAGTGTAGACGTATCCTTAGGGGTATGGATGACTGGCTCTAGTTTAAAGGGCTAAAATTAATAGCCCTCTATTAAAATAAAGGAAGGTTTCAATAAATGAATCCAGGGCAATGTATAAAGAAAATTGCTACCTGGCTGTGAATTGCCTAGTGAAGTCTTTCTAGTTACGGAAAATAGTTCTCTGGGAAACACAGGGAAAATACATGAATAAAGAAATCAGTTCATATTAATAAAAAATCAACAAATCAATCAGTCAATCTTTTTTCATAAAGAAAACCTTATCTATGTATTATATACATGCTGATTTACCTGTTTAAAGAAAACAAAATAGTACTATTGTTCACTAATTTCCCACATGTCCTGGAGGTAAATAAGTGCCATTGCACAACATGCCCCAGATCTGTAAAGTTAGAACCTTTGTTCATTAAACTGGCAGTTGGTAATAGCTGAGGTAATTTGTTTTCCCTGATCTCTTAGTTTCTAATGTGATCCTTATAGATGGCTAAATGTCCTTGAAGTAATTAAAATGCAAATTAAGGGGAACAATATATCTGCCAGGGAAAACCATGGGTCTACTGGGTAAATAGTTTTTTTCTTTAGATCCTTAATTTTAACAATTTGTATTACTCAGCATTATGGAGAAGAATAAAGTTCATGATTAGCATAGGCCTGACTAAACACATCAATGTGACAGAGGTCTATTAGGGAAAGAAATTCACGCATTTATAATCCAGAAGAGGTACCAAATATTACATTGAATGAATTTACATTATTTCCGATTTGGGAATTTTATATATTAAATGAGTCATATTTCAATTTGTGCTAACCCAAACTACCAAAGTAACAATCTTGTGTTACACTGGACTGCAGTTACACACTAACTTGCAGTAGAGTGTTTTTCCATTTAAAAAAATTATTGAATATAAAGAAATATGTATTTATTTATTTTAAAATAACTAAAAAAGAAAGACACAAGGCTCTAGGTGCCTTAACACATATTAACAATAACACTGAAAACTCTGCAGTACTAAATGATTAATTCAGAAGGAGGTCAGCCAGTCAAACTCTTTCCCACCCTTTTTTCATCCAGGAAGCTTCCCTTCAACCTACTCCAGATACCTTTAGGAGAAGGTCACAAAATTGAGGACTATTTTGGACCAAGGTGGGAGCAAGCTGCAGAATTCTAGACCCCTGACAAAATTCCCGGCCAGTTGCCTTTTCTATTATAACAAGGAGATCCTGTGTGGTGATAATTATTCTGGGAACGTCTCCTGAATTTATGTAACAACTTTTACCCATGATTTCCAAAGTGAACTGAAAACCTTGCTTGCTCTTGCGGCCTTCTATAATCATTACTCCCACTAAACTGATGGCCATGTGTCTGAGAATGATACCCCAAAATCTCTATGTTCACCAATGTCATGTAGTGATGACACATTCTGTACAAAATATGCCTTGTGTGGTATTTTAAAAGTCTTGATCTGCTAAACATTAATATCCTGGTAAATTGTATGTGCTATCATTATATGTGATATTATGAAACGTTGAACATGCTACTAGAATGTGCTGCAAGTGAGAAACTCCCACAAACATCCTTTCAGGCATAACAATGGAGTGGCCACACAACGTTGATGGCTATCTCACCCATTCAAGGATAGATTCCACTAACAGGAATTGTTTACAGTGCAACTTCACCAAGAAAGAACATACACCATGAAATACTGACTGACGCCCTCCCCACTGATCCAGAAATCTAGAAAGGACTATAAAAGAAGGGGAGTGACATGATGTCTCGGTTTCACTTCTCCACAGCAAAACACCAGGAGAAAGGGCTGAAAGGCAAAGAACTGTAGACTGGGGGTGGGGATTCTCAGGAGGAGAAAGCAGTCTCTGCCTGTGTGAATTGAAAATCTGTAGCCTGCTTGTACCATTATGTTAAAATCTTTGGCCCAGTTAGTCCATCTAAATTAATATAACATATGTCTACCTGTATAGAATTCGTTTGGCCAGGTCTTCCCAAGAAGATGTTTGCCAAGTATACTTATAACAGCAAGCCCTCTTATGGAGAGACCATTTATACCAGCAAAGTACATTTTGCTGGAATAGCTTATACCATTTCTTTGAGCAAAGCACACTATACCAGCAAAAGAACTTGTAGGCTGGTATAACTGCATCTACACTAGAGTTTGTTAGTATAGAAATGTTGCCAAAAAAACAACACCCCTATGTGACATTGCAATACTAGCAAAAGTTCCTATAGTAAACCTGGCCTTACTCTATCTGGAGCATTCCTTTAATACTGAGTAGCGCTGCCTGCAGAATTCTCATCATATGCAGTCCAAAGCTACTGTACCTGATTTCCTTTGTGAGGCGGTGGTTTCTAATTAAAGTTTTGTGATGAAATCTCTAGGCATCAATAAACTGTATCCATCTCTACTTGAAATGTAGTGGCTTCCTTGATTCACAGAGTTAGGGGTTAGGAACCTTCATATGTATTGGCCATTTCTGACTGGAAGATTTGCAGACAACCTCTGACATGTCTCAAATTATTTTTGAGGTTTTTTTTTAGAAAACTTACTATAATTTCACAAGAAACAATATTTTTTCCATTACGCTCTTAAACCAACCGATAGAAGTCTATAGGTGGGGCTGAATTCTCTATTGAATTATATATGTTCATTTAAAAAGAAAGTCCTATAGGGAAGACCTAACTATCTAGTAGATTTTTATGACCTTGGTTCTACAAGGTACTTAAGAACATGCCTCTCTTTAACTACATGATGACTTCAGTGGGACTATTCAAATGCTTAAAGCTAGGCATATGCTTAAGTGTCTTTCAAAATTGGGATCTCAATGCTTTTCAGAGAACTTTACATAACACCCTAGTCAATTTACAGACCCCTATGTGGCTTGATTCTGATGAACAGGCCTGCAAGGATTAGATTTGTATTGGTAAATGTTGCTAAACATCAGTTTTGCTGTACCAATGAAAAAATACTTCCAGTGAAAATTGACACAGATAGACAAAGTAAGAAAAAAGCTTCTTGAGAACGTTTTATAGTTTGATTTAAGGATACTTACTCTGTATTTGATGTGATGTTGACGATTAGTGTTTTAGCCTTTTGACTCTCAACATCAGTCATTAAATAACTGTCAGACCCCCATTTACTTTTCTATAACTGTAAAAATTTAATGGATATTCTGGAAAAAAAAACAAAACTTAAAAATAAATTTAGAGATTACTGACAAGATTATGAAAAAATAAAAATCAAATTCTGCCAAACCTGTTTATGAATATAAATGAATGTTTTATTTAAAGTATTATGCCATAAGCTTGGAATAGAAAAGATAAACTGTCCTTAAAATTAATGAGCATCTCTTAAGAATGAAATATTCATTTTTAATGTGTGGATTTGACTAGTGTTCAGTCAGCTACCTGTGTCCTTTTTTGTCATAGAAATATGCAATTTCATGTCTGCATAGTTAATCTGCTTAGTTGAATTTAATTTATATTATGAAAAATGACGTTGCTTCAATATTTTTATTACAATGATAATACCTAACTAAATTGTTCTTATGATTTGGGCTCCTAAAGTCACTTGGTATTAAATTGTTCTTGGTACTCTGTCAGACAGATCAATGGGCTGTACAAACGAATATCAGTCTACAAATATATAAGCTTACCCACCCTGAAAATGACAACACGTTCAAAATATAGATATGCCCAGTGGTGGTATTCGATAGCCTACAGTCCTAAATTTTCAAAAGAATTTATGCATTTACTCAGCACTTCATTGTTTTTCTTAAACCAACTTATGACAGAATTTTAAACAACTGAAAGCATTTTCTGAAATCCCTGTCTGGTAGGGGAGGTTAGAGTAAGGGCAGTGTCATATAACAAGTTAGCAAGTATTTCCAGGATTCCTTTCATGATATAATAATAGTAATTTATACGAGGCAGAATGAGTTTTAATTGAATATCTTTCAAGATACTGTACATGCAGCTATTTGGATTAATGTTAGCAAAAGTGGAGAACCTTAATGCTTAAGCATTAATGCTCAGAGCATACAATAACTTCTTGTTTTATCAGCACGTCTGAATGAAGTTTAAAGCATATTTGGCATATTTACATATTCATATTATATTGTTACAGAGCAGATTCTGTAATGTGACATTGGGAAGACAGAGTAAGTAAGTATAAAAGCAAGTTACTATTAAGGCTATGCGAAGCCCCCAGTTTTTTTCAGCTGTTTATATTAGGGTGACCACCTTTGGAATGGAATAAGGGAAAATCACATGAAGAATAAATAACGGACAACACTGTTTTAAAGGACATTTCAGGGAAACACACTTCCCCTTAGCATATCATGTATTTTTCTTTCAAGTGTATGTTTATACTCATCTCAAGTATGCAATGCAATTATAAGCTTCAATTTAATATTTATAATGGTACTTATCAGTTTTAATACATTTCAATACATATGAAAATAAGGGATGGGGGGCCATCCCTTAGTGTCACAGAACACTACTACAGAAAAATTGCTTACTTCCCCTTTTTACCATATAAGTATAAAATAAATCCAGCTAGAATATAACTATTGTGCTTCCATTTCAGTGTGTAGTGTAAAGCAGTATAAACAAGTCATTGTCTGTATGAAATTTTACTTTGTACTAACTTTGTTAGTGTTTTTTATGTAGCCTGTAGTAAACCTACGTAAATATCTAGTTGAGTAGATATACCCCCTGTGGAAGACCTGTGTGTATCCCCAGGGGTTTACATATCCCTGGTTGAAAACTACTGCTGTAGCTATTGAAACTTATTAATAGCCACAGCTAGGCTCCAGAATTTAGCATTTTGATTGGCAAGT
>ML675601.1:16050589-16375191 GCA_007922155.1 Mesoclemmys tuberculata
AGTTTGAATCATTCACACTACCAGGGGGCTAATGCAAGCAAGGAGTAGATAAGACTGTCCAATCACAGGGAGTTTATAGAGCTACAGGAATGAGGGCAATAGCCCCACTCATCCTATAGCACCTGTGAGCGTGGAAACCTCTCTGCGCTCTCCCTAGGTCTCTATTTCTTTAAGCTTGAAAACTGTCTCAAGACCCATATTGGACCTGTCATACCCAGACTTTGAGACTTTTGCCATTGATTTCAGTGGGCCGGGATTTTACTCTGATTCCTTTTCTGTGAGGCTCACACAGTGTAGAGTGGAATTTAATGCTGCTACAAGGAGCTGTAATTTCAAGGTTGTCTTTTTGTTGTGTGTTTGTAACATGCCTAGCACAATGGGGCCTGGTCCATGACTGGGGCTCCTGGGCAATTCAGTAATTAAATAATTATTCAATTTTGAATAATTCAATTAATTAATAACGTGCTACAGAGCAATGAGTAAAACATATTTTTCAGACTGGATTTTTTTTTAATAGAGTAAAGAAAATAACAAGCAGAAATAAATGCAAAGTGTCTTAGAGAGAGAATACAGAGACCTGCTATAACATTCTATTGGCAATCAAATATACGATGGCAGCTGCCCCTAATTTAAAGGTGTAGTACACAGAAAAAGGGCATATCCAAATTTCACTTCAGTTACATACAAAACACGCCCCACTGGAGAGGTGAGAATGTGCTACGTGCTGCTGATTTTCTCCCTTTGAATGTGTCAGGGACCTTTCTGACTCCTTTTATTGTTCTCTGCACCATGCAGGGGAGCATAGTCTCCATAATAGTTGTGCATTGACTGCAGATTATTTGGCAGTTAAATTCAGGTACAAATGTGATTAGCATTTATTGACCTGTATTTTAGAAAGGACAAAAATAACCCATTAGTTCACTCTGTAATTATGTGGTCTTTGTGTTTACAGTAATTACCCTGTCATTACATGTTGGTTTACTATGCAATCTAATGGCCAACATTTCTGAAAGGCTGAATATTCATGGTTCACTCCAAAGTTTTCATTGCAGAGGAACCAACTGCCATTATATAAGTTTACGTCTTTTGCTTTTGTTTCCCCCAAACTGCAAAAGTGTTACAGGAACAAATGTGATTTATTCAGTTTCTTTTGATTCCAGAATTTACACAAGTGCTAGTGAATATAATTGTATTCATTTTTTAAATTACCTTTGCTGAGAAAAATATTCACAGAGATGATCGGAATAGCAGCTTTTGATTTGGAAAGACAGTAATTTTAACTGATTGTAGAAACCTATAAACAAAAAGATGGTTCAGCTATAGGTAATATTTCTGAAACTTTGTGCCAAACCTCCCTGCTGATTTCTACTCTCGGCCCCCCCATATGAAACCATAAAGTAAAATAGATGTCAAATTAACAAATGAAAATGCAGCTGTCTGATTAACTTCTTGTTGTTTTGATCACATCATATTACATCAGACAAGACATGACCTAACAAAAAATGACTGAAATACAACCCTATGTAAAACTCTGTAATTTTCTTATGGTGAGAATTTTGAACTTTTGAAACCAAAATCAATTGACTTGTAAAGTTCATTATCCTTGTTTAACAAACAAAGCAGATACTGCCTGAAAGGCTGGCCGTTAGGAGGATCAAGTCACCCAGGAAAAAAGTATACAGGGGACAAATATAGAAAGAATAATATGCAGAAAAATGTTGCCGTTTGGTATAATTTCATAGCTATGAATAATGCAAAGTACTTTTAAAAGATGCTCTTGTAAAGGGTAGTTGGATTCTTCTATTGGCTGTACCATTTTAGTAAGATTTCAGGTCCTGCAAGCAATTGCTGAATAATTATTTATGACTCATGGCCAGCGTGGCTCATTATCCGCACTTGGGTTATAGGGAAGTGGCAGTGGCTTTTTGGGTAGAGGTAACAGTGGTTTATGATAGGGATATCTCTACAGGGAGGGCCAGAACTTCAAATGTATTTAGGTGCCTGAATAAACAAGTAGGCACTTAATCCATGTCTGTGCTGTGGTGGGAAGTTATAATTTCCAGCTTGCATAGATGTACAAGTGCTAGCAGTGTGCCTGTGACAGAATGAACTAGCTTCCTGAGTACAGCCCTGTCCGAGACCCTAGGTATTTACTTTATTAGGTAAAGCTGTGTAATACATTTCTTTTCTCTCACCCTTCGAAACCACTTTAGTACTGATAAATACACAACTATATAGAACTATAGACATTTTAAATTATGCTTGGCTGCTTGCCCTCTCTGCTTGTTTAGACTGAATATATTTATGGCCTATCAATTTCCTTCAGCTATGTATTTCCAAAGACAGACACGTTTTTGGGGGAGCTATAGGAAGCATTGTCAGAAATGAATACTGTTTTCTTCATATCTCTCCTCTTGTACTTGGAGCTTTCATTTACCTCCTCAGTGAATAATCATCCTTGACAGTGACCTTTTCTTCTTCCACTTCTCCAATGTGCAAAATCCATCTGTCACCAGCTTCACAAAACATTGACTGTCACAGGATGGGGGCCTCTTAGGGTGCGATGGGCTGCATTTCACCTGTGACAAGTTAAGCTCACCTTCTTGGGTGGTGAAAATAAAGGCCATGTCATGGAGTGGAGGATAGGTGCCTCCTATTGGAACAGCAGGATTCGAGGAGTGGGGAGGAGTGCAGGAGGCTGTGGGAAAGACTACAGAGTGAGAGGCTTCTGCAGGGAAGACCCTGAGTTGCCTTGGCTAAGAGAGCTGGAAATAGCTCGGGAAGGCAGGAGGGAGATCCTGACACCAGGGGAGCTGGGATGTCAGAACCTGTAGGATGAGTTCCAGATAGGTACAGTCTGGGCGTGATGAATGGATTGGAACCCAGGAGGGGTTGGGGTTCCCTACTTAGAGAGAGAGTGAGAGAGAGACGTTGACTAGGTGGTTGGGGCCTTCAGGGCCAAACACCTGCTTGAACAGTGAGACGTTGAATTTGGATGGGGCCCAAATGTGGCAAGGGGGACTGGGGGCTCTGTACCTGGTGGGCGGGGGGGAGGGAAATATGCTAAAGTGGTGTTGGGTTTTGAGGAGGGGCAGTGTGAACCCAGAGGAATGAATAAATTGGACCACAGAAGTGAGGTGGGGTATTTGGATGTCCAAAGGTACCCCTGAAGGAGAAGAAAAAGAGGCAGAGTGCCACAGAGTAACTTCTGGCCACTGGGGGCACTTGGGTGGCAGAAGCCCCTATTACCAATCCCACCTCTGCTGCAGTCAGTAGCATTGGCACCCGAAGGGTAATAGAGAATTATTTTGTTTAGAGCAAAGCCTGATAATAATGGGAACCTCTTTACCAACGGTAAATAAGGTACAACTACATAAAGTAAAGGAGTGGCCGGCTCTGTTGTATGTAAACTATAAAGTAGACACTTCACTGATATTGTGGGGCTCATTTTTCATCAGCAAGGTTAAGGTTCCTCAAAAATAAGACACATTTCTTAGCCAAGGAGCTTTCTTCAGTGTGCCTAATAAATGCAGCAGTATTTGCTCATTCAGCAACATGTTAAGACAGAGACATTTAAATTGTGCACAAAAAAGGTGTTTCGTAGACAAACTATTATTTTATCAACCCACTGTGTCTGCTCTTCATACTGCTGTGTAACACTTTCAAAATGCACTTCATAGTTTCAAAGTGCTGTGTGTGGGGTTTCAGCTTGGCAGCTGCTCCCTTTGACAGTAATGGGAGTCACGAAGCTAAATCCCTGTGCATTGCTTTGAAAATTTAGGGGCAGATGGCCTGCAGTAGGGAGTGAAAATAGCTGTCACTTTGCATAAGGAGTCTTTCACCGTGGTGGTGGACACTATTGTGGTAACAATATTAAATGTCTGAGGAGACTGACACTTGCTTTTACTGCTGGTAGGAATTGACAAATTTAGACTCTGTGTTAACTTTAATCGTGTGTAACTATGTGCCCTATTCCGATTTCCCTGCAGCTTTTGGTACCCAAATTCCATTAATTAAAAATGTTGTCCTCTTTCTCCTGTAACTCTTATGCCAGCAGGTCTCATTACAATAAATATTCCCTTATAGGCACTTGATGACATTGCCTGTTCAGTTAGGAGTGGTGCAGTCAGCCTCCTTAACTTTCTTCTTTACTCATAAATATGAAATATTGTAGATCATCAAACATCATTCTCCATATATTACAGAAGTTATGCTCTCTGGGGGTAACCTAGATACTACTTCGATTTCATTAACATCCTTAGTGACTTTTTAAAGCAATAATGATCAAGGTGTAGGTCATTTCCTGGGGATTAATGACTGGCTGGGAGGAGTTGAAAGCACAAGGCACAGCTGAGGGCCATTAGCTTCAGCCAGTCACTACTCCCCAGGGAATTTAGCTTTAAGATGAAAATAAAAAGCAAAGCAGAAGCATAAGGATATTTTTAAGTGATTAATTTGGTATGTATAAGGCATTTAGAAGGAGTTAAAGCTCTGTACGTTAACAAGAATGCTTGAAATGTCATTAATCTTAATATGTTTTATTGGTCTTATTTATTTATTTATTATCTCAGAAATTGGTCGATATGCAACATAATTACGTATTTGTGCATAAAACGCTCTGAAAAAGTGTGGGGGATGCTGATTCCAACTCTAAAAATAAAGAGGCTGCTGTGAATGAAAAGAAGAAATCTTCTAAAGGGAATATGCACTATTTATCTAAAATCGGACATTGGGTTCTATTTTTTTCTTCACAGCCCGTACAGAGGAACATCAGTAGATGGAAGAGTCACTGTGATAATGGAAAAATCCAACTGCAGCTAAAAGGTAAAAAGTTTTTTCACTCTTCTATGCAAAATTCAAATCAATTTGGTTTTATAAAGCGTCTTTCATACAAAGTACTTTAAAATTCTTTACAGTGAAAGATAAAATAATGAGATGGCACTCATGGAAGCAGCTTCAATGAGTCTCATTTAGACTACCAAGCAAAAACAAATGAAATTCAACCTACTTGAACAGCATGAGCTTGAACTTTTCCAATAAAACCTAAAGTAAGCTTTGATTTACATTATGTGAATCCTTTGCTTGTAACTTGTCTCTGGGGGTAGGCTTTGGATTTGCCCCATTCCAATTTAGCTGCAGTTTTTGCACACAAAATATTATAGTCAATTAACTTTATCACCTTTCTTGTTTCATTTACCTTAAAGGTGCTTAGCCCCCTAATAATTAAGATGTTGTAGGTGGAGTGAAAATTGAGGGAGGAAAAAGACTGATTAGGACATTGGTTATATTAATTCTGATCTGTGTAGTTGTTATGTCACGTGCTCTTATTGTTGGAAGCATCGCTAAATAATCAAATCCCTTATTTCATAATGCCTATATAATTAACCGAAAGAAACAAACTTACATACAAAGAAACTACTAATGATGGCCCACAACATGCATTAAGGCTGGCATCAATCACTTGCAGTGCCATGTTCATGCCCCCTTTTATTTTCTGTTTGTGAACATTCAGCAGAGCAAGATTTTGTTTGTTCATTTTTGGGTGGAATGTGATTAGTGTTACTTGTGAAAAAACATGTACATTTTTTATTTGTTGTTCGTAATTGTTCTAAAAATGTTTTAACCCTCCAGTCAGTGAGCAGAAAGAATACCATATGGCTTTCACTGGGAGAAATTCAAGCCATGCAGAGGTCTCTCACAAAGCCTTTGCACCACATAAGTTCCACTTAAAAGAGGTCTATAACGGAAAGTATGCTGTGAATAGGTAATGTTGCCAAACCCAAGCAGTCAAAAATCATTAGACTTTTAAAAATAATTTGAATTAAAAAATGAATTCTCTGTATTTGCCTTTTGAATTTTGATCCTGTAATGGTAACACTTTCAAGCTTTTCTCTGCAACCATGAAAGCTGGAAACTTGCTCATTTAAAAAAAAAAAAACATAATGAAAGCTGAGTTCCTGATTTAACTGCATCACTCCAGGAGTTGGGAAGTAAACAAAAAACCCAGATATTGTGAAACTTCATAAAATCATGTGTTGACTACACTGCATAGTTCTTGTGTGGGCCTTTGGTATAGGGGTGGATTTTGTCCACAATTAATACTTAATATTCTAAATGACCAGTTTGTGAATAATATATATGATGGAAAGCATTCATCCACACTACTGGGCAAATATTTATGAACAGTAAATATTTTAGCAGAAATTAAGAATAGATTACAAAAAATTCCCAAATAAAAAGAGTAAAATCTTGGTTAATTTTGTTTGCAATTAATAATACAATCAGACTTACATGGAAGGACATGTATTGTTGTGGTAACTAATAGTATATATTATTTAGACAATTTGAGAATAAAGTAGGCCTCTGTTGCTGGGGTATAGTCTTTATTTCACTTTGTACAAGAAACTTTTCGTTTGAGTCAGCAAAAAGGGATGTATGGCAGAGGCGATGTATCTGAAAGACTGTGGACATACAGTTTTACAATAAATCTGCTGAATGAAGGAAGTGGAGGATGAAAGGAAGGGGCAATAAGGATCATTTGGTATGATTGAACAGAAGGTTGGGAGGTAGTATATATGGTTGCCAAGGTAGTGAAATGGGTCATTTCACCTGGGATGAATGGATATTTAAACACTATAGAAAACAAGTAAGCAATTTAAATGATTTCCCTATAAAAAAATTGGTTTTTGAAACATGCATTTATATTATTCCAGAATCAGAGCATGACTGAAAAGAGAAACTTCAAAGGGGAACAATTTATATGCAATTTATATTAATTCTAAATGTAGTACAGTATTAGAAAACTACATCACACCTGTATCTTACTGCGGAGCCACTGCTTGGGTTTAATCCAGTGGATGGGGTGAAGGGTGTGGCACCCAACAGAATGTACAAAATTCAGAGTGAAAACAGTGGTGAGATTGCCTTGATTGCACTGCAAACCAGGAATCTCGTGTGTGTGTGTGTGTGTGTGTTAGAAACTACTGACAATAAGGATGCTGTTAAATTTTAGATGTTCATATTTTGCCAGCATTATAGAAACAAAGTGTTAAAATATGAATTTTTGCTATTATTTTTGAGGACCAGCTGAAGTGATTCAAGGGCCTGAGTGTGTAGAGAGGATTGTGCTAGAGAGTTGTAACACTGACCTCTAATTCATCACTAATATAATTTTGATAGAGGTCTCATGTTTTGTTTTACATTAGAGATTTTTGTTGTATGCTAACCAGAACGATTTCACTAGGGGGTAATATTTTCAAAAGTCTGTAAATCCCATCTTCAAAAGTTGTTTATGTATTTAGGAGCTTTAGTCTCATTAAAAGTCAGGGATTTAGGCTCCTAAATCAGATACTTTCAAAAAATATATATTTTTAGGAGCCTAAATCCCAGTAAAATTAAAATCAGGCAGCGTTTCTGTTGACACTTTCCTGTTTTTGCTGCATTTTGGATACTTGCCCTCCCTTTCTATAGGATAACCCTTTCTCAAGGGTCAGCCCCTTCTCTTTTTTCCTCCTCCTTCACTGAAGAGGGTGCCCTCTCACATGAGTATGGTGAAGGTGTTGTAATCAGGTGGTATAAGCCAATCCAAAATCTCAGTATTTGATTGTAATGGCTGCTTGTTCTCTATCAGAGGTGGACATCTAGGTCACTGGCAACTTCCCACCCCTCCATGCTGCAAAGAAATGTGTGTGGTTGGGTAGGCACAGATAGCTACAATCACAATATTAAATAAATGCCTGCCCAGTTTATGCTTGATCCTCCTACCCTTATTCATGGAAAAATCCCAGTGCCTTCAATGATTTGTATAAGTAAGGCTTGGTCATCAGATTTTAATGGCATTAAAATGCTGTGCAACCGTTTAGAAAAATAACACTGGAAAACAAATTTTTTCGAAAGTGTTGCTTCCTCAGAAATTTTTTTAGATTATGATAGACCACTTGAAGCTGAACACAAATATAATTTCAGACTACTTGGATCACGGAGGAATTTGGAGAAATAAGAAATTGACTTTTATTAAATGTAATGTGTTTAATCGCATAACAGTGCTGACGCTTTGCAATAGTTCAACTGAGCTAAAAATGTTTTGTTGATGATTTTCCTTTGTACTCAGTGTCTGAGGCTTCTCGTTTAAGTATCCAACAATAATTGGCCAGCATCGATGGATTCCAGGTGCCCTGATACCGTTTTTCCATGATTGCAATGTCCTGGTGAAACCTTTCACCATGCTCGTCACTGACTGCACCAAGATTTGCAGGGAAGAAGTCTAAATGTGAGTGCAGAAAATGAATCTTTACTGACATGTTGCACTTCATGGTTTTGTATACTTGAAGCATGTTGTCAGCCACCTGCACATAGTTTGGTGCTCTGTAGTTGCCAGGAAATGTATCGCGGCTGTTACGACATTGGTGAGACATTTTGCTATCACGAATCCTCCTGAAAATACAATTGCTTTATTATTGTAAGTACACGCAATATGCTATGCACATAGAGCATGCACATCAACATGAATGCAAACTCATATAAACGCAATGCATAGAACGGTGTATCCAAAATACTTCTATAGCCTTTCTAAAGCCTGTCCTGCCAGCATCCGCCATGCCTAAGCCTTGGCATTCCCACTGCATGTTGTGTGGCCTGCACTAGGTGCAGCGTCACTGCATGCCCAGGCATGCTTGGACACAAGATAGAAAACTTTTCAGCTTACATTGTGGGCAACATTTTAATAGACTTAAATTATTAATTGAAATAACAAATATAGGCAATTTCAAAAAAAGGGTATTTGATAGGGACATTTCATGGTGGTTTTCGTAATCAGCAGCCCAAAATCCATAAGATACACCCAAAAGTATTTAGGAAGCAAAATCTTTGTTGTCCAATGTAATCGAAACATTAAATCTTGCTTTGTTAAACAGGCAGAAACTTTGAGTAACTTCACTGATGTCCGCATAGTTACTCCAAATTTGCACAGGTATAATTGAGAACTGAAAATGACTTGCCAACTTCAATTGGAAACTGCAAAATGCAAGTGTTCCTTTTGTAATCACAGCCTATATCTAGCCTTCTAGATGCTGACTTTTTTCATATGGCTTTGTATGAAAAGCAACAGCACACATTTTCAACCCAGTTAAAAAAAATGGCATACAGTATAAAATAAATATTCATTGCAGCTAAAAATATATATATTTAACTTTCTGTAACATTGGATGGTTCATTGCACATATTCACAGTTTCCATAAGATTCCTTTGAAGAGTTAGAAAGTAAAGGGAACCAGTCAATTCCATTATGCTTTGCTTTTAAAAGGGTTTACTGATTGAAAGTAACTAACAACCAGATATGGAAAGGAAGATTAAATTGATTTCACCATAAAAAGTGTGTTTCAATATCTATGTCTTTAGTGAAGCAATTAAGTTAGATTCCCTAATGTTGGTTACAAATCATAAATAAAATGTTTATTAATCTTATATAACATTAAACAAACCCATGATATGATTGCACCAGGCTTTTTCTCCTTGTTATTTTCGAGAGGTCAAGGTGACTTCATCCAAGTAGCAGAATATGTGTTACCTACGGATATAAGTGGACATATCATCGTGTAGATTTTATATACAATACCAACTCTGCATATTCTGTCACTTACTTAAGGGAACCTAAAAGCTTGCCTTTACACTTAAATCAATTTTTATGTGAGATACTGTGACACTTCCATTGAAAATTGCTTTCAAGTTACAGTCAAAGCACTGCTGTGCTTGCAGATTGCTTTGACCATGACATTCTCCCTGACTAGCACATAATGTAACCTTTCATTCTCATCAACACTAGGTGCAAAGACAATTTATGAAATGGGAAATTTGGATAACATTTATCCAGTGTATGCCGTTTGTTCATTGTAAACATCAATGCAATACACTGTAAATTTAATTTTTTTATTATGGTACCACTGCAGCTGCTCCACATTAAAGGCCACAGCTAGCATTCCATTAAAAGCTCTTTTTTAATTTCCCACCACCCAAATTGTTCAACCTTCCTTCGCTGCAGATGGTCGACTCTTCCCCACTCACCCTGTTCCTCCATCACCTTCCCCACACACTCTTTTTACTTAGAAAATTATCATGCTTAGCATAGGCCAGAGAAGAAAATTGTTTTGGAGTAGCTGAAGCAACCCCCTAAAACAGTTTAGTTTTCTGAGTTCAAGCTTTTTAATGTGCTTCTTTTTAGGGCTGGTTGAAAAATTTACACTGCTTACACTGTTTTTGGTGGAAAATTGGAGTATATTTTTCATGAAAAGTGTTTGCTTTCTGTGGAAAACGTTGGGTTTGTTGCAAAATCAATCTTTTTGGCCATAAATCAAAATGTTTCTGCCCTTTTTTTTTATTTTAATGGAAACTGTTTTCTGCAAGGGGGGAAGTCAATTTGCTGACCAACTCTGGTGTTTCCTCTGGCAACTAGTACATAGAAATCCCTTTATTCAGAAACTCTGAAAAATCTGAGACTTTAAGTTCTCTCCGTGGATTTGTAGCATACTTTCATTTAAATTTTCTTCAATCATTTTATAATCCTTCTGGTTTTGAAGATGACCTTGTGCATATACTGTAAATGATCCAATGATATAACTTCCAATGGTGCAACACAATGTACTTAATTGGGCACTGGATTGAGGGTTAGAAGAATTGAGTTCTGCTTCCAACACTTTCACTGACCTGACTGAAGTGGGTTACAGCCCACGAAAGCTCATGCCTGCAGAAATAAAAATGGTTAGTCTTTAAAGTGCTACAGGAGACTCATTGTTTTTACTGTATACAAACTAACACAGCTATGTCTCTGGAATTTTTCACTATGTCTGACTTCAGGCAATCCACTTCTCTCTTCTTCAGATTCCTTGTCTATTCTTTTTTTTTTTAAGATGGTAATGTTACTTAGGCCATGTCTACACTACAAAGTTAAGTAGATGTAAGTTAAATCAATGTACAGCCACCACTGTAATGAAACCACTGTAGCATGTCCAAACTATGCTTTTTGTGTTGTCAGAGAACATCCAAAATAGAAGCTCTTGCATCAACACAAAGTGCAGTGCAACTGTCCACTGGGAGTTTTTGGAAGGGTTTGCAATGCCTTTTGGGGGCAGGTCAGTGTCACATGGTGCAATTTCTCAATCCCATCATTCCATGGGCATCCTACTAGGTTTCCAGGCACTTTTCAGTTGCCCTGGTAACCTGTGAGCAGGCCATCTCTGTCAGAAAGAATGGATCCTGCACTTCTTTTCCATATTGTGCTATGTATTGTGAACATGAGGCTGTAGGAGGAGCTCAATGGGGGTGCTATTTCGCTGAGGGAGAAAGGATCATTTTAACACTGAGTCACAGTAATGTGTGTTGCTATTGTGTGCTAAGCCTGGCATTGTTTTTTTTCACTGTACTATGAACGTGTATTGATTGCTGTGTATGCCTGACTATGACAATGCACATACACATATTGTTGTCTGTAAATGTTAGCGGCAGCCACCATGTGATGGAGAATAACAAAGATAAACTCAGTTTCCATAAGTAGATTTTTATTCCACATCCCTGAAAGCGTACCTGTGTAATGATGAGGCAAACTTTATACATAGAGAGGAAAGTATTTTTAAAGGGAAGAGGGAATTCACAAGCACATACACCAACAGGGCTCTCACAGCTAGGTGTATGTGCAGCTGTCATGTTTAATCTCCCGCAGGATCGAGTGATTTGGGTACTGCTGCATCTCCAGAAGATAAATGAAATGGCAGGGGGAATCTAGGGTGGGCCTCGTGACTCTTTCTCCCTCCCTACCTACAGTGATCTCTCCCCACTGACGCAGGAGATCCACTTGCTGTGTACTTCAGGTGGGAACATGTTTGCTGGATTGTCAGTGTGCTCAGCTGGGAAGATTATATGTGAGTTCTCTACCCTGAGCAAAACTTCTGGGGACTTCAGAAGGGGAGTGGCTCATACCTATGTATCTGTCTGCAGGGCAGTGGAATTCAAAACAGGGACAAGAGAAGTCTGAGTTGGCATTGTGGGATACCTTTTGGAGGCCACTTAGGGTGATGTAAATAATGCAGTGTGTACACTGACGTTGCTCTAACTACATCGCTCTCAGCTCTGTGCCTCTTGTTGAGGTGGTTTATTAAGTTGGAGTGGCAAGAGAGTTAAAGTGGCGAAAGGAGCATTGCAGCGTGCACACCTTCACAGTTAGGTTAACATAAACTGCATTATGTCGCTTTAACTTTGTAGTGTAGAAATTGCTTAAATTGAAAACTAGATTTTAGTGTACTTTATCAACTAGCTGACTTCTTACCTAAGTTTCCTGCAGCCCACGAGTCCCTGTTTACATCTGCTGCACTACTTTCCTCATTACCATCTCTTGTTCCTTGCTGCCTCTTTGCTGGACCCCATTGCTAAGCAATGTCTTATGATCTCTTCATTGAATTACATGAGCATAAAGTGCAAAAACCCAATGCTGTTCAAGCTAGTAGACTACAGGATATGGATGAGTGAGTCACTATTCACTGTGACAAGTTCCCTCAACGCAGTACCACTATTTAGGAAACACTCCCCCAATCTAGGACAATTCCTCAAACTCACCCAGGCTCCTATAGCCTGACATTCCAACTTACTCCCCAGAACTTGCCAAAACCCAAAATAGCTGCCAAAAATTTCTTGTGATTCCTTATCCTACTAATCCCACATTCCCAAAACATGAAGTCATGTTTTCATACTTATTTTTATTAATTCTTTTATAATGGATCAAACCTTCCATCCTGAGCAGCCAACAACTGATCTGACATCTCGGTTGACATGCTCTGGTGGTTTTTCAACTCAAGGCTCAGAAGGTCAGTTTAATTGGTCTTATATTGTATACTAATTTACCAGGGGTTCATTCTAGCTCTACCAGCATTTGTAGCTGATGAACTGACTGTGCCTTCAACAATTTCTACTTATTCAAATCCCGGTACTTTGAATTCAAGGATAAGAAGTTATTGATCTAAACTCAAAAGTGCACCACTTTAAATTCTGATCTTAGCTCCTCCTAGTTGAAGCATCACAATTTCTGTGTTAGAATTCCAGGTATCTCACTACTTAGTTAAGAAGACAAAAACCTCCACAAAAGTTACAGTATATTGGTCAAGCTAAGACACAAAAGGTGACACAAGGTGAGTGAAGCAATATCTTTTATTGAACCAAGTTCTGTTGGTGAGAAAGACTACCTTTTGAGCTTATACAGAGCTCTACTTTCAGTCTGCTCATCTCTTTCACCAACAGACGTTGATACAATAAAAGCTATTACCTCACCAATTTTGTCTTTCTAGAACCTTTTGACTAACACACCTATAACAAAGCTGCACACAGAAATGTGAGAGTCTTTAAAAAAGTGATAGCAAACCAATAAAGGAGATGTTTGCCACTGAGAAATAATGTATGTGATTGATTGTAGTGCTGAGCTAAATGCTGGATAACAAATGCAGATTAGGATGGCATTTGCCAGTTTTGGATTCAAATGAGCCTTTATGAATTTGCATACTTTTTCATCTGTCTGTATAACTTCTATTAAGTCCACTAAATACATACCTGCAATGTATTCACAATTTGAAATACTTGAAATTCAAGCCAGTGAAATTAGGGTCAGAGAAAACAGGTGAAATGAAAAAATAAGTACAAAATCATAATTGAAATGAAATTCTGTCCCCATATTCATCTCGGTTTGAGACTATCTCTAAAAATAATGTTAACTGAAGCTTTCAGTTAAGGATCCAGGGCTGGTTTGGCTGAAAATAAGCATTGATGTGTTCATCCATTTTGTTTTGGTGGTAACAATGATTAGCTTTTCCCTCTTGCGCCCCATAGTCATATCCTACTATTCTTTCTCATTCTAGTTTGGATCAGAAATAAAAATAAGTAACAAAAAGACCACAAGAATAGTTTTTTTTCTAACCTGCTCAGGAAGCTTTGGAAATCTCATGATTTCCAGCTAGATTTCTAGAACTGGACTACGTGGTTAAGGTTAGAGAGAATTGTAACTGAACATCAAATGCAAAACATTTAAATTGGAGGTAACATACTTTTCATATAATAAATAAGCAGTGTGTAGTGATCATACGCCAATACTATGTATGTGTATAATTTGCATATATTTCTATTGTATGTTTCTATTCTATTTTTGTTTAACTTGAACGTAGAGCTGGGTACAGTATAATTATAAAATGTAACTGAAGTTTTTATGTTATATTGTATGACGGGACATTTCAACTAGGTGAGTGTATTTGCTCTTCTGGACACATTACAAATTTGAAGCAAACTTTTATCACAATATACATAAAGATCTTAAATAACAAAACATTCCTAAAAAGTTCTGCTCCAGACATAAACTCCACCTCTCTCCCACTTAATTTCACACGCATTCTGAAAGGACGATCCTGGGAGCATGGGTGCTTCTTGCAGAGTATTTTTCAGGTCATTAAAGCCAGGCACTGCTAAATCAAAGGGAAAAGCAAATTCTAGAGTGAAAGAACTATCCTAAGTGCAATATATTAGGAAGGAACAGATGTGATGTGATATCACAGCAGTTATGGAGACATCACCTTTCTCCATTGGTCAGAAACCAAATTATTTAAGGCTTTAGATGTTAAAGCCCAACAACTTAAACTCGACCTTGGAGTCAACTGTTAACTAGTACAGATAAAGAGCACTGGTGTAATCTATTCTCTGCTGGTAATGCTGTTTAACAAGCAGGCCACCTCTTTCTGCATTAATGTCCTGGTTTGAAGATGACTGACAATCCAGACTGTTGAGTAGCTGTGTCATCCCTGCCCTCTAACCTAGGGTGCCCTTTACAATGCTTTGCTTCAGTAGCCTCCAATCTAGACTGATCACAAATTGTCTCCAGAATGCAAGTCACTCCCAGCTATGTCATTATGTGATGCAGCCAGCCAGCCATACCGTGGCTCTTACAAGACATGGCTATATTGCAGGATGACCCCAATATATTCCAAATTTTAGATTTTTCCCCAGAATTGTACTGTACTTCCCAGCACTATCCTGGACAATACAAGTTTATATGAAGTCACTTACTACTTTAATAGAAATAAAATGAACACAATTTACCACCCCAAATGGAATTTCCTAAATACTTCATTTTAAACACACTGGATTAGATTAAAAAAAAGATTATTAACTACAAAGAAAGAGATTTTAATTGAATACAAGTAATGAGGCATAAAAGTCAGAAATAGTCACAAGTAAATGAAGTTAAAACTCTACTGGTGCCTAACTCAACAAACTATATCAGATTCAAGCAAAGTTTCTCACCATATGCTTTCAGCAGTTTTACAGATGAAACCATGTAGGTCAGGACCTCTTCTCTCAGAATTCAATGAGGGTTTCCTCTGTTCTTTATTAAACATAACACATTTTTGTCATAGTATTTGTCAGTAAAGAAGGTCATGTGAGGTATCAAATGAAAGAGTATTATACTGGTCATCATAAGCATCGTATGTAGGTATGTGCTAAAAATATGTTTAAAACATGTAACCAGACAAGGTTGATAAACAAGTTTTTGCTAGACAAAGGAATGTTGCTTTACCTGTCTCCCTTGGTGTGTGACATAAATTAAGCAGTATAAAAGCTAAAACACAGTTGGAGCTGTGTATGCATGGAGACCAACAGGAAAAACCAGGATAATGGAGGCGGGAGAGGAGAGGATGAGAAATCAGCATGATTAAGACACAGAAACTAATACCATTGGGAGTTGTATTGTTTCTGGGGTCAAACTGTTGAGTTTTTGGGCAATATAAGGAGAAGCAAAATGACAGTTTATCTATCATTGAATGAACAAAAAGGATAGTGCTTCTTGCAACCATTGTAGCCTGATTTTGGGGTTATAGGCTCACCAGTTGATCTGCTCAGAAGATAATGAGGTTCTTGTCTTAGAATCAGGGTCCAGAAAAGTTTTATAGGGATGTTACACTTATGAAATAAACAGCAGGATCTTTTTCAGGGGGGATAAGGCAGTATGCCATGTTTATTATGAATACAGAAAATAGTTTGAAAATGCAATTGCTTAAAACACATGCTTCCTCTCACACACACACACACACACACACACACACACACACACACACACACTGTTCTGCAGGAGAGAGATAGTTACCAGTCTCTATGTTGCTCAAGCTAACTCACTGGCCAGGTGAGTCAGACTCGAGGGAGGAGCCAGGCCCTGTCGTTCGCGACACGATGCTCCTGGGGATATGCAGAACGAGCCCAAAGTCCAGGTTTCTTCTTCTGATATTTATACTTATCCATCCCCATTCGGGTCTATGGATTTCTTCATATCAGATAGTCTTGTTTGATGTAGCTGTCAATTACGTTTGGTATCGTAAACGTGACAGCTTTCTTATTCTTTCTTCATTTTGTTTTACACTTTGTTTTCTTCCTGTAGCTCCCCTGTTCTTTGGGGTTATCTTGATCTTTGGCCATCTGGGTTGTAAATGTTTTTTAAACAAAGCATCATCTCTCTCTTCTGTCCTTGTAGGCTGTCTTATCTCTCACACATTCACACTGCTTTCACTTCACATTCATACAACTAGAAATCATTACATTCTTATTTTATTTCATTGGCATACTATATTATATTTTCTTATTAACACAATACAAGAAAATATTTATTTATACCAATTTACCCATTTTATCAATATTAATTTGACAAAAAGAATGTGAAGATAAAAAGAATGTAAAGGAATTTCATTTGTTTTCTTATTGTCCTGTGATTTCCACATTAACCACATTCCTGATACGCATTGAGCACTTTCCTTCATTTACAAATTATGGTAGTTGGATTTCAGGATGTTTCCAAACAATTATGCTTAGATAGTTATGAGCGAGGTCTTAACATGTCATAAGTGTTCAATCACAAAGTGTTTGTGCAGGGTACTCTAACTTGAGTAACGTAAGTAGTTAATTCACATTGTGGAGCCGGGGGTGTCAGGAACAAATAAACAATTGGTTTGTCCGGAACATCTTATCTTTAACACTTAATTTCATTACGGTTAACATAAGAGTTTAACTCTTGAGCTCCAGCCAGCCTTAAATACTTTGGTTCAGGCTGATTTTACAGTGCTGGGGCCTACAGGGACCCTGGGGTGCATCACAAGAAGGTTCACAGTGATAGCCAAATTTATATAATTTTTATAAGCTTTTATTAAGATAACATCAAATCATAGACAAATGACTGATTAAAAGAAAATGAATAATCAAATAGGATTACAGTCTTATTTTAGAGACTCATGTGATATATATATCTACGGTATGCTTTGGATTAATATATTCACACCCATCCTTGATGACCTAGTTGAGAGAGATCTTCAGTTCCTCAACTCTTGAGTAGAGGGGTGGAGAGCTAGGCAATACTCGAGGGCTAAGAGCTATAAGGCTAAGGCTAATGCTACAAATGCTCTCCATTGTGACAGGATGAAGTAAACCTAGACCATCCCTGATAGTGTTTGTGGAACAGGTTCTCAAAGACCTGCAATGATGGGGATTCCACAACCTCCCCTGGAAACCTAATTACCCTTATAGTTGGAAAGGTTTTCCTAATATCTAACCTAAATCTCTCTGGATGCACTTTAAGTCCATTACTTCTTGTCCTACCTTCATTGGACATGGAGAACTATTGATCACCGTCCTTTTATAAAAGCCTTTAATGTATTTGATGACTATTATAAAGTCCCCCATTGGTTGTCTTTTCTCAAGACAAAGCACACTCATTTTTTTAACTTTTAATTTAAGACACCCTTAAAAAGTGGGAGGAGGGGTGCTCTTTAATTTAAAATGCCTGTCTAGACTTGTTGATAATCTGGATGAAGGGAAGTGAGGCAGGGCTCATAAACTATGCCTCACTTGACTAACGGGGGGTCACTGGAGAGACCTCCACATTGCCATTCCTTTAAGAATTGATATGTGATGTTTAGAAGGCCATATGTTAACTCAGTTTGCAAACATACACATCTACTTAAACTAGTTTAGTGCTGATTCCATCCAAAAGCAGTAAGCTTTCCTAGGGGCTTTTAAAATAATTAATAGTCTGAGTAAGTTCATTATCATTTAAGATCTATTTTAACAACACATTTTAATATTCTGTTTTTTGTTGCAGAGCTATTTAGATACTGCCATTCATTGATAATAACTCATTTATTCCTCATTAAGTGTTAGGATGGATGTAGATATTCATTACAATGAGACAACAGACTCATTTAACTGCATACAGCACTTGATTATACACTACAACCATTCACTGGAATGCAAATTTCATTCCACATGGCTCACTTTGGCTGTTATCCTCACCAGTAGATAGAATATCATATCATAATCTGCTGTGCTCCTTTTTTAAAAAAATACCATGTCATTTAGCATAACAAACATCACAAAGACTTCTTGATGCTGTAGGTTCAGCAGAGAACAATGGTTTCTTCACTCACTTGAGCTGTTTCAGTTTGTCTTTTACCTTGTGATCCTGCTTGATATTTATGCCAAAATCAGTTTAACCTTAAACCAGATGAATTTCATCTTTAAAAAGTAAAAGACCTTAACAAATCATTGTAGCATTGGTCATAGACATAAGCTTTAGTTCATAGTGAAATATACATGTGTGCTGCTGCTTCTTCCTCCACTGAACCTGCAATGTCAATTTAAATTACCCAGACGGAATTGAAAAGTACTTTCCATGTCATCTGCTGCAGTAACTACATGTCATTTGAGATATGAAGTAAGTTTGACTGATTATTATTTTTTTAGACTTCACATGTTGTCACTACTTTTTGTTTTCACCTATTTTATAAATACAAAGATTTCTACAAATGTAAAGCAAAAATCTCACCATTCTGATTTTATTTCTAAATGTCTCACTGCTGAAGTGCTCAGGGTGTTATACAATGTAATAAAAGAAAATGACAGCATCAGCTACACTGAGATTTTATACCTTGCTCTTTCTAAAGGGTGCCCAGGAGCAGCCCAGGAAAGTCACATGATTGTTCTCAACCAATGCAGCATCATACTTTTTTTTTATAGCCTTATTCATAGACCTTCCCCACTACACATCTCCTAAGACATGCAGGACATGGGTTCTTTCATGCGGCTGTCTGATAGCATGTAAGAGCAGAGTTCTTTCCTGTAGTCCTTATAGTAGGTGACATACACCAAGTGTGAAGGTAGATACATGGCAGAAAATGTTGATTCAGCAGCTGCACCAAGGCACCTGAATATCTTCTTCATGCCGCAGATCAGAGGTTGATGTGGGAGTCAAACTGGGAAAAGACTGGGAATGAGACAGGGACTAGTGTGGGATAGACACAGATTTGTTTATGCAGGATCAGTTGCCCCAGTACCTCATGTAACTAGTAGTGAAAGTCTGCAGGGAAGATTTCAGTTCATAAGCTGGAACAGAATCTATCTAACTGTCTCTTTCTAGCCCAGGTTAGAAGAAATCACTTCACCTCCCCAATAACTCCATCCATGTAGAGCCTGAATATTCAGGCTTTATGTGAGTAGAGTGACATTTAATAAAGGTTCACAAAAGACAAGCTTCTTCCTGCATACCTCCTATGCGGTGTTGAATACAGCATTTTAGAAGGGTCAAGATTATGAAATTTTTATAGGTGCAACTGCTAATTTTCTGGAAAACAGTTTTAAAATCCTTGATCATTTTTATGTTCTTTCCCCTTTTAATAAAACAAAAAGCAAAGAAATTCTGTGCAAAAATATTGAGAATGTTAAATTTGCATCGTAGAATCATAGAAGATTAGGAATGGAAGGGACTTCAGGAGGTCATCTAGTCCAACTCCCTGCTTAAAGCAGGACCAACCCCAACTAAATCATTCTAGCTAGGGCTTAAAAACCTCTAAGGTAACCAATTCTAGTGCTTCACCACCCTCTTAGTGAAAATGTTTTTCCTAATATCCAACCTCGACCTCCCCCTCTGCAGCTTGAAACAATTGCTCCTGTTCCATCATCTGCCACCAATGAGAACAGCCTAGCTCCATCCTCTTTGGAACCCGCCTTGGTTAGTTGAAGGCTGCTATCAAATGCCCCTTCACTCTTCCCTTCTGCTGATTAAACAAGCCCAGTTCCCTCCGCCTCACCTCATAAGTCATGTGTCCCAGCCCCCTAATAATTTTCCTTGCCCTCTGCTGGACTCGCTCCAATTTGTCCCCAGCCTTTCTGTAGTGCGTGGCCCAAAACTGGACACAGTATTCCAACTCTGGCTTCACCAGTGCTGAATAGATCTGCTGGCAATGATCTGATTAACGCAACCCAATATGCTGTTAGTCTACTTGGCGATAAAGGCACACTGTTGACTCATATCCAGCTTCTTGTCCACTGTAACCCCCAGGTCCTTTTCTGCAGAACTTCTGCCTAGCCAGTTGGTCCCTAAACTGTAGCTGTTCACAAGAGTCTTCCATCCTCTGTGCAGAAATCTGCACTTGTCCTTATCGAACTTCACCAGATTTCTTTTAGCCCAATCCTCCAATTTGTCTAGGTCACTCTGTATCCTATTCCTACCCTCCAGCATATCTATCATTCCCCCCACTTTAATGTCACCTGCAAAGTTGCTGAGTGTGCAATCCACCAGACCAATAATGAATATGTTGAATAAAACAGGCGTTAGGCCCAACTCCTGGGGCACTCCGCTTGATACTGGCTGACAACTAGACATTGAGCCATTGATGTATACCCATTGAGCCCAATGATCTAGTCAACTTTCTATCCACCTTATAGTTCATTCATCCAAACCATATTTCTTTAACTTGCTGGCAAGAATGCTGCGGGAGACCGTATCAAAAGCTCTGCTATAGTCAAGATATATCACAAGGCAATCAGATTGGTCAGAAATGACTTTCCCTTGCTGAATTCACACTGACTGTTCCTGATCACCTTCCTTTCCTCTAAATGTTTCAAAATGGATTCTTTGAGGACCTGCTTCGTGATTTTTCCAGGGACTGAGGTGAGGCTGGCTGGTCTGCACCCATTATTGAGCCTTCTCTAATTGCTGACCTTGTAAGATGCAGCAGATCAGGGCTTTTACTTGCACAACTTACCTGGTGCTCAGCAGCCCTCCCTAATTCTTTCCACTTTTGATTCATGATTCAGTAGACTGTTAAATTGGCAGAGCACAAGTGCACGGTATAGTCAACCTCAGAGATGCATTTTGGGCACTGAGAATTTTTGACCTAAACGTTTTTGTCCTCATGTGTTCAGCTGTTTAACCAAAATAAATCTTTAGTGTGTGTGTGTGTGTGACCAGCCATACTGAGCATCTTTCAACTTGATGAAAATTAATGGCACTCATCAGTTTACAGGATTGAGCTGTTTATAAGGTTGGGTGTAGAATGTATTGCCTGCATACATTCCTCCCAAAGACTAATAACTTGGTCAAACTGAAACCATTTTCGTCACTTTACAGAAAAATCCATTTCCAAGCCATGTTTCAACTTTCTATTCTCTGCCATTTTCATCTCCAAAAGAGTTCTGAAAGAGAACTATCTATACCTAGATACAGATTTATTAATGAAGAAAGTGAATTTTTAAACCCATGTGTACTCAAAAATAGCTGAATTGTTTTTGCTTCAACTTTAAAAGTAACTAAAAAAAAACCTGGCAGGTCTGAAACTTAGAAAATTTCAGCAACTAAACCACAGGATTAGAATGGAGTAAATATTACCATCAGATGTGGCTTACCACTCCACTAAAATATATCATCACTATCCAATACTAGCTGAAAGGGGGAATGCTTTGATAGCAAGACAAAATGTATTTATTTCCTTGAGCACTATATAAGTGAAGAGCAACAAAGTATTAAAAAGTTTAGAATATGGTTTAAAAGAAATTTTAAAATATTTCATGGTAGTTGCATTATGACATACAGTTATTAGCTCAAAAGAGAGGATGGACAGAATTGAATTTCCTACCCTCCCACCAAAATAATAAATAATAATAATACAGGAAATGTTTAATGTTCCTAAGTGAGTAAGCCCAATTGAATTTTTCAGTCAACTAAGCTATTTATATTTTTTTCCAAAGTGGTGTACAGTATAATTGGCAAAATGTCGAGGCTGATTCAGTCAAATTAGTGGCATCGTAGTTGACAACACTCTTCAAGTGTTCAAATCTGCATTAGAAACTGAAGACATATGTTAGGGAAGAAAATGGTGTAGGAATGAAAATATTGTTGATCCAGACAGATGGTAACTTTTTCAAAAAAGGAAAATGAGAGACAGAAATATGACAGCTGAATAAAAGTTAAAAGCAATTAAGACTGACAACGTAAAAGGGGGGCCAAGAAGTGGGGGTGGACTTTAAAATAACTCTTTAATAGTTTACTGAAGAAAAGTTGTTCACTGAAAACTCTCCTTCTCCAAAAGTATTTTTTTCTGATTTTTAAACAAGTAACCACTTTGGGCCCGACTTTGGGTCCTGAAAACTCCTATTGCCTTCAAGTTTTGGGTGCTGAACAAATGCAGAACCATGCTCCCAGCTCTAGAACTGTTTGAATTATTCTTTGTCAGTCCTGGGCCTGATTCTCCTCTTACTTACGCCAGTGTACATTACACTACTGCCAGCCTTAAAAGTAAAAAATCCATGAATCTGACCCCTCGTGAGCTTTTATTATTTTGCTGTCTTTTGATTTTTTTGAACTTCCTATGTGTACCCCAGTGTGTGTGGTAATTAGTGGGTTTCCACACTCACAAGTTTACAGTGAGTCTGGTGATTTTGCTCCACTACAAGACCTCTCATTAGAGGACCCAATTGAGAGTGGAGCCCCATTGTGCTAAGCAAAGCAAGAAACAGTCCCTGTCCTGAAGTACTTCCAGTCTGATTCAAAAAGCAGTGGTGAGCAAGGAGCTGGGATTGGGATTTCCCAGACTCACCTAATGTCGGGGCTATCAAACTTCCAATGGATAGGAACAACTCTTAATCTTCGCTGATCTGAGCAGGGTTTAAACTGGTAAGAACCCTCTCTAACTCATTTGCAATGACTTGAGGAATTCCATCTCCAGAAGTGCTGTGTTACACCTCTGGCAATGAAGCTTGCTTTTTGGAAAGATCAATGTATTAAATGAAAGTCTGACCTTTTGGAATTTACATATGCAGAGTTTTCCACTCTCTGGATACATAGGCAAAAATCTCCCACACGTTGCTCTCAGTCTCAACAAACACAGTTTCCCACACCCTGTTCTTTAAGGGGCAGTTCCCATTAACCAAAATACAACTGTATGAAACAAATATTAACATAACATAGATTAGTGTCTAATCACAACATAAAGTCATTACAATAATTCTCGCAGGGTCCTTATACTAATTTTTATGAATTTTTTTTCTTCCACTCCACATGGAACATTAGCTCTCAGATCCATAGCATGTAATTCTTCCACTTTATCTATATGAGGAACCAGTGAGGTTGGAAACCTACTGCTATCATCTATGTGGGCCAACTCATACAGGGAAATGGAACATGCACAATGACAGTGGATTGCACAAGTATTTGAGACAGCAGTGGAATGCTGGATAGTTGAATTCTTGGTTGTTTTCCTGGCTCTTGGAGCAGATTGCGGTTTAGTAACTACAGATAATTTAGCCAATGTATCATTGCCCCCTGCTTGGATTGTCCTGGAAGACTGAACCCTGGAAGTAAGAGGATGGGCCAACTGTCTCCTGGCAGGGATTCAGTAATGGAGTCATAAACCTGTGTAGTTGAACAGTTTGAAAAATGAAATTTCTGCCTGGAAGGAAATTCCAAAATTTCAACTTTATTTTCCATCCCAAATCAAGATGAAAAGTCATGATATCAACACTTTTCACTAAATGTAGCATTTCATAAAATGAAAAAAAAATTAAATAAAATACAAAAAACCGTAGTAAAATCAATTTAGAAACGTCAAAACATATTGTTGTAACTCTGGATTCCTCATTTTCCTCTATAGGCCCTGCTCCCTTGGTGGACCGCATCTCCCATGATGTACATTATTTGCAAAAGTTGGCATCACTGAATTGTCAGGAGTAATTCCACTGAAGCTAATGGGGTTACACAGATGTAAAACTGGTTTCAGGGCAGATAAAATAAGCCCTACTATTCATTCTTTACTTAGCTCTTTTTTCTGTTTGCAAATCAATCCTGCTTTCTGCATTTGAATTATTCATTTGCAAGTATTCACTGAGGGCTTAATTCTGGAGCCCTTACACATCCTGGTGAGCACTTGCTCAAGTAGTCCCAAGGAAGTCAACGAATTAAGTGCTTACATATAAAACTGCTATAGCATGTGGAATTTTCTGTTGATTTTCATTTACAAAAATGATTTTGAATCTTTGTCCTTTATTTCACTCCAGCTGCCTTTTTTTCTACATCTCTTAAAATTGCTCATTTTGTCTTATCTTCAAGCTTTTGTGTGTGTCCTTGAGCACAAAGTTGAATTTGATATTATGTATTTTTATGTATTTTCAAATGATTTAATATTGAGGGTTTAAAAGAAAAGAAGTCTTGGAAAGCAAAAGAGGAAAGTTACAACTATTGTAAGAAAACCTAACTCTAGACACTGAATTCCAAAACAGGATTTCTAATTGAAACTGTTTAATCTGTGACAGATAACCTCAAATAAAAGGGAGAAGTACAGAAATACAATAATTGCTTTGACCTGTGATAAAACAGCATAACTCTGATAAAAACTAGTTTGAATTTATCAGTCATATTTTATTTGCTTTGAATGATTTTTTTTTCTGCTGACAAGAAAAAATATGCTTGGTTCAAATATTAAAGAACATATTTTATTTATAGCCATACAGGCTTGAAATTCTTCACCTTAAATCCATGCTGAACTTTAGAGAAACCTTTAAAACCTCAATTATATTTAGGAGAGGCTGTTTCTCCAGACTTCAGCATCCAAAATCTTAATATTCTAGAATGAGGCCACTTGTTCTGAAAGCCTTGATGTCCACCCCATCCTCCAAACCAGGTTCTCTCCATTAATTACTTTAAGTTTACAAAAAGACCTTCTATTTTTATTGTGATAATTTTCTTTCTGTGATATTTATTCTACTAAACGACTTAATATTCAGTGCTGTCTTTAAGTTGGATGTCATTTAAAAAAAGAGGAATAGATTATTCATCGTGAGTATTTCTATACAGTACACATTCTATATAGACAATACAAAGCAAAAATGTATTATACATGTCTGCTGGGTCATACACTGCTTTCTACTATTTATAGACCGTACACCTCTTTTAATGATTCTTGCAATAGAAATAAAATAAATAGATGCAGGGCTGACTGCCCAGGAACACAAGGAATATAGCACAAAATCCTATGTTAACTTCACAGAGTAAGGGTGGCTGTCAACTCACCTTTAATACTCAACATCAATAATATTTTAGAGTTTGAAAATGTTTAGAGTTTGCATTTGAAATTGATAAATGAGATAATAAATACATTACAATTTATAAAACATTATTCTCCCCATTTTATGGAATGGGACAGACAGCTGAGGAGGGTGACCAAAGATAACACAACAAAGTCAGTCGTACAGTAGATATTAGAACTCAGGAGTTCTTGTACTCTTGTCCACTGGTACTTAGTCCACTGCTTCATGGTGTTTTAGAGCTCATTTTAATCAGGAGTGAGCTAGTAAGTTGATCACAGGTAACCTGATTTCCAGAGGATCTTACAAATACTTCTTCAGTTGTCAGCAATCACAACCTATAGCTTTCAGAACATGATTGGTTTGGATGTGAACAAATATAGTCTCCTTAGAATCCAGAATGAAAGAGAATAACTGCACCTCCTGAAACATGTTGAGGAAGATGATATAAGGTGATGAATAAGAAACAACTGCTCTGCAGACTTCCTAACCAAACATCGCACCCATTGTACCAGAGAGAACAATAGGTGTATACCCTCGAGGGTTAGTAATGGGATTCATAAATCAACTGCAGCTGTAAAACTTTTTTTTTTTGAGGATGCAACTGGAATCTTATAAAATAATCATTCTACAGCAAAAAATGTGATTCTAAACATTAAGGGGTGTACTAATTTTGATGGAATAAATTGGCTCAAAGGTGTTAATATGATGTGGTTACAGTTCAACATTAAAAGGTTTAAACAAGGTTCTGAGTTTGTTATAGAAAGACCTCATCCTGCTTAAGTACTATGAAGAAAACACTATTAGCTTTTTATTAAAGACAGAGAAAAAAAAGAACGCAATTAAAGCCTTTGAAATGTGAATTATTAAATAAAGATTTCATTTTAACAATATCGATTTCCTTTCCCTCTGGTTGGAGACTGTCTGACTGTTTTTAGTAGGTACTAAATATGGTGGTAACTGTCCGTTTGGGGGGAAATGAGCTACTGTGTTTTAAAAGTTTGATCCCATTTCCTAAAAGACAAAACAAGACAAACACAAACAAGAGAGAAAATGCAGCTTCTGTCTCCGGTGTATTAACCCTCACTTACAACCTCATTGCTGGAAAGACACAGATATGGCACATGATCTTATTAGCTACTCCGAAAGCTCACAAACTTGTACCAGCATTGGGCTGTTCAGTGCATTGCTTTTAGCTACTTCTTTCTTCACAGGCTCACAGGTGTGTTGCAGTCTTGGCTGGCTAAACCAGACTCCTAAATAGAAGACAAAAGGACTTATAGAAAAGAGAAGAAATAAGGTAGGGAATAAAAAGGCCACATGGAAGGAGGAGAAACAGAGTCTTATATCCCAGGAGGTATTTGGGATTTAGTCAAAGCCAGTAGATTTGGTGATGTCATTTGGGTCCCCCTCTCTGTCCTGCTCTGGTCAAATCATCTCTCAGGATCAAGACAGTGAAGCCAATGGTTATACCATTGGTATACCAATTATACCAAAGGTATAAGAGTGGACCCTAGGGTCCCATGTGATGGTGTGAGTTGGCAACCATGACAGTGAAGCTCACTCCTTTCAGCCCACCAGTCTCCCAGTCAGAAGTTGTCATCAAACAGTTTGCAGTTTGACCTCCAGAGTCTTTCTTTTGAGGACCCAAAAAACAAGTGATATGTGGAATAATCCACTCCCTCATTATCTTGTCCGTCACTTAGGCCTAATTTCTGACGACCAATTTTGGTTAATCAATCTCCAGTTCCGCATTTCATGACTGCTAAACAAGAGATCTTAACACAGTCCTTGAATTGGTTAGGTAGGCCTTTGTATTTGGACTAATTCAGTTTTTGTCTCCCTTTTGCAACTTTTCCCATCAACATCTATTATCGTTTATTGAGATGTTTTATGAACTTTCATTTACTTCTCACAATTAGGGTCAATTTGTAGGTCCAAATCTACAACAGGGCAAAACTTTCTTTGACTTCAGTGGGGCCAGGAATTCACCATATCTAACTAAACCTTGTTTTGTATAACAAAATGGAAAGCTATTAGTGGAGGAGGAGCCACGCTAATGGGTGTGGTTACATTTTCCTTTTCTTTCTGATTGAGCTTCCTGGTCTTTGGGACTGATATTTCAGCCAGTCCAAATACATATGTCTCACTGAAGTGCATAGGAGTTCTGGATATGGAAGACTGCAGGACTGAGGTCTACCCACCCAAGTTCAATCTTCAGTGCGACTACATACATGCTTAAATTTCAGCATGTGCTTAAGTAATTTACTGGATCAGGGTCTATAACTTGGAAGCACCTCAGTAGAGTGAAGACAAGAAAATGGTCCTGATCCTGAACCATTAAAATCAATGGGTGCTTTGCCATTGACTTCAATGAGCATAAGATCAAACCCAGTAACTGACAGATTACAATTGTCAGGCTAACTTGGGATATTCTGATGTAGTAAAATCCCATCTTTGTTCATCATGTTCTCTTTCTTGGCCAATATAAGCAAAGCCAGACCTGCTCTGTCTGAGTTTGAAATGAGACATAAGCACCTCCAAATTTACCATGTTGGCTTTATACATTTAAAGGCCTGCACAAAGTTTCAGAGAAAAAACAAACTTTATATGTATTAGTGTGAATATACTGGAGGAGAACATCAATGAATGTTTAAAAGATAGCTTTTCAATTATTTACTGTATAATGTGAAAATTGCTCTGTAAACGCACAACTTTTTCACAAAACTTGTTACTTTACTAGTTCATGAATCATTTTGGTTTGTTTTTTTTCCTTAAAACTGATACGGATCTGATGTTTGTCAAAGACCAAATTAAAGGTGACCAATGTGTCAAAGAAAGCAAGTAACTTAGATTATGGTTTCTGAAACATGGGAGCTCATTCATTTGAACTATAAAAATTGTTTCTTGTAATAGTTTGATTCATTCTAGGAGTCCAGTCTAATTAACCTACAGTACTGGTGATGTATAGGTTGTGTCCAAGTAGATGAAACTCTTACCTAGACATTGTGCGCGCGCGTGCACACAAACTGTGCTCAAAAAGTGTTTTTCTCTTTACCTGGTTTGGTTAACCCAGTTACAGAATTCTTAATAATAAAATAAACAGAATATCTCTGACATTGCCTTATTTATGCAAGTTTCTGTATTTACTATAGACAGTTACTGGATGAGTTACTTCCTCAGAAAAAGCAAAGTAAAACTCATGTAAAGGGTAGAAACCTACTAGCATGTAGAGTGTTTAAAGAAATAGATGAAAATGTAAATTTCAAATGGTGAGTAAAAACATTGAATACTTGCACCAAACATCCAGCTTGTATATTTGAAATGCCATCTCGCTATTGGCTGCACAATACTGGCTACGTGAAGAAAAGAAAATATTTATACTAATGAGACTGTAATGCCTTAATATCACTGAAATAAGAAAGAATATACTTCTTACCACTAACTCCTGACACATGCACAGTTTAGTTTTCATGATAATTTAGACTCAAAACAGTGAGGGTGAAATTTTGGCTCTGTTGAATTCAATGACAAAATTCCCTTTGATTTCAATAGGGCCAGGATTTCACCCTCTGACAGTTACATTCTAAAATATATAATGTCGTCTGTTTTGAATATTTAAGAAAGGAGCTCTAATCTGATTGAACTCCTCCATTTTATCATCTATGCTAGATTTTCTCATATGAGGCATAAACTTTGAGATCTGTTATGCATTATTGGTTCCTTTCTTTCCTTTCCTGTTCCTTTGTATGTTTTGTTTGCAGTCATTTGTTCTGATAAGCTGGTTTGCAATGGCATTTTATCCAATTTACAATCTATTCAAGTGTTGTAGGTTACCATGAAGATCTGCTCTCTTCTTTTAATTGTTCTCACTATCTATACAGATGTACAATTCTTCTTTTGAATGCTGCTAAGTTATTGGCTTCAGTGATTCCTTGTAGCAATTAATCCATGAGCTACTTATGTTGTGTTGCAGGAGAAAAAATATTTCTTCTTCTCAGTTTTTAAATTGTTGCTTTTCAATTTCATTGAATATTCTCTTATTAATATTTTGAGAGAGGATATCCTGATTCACTTTCTCGATAATATTCGTTATTTTGCATACCTTTAATGTGTCTCCTTTTATTTGTCCTTTCTAAATTAAGGACTTATTTACGAGGCATGGCAATGTGCAATACAGGGATGTGATTTCTAAAGCGCATCAACATACTGCACACTAACTGGCCCATGTAAACGCTGTTGGCGTGAACTAAAAATTCCCTAGTGTCCATTCACGTAGCCTCATTTCAAACTGTCCACTTTGTGTGCAACATGTTGCCGTGCTGTAGAAATACAACTCCTTTGTTGGCCATGCTGTGTAGTCAAGTTCTAATTGTTACAATCTTTTCATTCTCTGTCCCTAAGAAGTATTTTCTCAAGTTCCCTATGGGACTATGCATGGTATGTGTGTATATATGCAGTCCTTTAGGAAGCTGAGAAAATACCTCCATATGAAGATGGAATGAAAAAACTAGAATAATCAGAGCTTCTCTGCATGTGCACATTATCTTTCTATCATTTATCAATCTACCTAAAGAATGTAAAATGTACATCTGTATGTTATGCTGTCAAAAAGGCAGAACTCAAACTTTCCTCTACTTAGACAGAAAACATTTGAAATTGTGATCTAGATTTATTTGATGCTGGAGTTCATATGTCAGTTACACAAGAAATAAAATACCATGAATTATTTTGATCTGTCTAAAATGGGGAATGCAATTCAGTCCAAAGAATTGTTGCCCAGGGTTAATTACAAAGGAGGCATTTGGGATATTGGCATAGGGGCAATATGTGAAGCCCATGTATGCAAGCACATCTGGCTGGGATGCAAGGATAAATTTAACTGACAAATCAAAAATCTTCAAATTATTGTGAGAGAAGATGTATGAACTCAAAAACATATAGTTCTGTAAAAAGGATGAGAGGAAAAGGGAACAAAGAACTTTGGCAAACTCTTGTGCTAGACAGAGTGGGCTCAAAAGCTGTTATCAGAAACATTGGCAAAGAGTTGTTTTTTCATCCCCCACCTGGGTGACACAACTAAAAGCCGACAGTTATGACATGCAGCTGGGAGCAGATGGGGATTTTGTGGATCATGATGCACCATGTCAATGAGAAGAAAAGGAGGGAGAGAGAAGGGCCTCCTGGGTTATCCCCCCACTCCTGCAAGAGAGAAATATTGTCTTTTTCAGGTGGGGGGACCCAATCTGGGTTCAATCTGCAGCAGTTCAGAGGCTGCAATAGGCTTCATAGGCCTTGTGCATAGAGAGAAGGGGATGAAGCATTCATAGGGCAAGAGACTGAAGCATTCATAGGGCAAGAGACTGTCCCAAGTGGTAACATCATGCCTGTTGTGTAGATGTGGGCGTCTTGTGTACTCCCATTCTCTTCCAGTCCATCATGCTCAAAAGTTAGATTGTGTGGGTTGGGGAGGGAATGGAGGACTGAGCTAATGCACCTTTACTTCTGTGTTATATTGGGTCAGGATTTGGCCCTAAATCTGCAGTAGTTAACTTTTCTCATGTAGAACTTGTTTTTTGGCACTTTGAAGCCGTAGCTTTATATTTTTTTTTTCCATTTTTTGGTAAATCTGATCTTGTGTGTTTTATTGCCACTCAGAACCTGTAATTAAAAATGTCAGCAACACAGTCATGTGTCCTCTGGAAGTAATCAAGAAACCATACCCAATTCATCTTTCAGTCTCCTGCATACAACGAGCAGGAGGGAATGCTTTATCAACTAAAATAATTGGGCTTGTAATAGATGAGGCATCAGTAATGACTGAGAAAAGGATGGTGAACTTTATTAACCTTGCAGGTTCTGCAGATGTATGTTTTCATGATACAACTGATTTGTCCTTGTAAGCCCTTTTCTGGGAAATAGCCTTAAACAGATACTTCCTTTTCTCCCTGGTTTATATTAAAAGACCATTCAGGTTACTGGAACCGTGGAATGGGTTAATGGTTGGAAGAAACCTCACATATGATCTTTTCCAAAATTATTAGCTAAGACCAAATGTTGAGCCTGAATTGTCTATAAATATCTTCTCTCATCAGTTGAACATGAAATAGACATATGAATTAATGGGTCAAAGAGTTGATGATAACGTGGAAAATAATTGCCAAATGCTCCCTCCCATTGCCAAATATCTGGAAGGCCATAAGAGCAGTAAAACTACCACCCTTCCTGCATGGATCTGTGTTCCATGTTTCCTTTTGGCGTAGAGGTAGATGGGGACTAGAGAATGGACAGAGGAGTGGCCACTATCAGTTTTAAGCATCCATCCCACTGTCTATCCAGGAGACCATCATGGGCTCCAGCTGCAATTAAATCCCATGGATTTGATGATCAGCATTGGAGTCGATGCCCAGATGCTCTTTGCAAAACCATTGGATTTGGGTGACAGTTCCTCCTTCCATACTCTCTTAGGGTATGTCTATACTGTATCTGGGAATTTGCTTTTCAGTACGGATTGACCCCAAGTCATAGAGTGAAAAGGTAAACCTGTAAATCACTCTTGATCTAAGCTTAAAAGAATTCTGCAGAAGATTATTCAGAAAATAATGGGCAATGAATTGCAGGTTGACGTCTGGCATAAGTACCAATAATTGCTGGCTTTATACTAGCCAAAAGGAAGAACTTGCACATGTTCTGTAGAATTGTCCATAAATTACATATATTCTGGGAATATGTAATTAGAATAAATATGGCACTGTACTTAGTCTTGACTCTGACCTCAAGGTCTTTTTCACTGGAGAATTAGATTTCATAATAAATATTAACAAAAGCAAGAAAAATTTATCATAAAGTAAATTTAATTGCATAGGAACTAAGAACATGACACTGCATCTCTGAGGTTGCTATAAATTATACCAGAGGTTATTTTGGCTATCTCAAGGACTGGGGAAGAAGAAAGGTGGCTTAGAGCCTCTTCCTCCCCGCCCCTTAATTTCATGCCAAGCACAGTGCAGAGAGATGTGAGGACCTTCCTTGCTTTTCTTTAGAGTAATGTGATTAGTCTTGTGAATCATGTTTTTAAAGTATTATGAAAAAGTTCTATATGGCTACAATTTTCAGAAGTGTTTTCTAATTTTGTGAGCCTCAATTTTTGGATGTCATATCTGAGGCACTTTTTACTTGATTTTTTCAAGCTGATGTCACATTTACCATGCTAGAGGCACCTCTGTCCCTACACAGAGGTGTCTCCGAATGCACTCTCCCATGTGTCAGGTCTCAGGCCTTCTCCTCTCCTTGGGCATAAATCCTCAGTTCGTCTACTCTGAGACCTAGGCTCTGGGTTACAATTGTCTAAGTACCAGCTGTGATGAATTCAGTAAGTCCAACTGGAATTGAATCCTGCAAGGATTTCTATTTCAAAGCCAGCAACTAGAATTGATTAAAGTCACTCAAAATATCATCTTCCCCCCACAAACATTTTTTTCCCACAAGGTATGTAGCATTTCCAGAGGTGTATTTAAAATAACGAAAAGTCCTACACACCTGTTCCCTAACCTAAGATTAACCTCTCTCTGGGTCTGGCACATTTCATATCTGAGTTGAGAGAACCAGCTCACATAGCTTGCAGCCTTCTCCCTTTATCTCTGTGTCTCGGTCAGACTGTCAGCCTTTTCACTGACACAACTTGGTAAGTCTTACTTCCGACTTATCCCCTCACCCTCCATTTCTGCCAGGGGCACCTTTTAACCACTTAGGTTCTTTTGTTTTAAATCTTTTAAGGTTTTGTTTGATCCTGGGCATAGTCTTGGGAAAAGTAAAATATCCTAGCCTGGATGCAACCAGGTAGATAACGTCTTCCCCCAATTGATGCCACGGTAAAAGGGCTGAACTCCCTTGAAGCTGTATATGTGACTCTGATTTATCTGTCACTGTTTTATCTTCCCTGCTTGACCCCTCAACAGCTGCTTTACAACCTCCTTTGACTGAACTCTGTGCATTCACTCAGGCAACGTCCACAATTAAACAGGGGAAATGAGTCGCACATAATATTCATAAGAAATAATTCATATCTTTTCCCAGCTCATCACACTGAGAGCTTAGATTGGAAGGTCTTTGGAGCAAGGACCATTTTTGTTGTTGTGTTTGTACAACACCTACTATAACAGGGGTCTTGGTCCCAAACTGGGGCTCCTAGGTGCTAAAACAGTTTAAAAAAAAAAAAACACCACCTATTGGTGACTCAAGCTGGACACCTCAAATTTGAGACACACAAACAAAACAAACAATTTCTTAAAATTGAACTGCATATGCAAAGTTATAATTCATTTGATAAACTCTTTGATTAATTTGTGTTCTATTTTAAAAAAATTAAATGGAATTTTTTTTTAAAAAAGCGTTGTATTTGTGAGCTCCACTTCTACCCTCAGAGCTTACATGTTAAGTAGGGTATTGACGTACAAGATAAATTAATTGTCCTATGAAGTGAATTGGTTACACTGTTCTCCTTAAACTGCATTGTGCAGTTATACAATCACTCCCCTCAAATACACAATTTAAATAATAATTTATTTTTATTTTTTTCACATTTCTCTAGTATAAGTGCAATAATATCACTGATTGTTGGCACTCAAAATTCTGTAAATGTTTCTTTATAATCTATAAAATGTTTTGACATGGCATTAGCAAGATAGGGAAAATAGGACAGGGGGAAAACATGTATTGCTATGGGTTTAATGATAACTAATGATGCTAATTCAGTGGAACACATTTATAATTGAGTACATATTTGTTTTACACAAAACATAACTATGGCTGAAGTTTCACTACAACTTGAGTTTAACTTCTTTACGGCTTTGGTCCTCAGCTCTCTCTCCTTAACCATAGGTAGATGGTAGGGTTTCCTGTGCACAGGGAGGAGATCCATGCAAAAAAAAATGTTTTCCATATACAGCTACAGGGGGCTTCAGGAAAGGTATATCGTCAGATCCAATGGCCTTAGCAAACTTTCAAGGTCTCCTCCTGAAGCAAGCAGAGAGAGGTGTTCAGGAAGACCATGGTTTGGTCTACACAGTTTGTGTGCTGGTATAGCTATATGGGTTAAGGGTGTGCTTCCCTACCACACCCCCACTGCTGAGGTAGTTATAGCAGTACAACCCCTATTGTGGATTTAATTTTATGGGTATAAGGTACCTTGCATCAATATAGCTCATTCCCTTTCTTGCACAGGAATAATTTAGATGCACGTTTTTGGTGGTATAACTTCACCCAAACGGTGAGGGAGTTGTGCTGCCTTATCTGTACTGGCACAATTAAATTAGTGCAACTTCTTTGTGTAGACAAGGCCTCAATCTTTGTTCCTTTGGGCTGAGTGGCTACAGGCAACATCTTTGCCTCACTACTTCATCAGCTGGGGAGGCTGTAACCATCTTGGAGAGAAACATTTAACATGGATAAATGTTCATAGGTATATTTATTTCTAAACAGTGTTGATTTTTCCATATAGGTAGAAATAAGCCTAAACTTCAAAATTTGTATTCAGATTTTGAGCTGACAAAAGTTTGAGGGGCTTTAGACCAAGAATTTTAGTTACATCTATTATAAATTCATATTTGGATCTGGTTTCAGTCTTCTAAATTCTCCCTTCACCTTGAAGCTTGGATTTTGGTTTGGGCATCTATCTGACTTAAATGGAATGAAAGTTAGAATGCATTTTAGTAATTCAGGAGTTTCAGTCCACTTTGTTATAAGTGGAGTTTGGCCAGAAACGGGTTCTGCAGTGGTATCCAGTTAATAGCTATTAAAGTGTCTCATTGTAATAGTAGCTACTAAAGTTAATGAATACTGCCCCCTGTTATGTGACTGGATTTAATCTTTTGCAGCCCTGACCTATACCTGACAGGAAAGGAAGATTTGTCTTACCAGTATTCATATATGCCTCACCTTACTCATGCCCAAATAGAGTGAGAGAGAGAGAATGTAGTGTTAGCTATCCACATTTTTGGTACCAATCTAACTATTTCAGTTAAAGGAGTGATTTTTTTAAACGAAATAATTAAATTGGTACCAACCCTATTGCAGACACAGTTATGCTAGTGTAAAGGTGCCTTATATGGGTCAGTAGGACTTAAATCACTACATTCACTGGAATAAGGTACACCAATATAAGTATGAATAGAATTGCAGCCACACAATAGGTTATATTGCTTTTACTACTCTAGTTCCTGCATAGTTAAAGATATATAAAAATCATGTATAGAGAAGTTTTACCCCTCAGAGAAGCAGTCACTTTTGAGAACCTCACTAAGGATTACAACACACACAATATTGTCTAGGATCCATTTCCAGAACACATCGATGACTAATTCTTTTTTTCTTTGCAGTTCTGGTATGTTCTCTCCTTCTTGCTTTTTATTTTGTACCGTTTTCTGTCTTTCCTATGTGCTACAGACATAATCCTGCATTCCTTTCAATGAAACTTCCCACTTAAATCTCTTACCACTTTTAAATAAAATTATGATACCATAATCCTTGCAAAGCAAATTCTGCCATTTTACCCTATATCAAAGTTGTGCATGTTTCTGTAAATTGATTTTACTTTCACCCTTAAGCAAGCATCTCTGAGAGTATCTGTGTTTTGGAAAACAATATATTTAAGAAGATAATACACTTAATTTTAACAGCTTTTTCTTGTGTTAAATTTTCACATTGACTGTTTTCCCTTGTTTTGACTTAAAGCCGAGTATAAGTAACAGACATGATTCTGTTCTCCATACTGTGCTGAGATGTGTAACTCACACATACCCTTTAGGGGTTAATGTGAGTCTGAAACACCTATTATGGTATAAGCAACTGGAGGGACATTTATCTTGACTGATCATAGAACCCAGCGGGGTAGGAGTGGGCTAGTTAGTATCAAGCTAGGAAGCTGAAAGCATGAGGGGGCTGAGGGTGAAGGCTGGCTTATGTCATGGCATACTAGAGGGGCTGCTAAGGAGTTGGCTGGCTAGCTTGAGTGGCTCTGACTAAGTTATACTTTGAGAGCAGATGGAAGATATAGTGGAACATGCTGAAAATAGTCTAGGAAATGATGGAGATAGTTGAGATAGAAGACTGGTCATGGTTTCAGAAGAAGAAAAGGGTGGATATGCCAGAGCTAGAAAAAGAAAGAGACAGAAAGTCAGCCAAAAATAGCTAAATGTAATAATAATAAAATCACTAGTCAAGGAGGTGAAGATAACAGATACAAACCCTCTGAAGGTAGCAGAGTGGATTTAAAAAAAAAAAGTGCTGGCAACAAAGAAAGAGCTGGATAGCTAGAAGGAGGAGAGCTGTTAATTGAATGTAAAAACAAAGAACAAGTGGGGAAATGATTATGGATTAAATTCTTAGCAAAATTGAAACTAGGCTGCCAACTAAGTATTTGATGGAGACAAGAGGAGTTGAATATGGGATGCTGAATGAAATGTCTGAAGATGAAATAAAGCAAGGCTTAGGGGATAATAAAGTGCTATCTGCTCAGTGTCCAATTAGCAAGAGAGGAGGGGGGAAAAGCCACAAACAGCTGTGCTAGTTGCATTTCAGGGAGAAACCTTTCCAGATAGGGTAACAATAAGATACCAATTTTGTTTTAGATAAAACCATATATATCACCCCTGGTGAAGTACTACAGATACCAAAGATTTGTATATGTGGAGAATATATGTAAATGAAAACTTAGATGTCATAAACGTGGAGGGGAGTACTCCTATAACAATTACTTGGAAGGGAGAGAATTAAAGTATAGCAACTGTGGAAATGCACAGTGCCACATATGGAAGTTGTATAGGAGCAAAGAAAACAAGAGATACAAAAGTTACAAATAGCACATCATGTGTGAAAACTATTAGGAGACACCTAAAAGACCAAAAGGGGAAGTAGAAAGGAAAGTCAGGTAAAGAAAGAAATACATAAGAGAATAAATCAAAGGATATAATGAGTGATACAAGGAAAGTAGGAGAAATACTATGCATAGATAAAGAGAGATTTATAGCATTTAGGACTGAAGTAATAAATATCACAAATGTGGGAAAACACAGAAAATGAAAATTACAGTTAAAGAGCATGAAAGTACCTATGTGTTAGCAACTTAATAATGACTCCATACCTTTTTAAGTGAAGGAAATACTGAAGGATAAATAGAACAGTTGATTATTTACAGTTGGAATGGACATTGCCTACCAGCACATGGACAGGAACTAAAGGAAAAAAGTCGTAAGGATACTAACCCTGACAACCTTGTTTCTTGTATGCAAATGAAAAGGGGAAAACTAGATTTCAGAATCCCAAGATCTGGCATTTAAAGGCAAGAGAGATAAGTAGAATGTGGTGAGGGTCAAAATCTGGAATACCTGTGTATGTTTCTCACTTGTGGGAATATTTCATATCTTGGTTGCATAACAAGTAAATGTTTAATGTACAAATACATTTTGAAAATATGTTTAATATATTTTAGGATTGACAACTCAGCATATGCATCAATCATGCTGAATGACAACATAAATGCCATGCCAGGAGTCTTATAATTAAGGTGATCTTTCATAGATGTCTTGGAATTAAAGTGAAAACTGACAACTTCTCTCTGGAGAAAATTGTAATGGAGATCCATCTGACCAAGCCATAATTGTGAAGGGAAGCACCATTCTATTTGCTTAATGATGGATAGCTGCCTTCTTTATCAAAATAACTTAGACAGTACAAACAAGCATGGGATGAATAGGTAAAGACAGGTAATTGTAAGTCAGTTTTATCTCAAACCAATTCCAATGATTAGCTTTGGGAAACATGCTATATTTTACTTGCAAAGAAGCTAGGCTATCAATATGTGTGCACGTTCACTTTCAAAAGTAATCAACATCCACTATAAATTCTCAATATAGTCTAATTTCTATATTTAAAAAAGGTAGAAATTGACCAGTTCATATGCAGAGCAACAAAGAATCAGCTGTTTTAGGCCCTGATTTAGTAAAGTGCATCCTTCTTTCCCAATTTAGCAACACATTTAAGCACATGATTAACTCTATGAACATGGTTAGGTGTTTTGCAGTATTGGAGCCTATACAAGAAAAGTGAATCAAGACACAAATAAGGCAAATTTTCTGTTTCTTGCTTCCTAGGAATCTATGAACTTACACGTAGGGACTCAGAATTCAGGGGCCTAGGAGGAGAACCAAGTCAGACTGAACTGTCTTGTTAATGTGACCATTAAACTTATTAATAGGGCAATATTTGCTAATATGGATAGCTACTTTTATAGTTATCAATCTTTCTTTTATTATTTATTTAGCATTACAGCCATTTCTATGTCACAAATCATTGTATTATCCAGGCACATTGTGCATGGCTTAGATTGATGTAAATCAGTCAGTTCCTATGCATAGGAAGCTTATGATGTTGGGGCCTGGATAGCCAACGCTGAGAGTGCCAACTCAGGGCAGAGTGCAAGGAATAACACAGACAATCCTGAGAACTTGTGGTTTATTCTATCATTAGATTCACCAAGCCAGTAACCAAACAGCTATCTGTACTACCACACTGGCTATCTAGATGCCAAAATACAGTCCCCTTTAGGCAATCCAGCCTTTGGCTCCCATCTAGACAGCCAAGTTACTAAAAGCCTTTTTTCACCACATACTTAAAGTTCTACCAATCCTAAGGGACCAGACACATTGCCCACCGGGTCAATGAATATTTCTGTTCTCAGCCAAATACATACATACAGCCAATCCTTAGTAACTAAATCTAAAATTTATTATTAAATAAAAAAATCAAGAGAGTTATAAATGGTTAAGAAATTGATATATAAATGTGTCTGAAGTCTTTAGGTCAGTTCCATAGCAGTGATGGTGAGGCTGCAGATTTGTAAAAATATCTTTGGAATCATCCCAAAAGATTAGAATCCCAATACATCTTAGATGTGAAGTCTGATAGTCTTTTCCATAAATTCATCAGGGTTTTCCCAAGTGGGCTCGGGGAGATCTGGCTTCCATCTGGAACAGCCTACTGTTAGCATCCGGAAAGTACAGAAGTGTGGCTCAGTCTCATGAATTTGGATTTATAGCTGGAACAGGCTGTTTAAGGTGATGGGCAACTTCACCTCATGGGCTTTGATAAAAACAACGGCCCACAGTCTGTTATTCTCACACAATGGGTCACGCTGACAATAATACCCTTAGCAACAGCCATTCAAATTACCAAGATGGCTCACAGGTGGTTTGCTATGTGGAATTACAAGTTTCTAAGAGAAATGAGGACAACAATATTATCACACCACAAGTACCATCTAAATGATGATATCCCCTTTTGATCTCTGAATCAATAGAATACAGTAAAAAGACATTATGATAGAGGAACAGGATTTTAGCATCTACAAGCTAATTAGATCACACTGTTAAATTTCTTACAAGATACATGTAAACACAGACAAATACACTTAGTATCTACTCTTGATTCTCTAACAATCCAGGCAAATATGTTAAAGTTTTGAATTTACTTAACATGGCTTTGATAACTATCTAAAAGGAGTGACTCTGTTTACCATTTCAATACCTCTTATTAAGTTGTTATAGGTCACACACAAGATGACCAGTCTTTCTGTGTCACAAAGATGATGATGACCCACACTGTTAACAATGGAATACACTTTGTACTGCCACACTACACAGACTACAATGCTTTTCATCCATAGAAAGGTAAGTATAATTATCCTGTTTTACAGATGGGGAAACTGAGCCACAGAGACATGAAGTCACTTGCCTAAAAGAGCACAGCAGGCCAGTGGTGGATTTGAGAATAGGAGCAAAATCTCCCGACTCTGAGTCCTAATGCTTTATCCTTTGAATTACACTGCAGTCCCTTTTGAAATGTGAAGTCTTTACCTAGCCCTTACCTTTAGCATTAGTCCATTCGTTGCTTTCTTTCCTTATCTCTTATCCCACCTTCACTAGTTTGTTTCAGCCATCTCTCCCCTTTTCTCACCTACAAGGCTTCTTACTTGTTATATTCTACAATTAAATATAGGTCACAGTTGGTGAAATATAGTTCAATTAAAAAGGGTATTTTGTTTTCAAAGCAGAAAAATTTATCTCAAATAATTTCCATGTAATTATCATCGAAATGTGCGTGAACTATTCAGTGCAACATTAGATGTTGAAATTGTCCATTTTGAGTGTTTACAGCTACTGTGAAATATGCAGTGTTCTATGTAATTTTTTAGGTCAGCCAATTTTTTATAAAAGTTTTTTTTTATTTAATTTGGACATTAAATTTGAATTGTATAGGTGCTTCTATGAGCAAAAACTAGGAGGCAACTTCATGATGGACATTCTAAATTTTTAGAATGATTATATATTAAAAGGGAAATGGTACAAGCTCCTTCTTTTGGTCTCCTGGTTGATAGAACTTATATCATCTGTTCAGGATGAACAATAGACATTTTGACTTACTTTCCATAGATCTATAGGTTTTAATGACTGAAGAAGTGGTTAAGAATATATTTTTCTCTACAAAATCTTTTGAAAGTAATGTTTTCTTTCATTTTTTTTTCAATATATTGTTTGGAAAGTATTAAATATAACTAACTGAATTCAAATTTAAATTTTCATTTTATTTAATTTTGTTTCACTTTCAGTTAATTATTTTTTCAGTTTTTAAAATATGTATAATTTTTTTAATGATTTTCCCCTTTTCCTCTCTTTCCTTCTTTATCACTAAATATAGTAGAATGAATGGAGTCTATGATTTCATCCCCCTCTTTTTTAATATGTAAATTCTCAAACTTTCCAAAGTTAGAGTAATTTTGAAAAGTTTTTAAGTTACAAAAAAGAAAAGTGAAGACACATGTCTGCAAAACAAACAGAAAAAAAACACAACCTAATCCTGTGCATCATGCATTCTACATCATTCAATGACAAAAGATGGGAAAATCAAAACAATTGAAATTTCAAATGGTTTTGGTTTTCAAGACATCTTTCTTGAATTGTGAGCACCAGTTTTTCACACAATATTCCAGCAGCAGTTGCACTAGTGCCAAATCCAGAGGTAAAATAAACTCTCTACTCCTACCTGAGATTTTAGTTTATACATTCAAGGATCGCATTAGACTTTTTGGACACAATGTCACATCGGGACCTCGTGTTCAACTGATTATCCACCATGATCACCAAATCTTTTTTGGAGTCACTGCTTATCAGGATAGATTCTCATTATTTACAACTCTCTCAATTTTTGTGTCATCTGCAAAATTATCAAAGATTATTTTATGTCTTCTTCCAGGTCACTGATAAAAATATTAAATAGCATAGGGACAAGAACAGATTTCTTCAGGACCCCAATGGAAACACATTTAATGTATGCCACGTTAATATTATATCATTCTATTTTTATTCAAAATGTGGTGTACTTCCAACTCAAATAGCTTACAGAATTCTAATGTCTATTACCTTTATCAACCCATTTTGTAATCTCTTAGTTTGACAAGATCTATTTTCCATAAACCTATGATGATTTACCTTAATTACATTACTCCTCTTTAGTTCTTTATTAGAGTGCTGCATCAGCTGCTCCATTAGGTGCATCTGATTACCAGCATGAATTTGTCTATTTTCAATTTCCAGTTTTTGGATCTTGTGGTCTAAGAGTGGGTGGATAGCATGTGTGTTCTCTGAACCATTTAGAAAAATCATAGTGTCTCATTTTTCCTGAGGTCTGAGCCCTGTAGTGTCAATCAAACCCTTTCACAAGGCTTTGGTTTGAATCTTCGTCTAGCATATATATAATTCTACTGTGTTTGAGCCTCATTTCTTGCATGCTTATACTATAGCTAGTTTTGCAAAGGTCAGGATGGTTTTACTGCCTGCTCTTGTATATACTTTGGCACTTTTAATTCTAGAGTGAGTTTGTTTGTGCTTTTAATTTTACTTTCCAATAGTATAAAAAGCTTCAAATTCAATGTGGTTTGCATATCTTCAGCATGTCTGAAAATGTCTGCTAATTTAGATGCCTAACTTCAGATAACTAAATCCTTATTTAAGCCACTATATTTGAAAATGTCATCTTACATCTCTAGGGAGATGATGTTGGTGAAGTGATATTTTTTATTTGTCCAACTTCTGTGGTTGAAAGAGACAAGTTTTCAAGCCTACACATAGCTGTTGTTCAGGTCCCTTGAAGCTGGTCCAATTGCAGATATTATCTCACCCATCTTGTCTTTCTAATGTCCCAGACCAACATGGCTACAACACTGTATATCTTAAATCTCTAGCTATTAGACCTGGGATCAACTATATTTCCACATCACAGGTAACATAGGACAGGCAAATATCTATATTTTAATAATAATGTATACAATGTGTTTTGACACAAAATATTTTATATAAATGAAAGTGATTTAAATGAATTCATTATTCTATAGCCCTTTAATGTGATATAATGCAATGCAAGCTAATGGTCCTGGTGATTATCTTCTTTGATATATTTTTTTTCTTGATTAATTAGAAGCAGTTGTGCAAATGTCATGAGTAAAATTTTTCACACGCAGAATCCAAAGAGATCACTGTTGCTGACTTCCATTTCCACTTGAGGACTTAGCAATAAGTGGCCTCAGACATGCTCAAATTAATTATTTACTGGAGAATGTTTGTCAGAGAATAGAATAGCAGAAAATACATCCTTGATCAGTGCTATTGGTTCTGAAGAAGCAAGAGGGACTCTGATAACTATTCGTGACATGGGTTGAGAGATACCAAAAGAAAGAGGATGTGTTACGGGTAAGGACAGAAGAGGTAAGGAGAAGGGAGGTCCCTGGTTGACACTAGATCCTGTCCTCCGTAGAGTGGCATTAGCAGCTTTCACCAACAATCAAGCAGAGAGCATAAGAATATGGTAAGCAGATGTGACACATGGCATGACCTTTTGGGGCATCTGGAAAATGACCTTTTGGGGGCTCTCATGTTGACTAGATTGAGGGGGCCCTTGAGGTGTATTCAGGAGCTCCGATTACTCCCTTCTACACCAGTCTCGCAATGCGGGGAGCTGGGGTGTGTTTTTCACACTGGTTAACATTAATATATCAAAATCATAATGATCCATGTGAGATATGCCATGTCAGGTACTGTTAGAAAGGCTATAATGTGCTAAGTAAGAAGATATTTGTGTTCATGTGTTATATGTATGAGGGAAGTTATGGAGATCTTTGATATACCTGTATTTCAAACTATGCTGTATAAGACACACCCCAGACAGAGAGGCGGCAGGACAATACCCCGCTTACTGGCCCATCAAGACCTTAACAGAAGCCAAAGGCCCAGGAAGGAACTAAAGACATACCTGAAGAGTTACCAAACTAAACTCCATTTTAGTTCTTGTAAGTGCTTACAGGCTGCATGGCTGGAGACAGAGTGTATATAAGCTCAAGCCACAGAAACCATTTTGTCTTTGTTCCTGTCCAGCTGCAGACACATACCTACCCACCTCTGGGTCAATTCATTTTGCAACTGAACTGAACGACTTAGACCCATCCAGGCACTGGATGTATACCAGAGGGACTATACAAGCCTGCAAACTCCACAATTCTACTAGAAACCTGATGTATATGGACTTTCAAATCATGTCTATGTATCTGATTGCTTCAATCCTTTAACATTTCTCTTATTGTTTTTTTTTTTTATAATAAACCTTTAGTTTTAATTACTAAAGGATTGGCTGGTGTCATGGTATTTTGGGTAAGATCCAGACTTATAGTGATCTGGTACTGTGGCTGGTCTTTTGGGATCAGAGGGAACATTTTTAGTAAAGCGCACAGAGTTTAAATAACTGGTCTCTTCACTTGACGTAGTGACAGTTTGGGAGCCAGAGACTGAAATGCAGCAAAGGGGGCTGTGTGTATTTGCACAGTGGCTTCTTGAAAACCAGTGTGGGGGAATCAGAAGCATTGTTTGTGGCTGGTTGGGAAGTCTGACTTCAGTGTCACCCACCAGTGCTGGGAGAATCTGCTCTGCTTTTACAGCCTGCCCTTACCTGAACATTATCAGGTGGCTGCCCTGAGCACGAACAGGTCACAGGGCTGTCTGAAAAAAATATAGTAAAATTGCCTGAAGAACCTGAATCACAACATGTTCCTGATGCCTGAACAATAGTTAAACCACAGAGACTCGACTTTGATAGGTGTCGTGGGAAAAAGTTCTGGGTGACTTTTAAGAACTGTTTAAATGTCAAGGCAGCAGTTGCATGGGATGTGGTCAGGGTGGGCTGTCTCCTTCCTCCCCTTGCCTTTTCCAACAACGTGCTTGCAATAAGAAAATTTACTGCCACTGCTACTACAAGTGTTAGTGAAAAGCTAACATGTAAATATTGGCGAAGCTGACTGTAGAGTAAGCCTCCTGAAGTCCTAAGACTGACCTCATCCTGTACTGAATGAAGGTGCAGAGCAGAGTGCCCCTCTAGAGAGGAAACTTGACTGGCCAGCAAAATCCATCTGGAGATTGTAACACCAGCTGGTGAGCTATAGCTTTACTGATGTATTTATTTATCATTTATCTAATCTATGCTTGGCAATTGTAAAACAATAGGTTAATAAAATGTAGTGCCTGAATCGGAGGGATATGGCATGCTCTCATGAATCCCATTAACGCTTTTTTAAACCTTGTAAACCTAAGTCAGGGAGCTCTCAGGGGTAGGAACCAACAGTTGTCCTCAGGGAGCCCTCAGGATTGGGAAACTGTGGAAGGTTTTCCTGCAGGGAACCTCCAGGGTTAGGGAACCTGAGGAAAATCACCTGAGCCTTTATTCAGCAAATCTCAGGTGAGGGAATCTGATGGGTCTATTCAATGAGCCCTTGGGGCTAAGGGGGAGATTTGAATTGCAGATAGCAAGCCCTCAGGGAAGGAATCTTACCTGCTGACCCAGGGCAAGGGTAACACTTCTGACATGATGAATTCCCTCAACTCCTATTGGGTACGGCCCATTGACTAGGCAAATTTTCATCCAGCAATCTTCCTTTCTCCCTCCTAACGCAAGCTTTTCATCAAGTATTTTTAAAAAATCAATTCTATACTGTTAGTAAAAATAGGTTTTTCAAGTTATTTATCAGTGCACATCTTTTGGCTGGCCCAGCATTTATATAGTGATTTTTATCATCTGGCATTATACAAGCTCTGTCTCAGAGGGTTTTTCTATAAATTCAAAGCAATCAGATTTTAAAAAATGTATCACAGGAAGAGGGGACACTGTTATTTAAAGTACCGTGATATTGTGTTGACCACTGAAACAAGTGGGAGAAAGAAAGAATTAATACTGGTACATTCTTAAGTCTTCATAGAACAAACTCTCTTGATAACACATTATAATCAATAACGAAAAGGTCTAAATTGCAATCCAATCTTCTTGTATAAAAATGAAGCTTCTGTTAGTTACAGCATTCAAAAGAATCATTGAAGATTTCTATTCAAAAAGGAACAGTTATCCTGTGGAATGAAAACATTTATGAGGAACAGCTTGATGACTGAATAGTTTCTTCCCTCCTAATGCTAATTCCTCTTATAAAGAAGCCACATATAGAAATGGGACATAAAAAAAATTGTGTATCCAGCCACATACACCAAATATTTAAAAATATGAGATTAGATGAGCAAACATTTCCTATTAAAAAAAAAAAGTTAAAGTTGCATATATTCTTTCTTACTAAATTTCACTCTATTCATATAAGGCCAAATTTACTAAGCTGCCTAAGGCTGCAGATATGATTGCAGTGGGATTTTCAAAAGTGTCTAAGCAGATTTGATATTTTACTCTCATTGAAGTCCAGTTGGAGTGAAATGCTGTCATGGATACAGGGTGAGCTGCCCTTTAGAACTCTTTGTGTTACTCCTGAGTGCAAGTCTCTGGCGGCAGGTTTCACTACATTCATTCCTTCATTCCTTTTTGGATGAAACCACATAGTCCTACCACTTCCAGACTGGTTTGCTGGGCTGTAGGTCTCCCTTCCCCCGTTGTCTATGCTTAGAGCTACAACAGGTCCAGCTGTATGTGGCAACAGTAAATTCTTTTACTCTAGTAGCCTGTGATCAGTGCCTGATTAAAGAAACTCAGAAATAACTTCCTCAAAACAAAATAGTATTTATTCACCCAAAGGTACATAGCAAGAAGCAGTAGCCCTGTTGGCCTCAGGTCTTGCCTACACTTCATTCTTTCCTTGCAAGTTTTGGGTAGTTCGCCTCTGCTTAGTCATCCCTACTCCTGGGCTGGGAGAGAAAGACAGGCCCTGAAACATTTTCTCTCTCTCCGGAAGATTATCATCTCCATTTGCTGCTCACACACATTGCTCTCTAGGCCAGGATCTTTAATGTGTTATTGCCCCCTTTGATCCTAGGTTTGCACCTTGGAAAAATTAACCGAGAAGCCTGGTTTGAACCAGGCAGGTAGACATTCTGCAATTAATAGCATTCCCCCCTCCCACACACACACACTTTCCTTAAAGAGCTTGGTACTTTCTCTGGTGATACCCTGTCTTTGTCATGGTTTCATTTCCTGTTTGTTTTCTCCTAATACTCTCTTTTTGATTTGACTCTTTGTAGTCAGGCAGGATAATATCAAGCAGGTAAACTGAGTTTCATATGATAGTCATAAAAATAATATAGAACTGCCTCATTTTCTTCAGGTTCCTAACCTACTTAGGCATTTTTTGCATGTCTCACTGGGTCCCAATCTGCATATGTCCTATAGTTCTTTGGCATTCTAGTCAACATTTAAAATATCATTAGAATTCAGTACATCTTCATTAAATCTTCTGCTGATATTAATGCAGATCTGAAAGTGGACAATCTCTGGTTTTAACAAAGCTAGAATACATCAGTTTTGTGCAGTTTTGTTAGAATCTGTAATGTTATACACTTAAATTTATTTATAGTTCGTCATATGCGAACAGAGGAGAGGCAAACAGAAGGAGTTTGCCTGGGATCTGTCTGAGAGAAACCCAGGTGAGTGCTACGTGAGGGGAGCTGTGTTGTGTGCTAGTGAGTATCTGAGAGACCATTTGTTTGACTGGTGCAAGTTTCAGCTGACTGTGTGTGTGAATATGACTGGTGCAGTTACAGGGACTGTGGCAGTTGACCATGTGGGTGGGTGATTGAAAAGTGTGAATTGGGAGTGCTTTGTTCTGGGTAGGCCTTGAGTGATTGATTGCAGAGGGAGCCGCTGAGCCAGGGCAACTGCTTCAAGTCAGCAGCCTTATAAGAAGCAGCCATTTGTGAACCAAGTGAGCGGCAAACAGGAGGAAAGGCAAACAGGAGGAGTTTGCCTGTGGGGGAGAGCCCACAGCAGGTTTTTGGCTTTCAGACATAGCTGAGCAGTACATACAGCATCTGAAGAGGCTCTCAGAGGAAAGATATGGAAAGTGAGCGATCTGCTGTTGTCATCTGCACTGGATGTGCTTGTCTTCCTCCCTCAGGATAGAGCCGACTTCATCTGTACAAAGTGCAGGCTGGTTTCTATATTGGAAGAGAAGGTTAAAGGACTAGAGACCCAAATATCAACCCTGTGCTGCATTAAACAAAATGAAGTAGTTCTCGATCGAACACATGATTTGTTACTGCAGGCATAGTGTGAGGAAGATTCAGAGAAGGCAGTGCAGGGGAAACTGAAGAATGGGGAAGAAAATTGGCAGCATGTGACCTCCCGAAGAAAGAGAACCCACATGGCCACCATGCAGATAGAGGTAAGGAATCGTTTTCAGGCTCTCTGCACAGGTACTGTGGAAAAGAACGATTTGCAAGACTGATCTGAGGGAATGGATCAGAAGGAGACCCTGTTGATCAGAAGGCAATGGACGCATTGTCCTAGGGATGGGGGTTCCACGACCACCACTCCCAAGAGGAAGAGAAAGGTGATGGTGGTCAGGGACTCCCTCCTAAGGGGGATGGAATCATCCATCTGCCATCCGGACTGGGAAACTAGAGAAGTGTGCTGCTTACCTGGAGCTAGGATTCAGGATTTGACGGAGAGACTGCCGAGACTCATCAAGCCCTCCAACCGCTATCCCTTCTTACTACTTCATGTGGGCACCAATGATGCTGCCAAGAACAACCTTGAGAAGGTCACTGTGGACTATGTGGCTCTGGGAAGAAGGATTAAGGAGTTTGAGGTGCAAGTGGTGTTCTTGTCCATCCTCCCTGTTGAAGGAAAAGGCCCAGGTAGGGACAGTCACATTGTGGAAGTAAATGTGTGGTTACGCAGGTGGTGTCGGAAAGAGGGCTTTGGATTCTTTGACCATGCAATGTTGTTCCAGGAAGAAGGTGTGACCCATCCATGCCCAGGGTAGCCCACTGATAATGCCAATGTCAGGGCAAGCTGTAAAAGGAGAGCAAATTCTCCCAGCACTGGTAGGTGACACTAAAGTCAGACTTCCCAACCAGCCACAAACAGCACTTCTGATTCCCCCACACTGGTTATCAAGAAGCCACTATGCAAATACACACAGCCCCCTTTACTGCATTTCAGTCTCTGGCTCCCAAACTGCCACTAGGTCCAGTAAATAGACCAGTTATTTAAGCTGTATGCTCTTTACTAAAAAGGTTCCCTCTGATCCCAAAGGACCAGCCACAGTACCAGTTCACTATAAGTTTCGATCTTACCCAAAATACCACGCTGCCAACCAATCCTTTAGTAACTTAAACTAAAGGTTTATTATAAAAAGAACAAACAATAAGAGAAATGTTAAAGGCTTAGAGCAATCAGATATATACAGATGATTTAAAAGTCCATATACATCAGGTTTTTGAAAGAATTATGAAGTTGCAGGCTAGTATAGTGCCTCTGGTATACATCCAGTACCTGGATGGGTCTAAGTCCTTCAGTTCAGCTGCAAAGTGAATTAGGTGGGTAGGTGTGTGTCTGCAGATGGACAGAAACAAAGACAAAATGGTTTCTGTGGTTTGATCTTATATACCCTCTGTCACTGGCCATGCTGCTTGCGGAACTTTACAGGAACCAATATGGAATCCAGAGTCACATGGGCCAATCCAGGTAACTGTTCAGGTATGTCTTTAGTTCCTTCCTGGGCCTTTGGCTTCTGTAAAGGTCTTGATGGGCCAGTAAGCAGGCTATTGTCCTGCCTCCTTCTCTGTCTGGGGTGTGTCTTATACAGCATAGTTTGAAATACAGGTATATCAAAGATCTCCATAACTTTCCTCACTCATATTATACATGAACACAAATATTATCTTCGTACTCAGCACATTATAGCCTTTCTAACAGTACCTGACATGGCAAGTCTCACATGAATCGTTATGATTTTGACCTATTAATGTCAAATAACACAAATGCCCCCCCACTCTATCCAGTCAGCATGACACCCCCAATGCGAGACTGGTGTAGAAGGGAGTAATTGGAGCTCCAGAATACATCTCAAGGCCTCCCACCCCAATCTAGTCAGCATGACAGAAGGATTACTAGGAAGAGAAGGGATTCACCTAAGGAACAGAGGGAAGAGTATCTTCACAGACAGGCTGGATAACCAGGCTTTAAACTGGGTTTGATTGGGGATGGAGACATAAGATGGAAGATAAGTGGGGAAGTGGAACACCATGAAGAAGCAGAAGGAGGAGGGTGCAACAGGGGAGGACTCCTGATTCATACTGAGAAAGTGGGACAATTGGCTAGTTATTTCAAGTGACTATACACAGACTCAAGAAGTCCGGGAAACAAGCAGGAGGAATTGGAAGTCCTGGCACAGTAAAGAAACTATGACATGATTGGAATAATTAAGCCTTGGTGGAATAATTCACATGACTGGAGCAGTGTCATGGATGGGTATAAACTGTTCAGGAAGGACAGGTAGGGGAGAAAGGGTGGAGGAGTTGCACTGTATGTAAGAGAGCACTATGATTGATCTTAGCTCCAGTATGAAACTGGAGATAAGCCAGTTGAAAGTCTCTGGGTTAAGCTTAGAAGAAAGAACAATAAGGGTAATGTCATGGTGGGTGTCTGTTATAGACGACCAGACCAGGAGGATGAGGTAGATGAGGCTTTCTTAGGTCAGCATGGGAAAGTTTCCAGTTCACAGGACCTGATTCTCATGGGGGACTTCAATCAACCTGACATCTGCTGGAAGAGTAATACAGCAGAACACAAACAATCCAGGAAGTTTTTGGACTGTGTTGCGGACAACTTCCTTGTGCAGGTGCTGGAGCAACCAACTAGGGGCCATGCTGCTTTTGACCTGCTGCTCACAAACAGGGAAGATTTGGTAGGGGAAGTAGAAGTGGGTGACAACCTAGGCAGCAGTGACCATGAGATGGTTGAGTTCAGGATCCTGACAAAAGGAAGAAAGGAGAACAGCAGGATATGGACTATGGACTTCAGAAAAGCAGACTTTGACTCCCTCAGGGAGCTGATGGGCAGGATCCCCTGGGAGGCTAATATGAGGGGGGAAAGAATGTAAGAGAGCTGGCTGTATTTTAAAGAAACCTTATTGAGGGCACAGGAACAAACCATCCCAATGTGCAGAAAGAATAGCAAGTGAGGTAGGCAACCAGCTTGGCTTAACAAAGAAGTCATTGGTGAGCTTAAACACAAAAAAGAAGCTTACAAGAAGTGGAAGTTTGGTCAGATGACTAGGGAGGATTATAAAAATACTGCTCGAACATGCAGGAATGAAATCAGGAAGACCTAAGTACAATTGGAGTTGCAGCAAGCAAGGAATGTAAAGGGTAACAAGAAGGGTTTCTACAGGTGTGTTAGCATGAAGAAGAAGGTCAGGGAAAGTGTGGGCCCTTTACTGAATGGGGGAGGCAATCTAGTGACAGATGATGCAGAAAAAGCTGAAGGACTCGATGCTTTTTTGCCTCTGTTTTCACAGAAAAGGTCAGTTCCCAGAGTATTGCACCAGGTAACACAGTATGGGACGGAGATAAGCAGCCCTCAGTGGTAAAAGAGTAGGTTCAGGACTATTTAGAAAAGCTGGACGTTCACAAGTCTATGGGGCAGGATTCAATGCATCCGAGGGTGCTAAGGGACTTGGCTTATGTGATTGCAGAGCCATTAACTATTATTTTTTAAAACTTGTGGCGATTGGGGAGGTCCCAGATGAATGGAAAAAGGAAAATATAGTGCCCGTCTTTAAAAAGGGAAGGAGAAGGATTGGGGAATTAAAGACCAGTCAGCATCACCTGAGTCCCCAGGTAAATCATGGAGCAGGTCCTCAAGGAATCTATTTTTAAGCACTTGTAGAAAAGGAAAGTGAACAGGAAAAGTCAGTATGGATTCACCAAGGGCAAGTCATGTATTACCAACCTGATTGCTTTCCATGATGAGATGACTGGCTCCATGGATGTAGGGAAAGTAGTGGGCATGATATACCTTGACTTGAGCAAAACTTTTGATACAGTCTACCTCAGTATTCCGGCCAGCAATTTACAGAAGTATGGGTTGGTTGGATGAATGGACTATAAGGTGGATAGAAAGTTGACTAGATCATGAGGCTCAATGGATAGTGATCAATGGATCGATGTCTTCTTGGCAGCTGGTTTCAAGCAGAATGCCTCAGGGATTAGTCCAGGGGCCAGTTTTGTGCAACATATTCATTAATGATCTGGAGGATGGGATGGATTGACCCCTTAGAAAGTTTGTAGATGATACTAAAGTGGCAGTCATAGAACACTGCAGAAGAAGTTGGAAGGACATCACTGTTTGGGAAAGAAGTTACACATCACAAAGGATTTGGGAAGTAAATGCACAACCACTGTGACTGGGAGCTTCCAGTGCTCCCCCATGGTATTGCATCTCCCCATTGCAGGGCTGTTCCTAATGGTGCAGTGTTGCCCATGAATGCTTTATAAAGCATACATGTAAACCATATAGAGAAGGGAGTAAATATTGACCCTGTAAAGCGTGAGGACTGGCAAAAATTTGAGGACTGTGGAATAACCATAGGTCTTTCAGCTGGCCTTCAATTTGTGCAATGCTTCAGGCACATATGAAAATTCAGCTTTTGTGTACAGAGAGTTGCATGTGTACAAGTCAGAAGCCAACAGCAAATTTGAAGCAATTTGTTAAGCTCCAGTTTTCATGTAAACATGAGTGCATTTTAAAGTATTGACATTCTGAATTAAAGCAAGGTCCTAAAAGATGCTAACTGCCTTGACATGAATGGATCAATCCAGCTCTCTGTGAAATCAGTAGATGTTTTGTCACTGACTTTGATGGCTACAGGATTAGTCCTGTGAGCAAATGGTGCTGCCTTGCTTTCCAATAAAGTCCACAAGTGCTCTATAATGTCAAAAAAAGGGAGGGAGGGATTAATTGAAAGGTTAAAGGATCAAGGAACCCCGCACTATGTGCACAAGGAAAAGCATAAACAATTCCTGGAGGTCAAGAAAATTCACATCCTACTCCTTACACATCCCAAGCTGCCTTCCCAAGACCCGGCTCACTTTGGTGATACTGCGGGTAAAACATACTTTGGTCATGGCTACACACCCCCTGGTTTTAGGTGGTGATCCTTTCCCCAGTATCAACTATCCCATTGAGTTTGCATCTCCCTGCCCCACCCAAAATTCAGCCTTCAAGGCCCTTTTTATCTGATGACATCTCCCTCCATTGGGCTCTCTTTCTCATAGTCCCCACCTTATTCTCCCTAGCCACTCACTGCACTTGGCTCCATTTTACTTGCAGTTTACTGCTATCCCACTTCTGGTCACATGGCTCTCTCCTGTATCTCCATCACAGCTCACTGTCAGTGCAGCTGGTTTCTGCTGCTCTGGCTGCTCAGACTGCTGCACTCTCCTTCTTTTGCCTTACTTCGCACACACAGCCCCAGCTCACACGGATGATGATCCCTAGGCTCTTGACTCCCTCATTGGACTGCCCATCCTATCAATCCTGCAGACCTGAAATGATAGCCTCTCCCCATGTAGTTAGAGCTCTTTCAGTTTTCCTAGGGACCTGCCAGTTCCAGAATCCTGATTCCACTTTGACCTTTACTCCTGGTGTTGGTAGAGTGCCAAAAACCAGTATGTTCCACTAAGAGGCCAACGGCACCTTGGCATTTACAAGGTGCATCGCTATGTAGGATTGTTGCAGGGTCCTACGGAAGTCTGCAGTACATTCTTGGACTATTTTAGGCATCTAATAACATTTTATTAAGCATTTGTCATGAAATGCATTCTGAGCAGTCTCTTCACTTTTTTGTTTTGAGATACAATATAGGAAATGACACAATGTAGATATGCTAAACCGAAACCCTTCACTGATGCCTTACCTCTGACCATTGTTAAAAACTGGAAGAGTGGAAACTAAATCTGATTGGTTATTGCTGTTTTTCCAATCTCTGAATATGGAATAGATCCTTTCCAATCTTCCCTGCTGCTTTGATAGATAAAATACACATGGGAGAATGGATTAGTTTATGAAAAAAACATCAAGCCCTTTATAGAATATTTCATGGATACAGCAGTTGACAGTCCATGTTTGCAATTTGAGAGGATTTAGATTTTGTATATTTTGATAGAAATATAGAAATTCTGAATTCTATGAAAAATACAGGGGATTAATAAATGAGAGGAAATGCTTTTCGAGCTATTCAACATACCCAAGATTTGTCTGGACTGAGAAATATTTTAATTCAGGAGGTTGTATTCTTTGACAACTGAGTCATACTCTTAGGAGAGCTACAGTTAGCTGTTTACCAAAAAATGAGGACACTGGAAAATAAGCCTTTTTAATCTCTCTTTGAAAATACAGACCTGGGTACCCATTATGCTGCTCCTTTACTCTAGGATCTTAAGCTTGTACACTATTTTTATCTCTGCATTATTTCATGTAATCTTTCATGATCCTTAAAGAGCTTCAAAAGCCTCTCAGAAATTCTAATGTAGTGTAAAATTACTCATTAATTTACAAAATGAGAGAATTTCAGAGAATTTGTTTATAAAAGAAAGTTACTGCAAAAAATGCACTGGGTGATGTCCATTCCAGTAGATGCTGATTTTCACTTTGGTATCAATGTACACTATGCTTCCTCCCATTGAATAATCAACAATGGGCACTCTCTCCTCCTCTGCAGCTTAGGAAAGGGCAAACTACATATAGTTCAAGTGCTAATGATTTTCATGTCCTCTCTAAAAGGGGATTTTTGAACAGTGATCCTAGTCATCTTGTTTTTAATACATTTTGAAATTCTTAGTCTTTGTTTATGTGTTTTTGTTGTTGTCGTTAATTTGCTAAGAAGTTTTCGGGGTTTAGTTCTCTGGTTGTCAATATGTGCATATATATATATTCATTAAAGTTATGGTTGGCTCAGTTCAGTTCCATTGCTCTCTCCTGTATTTCTGATTATCAAGCAGTCCCTATGCATCAGCTAAAATCGTCTCAAGGCAGGGAGCAGGAAGACTCTTCATCACTGGAGCAAGCCTATGCCATATTCTTCTTGGTGCAATTATCTCTCTCTCAGTATATCCACAGTGACACAACTTTCTGTTGCTTCCTCACTTAAGGATTCTTTGGGCTAATTTGATGCCTGCCATGTAGCCTTTTCGCTATTCTGAATTTTAGGTGCACATTGGTGACTGAAGAACCTTGACTTAGTTACTCCAGGAGAATTTTTGGTGAGGCTAATCTGATGTTTTCTCTGTATTTGTCCACTCTTTTCTAGTACCTTCAGACTTTCCTTGATGTCATGACTTTTGTAGTCCATGCTTTGGACTTCATTTAAGGCTGTTTACAACTGAGGATCTGTCCCTGAAACTTCAACCCAAATATTTCTCCTCAGTTTGAACGACTGTAAAGGCAGGCTTAAATCATAGAGGGGTTATATCAAACCAATTGGATCATCTCAGAGAGATAAGCAAGGCAGTAGAGCTTGTTGAATGTTTCCTGAAAAGGATGGAGGAACAGTTTCTGTATCGGTACACCTCACCTTTTTATTCAACCTTCAGACTTCTTTGTTGTATATTTAGTTGCTCTCTAGCTACTAAGGTGTCCGTCATCACCATGGCGTATAAGAATATCATAAACATTAATGCATTTATCCACACAAAACCCTAGTGATTTAGGGAAGTATTATTGTTATCCAAATCTAACAGTTGTAGAGAAATGTCCATAACCACATAGGAGACTTGTAGTAGAGCTAAGAATTTAAAATAGACCATTTGAGTCCAAAGCCAGATACTCAGCTGCTTCCCCTCAAGCTGATGTCTTCATATTCACGGCTCTCATTAATAGTAATGGATGTGTGCAAATAAAATTTGATGAAATACTTACTCATTTTTTAGGATTTTCTTTTTAATCCTAAAGTTTTCTACTCTGAATTTCTTAAGAGCTCTTTCCTAACAGACATTACACTTGAAAGTGGTATTTTTCAAGCATAGGAATGCTGCCTACAGAGATATGTTATGCTGGATTTCTTGTCTCATGAAATCCAGCTGTCATCTTTTTAAATCCTACAAATACAAATTAGTAGGAATTGGTAACAGGTCATAGACAGACTTTGAAATATTTGAATATCGTTGTCCCTTGTTTCCCTTTCAGCTGTCAGTTTAATCACATACATTTCCTCTGCTTCCCTCAGCCATCCTTCCTTCCTTTTATTTTTATTTTAATTTTTGCACTTCATTTTTTCAGTCATCCCTCTCTACACTTTCAATCAAATATGCTCAACCTTACTACACAGTCTGAGCCATGTCTGTCTCTATTAATGGAACTGGCTGCTTTCCTTTGTCTGTATTTGATTTCTGACTCTTCAGCTTTTTGCTTCTCATTGTAATGCTATTTGTTTGAGGATGACTGTATTTTTCTTTGATAGTGTGCGCCACTTCTCTGGTAGCTCTTAGCTATGGGAATCGTATTACACACACTGTAGGACATACTGTATTGACTAATGTAAAATGCTTAATGTCTATGGTCCAGATAGTCCCTGGTTCCTTGCACATATACATTAAGGTGTAATGTGTGCAAGGAGTTTTTTCTCCCAGATATATCCCATACCCAGGCCAGAGTTAAGCTCGTACCCAGGTCAGTGAGATGATGTCAGATATTCAATTAACAGAAGGGGATGATGTCCTTTATTCCTCAGTTTGCTATGGCATCATACTGTTCATAGGCTTCCCCAAGTCCATTCACCTGTTTTGTTGTTCTCCCAGAATCCCTCTGGGACAACAGTTGGAGAACTGGGCTTCCTGAAATTTATCTGTCTTTCTTTTCTCATGGAAACTCTCTACAGAAACAGGAGTGACATCTCTAAAGCTATCTTCTCATGCTTGTGTACTAAAGTGACTGTTCTGGAAATGCAGCAGGGACCTTTCTTAGGTTGTCATTTTCTCACAGCTAGTGAAAATGTTTTCCTCCTGATGTAATGTTTGCCCTGTTCTTCTGAAAGAATTTCTGTACCCACTCCACTTTTTCTCAGTTGTAGGAAACACTTTTGGAATAGGGTGGGGAAGATGATAAATTTAACAGGAGAGAATGGAAGGAGGTAGGACAAAGGAACAAAATATTTTTCTTCTCTTTTCTTTCTCCATAGAGAATGGGGTATTGATGTATGCTGACACATTGTCATTGGGGAGACAAAGGAAAAACCCACAAAATCCAAATTATAAAAGTGTACTGTTCACAAAATATGATGATCAGACTATTTCTAAAACATTTAAATATACAATACATTTTTATAATTAGATTTTACTGGCCTTTTTCACAGTGAAACTTTTGTTCTTAGTTAGGTTGTCAGTTAAAGAAAAAAAATTGATATCTTGTGCATTTTCACTATCTATTTTTAAAATGGAGGTTGGTGGCCTTATACTGCCAAACCCTTTAAGATGGTTTACTCCTGAGAGTGCTTTACAAAGGTGAAGCTAATGTCATTTGTATGAGTGACAAGCAGGAGATAAAAATACTCCAACTTTTTTGAGGTTTGAGAAAGATTGGTTATATGTCATTTTTAAATTTAATGTGTCTCAGCACTTCCAGGTTTTAGGCAGAAATACATAGAAAAAATGAAACCAACAACTAAACATAAAAAAATTCAGCAGACAGACATTTACGGTGTGTGGGGAAGGTAACGGAAAAGTAAGTGGTGACCAACATTTTATTCAGATGCTAGGAAAAAATGGTGATATCACCAATGCATTACCTGTTGGCAAATAGTGACTTTTCAGTGGTGATCAGTTTTGAATAGGGAAAGAATGACTGCAAAATTTATAACTGAAATTTAATCACTAGAGGTGTATGAAATATTCTCAACAAAATGATTTTTTTCATGCCTTTTATTAATATAAAATGGGACCATTTAAAGAAAACATTTCTTGAAATTTTTACTCAACAAGGGGACCTCTTTTTCAATAAAAAGTGGGCCATACAGATTTAAAAGTGACTTCAAATTAATCATTTGAATGTTCTTCAAGTTTATTTTTTGTTGTTTTCTTTTTTTCTGTGTGAAAATTATAGAGTTAATTTCACAGAAGAACAAAATCAGAGGGGCTCATATTCAGCCAAACTGGCAGAAAATTTAAAGCAAAATGTAATAGATTTTTTTTCACATTTTACAGTTCTGTTAAACAAGAACAAGCATACCTCAAAACTTGAGTTTCACACATTGCTATGCTTAACATAGACAAAATCCTAATTGATTTTTCTGATGGTCAACATTCAATTTATTACCTACTGTTACCTTTTTTGGTTTTATTTATATTGATGTAAATGAAGACCTTGAGAAAAAGTAGGGATCTCTTTTCATTACAGCCAAAATATGTATATTTAACTTTTATTCAAGGAACCATGATTGTGAGGCATTTTTGGCCCTAATTCAGAAAAATGTCAGGGCTGGAGTTTGGGCAGCCTAACATAGGAGTTAACATTGGGTGCAGTCCAAGGGTCCAGGGTCTGGGAATAAAGTACCATAAATAAGGCTGGAATGGAACTCCAGGAGATCAGAATTAAGAGACACACCAGAGGGCAGGGATCAAGAGTTAATTACCAAATGTCAGGATTCCAGGAGGTCAACTTTGGACAACAGAGCTAGAAGGCAGGAACCAGGAGAAAGTTACCGAAAATCAGGCTGAGTCAGGACACCAGGAGATCAGGATCTGAAGGCAGGAACAGGTAAAACACCAGACCAGTGGTCCCTTCAGAGTAAAGCCCAGTTGTATAGGACAAGCTCCTGTTTCCTCTTCTGATGGGGCCACAGCCTGCATTTAAGACAGAAGATTTGGAGCTTTCCCAATCAGAGCATAGGGGCAGGTCTTGTACCCCAGTTGGGGTTCTTGGACCTCGCTCATCCCAGCTGCTGTCTGTGAGCTGTCAGATGAAGGATTGTAATACGATGATTACCCAAACAGACACAAGTTTGAGACTCCTGGGATTTGAAAGGTACTTAAGCATGTGCCAAACTTTAAGCACATGAGTAGTCCCATTTAAATCCGCTTGCACAGCTGGCTCTAGGGGTGGCAAACAGGGTGGTCTCACTGGTGCCTCTTTCAGAGGACACCACATCGCTCTACCACCCAACTGTGTGAGTTTTTTGATTGGCTGCTCCATGGATGGCCAAATAGGAGTGCGGGGAAACGTGGAAAAAATTGTCCACACTGGGGCCAACCCTGTTCCACTGTTGATTTTCATGTGCTTAAAATTATGCATGTATGTAAGTATTTGGTCAGAGCCAGAGTGGTCAGCACCTAACAGGACTGAGACAGTAATTCTCAGGACATCATAGATATTAAATATAAAGAAATAGGTTAATGGTGTATCATAGTTTTAAAAATATTGTTTAATTAAATAGATTAGCAGGTTGGTCTTATGCATACACTTAATGTAAAATAAACACAATTTGCTCCATTAAGCTTCATTGACAACAGTTATTGCTAAACAATTGTAAAAAATGAATATTAGAAAATATGTAAAATAGTTTTGCAACTGCACAGTAGTTACTTTATATTTTGGTCCTTCAATTACAATAACTATTTCTTTATTAATTTATTAATTAGTAACTCTAAATGTTACATTTAATTTAAGATGTCTATTAGACCTATATTTTAAAAAAGCTTTATTCTGTTAGTTGTTAGATAATTCTGATTCTGCAACACAATTCCTACAAAAACCCTATATATCTTCTTGTTCAATTAGTGATCTCCTAAGCAGTCACTGAGGACAGAAGATTGTGTGATCTTTTTTTAAAAAAAAAACAAACAAAAAACTATGAAGGTTCTGCTTCTAAGCCCATAGAATTGAATGGAAAGACTCGCAATAACCTTCTTGGGCTTTGGATCAGCCCCAGGAAATAACATGATGTCTTACTTTGCACGCCTATGGGTAGATTGAGAGAAAAAGAGAAAGTACAATGCAACTAAGGTAATTGGCTGCCAATATAGAAATGCTCTGTAAGAAATACAGTTTTCAGATATGTATGCTTAAATTGCAAGTATAAAATCTGAAGCTGCACTTGTAACACTCATGACATGGTGTGAATTTTGCAGTTTTTTTGTTGTTTAATTTGCAGTAGCTTGTCTCTGTGGACAACAGCCATTTGCTGAGCTTAAGCACACCTTTATTAAAATGTATATCTAAACAGGTAAATATATGCAAAACCAAAATCCGTTCACAAATTACTTGTAAAGTTTCTTTTTGCTTATCTCTTTGTCTATTGTACTTGCTTCCTCCTTATATGTCAGAGAGTTATCTAGGCCCCAGTCCTTGTCTCTTCCCAATTCCATTTGGCTTTCCTGTTCATTTGACTTTCTCCCTTCTGAGTGTTTTCTTCTCAACCTCATGGTCATAGTCTAGTGTCTCAGTACAAAGGTTAGTACTACTTGAGATATCTGTTAATTACAAAATAATATCACTTCATTACACCTGTGTGCCTTTCACCTGCAGTGCAAACATCAACCATATGCTCCCAGTACACGGTACCATATTTAACATACAAGTGTATTTACCATCCACCCACTACTTCGTACCTCGCTCATGACCTCAGGTTATCTTCCAGTTTTTCTTCCCTTGATACAGTAGCATCTTTCCTGGTCCATGTTACAAATATGCCAAAGAGCTGTCTAATTCCCTTCCTGCCTTTCTGACTTACTGTGTTTCTGTCATGCCAAACATTGGCAACTTTGCAGCCATTTCAACTATTTACTGCTCATAATGGTCTGACTTCCTACCATTGCGGACATCTTCGTGTGTGTATCTGTGTTTGTCTCTATATAGAGGTATATGCCCTTTGCAGTTAGCTATGTGTACTCTGTTGAGTAAAGCCCAGGGGATATGATTTAAGATATCTGCAGGTATTGGTGAGACCCAAAGTATGTAGACTTTAAAATGTTCTTAACCCATGGGGTTCGTGACCAAACTATTAAGTGTTCAATAATGAGCAAATTTGATCTGGAAAGTCTTCAGGTACAATAAAACCCAGAAATCGATTTTGACAGTCACTTTATCAATTAGAACTGTTCAGTGGAAGCTTAGATTCCAGAGCCAACTTGTTATGAGGCACTGGACAATGTGATGGTTGCAGAATTGCAGAAAACACAATCTGTCTATAGTGCATCCTACTTAGAGAAACTCTCTCTCCCTTTTCTAGGATGTCAGCTCCTACAAGGTGCATGTCCCTTTATTCTGAAATGCAGAATACTATGTAATCCTACAAATGATTAAATATAATCTCACAGAAAACATTGTGAATTGAACAAATATGCCGCACACCTGAAAAAGACATACTTAGAGACATATTGTGTTTTTCACAGCAGCCTGTGTTGAGGGAAATGGAGAGCCACGCTGCCTCAGGAGGCACAATCCGTCTCCCCGCTCCCTGGCACGCATAGAGAGACAGCGCATGCTGCACTATCCCTGAAGGGTGCCAACACCTGCTGAGAGGTTGGGGTGACAGGAGAAGCCTGCAACTCTGTTACACGGCATGAATCCCAATGAAGCACACTCAGTGTTTGCATTCAGGAAAATATTCATGAATTAGCCTCTCTCTTGTTTCTGGTCCTACAAGCCAATCAAAACCCAAACCAAGTCTTTCAAACATGTCAGACCTTTCAAAAAGATTCATTCTGAGTTTGGTTCTGATGATGGGGAAAGGATTGAAAGGCTTTTGTTTTTCATCCCTTCTTTTGATATCAATTAATGAATTAGTAAGGGTTGGGAAGCTGTTACAAAGTAACCTTACTACTGTGGGGCGGGGGAGTACTTCAGTAATTGTCAATGACAGAGAAAGAAATAAAGAAACATTGCATGACCATTTTTAATCAGGTTTTAATGAGCTGTAGTTTTGCCTTGCTGTATCAGTGGCCTCTTTGTGTGGTCTGCTGAGGGTAGCCATTTCCTTTCCATCTTTACTGCCCGGAGCTCTAATCAGTACAATATATAATTCACAATTTTTTGTTCTCTTTTGATTCATCTCTAAATTCTCAATTTTTATGTTCTTCAGGAGCCATAAAAAGCCTCAGATTAAACTGGTTTAAACAGAATTTTGACTTGCTTAATTAGCTTCTCGAGAACTGCTAATAACCACACAGCCTCTACTGTGAACCATGTAATTATTGTGACATTAGTTCTCTCACTGGGATATTTTACTCTTAATGTCATCATCTCTTCCTTTCGAACTCTCGCTGGTGATTTTATGACTGCAAAGAATCGAGTACCATGGAAGTGTTCGAATATTACTGACTGTCCTCAATGCCCTTCCATGTGATGCAGAGATTGTATTCATAAGCAGTAACACCATCCTAGTTATGTGGGATAAAGTGTTAAAATGGAATAGTAATAAACTTCAACCATGTCTATGCTGTGCAATTGCTTACCAATTTTTAAGGGTTGGCTTAGTGCCCCAAGCATGCACAAAGCTCAGAAAATTTGAAAAGTCATGGTTCAATCATGAAAGAAGATTTTGTCTGCTGTACTTTGATATTTTATAGACTGCTTTTGCAGAATCTATAGTCCTCATGCTCCCTTCTATTTTAAGCTACTTTTGTGTTTCCCTGAACCTAGGCTCACCCGTGTCAACTGTGGCGCTAGGCAGAGCAGCCAAAGTCCTCCAAGTAGGGTGACCAGATGTCCCGATTTTATAGGGACAGTCCTAATATTCAGGGCTTTTTCTTATATAGTCTCATATTACTCCCCACTCCATCCTGATTTTTCACACTTCCTGCCTTGTCACCCTACCTCCTTGGTCTCCGCCAGCAGTCATGGATCAGCCAGACACAAGGATGTCCAGGACACACCCCTTTTTCCTAGTCAGGCCCCTATGCTGGGGATCAGGAGGGGGACTGGCAGAGGAGCCAATATTGTTATTTTATACCACCCAAGGATTGATTCCCTGAGGGAGGAATAATTCTTCAGTGGTCAGCTATGCCAGTTTTCAGGCTATACTGCTATACTGGTGCAATGCAGGCCTAATTGCTGGGAGAATTAGGGACAATATGCAGTAATGTATGCAAAGTGAGAGTTGTGGGAGTGCCAGTTGAGGTTCTCAATGCAGTAATGTCTAAGGGCACTTGAGTGCCAGTTGATTTGAGCTTCAGTGTGGATGTCCTAGGGCTCCAGAGGATCCTCTGAGATGTGTGGATTTGGGGAATGGAACCACCAGTTTCTGATTTGGTGTTAGGGGGCAAGTCTACCCCTTTACCCCCTAGGGCTTGGAAACATCTAGTATGCATTCACATGCCATACTGGCACCTCTCTGAATCTACTAGCTTGTTCTCAGATTTCCTTCTCTTTTTTCTTTTAAGTAAATCTCTGGCTGTTATGGTTTCAAAAAATATGCAAAGCATAAAACAAGCACATACAATGCAGAGATGTCTGCATGAGTCTGCAAAGAACCTGGAACAATAGCTCTGAAAGATGTGAAATCCACCAAGCACCTCCATGAGATGTTAACTCGTGTGCCCAGTGATGATAATTTAGATATCAACACTGTTAACTATTTATTCTTTATGTAAGAGAGCAGAGGGAGGATGATAGATCTGCAAGCATTTACTGAAAATGATGTCTCAGTCTGGTGACTCAAGTGGGTTGAGCTTATTTTGTGTGAGAAGCTTGGAAGGGTTCCACCATCTCTCCTCACCCCACCCCATCCTGACCTCTATCTCCCAAGTGTAAGAATTAACAGGAAACTCTATGGAGTTTAATTCCTCTGTGCATATTGTTCTAATCTAAAGTAGATTAGGTGCTAAGTATTTAATCCTCTTTGTTATGTGGTATTCCTAAATTTCCAGGTACAGTTCATAATGTCTTGTTATGATGTTTGCTTTTAAACAACCTATTTTAGACTATTCCAGTATTAACTGGTGAAGTTTTATCCACAGTATACATAATCAGAAATTTTTCTATTCAAGTCTTGTTATACAAATTTATATTGCCTGCATTTGAACTGTTAAAATCTAATTTACAGTTTCTGCCCCAGGAGGATAAGAAGTTGTGCCTATGTGCTCCACTGCATATCCCTGAGAAACAATTCACTTTCTAACTGTGAATTTTTTCATGGTAAATTGGTTCTGTGATCAAAAAATAAACAGCATTTGTTTTCATGAAATTCTGAAGAAAAAGAAAAAAACCATCATTTTTTTCTAGACAAAGGCACTATAATAGGAACCGGTGTCTATATTAAAAGCTGCCATTTTGTATTTTACATAAGAAATACACTGTAGGTTTCACCTTTAAGTGCTTTATTGTTACCAAATTCATGGAATGAACCTCCTGTACCGTTAAATAACACCTGATAACTGAACCATCCAGAAAATAATTCTGCTGTGGTAAAGCAACCATAAGAGAAAGCAAGCAAAATTACTGCTCCAAATGGAAATTCTAGGTATTTTAGTTAATGGTTCTATGACAAAATATAAGCAGATTTTGCTTTTCCCAAGATGCCCATAGAAGCTCCTTTCTGTGACACCATTGCTAATAGAACTAACTCTTTACCTTGAGTCTGAATGCTATTAAATATATGACAAGAAAGTTTTATTCTGCAAAAACATGTTGCATCAACTGTGGCCTTTGTCCTTTGACCTTCAAGTATGGCCAAAGTCATTCTTTGTGTTGCCTCTTACTTTTTAAAAATAGCATTTGCCAACTTTGTTAAGTTAAACACGGAAATAAAAACACGGTCACGGATGATAAGAATACCATGAGTTATAACAGTTAATGACAACAAAAATTTTGGAAAGGATATTAAACCTAATGCTCCAAAGCTTATATCAGTTAATAACTATTAGAGATCAGGATCAGACATGAATATGTGTGCCGATGGTGGTGGTGGTGGTGGTGGTGATTATGGTGGTAGAAGGACTGCAGGAGGGACAGATTATCCCACATCTGCCTACAATGGAGGAGTTGTGCCTTCCTCTGAACCTTCTGCTGCTGGCCACTATCTAAGAGTAGACACTGGAGTAGGTGGACCTCAGGTTGGATCCAGTTTGTCAATTTTTATTTGCCTGTGTTTCTAAGACTTTTAGAGAGAGCCATTTGTTGTTGTAAAAGTACTTTTTCTTATTGAAGTCTTGTTTTGATCTATTGAGGTACCGACTGAGGCATGACAGATGTGGAATTGCTGTGTATTAATCTATAAACACGGAGATGTAACCATTTTATGAGCACTGTGTGAGCTTGTCAGCCAGGGGAGTTATGGTATATTGGGTTATTGGAATTTCCTGTATGACTATTCTGATCTAACTTAATTGGAGGCTGTGGGAAGAGCAAACAGGAAAGCAAACACAATAGATCTAGATGAAGACACCCCAACACAAATTTGAAAGACAATGAGTCAAGCTGTTAGCTTCTCGAGTCCTGTCTCAGTTTCTAATAGGATGCAAGCTTGTTCTGCCAAAGTGAGGAGGTTAGAAATCAAAAGAATCCTACAGAGTTAAAAAGCCTTTTTGGGGGGAGAAGGGGTATCATTTATCAGCAGCTGTCTAGGAAGACAGGCTGACAGAGAGAGAGAGAGAGAGAGACAGACTGTGGAGGGCTCTAAAGCAGTAGGCCTTCCCAGATTCAGGAAACGATAAGCATTAGTGGAAAATCTAGTCTGGTTTGTTTGTCAGTTTTTGTTTGTATTTTGTTTTTTAAGGTATGTTTTCTCTGAAATGCTTTTGTTCTAAATAAATAATATTTAGCTTTATTAAATATTAGTTGTATTAAGCACTGCCATTGCCATGGGGGGACAGAGCTGTAGGCAGGGATACACAGGTTTTGGGGGGCCCAGGGCAAAATCTGAAACTGAGACCCCAAAGGAGGTTGGAGGCGGGTTGGACAGTGAACCCACCTCTGCACTTACCCTGCAGTGGTGGCTACTTTCTCATAGACTTTAAGGTCAGTAGAGACCATTGGACTAGATGACCTCCTGAGGATCCCGTCCAGCCCTAATCTTCTATGATTCTGTGATGAGTTAGAACTATCATATCACTTGTCTGACTTCCTGCACATATCAGGCCACAGAACCTTGCCCACCCACTCCTGTAATGGGTGCAGAACCTCTGGTTGAGTTACTGAAGTCCTCACGTCCTGATTTAAAGTCTTCATGTTACAGAGAATCCTCCCTTTACTCTAGTTCAAACCAGTAAGTGACCTGTGCTCCTTGCTTCAGAGGAAAGAAAAACAAGCAAAAAAAAAAATCCAGTATTTTTGCCAATCTGACCTGGGGGAAAAAATCCTTTCTTGTCCAGATATGGTGATTACTTAGACCCTGAGCATATGGGCAATTCCCACTAGCCAGACAGATGGGAAAGAATTCTCACTAGTAACTCAAAGCCCTCCCCATATTGTTCATCTCCAACTATTGGAGATATTTCCTGACAGCAATTCTGGATGGGCCATATGCCATTGTAGGCAATCTTGTCATATCATCCCCTTCATAAATTTACCAAGCTCAGTCTTGAAACGAGTTCCTTTTTTGGTCTCCACTACTCCCCTGTTCCAGAATGCTGCTGTGACCTGGTACATGGGGTAGTAGTGCCACTTAGGTTTGTCTCAGCCTTCTCTCTGTCATCAAGGGATGGCCGGCCCAAACATGAGTGGCACTATTATCCCTGTGCACCAGGTGACAATGCTATTCATTCAGATTCTACAGATTTGGGGACCCTCTTAGACAGAGGTCCCAGGGCAAACTTCATGGATCAGATAGTCCCTTGTTCCTTGCATACATGAACTGGGGCGTAATGGATGCAAAGAGTTTTCTTTCTTCCTTGTGCACGCTATGCAAAGGCCAGAGTTAAGCTGCCGCATACGTCCATGAGATGATGTCAAATATTCAGATGGGGATAATGCCCATTATTCCTCAATTTCCTGTGGCATCGGCTAAGCTGCATCAATTGTGCAGAAGCTGTTCATAGGGTTCCCAAAGGCCATTGACTGTTTTGCCTTTCTCTCAGCACCCCTCTGGAGCAGCAGTAGCGGAGCTGGGCTTCCTGAAGTTTATCTGTCTTTCTCATCCCATGGAACCTCTCTGGAGCAGCAGCATAGCATCTCCCTTCCCCCACTCCACCTCCAGAGATGGTCTCTCAGTGTACCCAGTTTTTTTCTTTAGATCCTTTAAAATGTTTTCTATTACCACCTCTGTTTCAGCACCAGCATCTAGTTCAAAAGTCACAAAAGTTCAAATTCTTTCCAAGGCAATTGTCCATCATAATAACAATAAAGTAATTGTGCAGCTATTTCAGTCAAAGCTCCTAAAGAAAACCCTTCTTTTGTGCTAATAGCACTATTCTCCTGATATGCAGCATGAATATATTGGTTCTTTATGTGTACTTGTGTTCCTGCTTGCACACACTCACCAAAGGACTGAGTTTGTTGCACTTGTTGCAACTCTGTGCAAAGGCAGGACATTACAAAGATCTGTCTGAGCTTTCAAACCTTGTACAATTCTTTATGTTGTCCTCAACAAACTTCTTTCCTGCAAATTCACTTTCTGCAGGCTTGTTGTACATTTCTGCTCTGCACTGTGATGGTGCTTTTCCTTTGCACTGAAGATTTGTGCTTCTATCTATAAAAGCAGTGTCTTATTTTCCCTTCAGAAGTGTCAATCTGTTTGGGGTAACACTGGCAGCTTGACATATTCTAACTGCATTGCTCAGGTTCAAATATGGTTCTTCCAACTGTCTTTTCCTGATCTCCGAATCACAAATATCTATCACTGTTTGATCTCTGATTGTTGAATCTCTGAACAGTCATTAGTTACATGTTTGGCTCAACAGTTTGAGATCCAACATAAATTCTTCAAATGACTTTCGAATTTATATCTTTCAAAAGTTTCATTTGTCTTGGGTGTGCAGTAGTATTCAAATTTCTTATAACCATCTTGGAACATGCTTGCTCTGCCTGACTTTACTGCCTTAATATTATAAACCTGTACTGCTTCTGCCCTCACAATATTTAAATTAATATCTACCTTGTGCTTATCTTTTTTTTTAATGAAGCCACTCATTTGTACAGGCTGAATTGCTGGTGAAATCTCTTGCAGTTATCTGGTACATTGCCAGATAACATCAACTCTGGTGGAGATCTCAGCTGCTCCATTTTCTTTACCTCTTTCATCCTGTACTCTCTTCTTCAATTACTCTTATCTGTCCATGTGATGGACACCTGGTACCACGTGATGTTTGTGGGTTTTGCGAAAGGAGACTCAGTCAGGACTTTAGGAAGACCAGAATATAATGTTTATTAGTAAGGCCCAACATAATCTGTGATATTGTGGAAATTGCAGATCCTGCAATATTAGGCTTCCACTGCAATTTTGATTTTTAATTAGCTGATTTTGCAAAGTTCAGAATTTTGCATACATACTTTTTTCCCCAATAGTACAGTAAAACACCATTTATCCAAGCTGATACCAGCTAGGGCTGAGGCTTGGGATGTCTGTCCCGCATACTGCAAGCCCCGAACATTAATGACCATAACATAGTTGCAGCAGAATGTCTGGTTCTCAAAAAAAAAAAAAAAAAATAGCAGACATAACATAATTTGAGTGTTTATATTGTTCCAGCACATTTTTCTTAAACAAATAGGTTGTCTATGGCTTTTCCAAATTACCACAATTAATACAGGGCCATTATTACTTTTCTGCAATTTTCTATGTCTTCTCCACAACTCAGCTGCAATTATTTGACAATCATTTTGCAATTTAAGTAGGGTTTTATTTATTATAGATTCAGCTCAGGAACTAAAAGTAGAGTGTTACAGTTTAGATAGCTGTATCAGAACTGCGCAGAGCTCTCCCTACTCGTATCTAAACTGGGTGCGTCCCTTAAAGGGATTTATCCTCACAGAGAATAAATGGGGTGAGGGAGTGAAAATGAAGAGCTAACTGGAGTTGACAGTACTGTAATTCTTCTGAGAGCTGGTGCCTAGACAGATGTCCAAGAGGATGGAGGATGAAGGAGGCTGAAAGGTAAAGCTGATTTCACTATTCCTATTGTCTTTTCTTTTTTCCCCTTTTAGTAGTCTTTTTAATAAAATTACCATATTACCTTGGATAAGAGGTTTAAATCAAGGAGTGTTTCTCTAAGGACTTGATCCTCAAACCCTTACTCACATCAATATTTCTTATTCATCTGAGTAAGCCAAATTACTTCAGTGGCATTATTCATGTGAGTGAGTGTTTGCAGGATTGGGCCCTAGATTATGAAGGGCTGCCTACTTGTGGGCTTCATTCTGCTCTCAAACAAGGGTAATTCAGGCACAAACCTAATGAAATGAATGGAATAACACAATCTCTGGTGAGAAAATAATCAGACCCTTCTGTTTTGCAGCTCCTTTTCTGAGGAGAAGAATCAAAGTTTTCGCATTCAAATGAGATCTGTTCAGGGTACATTGAAACCTCTAGGTTATTCAGGGTTGTTTAACAGAGCCAGAGAGAGTAATGGACTAAAGTGGGGGTATTTTTCTTTTTAAGTCATTTAATTTTTTTTTTGGTAGCTTTAGGTCTTTATATTGCTACTATATATAGTGCTACTAAATCTCTCTTCTTTTTGCCTGAAGAAACTTTATTTCTTTGTCGAAAGTTGTTGCTTTTGGGCTCAGTCTCCCATGTCTTATGGATAAGTGGAAGTCTGACTGATCTCATTGGGAGGGGTCAGGGTGCCTGAATGGAACCCCTCCCCTTCTCCGCCCTTCGTTAGGAGAGCGGCAGCTACAGCAAAATCAATAGGCAGCACTGGCTGACTGAGAAGAGGAGACTTCTGTTGCTGCCACAGCTAGCTGAAAAATTCTGCAAGGGTTAGAAGAGCATATCTGACAACTGAAAGGACTGGAGAGGAGCATCCCTGCCACTCTAATCACATCTGGTCATGGGATTGCGGGAAGAACACAAAGGGTACTTCTACACTGTAATAAAAGATCCATGGTACGGCTGTAGCTGGCATGGGTCAACTGACTCGGGCTTGCGCAGCTTGGGCTTCAGGACTTAAAATTTGCAGTGTAGATGTTTGGGCTCAGGCTGCAGCCTGCTGTAAAATCCTGTGCAGGGGATGGGTTTCAAAGCTTTGGCTCCAGCCCAAACCTAAAGGTCTACACTGCAATTTTTAGCCCTGCAGTCTGAGACCTGTAAGCCTGAGTCAATTGAGCCAGGCTCTGAAACTCAGTGTTGTGGGTTTTTTTATTCCCACATAGACCTATCCAAAGCTGGCATGTACCTTGCAAGCATGTAGTGAAACCGTCTTTGAACACTGACCACCACACTGCCTATAGGTTTGAGTGGCATTAGAACTGATGCTTCTGATGCTGACAGCCAGAAGGAGGGATAATAACAAAGGCTGTATCTTTTGATGAGCCTGATTGTCTCTCTCCCTCTCTCTCCAGCCCTTCAGAGGGAAGAGGAATTGAATCCCACAGCCTCCGTGAGGGGTGAGGATGGATGGATGGAGAAGCAGTTCTGTTTGTTCTCCCTTCCCACCAGCAGTATGAAAGGACAGTTGCTCTGCGGGAAGAAAGGACTCATCACTCAGAGCTCTGCTGCATGTAGAACCTGAGTTTCTCAAGAGAACTCATTTCACCCTCCTCGCCCCATTCTACCACATGCATCTCTGATCTTTTGGAGGGTATATGCTTTTGACCACATATCGCAGGCTACCAAATGCTTGTGCAGGCAGCATTCCATCCCTGTCCTCCCACAAAAATTCCAAGGCTTTGATTCTTCTCCTTTTAGTCAAAAAGTGCCCCCAGTGGTTTTGCTGCTGCCTCCCCTATGCTGCTCTTGTACAAAATAGGGGTCATCTACCTTGTAGGGTTTATTCCAGAGGCTGAGCAGCTGTGGTGCAAAGCTCCCCCAGGCCTTCAAAACAGCCCCAATAATCTGTTATCCCAGAACCTGGAATTCCCCACTTCCCTCATTCTTACCTTTTGTTGTCTTCTGGGGAGTTGGTTATCTCATCTCCCCCTTCTACCTGCACTTCCTACACAAGTCTTCGGGAGATGCAGGGTTGCTGCTGCAAACTCATCCTTACTCTTTACCCATGAGGGACAATGGGTAAAGGGGACTGTGTCCCTTCAATTCATAAGTCTCTTCAGGGGGCGGAAACAGACTGATGACCCAGCAGGGCAGCAAGGAAGGATGAACATATATATCTCCCATGGAAGCTTTCTCTGTACTGAGCCCAAAGCAGATGTTGCCTGACTTTTATAGGGTTAGTATATATTGTAGGCTCGTGAATTGATCTGACCAGAAGATAATAAGTTTCTTGTCCCAGAATCAGGTTACACAGAGTTTAATGTAGTGAGTTCAATATCTTGTAAGGACCCTCAGGATGTGCAGCAAGAACACTCATGCTGAGGACAAAACAAAGACTTAGAGACTTTTATTTAAAAAATGGAAAGCTCCAAATCACTGAACCAAAAGGAAATAATACAGTTCTGGGGGTAACTGTGGATTCATCCCTTACAAAAGCTTCCTAAATTAGCATAGTCATACCCTTCCTCTTACCCTGGTGGTAAGAGACAAGGATCTACCTCATCCCTGGTATGCAATAATCCAGGTTCCTCAATGCTTGATTGATGGGGAAGGGTCAAATGCTGAATGGCTGAGTTAACAATAAACAGCTAAGGAACTCAAAGAAGATGAAAAAAGCATGAAAAAGCTCCAAAGCTGCTCCGACATGGTGGTTTGCCCCCGTATAGGGCATTTTCCTGAACATTCTATAATTTTTTAGCTTTTTGCCAAGAATGCGAAAAGGAAGAAAGACAGTCCAGTGATTAGGACATTAGCCTAGTGTTTGGGAGAACTCTGCTCTGCTATACACTTCCTGAATGATGTTGGGCAAGTCACTTAGTCTCTCTGTGTGCCGGTTTCCCACCTGTAAAATGGGGACAGTACTTCCTTACCTCACGCAGGTGTTGTGAGGATAAATACATTGTAGATTGTGAAGCACCTTGAGATCTTCTGATGAGAAAACTCTATATAAGAGCTAGGTGTTGTTATGAAGAGGTAAAAATAGTTCCCCTTACATATGAAATGCCTCACATACAGTAATTGGGCATTCATGACCAGGTCTGCCAGTGGGGATGGCAAAGGTGGCACTTGCCTAGGGGCCTGGCAATATTAAAAGGGCCCGGGCTATGGGCGGTGGGTGAAACTTCCCCTTGGGGAGGCTAGCTCCCTGTCATGCATCATCTGCCCCAGGCCCTGCCCCCACTCCACCCCCAGCCCCGCCCCCTTCCTTGCTCAACCCAATTACCACCGAGTCCCTAATCCCCCTCCTCTCTTCCACACACCCCCTTCCCCACTTGGCCTCTCCACTGACATGTCCTTCCTCCCTACTCAGTCCTCCCCCCCGCTGTCACTTGCCATCTGTGGGATATGAGTGTGGAAGGGAGGAGAGAGACTGAGGCAAGGAGGAATGTTGTGGCGAGCCGACTGAGTGGGGGAAGGGCAAGTCCTGGGGTGGAGTGTGGGTGGGATGGCAGGCAGAAGAAGTGGGAGAGCTAACCTTCCCAAAGGGAAGCTTCATCCGCCACCCACACTTGTAAACATTAGCCATCTCTTTCTGTGGTGGTGGGGGCCATTGATTGTTCTGCCCTGGGGTTCAAAATCATTGTCGGGCCTGTTCATGACACAGTGCTCACCCAGTGCTGTCTTTTTGCACGTCTTTTTTAATAGGTGTGCTAGCAACAGTTCCATCACTTGACTAAATTTACAATTATTTCAACAAAAACAAGTCACGCAAATGGAGAATAAAAACTAAAGGAAACTCATTCAACAAATAATAGTAATCTAACATACAAGGTCTGGTACAAACCTATGAATGCAAGAAAATTTCATTTAAAAGACTGTGCCAAATAAACCCGTGGTGAAATTCCATTGGCTTTATTGAGTGACACCCAGAGATCAATTTGTCCAAGTTGATATAGGCCTTAGTAAGTAGACATTGTATCTAAACAGTAGTGCCATTTTAACTTGGGGACCTAGCTCACCATTTCAGAGTTTTGAAAAAAAATAATTTGTTAGGCTAAACATATATTTTTAAAGGATTCCATTCCTGGGAAACTATTGTGAAGGGGTTAATGGGTTTGCTTCAGGGACATATTTGGCTCATTTTGTTTCTGATACATGCATTCTAAATTGAGACTATTTTTCCAGTTTGTTGTAGAACCATTCAAAAGTTTTGTTTCTTTTAATAGCGTCTTACATTTCCCTATGTTTCTGTTGTACTTCTATCTCTCTGCAACATTTTCCTTATTTAAAAAAAAATCATAATTTTCCATGTACATTTTGTTCAGTCCTCCTTAGACACTGAGAAGGGGTAGAAATGACAACACAGTTATAATATTACACTGCAACAGTATTTAAATAGTTGCAAAAGGGCTGTTAGAGATATACCAAGGATGAATCTGGTGTTTCTTGTCTGCAGTGGTTTGATAACTTTCTCTATGTACTTTTAAACAGTTTGTGGCAGATGAGGGCAAAAAACACCACCATCCATATGTGAGGGGGCACATACATTGAAATCCTTGTTGGGAGAAAAAAGCATAATCACTGAAAAACTCCTTCCTCATCCCCAAAAGGATGATCATTTATTTTTCAGAGTTGAACTGAGAGATTTCTTTAAGTACATTATACAATGAAGGAGGCCTGATTCCTTTGGGAGTTTAGTTTTATGATGAAGCCTAAGCAAGCTGCCACATAAATGTCCCCAGTTTCATTATCTATGTTTGAGCAACCTCTAATTTTGCACTTAATCATTTCCAAAAGTTTCCAAGCATCCAAGCCTTTGATTCCATGAAGTAGATTGTTGGCACTGTTTTAGATCCAATTGGTTGCTATGTGCCATTGTGCCAGCTATTAAACTTGTTCTCAGTTGTTGTTTTCCAGATTCCATTTAGAACTGTGTTACTTAAAGGTTTCAGTTGCTAGGTAACACCCTTTTTCCTAGTTACCAAAATGCCCCCTTCAGTGCAGAGCCAGAGGAAGCAGAGCCAAATTCGTCTCTAGAATGCCTCACTGAAGTCTATAGTGTTACATCAAGAGAGAGTTAGGCCCATACACTTTTGTTCCTCTTCTCTTTCCCAACATAAGACGTTGCTTCATAACTACAGGGGGCAGCTTCAATCAGGTAGCTTGTATTATCTAAAATTAAAGAAAAAATACCATCTTCCTTCACCTTTCCTCCCCATTCCCTTTGTAAGAAATGAATAAATGAACAAAATATATTAAACACACTCAGGAAAATAATATAAAATAATTGTTTCCATGGTGTGCCTGAGATGTGCTGCCAGATCCTCAACTTGTGTAAATCGGCATAGCTCCATTTACTTCAATAGAGCCAATCCAATTAACACCAAGTGAGAATCCAGCCTCATGTATTGTCCGGTTCCTCTAAATTGTTTAATAGCAGATACAGAGCCTGCTGTTAAATGAAATCAGCATTTATCACACTGGAGTACTTAATATTTATTTATCGCCACATCTGTTTCATGTGCAGATGTAGGCAGGCAGCACCATATTGGTTTACAATGACATACTGGCACACACAAGATGGCAACCTAAAAGATATAAATAAATAAAAGAAGTGTTGGTTCACTGACCTGCTAGGACCCAAGCCAATTTAAGCCCCAAGCGTGGACCCATTAATACACATTAATACCTGCTCCAGTCGAGAAATTCTATTTTGTGTATGAGAAATCTGGAGGTTTTTATGTATTGCTATGGATCAGAACAATGGAATTGCAGTTATAGATCTAGTTACATGAATCAGGCAGTTACAAGACTAAGTATTAAGATTTGCACCCACAATTCAAAAGAATAAAAATTTTGCCTGGAAAAAAAGGCCAGACATATAAGCAATTATCCCTGATGGTCCTGATGGCAGAAAGAAAAGTATTATAGAGCCATGGTAGCTGAAGTTGCAATACACTATGCAAAGATGGATTTTCCTTCCTTTTGCATAAAGCGCTTTTTGGCCAGGGATTTATTTCAAATAGCTGAAGATGGGCATGGAAGAAACAAGACTGGCAAATGCAGTCATGACACTAATTTTCATTCTCGCAACATTTAAAATTTACCATCCATATGTGAGATGGCTCTAAGCCCCCACCATCACAGCTTAGAATAGGTTTAGGCTAGGGTTTGGGGTTCCATATTTGCTTTTGGCACTGAATCAGGGTTAGGCTTAGGATCTACATCTGATAATAGCAAAACTTTGTGATCAGTGTTATGATCAATATTTTAGTATATGGGACCCCATTCTAGTACGCTCTGTACAAACACCTAGAAAGGGACAGGCTCTGCCCCAAATTGTTTATTCTAAGAGATAAGACAGTTAAAGCTTGGTACTAGAAACAGATGCACAGAAACAGAAGTTAAACAACTTGCCAAAGGCCACGACCAGGTCTGTGGCAGTGCCAGAAATAAAATCAGATCACACCAGTCCCAGTCCAGTGGCCTATCTATGGATCACAGTGCCTCTGATGGCATAGTATTGATGAGACTTATTTACATTCCAATGTTCTGGCTGCATTTGAAAGAGAATCAAAAAGCAAGGACTGCTTGTACCTGGGTTATGTGAAGTGATTCACACCTATTGGCAAAGCTGAACTTTCCATCTTGAAATGAAAACCTGCTCTCTTATTATATTAATCTGCTAAACATATCAACTTCATACATTCTCTCTTGCAAGACATAAAGTGAATTGGAGATGTTCTTTTGTTTCTTCTCAGTATCCTCTAGTCTGCCCTCCACTCTCTCTAGTCTCTGAAATTGCCCTCATAATTGTGGCAAGTGATTTCTTCCTTTCCAAATCTAAAGGCCTCTTCCTCAGACATGCATCCTTGACTCTAACTGCTTCGTTTGAAATGAATGAGCACCCACTTCTCCTTGAGAGCTTCTCTTCCTTGTGCTTCCAAGATCTTGTTCTTTTTTTGTTCTTCTCTTATATTGCTGATTGTTCCTTCAGCAATATATTCAATGGATCTTCTTTCCATTCACCTTTTCTGTGGGGATTCAACAGAGAGAGTTGTCCTGTTTCCCCCCACACACCCGCCCAGTTAAAAATGCAATAGGCGACCTTGTCTGCTCACTCAAATATACCTCTTTGTCCTTAGCCTATACATCTCTTTCCAGGCACGCATTTGTGTCTGTCTCTCTATGACATATCCTAATGAATGTCCTGCTACTCCACTATTCTCTTCACTTTGGATCTTTCCTCCATAATCCTCTTCCTTATCCCCTTGTCTATCTTTACTGAATGGGATACAGCTGGAATAACCAACTCTGCACCACCCTCTCACACTTAGCCCATAGCTGAGGTTATGGCTAGGAGATTGGAATGCTCTGACAATCCCTGGCTTCTGGAATGGTTAGTTGGGGTCTGTTAGAAGTAAAAGAAAGTTAATATAGTCTTGTAAACTGTGTCAGGCAGGAGTTGAACCTACCCACAGCTGGGTTTAGGTTTAGGGAGCTGCAAATGTGGCATATGAGCCAAGCAGAACTCAGCGAAACCTAGGCATTGGACACACAATCCCTATGATGGCAGTTTTAAACAACATTCTGGTCTTTATTTATTTTAAAGAGCATGATGTGAGATGATGCACTTAACATGTTTTCACACCCTCAGAAGAAAACCCCTCTAGTGTTGAATATGTTTAATTTATATTTAAGATTCTAATCCTGATCCCTTCTGGTTAATTATGAATATGTTCTGTAAAATGTTGTTCTAGAGTATAGAACTGCCTTTAAGTAAGTGTCCCTGAAGAAGTGCCTGTCAACTGACCAAACTCTACTTTATGAATGAGCCTGAATTCTATATATTCACAAAGCTCAATTATATTTTTTCAACTCTAGTTGTGGGCACCCTTATGGTGCGAGGGGTCAGGGAAAGCTAATCACTTGTCTCTGGTGGTGTCCCAAGAATAGATACCAGTTCCAGTGTTCAGATAGCTTAATTTGTCAATGACCTGCCAACATGGAATTGATGGTCTAAAAAGTAATAGGTTTGTTAGACTCACTGATATTGATGGGAAGCACTTTTTCTGAAGCAAGGGTTTTTAATAAGGAGAGTTAGGATGTGTGCAGGGATGAAGGTCAGGATGAGGAGGCATGTACGGCTCCATAATCTTCTCTCAGAGTATGGATAGGTAGATCTCAAAGGAACCTTGTCTATCAAAAAAAAAAAAATTGTCCCAGAACAATAACCCTCCTTGATCCCTGATTCTATAGGGATCCCTGATTCCCACCAGCATCCCGTGGGGCACAGAGAGTACAATAACACAATGCAAGTCTGCAATATTGAAACAATCTGTACGTGGACATATACTGGAGTTTGTTTTGCATAGTCTCCATCACTTTCACCCAGCCCTGTAGTTATCTCTACTGTCCCTGATATATTCATATTTAAACAAGAGGACATTGTACATGCTCAGTCTCAAAAAGACCAAACTGGAAGAGTTATACCTTCCCCTCAGGTGTGGCTTAACCCTCTTTTTCTCTCCCTTGTGCTTGCTATCACTAATACTGGGAAAGGTTTTCTTTCCTCATATGGGTTGGGGACTACTGTATTTTTTTTCCTTGGTGCCTGGTGCTTCCACTCAGTGACTCCTCACTGTGCCAGATAGACAGGAGTGCTGTCCCTTGAGAAATCCATAAGTACTACAAACTGGCAAGGAATGTAAACCACACAGGGGACAATAACGTAAAGAAAACAAATGAATGACATAAAAAGAACAGCGTAACAGAGGGGGGAAGAAACTTATTGGGAACAGAAACATTGGATCTGGGAAAGGAAGGGGTTAAGATTAACTAATAAAAAAACATTTATAATTATGATAATCTCCCATTTCCTAACACTAACTCCTCCAATCCCAACTCCCTCTCTGGACCTTTCCCTAAGTAGAAAGTATGGCTGACATTGCATACCCAGAGATGGAGTGTTGCAGCACTGTGGTGTTGGCTGGTGTTTAAACAAAAATCACCCTTTTTTTTTCTTCACCATGGGCAAGGGGAGGGTCTTCTCCTGTCTCCAGCTGGGCTCACTGATTCTGTGGCCTGGAATCCTCCTGGGTTCTTGACTGGCACTTGGTAGCCTATACAAGGTCAGACGTGATCAATGGCTTCAGCAATGTAGCGCTCCCATTCTCACATCATAATGCCATTCTGGGCATTGGTTCAGTAAAGTCACAGAATCAGAGCAGTCAGAGATGGGGAAAAAACATGAGGTCATCTTATCACCCTGTCTGCCAGTGCAAGGTTTTCCCTATGAGAATATTTCCTAGTTCTGTTCAGTCTAGTTTTAAATGTCCTAATCGATGAAGCAACTTCCACTTCCTAAACTAACCAGAACATGGCAGGAAAGTTTCCTATATGTAGATTAAATTTCCCGTTACTTATTTCCATCCAATTATTACTCCTGGAGGATACCAGTATTGACTGAATCCCAAGCTACATTTCTGCGGTACATAGGAATTTCACAGAGGTCCCACAGCCAAGTATTCACTTTGCTCTGGTTGGATTGTAAACTCTATCTATATCACAGCATGAGGATGCCTTGAGATTGAAAGAATAATCAAATTTAGTTAAATTTCAGTGTCAACTTGAAGGCCCTGATCCTTGACTGAATCCAAGGAACACAATGCCTCTCAGGAAAGGGGAACAAGTGTGTCTTTTAATTAGCATTGCTGCTTTCCTGATCCTAGGACTGTTGTGTGCTGATCCAAATCCACAGCACAAGTAAAAGCGGCACAAGGCCTGCTTTACTTTACCCAATTGCCTATTGCCCAAGGGACACCAGGTGCAGGGAATATGGACATTTCCTCTACAAAGAGCATAGGAGCCATTATTTCAGCTCTCCACCACTGAAGGTTTTCATTACATTGAGCCTCTTAGGCCCAGATAGGTTGGCATGAGGGCTGTTTGATGCTGCTGGAGCAATGCAGTGGACCTAACTCAGGTGCCACAGATAGCACCCGAAATCTCCCCGTATTTCAACTTTTTTCACTTTAGAGCCACAGACCCTAAAAACAAAAGCTTGAACACTGCTTGTAAATGGGTATAGTCACATCATGAGGAGATTCAGAAGGCTCAAGCATGACACTACAAGCAAATGTAAGGGTGTTGCAATCAATAGTCCATTGTGTCAGGGCACAGCCATTGCAAGCTTTATAAGCCAGTACAGTACTAGTATCTTTAAATCAATTCAGGATTTTACAGGAAGCCAATGTTCTGTTTTTAGTACCAATTTGATGTTTATGTCGGTTGTGTTTGCAGACTACCATAGGTGTTAAACTTCAGTTTGTGTGGAATTCATGGACTGAAGCAAACATCTGGGAGAACGGCAAGCAATAAATTGCAATAATCTATCGCCTGGTGCTAAAAATGGATAAGGAAGGAGCTGTGCATCTGGCTGACACAGCAATTATCTCAATTTTGGGAAGATATACCATGGCTTGATGTGCTTCTCATTAGAAAATTCAGGGTTAGAAATAATACCAAGATGATGATTGGTGATCAGCAACTGTGCTCTGCAGCAAGTTCACATTTTCATGCTGAATGATAGGCTGTCTAGTAGGAAGAGTACATTCATCTGGCAAATATTTGATTGTGACAGTAAATCCCAGCAATGGAAGGTAGTTTGTCAGGCAGGATGCGCTTTTCTCGTTTTGGTGAAAGTAACCCACAAATGGCCACTTAGAAATTAAACTCCGATAAAACTGAGCCCCTGCAAGTGCCACTGAAAACTGGACCACTTAGATACCTAACATCTAGGCGCTCAGAATTGAAAGTTTCCGCAAAACTGTGCATGCACTGTGTGGTCGCCCATAGCTGAGTTGTGTGAACATGTTTTCTTTGCACGTCTTTCCTTGTGAATAAGCATTCACTTAAGGGTTTTGAGAATGATTCATGTATATCCGTATGCGGGAGCATGCATGTGTATTTCTGTGCAAGTGAAAATATCTACTAAACCAAATCCAACATTTAGCATTTTATGCTTCTTAATTTATGGATTAACTAAATCTCTCCATTTGCCTTTCTTGGGTAATAGTGGGATTTAATAAAGTAAACTGAACAGTTTTTCCTAGTCAGACCATTGGGATCAAAGTCTAGTAATAGTCCATTCAGATGGCAATGACAGCTCTGAAACAATGGGCTTGCACCTGCCCTGATTCTTAACTTCTTAAATGATTGCTCTGTTTGAGTTGCATTTTTTTCAAACTGTGGCTCCAGCAATCTGTGACTTAAATGAAATCACTGTTCTCATCATTAACTGTTTGAATAATTCATCGTTTAGCAGAAAACATTCTCTTTTCCTTTCAGTTTATTCCTCTTTACATTAATATCAAAATAAATAAGCAGCTGAATAATACTGTATCTGTCTTGAAATGGATTTGTCTACCCAAGGTAAGATAGTGTCTGGTATGAACAGGATAGAATTAAATGGAAATAAATTTATCCTTATGGGACTGTACACACATGCTGACGTGTGTGTCTCAGAGTTACTGCTTTGACTGCAAATAAATGCAGTTACTAATAACAGTGGTTTGATTATTTAATGAATAATTGTAATAATAATTACTTAGTACATTATTATTCACAAAATTAATTATGCCATCATTTCTTCATAAAAATAGATGCATGCATTTTCAAAGCTCTGGAGACTGGAGACACAGATTAATATCAGAACTAGAACTCTAGCAAAGATAAATTGTGTTCTTAACATATACCAGTAAGTGAAGGATAAATGGGAGCTAGGTAATAGAGGAAATAACTCAGTTCGACATTTGACTCATCTAATTGTAAGTACTGAATCATTTCTCAAGAGAAATTTCCTGTATCTACCCTTATGTGTTTTGGGTGTTATCTCAATCCATCCTTAAATCGCCCTAAGTTTTCCAAATTCTAGTCTGAATTGGCCTTTTACATCTCCCTTTGCTTCCTTTTAATCATATCTATAACAATATACACCTATTGTTAAATCTCTTTACCTTATCCATTTATGAAAGTAAAATAATACTGACAGTCTTACTAGTTTGGGTTTAGCACACAAGGTATATTTCAATTATTTTCAACATGGATATTTCAGCCGTTTTTCCAGTTGGTCTTGTTACACAGTTCACTGTTATAAAAGTATATTAACACCCCTTTATATATAATGTAAAGAGAAATGAGAGCTTGTTTAGCAAGCAAAATTTCAATGGAAAAATGTGTAAAAGTGTTCACATTTTAAAATGTAGTTTCCATAAATAAAGGCATTGCAGAGTATTGCACATAAAAGGGAAGGACAGTGAGGGTAGTATAACAATCACAATTGTTTTAAATATGAAGCCCAGTGTTTTGGCATAGAAATAGGTTTAGCCACTAGGGCCAATTCTGATGAGTGTATTTGCATGCAAGGAAACTTGAAGCCAACAGGGGAAACACAGGGCATAAGTTCTCTATCCATAAGACTAGCTCTGTCCTCAAACCCATGGACAGGCTAGTCTAGTATTTTCAGTATTAGTATTCAAATTATTCATATATATCCTGGATGAAATACCAGTCCCATTGAAGACAGTGGGAGTTTCACAGTTAACTTCGGTGGTGCCAGGATTCAACCCCTTGTGTTTATAGATATGTGTTTGTACAAATAAATGTAAATTAACATACAGGAAAGAAGAAAGAACTTGAACATAAGCTAATAAAGAGGATATTGTTGATATTAATATATTAACAATTGTTTAGCTATGAAAAATAAGATTAACTATGGGAATGAGCTGAGAGAATTGGGGTTCAATTCTTTTTTTTAAAAGTTCCATTCTAATGGGGTTCTCACATTACTAATGCAAGTAAAAATGCCAAACAGAGTTTTTAGTAGTCTTTCTGCATAAATTATGCTTGATTGATATTCATAAAATCTTTCTTAGAATGGATAAGTTGGAATTTCTCATTTAAAAGTCCTGAGAGAATACAGCTACTGAATGTGGAGGCAAAGTCATCCAAAAAAACCCAACAACTTTTGAAAGGAAGTTTGTAAATGACTGCACCCTTTAGGCATTGGTAAGTTATATGCAAATATTTGTGTATATTTTCCCTGGTTATTCCTTTTACTCTTTACTAAAAAATGAAGGATGGGGTTGTTTGTTTTTTGAGGAATTACAATTTAGTAACATTTCTAAGACAAATTTTCAAAGTGACCTTAACCCAGACTCTACCCAGAGTCTCTGATCTGCTAAGTTTATTTTGGACTACAAATGGCATGGTTTTGTGCTTCAAGTTCTTTCTTTGAGAGGGTTGTGTTACTCAAGAGGGGTAATGCAACAAGCAGGGGTATCTGGAGAGTTCTCAGACTGCAATTATACCAGGTGTGGAGAGGGAGATAAAGCACAAATTTGGGGCCACAAATTTGAACTTACATGCTCTTTTTTAAGTTTAATTTTAACATAGAATTTTGAGTCTTTTAAATTACTGATGGTTTCTCAATCTTAAATACAAGTGAGACGATCTATCAATGTTTTATAAAAGGAAATTACTATAATCATGTCTGAGATTGTAAGTACTTTGGAACAGGACTGTGTCTTCCTATGTGTGTGTTCAATGCTCAACGGGGCCCCCATCTTCTCTGGGACCTCTGCAGACAACCACCACAATAGATATAGATGATTAATAATAATAATTAATAATACTTAACAATGATAACATGGTGAAGCAGTAGCAAGAGCAATATATGACTATTATTAATAACGGTAGCACGATGTCATAAGGCTGTAATTGTGGTGTCTTAAACAGACCATCTGTGATAAAGTAAAAACCCTAAAGTCATCCCTACTGAGAATTCCTGTCTACTGATGTTCTTTAAAAAATGAATATACAGAGAAGTATGTCTCACTGCTGCTTTTCGATGCAGTACCCAAAAAATATCATTTCACTTTTGAACCTACTGCTTGTACAACTCTCGCAATTACAGTAAGAATAAATAAATAGTTTGTATTAGTGGCAGTAGACAAGGAAGCATCAAGAGGCAGAAATTGCAAATAAGGACTGTTATATCTCTCAGAGAGAAGATGTGGTCTAAAGGCTATGACGCTGGACTTGGAGTAAGGAGTCCTGTGTTCTGTTCCTTGGTCTGTCACTGAATTGCTGTGAGATGCTGGGTCAGTCATTTCACCTTTCTGAGCTTTTGTTTCTCTTCACACACTCACCCCGTCCCCTCCCCCAAAAAAGAAAACAAAACAAAACTTCTTTCTCTGTCTTGTTTATTTAGATTGTAAGGTCTTTCAGGCAGGCATTGTCTCTTACTACGCATTTCTACAGTGGTTGGCACAAAGGGAGGCCTCGATATCAGTTGACGTCACTAGGTGCTACAGTAACATAAATAATAAAACATAATAGTATTGTGGAGAAATGGCAAACAGCTGATGGTTCCAAGCACCATGGAAGTAGACGATAGTGTGATGTATTTTATACTGAAAGAGTGACATGGGGGAAGGTATGACAGAACATTCCAGGTAACTTTAGCTTCACATGATACTCATGTGACTTCCATGGGAAATAGACGAATTCAGTTATACAGCTGGAAACCTGATAGGAAGCTTTCCTAAAGGGTTCTTTTAAAAGCAGATGAAGCCAGCAGATGGTAACATCTGTTTAGAAGTGATACTGGGATTTTAGTACAGAACAAACATAGTACATTATTTACAATTTTAATTTAGCTGATGTCTTAACTATTGAGGCATCGTTGGAGAGGGTGGAGAATTGCCTAGAGATTCAAGATACTTGTCATTTTGACTTGTGGACCTGATATGAACATGAGTAATAAACCAATGTTAAAAATAAATTTGTTTTTTAATTGGTACTACTGTCATAAGAGCCACCAATTCCAGGAGTACAGAGTGGCAATAAGCAGCCTTAACTCCAGAGGAGATCTCCACAACATATTGTGCAACCTGTGAAAGGCATGGTGCCATGGAGAGTTGCTGGTCTTCTGCCCTCCCCCACTGTTCCACCCGCTGCACCCTCAAAATCTTGTGAATCCCTTTTCATGCTGACTCTCCAGCCGAGGGGCTGCCTTTCACACCCCAAGAGGAATTTCAGCTCACAGAGATTCCCCTCCACTAAATGCAAGGAACAACCAGGAACATCAATATTAAATATATAAGAGTTTACCTACTAGAAAAAGTCAAAGGTCCTCTGTGGGAAAAGAACAATCATCAAAATTTCAAGCAGGAAGTATTTCTTTGCTCTTTGTCTTTTTGTCTATGTTATCATTCCAAATTCTCATTACACTTTCCTATTTTAATTTCTACCAGAAAAAAAGGACACCCTGCATTAGTTCTCTGGAGTATTTTTTAAAAAGTCATTTTAATAATATTTAATGCAATAGATTGCCAAGAGTGTCTCATCAGAAACTCTATACTAATTTAGTATTAAAAATTAATTTACTTTCTGTTTGACTTGAAATTCAGAGTAAACAGACACTAAGACTTTCTCTTGAGGCATGACTAAAGTTAAATTGTTACTGAGCAAATTGATATGACTCTACCCATTACTTTCCTGTTAGTGGTGTTTGAGCTTATATTCTGCTGGATGAATGTATACTGTAAGATTTAGATAATCAGTGATATCTTTTTTCCTTCCAGAGCCCAGTTCTTATCTAAAACATGTCCTCTCTTAGGAGAACTGAGCTGAAAATGAATTGCATGATGAAAAAAAAATGGTGAGGTGTCTTTATAAACATAGAAATCAGAAGACTACATTTAGATGTTTTTGGATAAAAGATACAAAGTCCATAATGTGTCCTTGGGGGGGGGGAAAGACAGAAGCATAAATATTTAGCAAAATAGTAAAGATTGAACTAGAATGTTCTTCTGTCACAACTATAATGTCCTCCTTTCTGCCATTTGCTTCCCACACCTTAAAGTAGGAAAAGGCCAATTAGCTGCATAGTTATTGAATCCTTCCCTCTGTAGATGTCCAGATAGCGAAATTAGAAATTAGAAAGGTTGAAAGTGAAATGAAACGTTTCGATTGACCCAATTTTTTTTTTTTTTTAGTTCACAAATATTTTTGAAATTTTGACCTGGCATCCTGATTGGGGATGGTAAAAGTTTCAAACTCTTGAAAATAATCATGGGATGAGAAAATCATTTTCCACTCAATGTTAGTAAATACTTAAAGTCCTAGAACTCACTTGTTAAACAAGAATTTACATAAAGACTAACTTCAGCTCACATACCTTCTACCGAATTATCATAACAACCAGCACACACAGAGCCTTTTGTTGCTTCACAACACATTCAGTGTCATTTCCAGTTTATAACCTATCACAACTATGCAGTAGGAGGGATAGGCTCCCTGGGCACCCATCACCAGCTCCTACTGTTAGTTGTTTACACTTTTTTCTCCCCCAGCTGGCAGCACGTGTGGGAGCTCTCTGAGGAAACTGCACATGTGCAGAGGTTTGGTCACTCTTCTTCCCTTCGCATTGCAAGAGAGAAGGATCTGTCTGGTAAGAGCGCCAGTCTCTCAGACAGCCCCTGGACATTCAACGCTTATTGCTTAGTCTATTGCCCCTTTGCAGGTTTTACCTTCTACCCCTCTTACTGGGGAGCATGGCTGTAGTGTCAGTCGGGGCGACTTTGGGAGCAGTACACCTTGTGGCTGTCCCTTCCTCATCTGGACTACCTCTATTAGAAGTGAGCTGTGGTAAATCAATCTTCTTCCTGTTCACCATCCCTTCTTGTGTTAAGTTTTCCCTTTTTAAACTCCTCCTCCTTCAGGCTGAACAAACCTTGTTAGCATGGAATGGGCACAGAAGAGCTTGTTAGTCTCCTCCATACCGTGGCGAGGACATGTCCCTTCACAATAGTGCATCCATCCAGGTCCTGGCAGTCATATTCAAGTTTGTATCCTAGAATGTGACCTGAGATAAAGATAAATCACCAATAGACATGCATGTAGTAATATGTTTAATGCATTATGTGCTCATTAATAAAGTAAATTGGAATTACATCAAAATATGCCATGACTTTAAAGACTTTTATCTGGACCCATTCCTCGAAGCAACTGTGATGCCACTTGGGAGCTGACTATCTCCCCCTTCAAGTGGTGTAAAGGCATTTCTAGTCTCACAAGGCATGAGATAACAGAGTTTAAGATTATGACTTCTATATATATTTATCAGGAGTGTTCAGACTTACTGATTCTCCAAGACTCCCTTCCCATCTGGACAGAATCCTCTAGTCCCGCCACCCTGTCGCAGGGCAGAAGCTCTACAGTCCAATTTGGTAGGCAGAGAATGAGGGAGGGGGGATATAGGAGGCTCTGTGAGCCTCACTTTAACTGTAAAGGAGCCACAGGCAGCTCACAAGCCACACACTGAGGCTTGATTTTAGGATGGAAATTCCACATATGGAGGAAGGAAGAGGAAAAAACACTTCTTACAGGTTGTTTTTGGTTTTTTCTTAAGATGGCAGCAGATGTAACTGCTTTAGTGGTTTGAAATATTAGAACAAATGTCAGGAGAGATGCCTTGATAGACAGATGGTAGAAAAGACAGTTAAATATGCATGTTATATTCATTTTCATAGAGCTACGCTATTTAGCATATGGATATTCCTTCCACTTGTGTGTTCGTATATTATAGGCAATACATTTAGTGTGACTAGTGGGGAGAGTGAGAATGTTACAAGGAGCTGAAAGCAAGCATGGGAGGGAAAGTAGGCTGTGATGAAGTGAGGAGAAATGGGGGCTAAGAAGTGTGTTATGAGGAAATTAACAATTCTGTCTTCAGAGTAGGGTTTGAATAGCGTGCAGTAAATAATGTGTCAGCCATTGAAAAACAAGGGTAAAATAAAATATTAAATTGCTCATTGAAAACAGTTCCTTCTGTGCACTGAGGCAGGGTGGAAAAAGAAATACGTAATCATTAAAGATTATCATAATGCATACACACACACAAGGGTGTTGAATTAAGGTAGCATAAATCACCTTAATTCTGACATTTCTTGTCTTTTGACTTTGCAACTTAATGTTCTTTTATCATAGTACTTTGTACATAAAACATACAAAATATCAAATGTTGGTATTTGTCAGTGAGGGTAGCATTTGGGTTTGAGTTTTTCTTCTGATTGGATTTTTTTATTTTGAAATGAGCGCCCCCTGGTTTTTTCCTTTGGGACTCTATTTTAATGCTGGAAAGGAGCCTGGAGTCTGGATTAGGTGTTTTAAATGGTCCAGATTCACAGAAAACCTGGAATGCTAGTGGAATCTTCATAGGCCTGTAGCATTATAGACTTGATAGGTCCCCTATCTTTGTGTTCATATGCACTTTGAAATGAAACCAAATAAATATGTGCTTTCTTTGCTGAAAGCCATGGTTTTTAAAAAGTTGTAGGAAATCATGATTCCATAAACAGCCTGCTCTGATGTATGACAACCCCCATTGTTCACATCTACTGTCAAAGTCTGGATGGAATAGAAAGGGAGGGTTTGCTGAAAAAAGTAAAAAATCTCAGGAGTTAAATGTAGATTTCATTGTTTTATTATTTGCAAATGGGTCATAAACATAAAGACTAGTAGAGCTGACAAACCTTTATAATGAGTTTATAATATGTGGCAGAGCTGTGAAAGCTCAGAGAAAAGCTGCTTGGACAGCAAATTCTCATTTTATTTCTTCAACTCTCTCCAGGTTAATGGGCTCTTTTAGTATACACGTACATTTTCATAATAATAATAAACATTCCATGCATTAAAAATGTTAAAACTCAAATGTGAATTTACATTCTTTTTGCATGGGTACTGTTATGAAATTGTAATTTTGTTACCTCCACTACTGGGCATAAAAATGCTTTCTATTTAGAAACGTACTATAGGACACTGGGAGATTTAAGTCCATGTTAACTCTGGAAGTTTGTTTCATTTACAGGGTCTCCCTAGCGTTATTTGAAATCAGTTGAAGCTTTGCCATTGATGTTACTGGATTCAGGGTCACTTGCAGTACATTTTAGTTTACAGTCTAACCCCAACACTTTTTTTCCCCCAGTTGCCCAACATTTTCCTTGATTCCTAGTCTCATTCCAAAGATTTGAATTTTGGCCTCCTTGTTTTCTTACCTGGAAAAGTAAGCAAAATTCATTCTTATATTCTTATGTTCCGTATCTGGACTGAAATTTCACACCTTGAATAATCCAAAAGCAGTTAACATAAAACTGTAACTCAAACCGTAACAGGGAACACCAAATTTAACTCATTTTTAGGGTTCTCCTGGTAGTGTGAGGGAAAATAATCCTGTTTGTGAGAAGATCTGGTCAATATTTTTTAAGGTACAGACTTTTTCAGTTCCAATATTCTTACATCCATGTAAGTACATTTATTTTCTATAGATATTTTTGCTCAGTCTGAAGCACAACCTTTTAGATTGTTGTGTACATAGTGTGTCACCTTTATGGTGCCCGTGACTGCTTATGGTTTTCTGAGCTAAATATCTCATTTAAGGTCTCCGTAATTAAGATAACTTGAGTTAAGAGTTTATTTAAGAACATCACTGTTAAGGAGACATGAAGTTGAGCCGGGGGCGAGGGATATGGAGAGGCAATGGTACTCTTTCAAGCTTTGCCTAATTGACATGCCCACCTGAGGTGCCATGACAGACTGTACATATTTGGCTTCCTTCCCAAACTGGAAAAGATTTTCAAAGCACTTCTGTTTTACTCATGGTATTGCCTCACTATTGGCTGGGGTAAGTTTTCACCTTAATGCTTTTCATCCTGGGGCTGATTTTGGCTAGGCATTGGGAGATTTGGGAGATGCTGCTGTTTGTTTGTAGAGCAAGATGACAGATGTTAGTTACTAGCACTTCAACTTGCATTATCTTTCCAGCTGTCTTGATAGCTTCATATATGAATTGATTTATATGTGAAAATGGGATTGAACTTTGCAGGGCTCATTAAGTGGGGACCCTGGAGCTAGAGGAGCAGTTTTTCACAATGTCCATCTTGTTCTGGTCTAAGAAGAAATAGCTTAGTCATTGCAACATGGTTCCATTTTCATCCTTGCATCTTCATGGAGTTAAGACAGGAATATCTGGTGATCAGCAGTATCAAGAGCAGATGAGGATGCATGTCCAGTGCCCTGCAAATCTGTGGATATCCACCAGTGTGGGTATCTGTGGTCCATTTTTTTTGTGGATCATGGATCAGATGCAGATGGTCATTGGGTCATGGATTCCATGACTTTCCCGGACCCACATGACTTCTGAGGCAGGGCTGGAGCAGCTGTCATCTGCAGGGGTCACTGCCAAACAGCTAATCAGCCAGCCATCTTGGGGACACCGTGGAACAGCTGATGGCTGTCCAGCCCTAGGGCTGTCTTCCAATTGTCTGTTTGGTCACATCCCAGGAAGAAGAGCTGATCAACAGTAGGAGAGGGAGGGGTTGATTGGCAGACCCAGGGATGCTACTGACAGCGTAGATGAGGATGCAGATAAAATAGGGAATGCGGATCGAGGGTTGGATTCACGTTCGTTCTGGCAGATGTGGCTGAGATGCGAATCCACATTTTTGTATCACGCAGGGCCCTATGCATGTCCTTCTCTTGTTGATGAGCAGGAAGTCATGTACTAGAGGAACAAGTGCTGCCTCAGTCCAACACCCTGCCCTTGATCTTGACTGAGAAGAGTTCAAGATACTTGCCACTAACAGCTAGCATTGGAGACCGTTTTAATGAGTTAATTGATTAATTAGAAAGTGGGCAGTAGTTGATGTGGTGTCTTGTGTCAAACAATGATTTATTTAGCACAGATCAGATAATTGCATGTTTTAAGATAGATGACTGTCTCTGTTAGTAGATATAATCTAGGCATTCTCGACTCTCATACTCAAGAAAGGGGAAGGTTCAGGGTCATGTGATCACCTTGATTGCTGTCACTGCTCCAATGAATACTGTTTGTTGGAACATGTCAAATTCTTTAAAGGAGGGGTTGTGTTTCTGGTTCTGTTCTTGGCTTTTTGATTTTGGTGGCCCAAAGGGCATCCTAGGTGTGAAATAAGAATAATTCATCACAGTGAGATATGCTGTGGTTTGGGGGTGAGTAGAAGCAGTCTGGGATTATGACAACATTTATAATTTGGAAAATTTCTGTAGCCATAACCTTTCTGCTTCTGTGACCGAAGAGAGGTTGGTTCTTTGTCTGCTTGGTGGTAGTGGCATAGGCTTGAACTTTATACAATTTTGCATTAAATGCCATTTTAAATGTAAAATATAACAATAATAAATCAATTGGATTTGTCTAGACTTAACTAATTATTGAGATATATTTCACTACATCAGACAAATTGCTGGCTTTCAACGTTATAAAGGATTTGGGCTCGATTAGCTATAGAGTGTTTGGCGTCCGATAATGCTCATAAAATTCCTGAGCTTATTTAGATTTTACTGCTGGCAGCCTGACTTGAAATGACTGCCAAAAGAAAATCTTTCGTTCTTCTGAGATTCTGTACCAGGGTTCAGAAAGTTCAGCATATTTTATCCTTAGAAAAACTAACAAATTTTAAGGCTAATAAAAAAGTATGGTATTACATTAGCAGGCATCCTTTCATCAAACTAACTGATGTATGTTAATGACTTAGAAATCTGCTTGCCCTTAAATAATTTGTTCCACTGTAGCCATGTTTTTAATTTTAGCTTTACTTAATATGACTGCAAAGTGTGTGGGTATAAGAAAATGGTTACAGTGACAAATATTTGATCTTTCTATTTTTTTAACCCCGAAAGGATTATCGTTTTCTTAAAGTACATATTCTATCATGTTGATTATATTTTGATTTAGGACTTGGCAGGAAATTCAGCACAGTGATGGGTAGACAACTGCACAGATATCTCTTTGCCGGTACTCTTTGGTCACTAAATATTCATATATATTTCATGATTCATTTAACACAGCCAATGATTAATATTCATTTTAGCAAGCTTAGTTTTTATGAAGATCTCCATGAGCTAGTGTGTACCAAGGCAAAAGAATATTTTTCACATATCTGACGATTATACTGCTTTGATTTCCAGGGATCTCAAAGCACTTTACAAATATGAAATAAGCTTCACAAATCTCTTGTAGAATAGCTAAGTAGTATTATGTAGATTTTACGGGTGACTAAGCTGAAGTGCAGAGCTGCTAACTGTTCTTTCTAAATTAACACAAAGTATCAGTGCAGAGTAGGTAGTCAAGCAATCCTGATTCCTAGAACTATGAATTAATCGGTAGATCATGGTCCCTCTTAGGGTTTATTAGACAACTTAAAGCAAAATTGTCTTCCGGAAAGTTTCTCTATAAAAATGAGTACCGTTGTTTATGGGCTTTTGCTTCTACATCATACTTGTGCAAAAAAAGAAAATAAGCAGAAAAATATTCAAATCCATCCACAAGCACCATAAACATGCCATTGCAGTAAAAGCAGCAAAAATGAGTCTTCTACTCCTCCGCAATCAACACAATAGAAATATATCCAGCAGATGTATGTTGCATAGTTAGCCACCTAATCAACCCAAACTGCAAAGCCTAGGCACCAGACCCCAGGCATTGATCTCTGTCAAGAGCAGTCAGCATTCTTCACTGATAAAATCAAATGAATACATAGACTTAGGGAACTGATTAGGAAAGAAAATCCCACTCTTTACCAGATTGCACTATCCACTCCATCATCCCTGATTGAGTTTGGCTCCATCAGACATGCCAAAGGTCAAGAAGCCCTGAAAAATATTAGATCCACAACCTGTGAAATGGATTCATATCCCTCCTTTGATCGCTACCAATGGAAATAGTCAATACAAATTCCTTGAATAATGCAATAGTTCTCCCATGCCTAAAGAAGCCAATGCTTGACACTGAAGACTTCTCTAATCATCTCCACCCTCCCGTTCCTGAATAAAATAAATGAAAAAAAAATAGTAACCATCAAGTTCTAACAATGAATGACCTCAGCCATCATCAGGGATGCCTCACAATCAGGGTTCAGACTGCCCAAGTGACCCAAAAATATAACTTTCTTATGGCCATGGATACAATTATAACTTTTCTGCCAGGTTGTGTTGGCAGCAACAAGGCCCGGATTCAATATCTAGGGGTTGCTTTCAACATTACAAAATATAACTTGCTCAACCCCCCACCCAGAAACCTGGGGAATCAGAACACTAGCTCTGGGCATCACGAAGCGGCAATATTTCATTGCCTGCAAGCACTGAGTCTGTGCATAACCAGAGAAATGTTTTCATTAAAAAGGAGCGGGAACTCAGCATTCATTTTGGAAAACACAACAATGCAAATCAGAAGTAAACACCCACCCCACAGTATCTTGGGCAGTAAACCTTTGGGCAGTTTCTCTCCTTGCAGTGTGAAAGTCTGGACAAATGTTCCTCTACCACGGCACTCCCCTTTCCACATGCCAAACTCCACTCACAGATGATTGTCTGAAGTCAGCAAAATTCTAGAATTCCAGGGTGCCTTCATGAGTTCACATCCCCTCTGAAGTGGGTGGGCTGAGCAATGTTGCTGCTCACTGTTGCCTTTGCCTCTGCTCACTGCTGCTGCTGCCGCCAGATGCTCGCTGCCATCTTTGTGTCTAACTGTGATGCCATGTTCTGAGGTTCCACCGCTTAGGCCTGTTCTTAGTAACTTCAACTCTTAGTGACTTCACCACATTGTAGGGAGTCTCACTGCTGCTTCTGTATCCTCTGTATTGTCTTTCACTGTCCCCGCACCAGGTGTAAGGCTCAGCCGTGCCTAGACCTTCTCAACAGAGACTTGAGCTTTGGTGATCATTGAGCAAAACCAAGGATTCTCCATTGAGTCAGATCAGTTCTGTCTTTAAACAGTGGAAAGGAGAATCAAGTGATATCTAGGGCTCTTTAAACAAGTCCACAGAACCAAGTAGGGACACTTGTCCCCACATGCTCTGACCATTTTAGCATCAATACCCCTGCTCAGCAAGTGAGATTAAATTTAGTGACCCCCTCAATTAAGGCACATTATTTACAGTTCTGCTGCCCTCTAAACATACAATAAGGATAATAACTGTTCACTACCCCTGTGTTCAAGACTAAAGTGAATTTTATCCCCAAACAAACAAAATTGAAAACTTTGGCAAAGCATTTGCCTGTCTGCTGATCATCTAGGCAAAGTAGGTGTGTCTATGTAAGTTTAATCTGCTCCTGAGGTCTTTTTCCCCAGTTCGTTAATGGAGGACAGGGCAGAGCTCATTCAGACCCTGCTTACACAGGCAAGATCTCCATGCTCATACTGGCAAATTTCTCTGCAGCCTTTGACACAATCGACCACAAGTATTGCAAACCTGCATACATGACATAGCAGGAGCAGAGGGCCTAGGTCTACAATGACTCCACTCATTCTTCTCCAACAGAACTCAGAGTAGAGATGGACAACTGTTTCTCCTCTCCAAAGGCCCTCGCCTAAAGGGTCCCATATTATCAATTTCTATATGAGAACACTAAGATTCATGAAAATGCTGTGAAGCATTGGGATGTTATTTGACTTTTAGCTAAGCCTGGATGACCAGGTAGCTTTAGTATCTAAATATAGGCATTCCTTTCCCTCCAGCTTGCTAAGAAACTTCCTTCCTTCCTCCCAGTTGATGTCCTGGCCACAGTGATCCTTGCTTTCATCATCTGCAGCCTGGATTATTGCAATACACTGTATCTGAAGCTGAATGTGAAGATGCCTAGGCTCTAGCTGGTAGAGTATGTGGTTGCACACCTTCTCCATGGCACATCAGACCTATGCTCAAGTCCCTCCACTGATTCCTGGTCAGTTTTCAATGCCAGTTTAAGACGTTGTTCATAATTCTCAAAACAAAGAATGGGTCAAGCCCCAGATACATTAAAGAGCAAATTTTGATCTATGAACCACTGTGACATCTGTGTTGCTCTTGGACAATGCAGATCACAAACCTAGGAGAAACAATGTGAGAGCCAGCTGAAGCCTATGTCACAAACTTTTAGTGGAGGCCAGGTAAAACCAGAGCTTGCCCATTTTTAGAAAATCTTGTGACTCTTACTCTTGAAAAGGCCTTTCCACAATAAGAATGACATCCAAAATACTGGTATCTTGTACCACATAAAATCCTGATTCACTTAGATCCCCATTATCATATTCGATTTCTTCAACCGTTATCACCTCCATCCAGACTTAACTATTCCCCTTCCCTCCCTCGTTCCCTACCTTTTTCCCACTTTTTGGTTTGCAATGGAAATATGCTGTTGGGTATGTATTATTTATATATTAAAGTTGCTGTATGGTGTGGTATAGCAAGAGCAGAGGGCAGTAAGAAAGTTCTGGAAGTGTGGTATGTAAGTGCTAGAATGATCCGGGCTTTATTCCCTATAGACTAGCCAGAGTCAGTACAAGGTAATTAGAGTCAGCTGACACCAATTAAGGCCCCACCCAGGTGCCTATAAAAACCCTCTACTCCTGAGAGACAGGGTGGGAGTTGAAGGAGTAGGTGTATGGTGAGCAGAGGAGTGTGTGGAGATTGCAAAGAAGAACAGAGTACAGTGGCGTGTGGAGTTGTGGCAAAGAACAGAACGGAGTGTAGCAATGTGTGGGAGAGAGGTGGAGTCCTGAGGAAGGTACTGGGCTCAAGAAGCCAGAAAGACAGAGGGGAGGAAAGTAGCCCAGGGGAAAAGTCTGCAGCTGCGAGTAAGGTGCCAGCAGCACATAGCTGCTACCCGCCTCCCTGCAAAGGCGGGGTAACCAGCTACGCCTTGGCCCACTACGAGAGGCAAAAGTGCGAGACCCACTAGGGAGAAGCCGTCCATTTGCCATAATGAATATAGTCCCAGAGTACATTTAGGTATGGTGAGAGTTCTGTATGTTTCCTCAGAGTACAATGGCTTTCTCCCATCTCCAGTTTCCTGTTGCTCCACATCTCCCAGCCTACATCCACCTCTAGCAGCTGCAGCAGCATAGCCTGGAGTCAGTAACAGAGCAATTAAATTAATTGTAAAATACTTGCAAACATTTTAAAATCCTTTTCAGTGTTGCTTTGCAAAGATGTGAAAACAGCTGACTCTGTAAGAAACAGGAAAGAAGGGTAGGAAAAAGCAAAAACAAGAAAAGAAAAAAAAATACTGTATCCTGGCACTTAAAGGCATTTATAGTTCTGCAATGAGTATTTTGTCACCTTCTCCCTACATACAGGGAATAAGGACAGAAGCTTTCTTCAGTATGCTTACCAAAAAAACACTTCTTTTCCATTTTTATTTTTATCATCCAGGCAGAATAACAAAGTCTCTTGTAAGAAATATATTCTCCTTTAGAACTCATCATGCAGAAACTTCCACTGAGAACCACAGAAACTAATTGGTGTAGGTGTTTTGAAAATCCAAGCCTTCATATTCGTCTTTCTTTCTTGCTTCCTGGGCTGGTCTGTACAAGTTGCAACTCTTCCTCTTTCTTCCCAGGGCTTTCTATTCCATCCTCTTTAAAATCTCTGCACTGGGACTGAATGGCTTAGGACAATGGTCATAGGAAAAAGATACATCATTCAAGTAGCTGAATGTAGCCTCACCTTGAGATGCATATGGGTGTTTCATGGTATCTGACTGGTTTTGTAGAAGTGTCTCTATTCACGCTCTTCATGCTGTTGAAATTGTCTATAAAGACGTTACCTCTATATCTTCAGCTGCTGATGCCAAAGTTCGCTGTTGGGCAATGAGTTTTGTGGTGCATCCTGTGTGGCGACATATGCTGAGCTGAGGAAACAAAATTTTGATATACTGATAGCTCTTTGTGTAGCAGCTCACAAACTATTAGCAGCTTTTCTGTGTCTTGTTAGAGTCTATAATGACTGTGAAAAATTCTTAGCTGGCCCACCACATCCTTCAGTAAGGCACGGTCCTGGGCAGCCTGGCTGATCAGCAGGTGGTTGGTTTCCTGCTGCAACCTCGCAGCCTCCTGCTGGGTGGGTGCCTGGACCCGGGTAGCTTCTTGCTGGGCAGCTGTGGCTTGCACCAGGACTTCCACCACGTCCTCCATCTTGGGAATGGTGTGGGGTAGAGCGACCCTGGTTTAAGTCCACTGCACAAAATCCCACTCTTGACATGACATATGGCAAACTGCCGGCTTCCCCCTGGTGGGTATCACACTTTACCTCTCTTCCTGGGCCAGGGCACCCCCAGCTACCCTGTCCCTCCTGGCTGTAGAGGAGCTTTGTCTCCTGGCCTGAGAGGGAACCTTCTCCTCCAGCTGCCACAGGCCTTCTGGCAGCTTCCTCCTGGTTTGTTCCCGCCTCTTCCTCTTGGGAAGGCAGGGTTTAAGTACCCCTGGCATTGCCCTTCATTGGGTTCAGGAGTCTCTAATGGCCCTGCTGTGCTCTCTCCTCTGCCTGCAGGGAGAAGGGCCTTTAGCCCTTTAGGGCCCACATACCAGCCCTGGAATACCCTTTGGTAGCCCTCTTGCCTGACTTTACCACAGGACACAATAAGGAATAACCTGGCTCAGTGTTATGTCAGTATATGTTAACAGTGTAAAAGGAACAGAGAGTGAACTCAAGTAAAATTGAATTATATTTTCCTTGCATAGGCCATTATGGAGGTGTGTGTTCTAATAATTAGTATGTAGTTGGAACAAAATGACAAGAGTACTTGATAGATAAACCGTTGTGCTATAAAGTCAAGAAAATATATTATCTTTATAATGGGGGTGTTTATAAAATTCAGTATTAAGGCTTCATACTGAATGTAGGGGCTGCAGATATTTGGAAGTAGTTAGATATCTTGAAACTTTCAACAGTATTTGTTAGAGTAGAGTTTAAGTTTGTCTGAAGTGTGGAAAAGGTGGTGGTGGGGATCACAGAGCAGGCCATGTGTGTGTGTGTCCATCGACCGTCTGTCCCCTCCTCTAAGACAGGCCTGCAGTATCTCAACTGCTGGTGGAGGGTGCTTTGTATATTTTCACAAAAGGCCCAAGACCTAAAATTTTGTTCCAAATTAATATTCCATCATTAGGCCAAGATGAAACCAAATCTTGAGATCACTTTCAAATCTTGGTCTATCCAAATACATCCACCCCAAGGAACAATTCTTTAATCTTCTGCTATGAAATCAAGCCCTGGGGGGAGGGGTCTGTTTGGGCAAAGGCAAGATTAAGGCTACTTCTACACTGTACACTAATGGCGGTGGTCTGTAGGGTATGTGTAGTTACATGCCACAGTGAAAAGCCTGCCATGTCCATACCGCAATGTGTAGCTACATGTGTCAGTGAATGGCTCTGGTAGGGGCGAGATAGCAGACAAAAGATTGCTGCTAAAGTGTTTCATTGTGTTGAGGAAAGTCTCTGGCATGAGAGAGGCAGTTGGGAAAGGCCAAGAGTATGTTCCCATTGTTGGTCCTGTAACAGCGCCAGCTGCTCTTCAAGAGCCCCCTTGTGGCCAGGCATGCCTCTGCTATATCTCCTCACTATTTTCCCCTTCACCAGGTCTTCTTCACCAAACTGCATAGTCTCTCTTTCAGTCACAGCCATCTTAGAGTCTTAGTTTTTGTTAAATTAACAGCTCTCAAACACCAAAACAGTCTTCTTTCTATATTTATCTATCTTATTCTATTTTATCTATCTTATTCTATCTAGCCTCTGCAGAAAAGGATCTGGGGGTTACAGTGGATAAGAAGCTGGATATGAGTCAGCAGTGTGCCCTGGTTGCCAAGAAGACTAATGGCATATTGGGCTGCATTAGTAAGAGCATTGCCCGCAGGTCGTGGGAAGTGATTATTCCCCTCTATTCGGCATTGATGAGGCTGCATTTGGAGTATTGTGTCCAGTTTTGGGCACCCCACTACAAAAAGGATGTGGACAAGTTGGAGAGAGTCCAGCGGAGGGCAACAAAAATGATGAGGGGGCTGGAACACAAGACTTATGAGGAGAGGCTGAAAGAACTAGGCCTGTTTAGTCTGCAGAAGAGAAGAATTAAGGGGGATTTGATAGCAGTCTAACTACCTGAAAGGGGGTTCCAGGGAGGATGGAGCTAGGCTGTTCTAAGTGGTGGTAGATGACAGAACAAGGAGCAATGGTCTCAAGTTGCAGTGGGGGGGGGTCTAGGTTGGACATTAGAAAAAAGTTTTTCATTAGGAGGGTGGTGAAGCATTGGAATTACCTAGTTGGGGTTACCTAGGTTACCATCTTTAGAAGTTCTTAAGCTGTGGCTTGACAAAACCCTCGCCGGGATGATTTAGCTGAGGATAGTCCTGCTTTGAGCAGGGAGTTGGACTAGATGACCTCCTGAGGTCCCTTCCAACTGTAATATTCTATGATTCTATGATTAAGCTGGACACAACCCCTCCTTCTTGAGAAATTGTCCCTCTTTCCCTGCAGCTTCACTCTGCATTTCCCTCGCTGCTGAAGTCTCCTCCCCGCAGCTTCCTGCTGCCTTTTACCCTGGGGTCACTTGATTTAACAAAGGTGTGGCTTGTCCTATAATTGGAGGTGGCTTAGCCCCAGGCTCACCAACCCATGGGTGAGCCACCAGGTTACACTAGCCCTTGCCAGAGCCTTTCCCCACAGAGAGGAAAGGTTTCAGAAGCAGGGAGCTGGTGACACCTTTCCCCATTGCCTTCTGGCTACTGAAGTTTTTCCTGTGGCAGGCAAGGGGGAGGCTCTGTCAGGGAGGATACAATGAGGAAAAGCTTCAGCAGCTCCTTGCAGCTGGAGCCCTTCAGCATTGCAAGAAAAGATCTGGTGAGGGCAGATGGCTGGGAAAATCTTTCCTAGCTGCCTTGCCCATATATTGCCTTTCCCTGTGGTGAGGGACCTAGCAGAGCCTTTCGTCACAGCCAGAGCCTTCACCCACTGGGGAGAGTCTTTTCCTGAGGAGGGAAAAGGATTCAGAAGCAGGGATATTACATTGCTATGGCATGTCTTGGGCAAGTAGAAAGTGTTTGGGGTATTTACTTGCACACATACTCTTACCCTTCAGGTGTACCTTTACACACTTAAGCCATGCCTCCACAGCTACATGCTGTTTGTAAGAACATAGGAATGGCCATACTGGGTCAGACAAATGGTCCAACTAGCTCAGTATCCTGTCTTCTGACTGTGGGCAGGTGGCATACCAAGAAGTGGGTAGGGGTGGCAGGTCCCTGGGCGCCGGCCTGAAGGGACCAGCCCTTCACGACGCACAGATTTTCTATCCTGTGCCATAGAGATCAAGGTCCGTGTGAACCCGCACTAGTGTGGTCTTCTGACTTAGTATCTGTAAAGAGGCTTGGGTGAGGGCAGGACGATGCCAACATATCCTCTTTTTTTCATTTTCATTGAGGCCACAGAATGGATGATGGTAAAGGAACACTTACATCCTTTTGACAGTGGGATGGGCACTAGTATGTACCTCTACATCTCTCTTCCTTACCAAGTATTTTTCAATCCTTTCCATCAGGCCTCTGGTGTGGGACTGATCAGTAGCCAGACTTTACATATTGCTCAAATAGCCATGCTGACTGAAAAGCAACATCATTCACAACAGTGACACTATGATTTGAGGACTTCAGTCACTCATCCAGCATTTAGGGGTCTATGACAGGCATGGGTGCATGAGGTTCTGTGGCCTAAAATATGCAGGAGGTCAGATGAGATGATCAAGAGGGTCCCTTCTGACCTTAAAGTCTAAGATCCTATTAGTTCTGAACAAGCACTGTGAACCTAACAAGTGCCTATGAGAAGTTTTGAAATATCACCTTTTGTTTTTATGAATCATATTTATTATTAGTTAATGAGAGATTTTCCATGACATCTCTTTAGCTCCCTTTCCTCTTGCATCTTCAAACTACCTTTGCATTACAGAAGTGTCCCCATTGCACAATGACTATGCCATGTTTCAAAATGCCATTTCCATTTACATGCAAAAATTCTAAATCTCCCCCCAAAATAAACAAACAATCCTTCACCCCAACCTTTGACTCTGTTCAGCCTGAAATAGGCATAATTCTTTGGAGAATAGCGTGCTTTGCTGTACAGTCTGCCACACAAAATAATTGGATGTTGGACAGCTCGGGGACGATCATATAAATACATTAAAAGAAATATTTGTCAGTTGTGAACTTTTGCATCACTTAAGAGAGAAACATGGTATAAGTCATGTTCAATGCAGTGAGAAGTAGGTCTTTATTCTTTGTCAGACTGCTAGATCTCACATTCTGCTCAGTCTCCCCTCAAAGTCCTGGTACAAAACAGCATGTATCGGATGGCCCTCTGATAAGGATAAGAGACCATCTCACATCACTTATGATAGAAGGAAAGTTAACTGTTTAATGTCTCACTCCTTTTTATTTTTTGGAACGAACAGAGCTTTTAAGTTTTTTCTTCCACTGATATGAAAAACAGTTTATGAATAGCCAGTCTTACCTTGATTTCCCATGAGCCAAGGCCTATATTTTAAAAGGGACTTGGGACACGTCAATTTTTGAGTGCCCAGTTTGGTACACTATAAAAACCTGTGTCTCTGAAAGTGCTGAGCATTTGACCTCTTAAAATCAGCCCCTTTGAAAAGTCTCAGGATGGACACCTACAGTCACTAGTTACTTTTGAAAATGAAGGCCTATTTGTCTGAAAAAGAGAAGAAGGTGAAGTGGTTAAGAGCAAACAACTCACTGGTTCTGCCAAGGACAAACCAGTTGTATGGGACTATACACTTAGAAAGGTAAGTATGAAGTCTTTTCTATCATTTTGTCAGGGATTCCATTAATGCCAATGGGAAGGATGGTTGTGGGAGAAACAGAAAATATGTCTTCTAGTTATTATTACACATGTTTTTTATATTGTGTGAAAAACATAGACAAATATTGCTGTGATGTAAATTAATTTAATATATGTCACCAGTGTAACAACTTAACAGGAAAATATGTACCTTCATATATCTGATCTAATCTATCATTAGGGTTTGATATTGCTGACTATCATTGTAATATCAGAGGACCTTCCACGTAAATTGATAGCAATGGCAACATCCCCAGTCGACTTTAGGGAGTTTCTGGCACTTCTCTGTTTTCAGGTTACTGACTTTTCCTGGGAGTGGGATACAGATTTTGTTTCTGAATTTTTTGGTTGGGTGTTTTGTATAGAAGATGGTGTTAGTGTTGATGGTGTGATTCTTATGGTGGAAAATCCTTTTAAAAAATGAATGTTTGGCCATGTTTCCTAAGACAGTCAGACTCTGGATTCACCTAAGTATCTTAACTTAAAGTATGAAAAAACACAGATGCTATGTAGGAAATATGTGGAGTGCTTCTTTACTACACATGTAGCAGAACATGTTAAAAGAGGATACTTATAGAAATGAGCAGAGAACTTGTATAAGCACTGTTGATGTTGAGATGAAAGCCACATATCCCCTTTGTTTCTTAATAGTCCTGATATGCTTAGCTATTCACTCAAATTTATATTTTGCAAATTTGAAAATTTTTGCTGAGCGATAACAGGGCTGCTGAAACAACATTAACTGGATGCCAATTGGTAACAACCTATAGTGTTTTTCAAGGTAGGTTCATTTGTGCTAAGTCCTCCCACATTTCATCAGTACTGCATCCCTTTTTGAAGTATAGGGATTCTCTGCTGATCTCTAGGTAGGTCCAATTTTGTACTGTAACTTTGTTTTGCAACATCCAAAGTAGGAGTTTTGGGCTTGTGTAGAATTATGAGGAATATTTTGTAGCAAGTTTTCATCATTTGAACCTTCAGTTCATATGGCCACTGGAATCCAGCCACATACAGAGAGGATGGGGAGGGAGTTGATGATTGACAGAAGTAACTTTAATCCACTGCTGATAAATAAAACAATAATCTCTTTTTTGGCTCTCAGCAAAGACATTATAGGGACCAATTGCTTTGTTGTGAATCCAGAGTAATTCCATGGTTGCTTGTGTAACTGAGAGGAGACTTTGACACATTTAAGGGAAATGAGACAGATATAACTTTAGCTTGTCAGGTACTGTATGTGAAAAGGCCAGTAGAATGTCACAGTGTTCACTGGGGACTAATAAGTATAAATAGCTAATTCAAAGGGAGGAAATCATAAGGAAGAAATTAAAAAATACTATAAAGATTTTTACATTTCAGAAAAAGCCAGCTGATGGTGTGACAAAAGTGTAGATTAAGTGAGCTCAATATTAAAATTATAGACTGAACAACAACCAAGTAATCCTTAGTGGAGCCAGGACATTTGATTGTTTATAATAATGTTTAATTGCATATTAATTTACCCATTAACACTTCGCTGAACGCTAAATGCCAGACTGACAGGAATTGGATTTTATATGAAACTAAGATGAATTAAGAAAATGGTCCACATCCTCAGCTGGTGTAAATCAGTATAGATCCATTAAAGTCAGTGGTGCTATATTGAGTCCACCAGCTGAGCATCTGGCACATCAGCTTCATTGATGGAAACTCAACTTTATATTCTGCAGCCAGATTGAAAAATCCATGGAAAACATCAAAATTTATAATTGCATTCATTCTTTGCTAGTATAAACCAGGATGATAAGAGAAAATAAGTTTTCTTGCTTCATCTCACTATGAAAGTGCCAATCATGGGTTAGTCCCTTCTCGTTGCACCAAAATATGAGGCATCTTCGGCTACTCTTTTTTGCTGTCCCTTTTTCTGAGTTCAGACTCTCTTCCACTGTGGCCCTACACTATGATTCCAGAAGGCTGTGTACAGAGCAAAACTACACAAAAGAAATGGAAAATAAAAGTGCCATGCCTGTAGTTGACAACATGAACAGAATAAAAAATATAGTCTCTACAAACTTAATTATGAATAAATTTTTCAAAACCACCTACGTGATTTAGGAACCTAATCTCCATTTTTAAAAGTGACTTAGGGCCAAATTTTCAAAGGTATGTGGGCACCTTAATAGGGTTTTCAAAAGTGCCTATCTGTATCTTTAGTTGTCAATACCTTTCAAAGTCCTTGACTCTCAATGAAGCTTAGGCTCCTAAGTTGCAAAGTAACTTTTGAAAATGAGACTTATGCACTTTAGTCAGCTAGGATAATTTTCAAAATTACCTATATTCGGAACATTTTGATCTCTAGGGACAATCTATCCAGATCAGTGTTGATGTTTTTTAGTATGAGAAATGAAAATTAGTTTCCTTCTCTGTAATTCTTATTTCCAACACCATGGACATGTACCGGTCTGGACGTTACTCATGGGAAGTAGCAAGCCATAAAAGCAAATTCCTTGGCAAAGAAGCAACGTGAAATACAAGGTGACATAAATCCTTCTAGGAGAAACAAATATAGAAAAAAAATCCATTTTGTTGTTTTAATGTCATTTGCTTTATTAGTTTAGAATGAGAGAAAGCTGATAGGACCAAAGGCCTTGTCCAGACTAGGATCATTTTAATTAATTTTTAATTTAAATCTTCAAAAGCATGTGAGTACCTCGCATAGACAGGTAACACCCTTAAAAACCTGTTAGCTGGTCACAGTCAACCCTGGACTCTTGAAAGACTGTGAAAGCTGAGGAAAGAATGTCTTCTTACAGTATTTGGTGAAGCATTTGCAAATGTCAAGTGACTTATTACAGATCTCCTTGCTTCTCAATCCAAGGCTATGAGGAGCCACTTAAGAATGCACTTTCTTACTGGACTATTATATGCTTGGTATATGTTTGATTTGCTCTATTGAGAAACTGAGTACAGGAAGCCTTCAAATACTCTTGGAGGTAACTGTGAAAGAAGTATAAGGTCTCTGAGGCCATACTTACAGTAGAAAGGCACATACTAGCAAACTCTCTTATTGTAGATACAAGTTATAATGGCAAAAAGAATGCTTTTTCTGCTATTGCTTATACCAGTTCTTGGAACAAAATAAGCTTTACCGGCAAATTGATAGTTTTGCTGATATAACTGCATCAACATGACGGTTTATATTGGAATAGCTATGTCTGTAACAAGTCACCCCCCTAACTGACAGAGCACTGCTGGTATAAGTCTTAAGGATTGACAAGGCCTCATTTTCTCCATTCTTGGTTCCAGCATAGATAGATTTTAAAGCTCATTTCACGTCCAAAGCATGAAGCCAACTTTCTGGTGATATTTGAATGGACAGTAAAAACAAGGAAGAGAAACGGATTGGTTTTAGGGGAACTTTGTTCTTTTCTGGCTGTGTGCCATCAAGATAAAACTGAAGATAGCAAATAAGCTATTCGATAGATCTAATTGATCTGATGTTCTCAGAAGTTTGTTTTACATAGATTCCAAGGCCAGAGGGGCCATTGTGACCATCCAGTGTGATGTCCCTTATAACACAGGCCATAGATCTTCCCCAAAATAATTCCTAGAGCAGATATTACCTCACTTATCTTGTCTCAGTGATATAAAAGACATACTAATAAATACACTCCAGCTATGCTGGCATGACTAGTGAATGTGAATGTGAACAGTTACACTGCACTGCCATGCAGAACAAAAGATGATTCATAGACTCCAGGACCAAAAGGGACCATTGTGATCTTGTCTGACCTCTTCTATGCCAGAGGCCATAGAACTTCCCCAAAATAATTCCTAGAGCAGATCTTTTAGAAAAACAACCAATCTTGATTTAAAAATGGTCAGTGATGGAGAATCCACTTGAACCCTTGGTAAACTTTTCCAGTGGTTTATTATGCCAATGGTTAAAAATTTACACCTTCTTTCCAATCTGAATTTGTCCAGCTTCAACTTCCAGCCATTGGATTGTGTTATACATTTCTCTGCTAGATTGAAGAGCCCATTATTAAATATTTGTCCCCTGTAGTACCTTGTGGAGTATAATCAAATGATCCCATGATCTTTTCTTTGCTAAACTAAATAAATTGAACTCCTTGAATCTATAACTATAAGGCATGTTTCTAATCCTTTAATCATTCTTATGAACCCTTCCAAATTATCAACATCCTTCTTAAATTGTGAGAACCAGAACTAGACACAGTATTCTGGCAGCAGTTGCACCAGCACCGAATACAGAGGTACGATAACCTCCCGATTCCTATTCTAAATTCCCCTGTTTATGAATCCAAAGATCACATTAGCTGTTTTGCAACTTTATACTAGGAGATGGTTCTCCACCACAACTTCTAAATCTTTTTCAGCATCACTGCTTCCCAGGATAGAGTTTCTTACGGTATTAGTATGGCCTCCATTATTTGTTCATAGATATATTCATTTACCCTTTTTAAACACATATTGTTTGCTTGATCTCAGCTTACCAAGAGATCTTGATGACATGGTATCTGTGACCCCTCCTCTTAATTAATTACCACTCCCCACAATTTTTATGTCATCTCAAAATGTTATCAATGATGATTTTATGTGTTCTTCCAGGTCATTGATAAAAATGTTAAATTGCATAGGCCCAAGAACTGATCCCTGCGGGACCTCACTAGTAACACACCTGCTCAATGATGATTCCCTCTTTACAATTATATTTTGAGATGTATCAGCCATCTTTAAGTCAATCTAATGTATGCCATATTAATTTTATATCATTATAATTTTTTAAACAATACCTATATGGTGCCATGTCACACTATATATATGACGTCAACACTATTACTTTTATCAACCACATTTGTAATCTCATCAATAAAAGATACAGTTTGAAAAGATCATTTTTCATAAACATATGTTGATTTGCATTAATCATCCTCCTTTCACTAGTAATCAAGTCCTGTATCAACTGCTCCATGATCTTGCCTGGGATCGATATCAGATGACTATAATTACCCATGTTATCCCATTTACCCTTTTTAAATATTCACACAACATAAGTTTTGTTCCAGTCTTCTGGAACTTTCCCAGTGTTTCAAGACCTATTGAAAATCAGCATTAACAATTCAGAAAGCTCCTCAGCCAGCTCTTTTAAAATTCTTGGATGCAAGTTATTCAGAACTGTTGATTTTAAAATGTCTTACTTCAGCAGCTGCTGTTTAACATCCTCCCGAGAGACTAATGGAATGGAAAGAATGTTATCATATGATCTGACTACATATTCCCCCTTATACACAATGCAGGAGAGAAATATTTATTGAATATTTCTACTTTTTCTGAAATGTTATTGATTATTCTAAATTTACATCTGGTAATAGACCAATACCATTGTTAGGATTCTTTTTGTTCCTAATGCACTTTAAAAAAACCTCCTTCTCATTTTTTATTTAACTCTTCTGGCCATAGATTTCTCCTTGTATTCCTTTATTTCCCTTACCAACTTCATATAATTCCTAGGTACTAATTTATGTCATTGAAAAAGGAAATTTTCACACATTATAGTGCTCTCAGTAATATCTGTGGGTGAACACTTTTTTTCACAGGGTGATCACTCTATTTCTGACCTCTCAGTTCTGATCCTCAAAGGAAACCTGCACAACATCTTTAAGAGTCAAGCCTTTGAGCTTAAATTCATAACTTTGCTAGACACTAAAAATCATGAACTGAATAAAGATACTAGATTGACTGATTATTATAGCAATCTATAACCCAATCCACTCATCCCCATTACTACTTTTTTCCCCTGCAAAGGGGTTCACTTTGAATGGTCCCTTGAAATATGTCTTAACTACTTATGTTAAACAATCTCTTCCACCTGGTATTTAGCTGTGACACCGAGTATATTTCTCAGACCTAAAAAAGAGCTCTTTGTAAGTTTGAAACCTTATCTCTCCCACTAACAGAAGTTGGTCTAATAAAAGACCACCCACCTTGTCTCTCTAACATTCCAGCAGATGTAGGTCTTGACTGTCCCCTGCCTTGAAGCTTGTGGAGTCATACACCTTTGCAAGTGGGTCTGAAATGCCATCATTCTGATATGGTAGCATTTTGCACCCACTCTCCACAGTTGCAAATGACTCCATAACAAGGCGCAAGGCCAGGGAGAATCTGGTTTGAAAGCAGCAAGAATTCTGACAACAATAATTCACTTCAGTGTTCCTTTTTTCTGTGTATAATAGCTGCCCACTGTAAGTCAGTGTTCTCTGGGAGGTTTATTTTTTAAAAGAAAATGCTTCAGAGAGAACCGGAGTAATCGGTGACTATGTTTTGGGCTATTGGACCCTTCTTCTGCTCCCATGTCAGTGACAAAATTCCCATTATCTTTAATGTCATCCAAATCAGGCCTCACTAGAGGACCTGAAGGAGTTCTAAGTGAGTTTTTGGGGGCAGCTATAGTAGTTTTCCTTTTCTAAGTCATGTATTCATAATACTTTTGCGGCATGTGTTCCTTTCAGTTGTGAGAATCCCATGAAGTTGCTTGGGTATTTAAAAAAAAAATCGGCTTACTTTGTTTAATATCCAGAAGGCGCTGATGATGTCGGCTGTACTACATGTGGTGTTAATGCTTTGGGTTTCTTCAACTCTAGAAAAATGAAGTTATAAACCCAAAAATAAATAAACCCCACAAAAAACTAAAAGAAAGGAAAAGAAAAGAAATATGGCTGTTCTGTCTTCTGGAGTTGCTTAAATGCGTAACACTGAGTAGGCCATTGAAATAAAGTAATAACAAATGGGTAACATGCAGACCACAGACTCTGCCAATCTGTCATAAGGTGAGCTAACATTTTAAGACTTAGTCTACCTCCCCAGATGAAGTGAATACCAACAAAGGACACATTACAGGAAGAGCAGGTGACTGTCTGAACCAAGGCTGCCCGGGAGCATAAAGATAGCGTGAGTTCAAGGAGAAAATCTTTTTAGCTCCTGGGCAGAGGGCCTGCAGAGTGCAGCCTGGAGGAAGCTGAGGAGAAATTAAAGGGAGATGGTGAGAATTGTGTGTGCTGATCAAGAAACATCCAAAAGAAATGGAAAGTTTTAGAAACACTCGGGGGCAGCAATGCCGCAGAAGAGTCTCTGGGCCAGATATACAGCTGGTGCAAATTGATTTAGGATCCGTCCCTTCAGGTCAGAAATGTGAGCTCAGATTATTATTTTCTTCCCAAACAGATAAGTAATGGGGTATCCAGGAGAGTTTGCAAAATTCTTCAGACCAGAGAATTTAGCGAAAGTAGAAGAAGTTGCTGTAGTGTTTTCCTTTTCCTTTTAAAGTTTTTTATTTTATTTTATACAGGTAAATGACAATAAAAAGACCATTTACTTTAGATCTAGCAGTAAAATTATGAATATTTTATTTTACCCTCCAGTTAACTGTTCCATACCTTAAGGTGCTTCTTACACAAATGACCCAGACAGTGATCTGCTTGCTGGTACCTCTGAGACATCTGATAAAAAAAATGCATTAAATTGGATTACCTCATGAATATAAAGTGACAAGAAATGGTTCTTCATAAAGCACAGCCAAAGGGAACATAGTGGTTTTGCCTCATCTACATCAGATATACAGCACATGAAAGCAAGGTTGTTTTATTTCCCCAGAGCTTTTAAAAGGTGAAGCATAGGTGAAAAGCGATTCTCTGTTTCCCTATTGTACTAGTAAGACTGTCTGATAGTTACAGATTTGGGTCTCAACCTCCAAAGGCTCTATACTTCCAAATGTATATGTATGTTGACAATCTGTACAATCATGTGCCAGTTAAGAAACTATAGAAACCATTAATCTTTCTGAGAAACTGTTCAAAGTTGCAAATCTGAAAAGAAAGATACTGAAAATCTTTAAGGAAGACTTGCTGACCTTGGAGCCATTTGGAACTGTTCTGTATACTGATAAACATCCTGTTAGAACATTAGGAGTCTACCAGAATTCCTTCTGTTGTTAATTTGAAACCAGTACTGATTTCATTGACCTGATTATATACATATGATGGTTGTATTGTCTGAGCTCCCTTCACTCCCATTGTCACAGGAGGTGTAAGTACACGCATCCATCCACGGTAGAAAGGATAGCTGACCCAAGAAGGAATGCACCCCCCCAGCTGAAGGCAGGAGGCACTTGCACTGCTGCTGTCCTGTATGGCTTCTGCCAGAATCATGCATCTTTAATTTGTAGCTAGGGCTCCTAGCTTGCTGATAGTGATTCAATACATCCTCTGACAGCTTTAACCAGCTCTCTCTTTTCTAAGCCCTAGTCCACCAAAGCGTGTAAGTACATGGGCCCAAATTCTTGAAGGTATTTAAGTACCTAACTCCCCTTGACTTCAGTAGAATTTAAGTACCCGAACACCTTTGAGGATCTGGGCTATGCTTACTTTTAGGCATGTGTCCCTTGATTTCACTAGATCTTAAGCATGTGTTTAAAGTTACATACATAGTTAAGTACTTCCCTGAATTGGGGATCCAGTCCTTCCAGTTTCTCATCATATAGTAATCTCTCAAGGCCTGTAACAATTTTTACTGCCAAAATTGAACCCTTTCTATTTATAAATACTGTATTATGAGTAAGGTTTTACCATTGATTTATATAATGTTATTATTATATCATTATATAAATATAATTATTTCCTATCCCATACTTTATATATCCTGACTTCTGTTGTTTGTTTTATTTTTTGTTTTGCTTTCTTCATCAATGCTGGACACTGAGCAGTGTTTTTTTCACTGATGTGCACAGATCTTTTTCTTGAGTAGTTACAGTTAATTTAGAACCCAGCAGTGTGTATAATTAGTTCAAATGATTACTTCCAATCCTTAGCTGCTCTCCAGGAGGAGGCAGGGATAAAAGGGCAGTCCATATACTAGGTATGAGGAACCCCGAGATGAAAGTTAATTATTGCAACAATCTGTGGGACTGTCCCTAAGCATCACATTAGGAACCACACAGTTTACCTTTTACAGTAACTGATTAATAAGTTATTGTACTGTAAAGATCTGCCCCCTTTCCTTCCCGCCAGATATGGTAAATAATCCTTTTAGCTATGCATTTGACTGTTTACTGAGGACACACCAAGTAAGAGCTTGGGAGTTGAAGTGCAATGGCAACCACTTGGTCAAATTCAGGGACCTGCAGAACTAAATGCATGTGACTCTATAGCTTGAGCTAAAGAATCAGACGCTTAAGTAATATATTTGTAATACACCTGTATCTTTGCATGGATTGGGCCAGAGGGGGACATGTAGCAACGCTGACCAATGCTTGCTTCTGAGGTTGCTACTCACTATCTGAAAGGTTTTGGTGTACTATCCATGACTCTCTCTGCATTTTCACTGGATGGGGCCAATTACAGTCCAGTATTGCCACAAAAAATAGCTTTCTTACCAAATTTCTATTACCGTGATGATGAGCCCTTAAAGGAGGAAATATATGCATACCAGGCCTGGATAAACCTGTTTTCATTTTGTAAGTTACTACTTGTAATATTTCTGATCCCAGTGTCCAAACTTTAAGAATCGCCTGAAAGATCTGTGCATGTGAGCTTGGATTTATATCTAACTTACTGTATTCATTTTCCCTGTTTCATACATGATTTGATTCTCTCTGGCATCATGTGGAATCCTAGTCAGGCAAATCTTTTGAACTTAATAAATTACAATGAGATCATTGCATTTATTTTATTTGGACATATATTTAAATAGCCCTGAGCATAGCTGTTTCTAAAATCCTCTCTCTGGAGATTTTTGAAAATCCTGTGTATTTATCCATTCTTTTGAGGAGGCTGGAGAAGTGGTGAGTCATAATGATGCATGGTGCTTGTCTGAGCCAGAACTTACCTTTCATTTGTCTGCTACTGAAAAATGTGCTGCATCCAACTTTGCTTTTGTATTTGTTAGAGTGAAAGAACAGCTTCTTATAAGCCACATTAAATGGTCAGAGGAGTACATCTTTGCGACATTTGTATGACCCTCATTCCAAGCCATTATGCTTGCTTTTCTCCCCAGGGGTAAAACCAACATAGAACACAAACAGATAGATACTTACCAATAAATATTCAGAGGGTTAATGAAGAAGAGATATGCTCCCTGGTATCAATGGTGGAGAAATAATTCTGAATCTTCAGATAGCAAAATGTGAGAGAGACATGTTTAGAATGTCACAAAGATTAAAAATGACAGACACTACAAAATAGCAGGGGAAGTTTGACATTCCAAGGGGCTTTGAAACCTAAGAGCTAGGTGTAACTATTATTGGGACAAGTTTGCAGTGTAAATCAGGTGTAGCTCTAATGAGTTCACAAAAGCTACATTTATTTACACCAGCTAAGGATTTATTCCATTAGTTGTCGTCTCTTAACATGAATACCTTTTTCCCTATAAGCTTTATGTATTCTATAAATGTAACCCCTTTTCTGTCATGAATTATGTAGATTTTTAAAAATGTTTTCATTGTTCAAAACCATTAGATAAATAGTTCATGCACACATGTCAACATATTGATTTTTAGTTAATTGTTTTGCTGTGAATTTTGTTTTGATGATCCACTCTTTTCCATTTTTGCTGTGTGATTGGTCATTTAAGCCACTTGGCAATGTTTCTGCTTACTGATTAATGTACACAGTACACAGAAAACTTTCAGGATATCCACTTCTTTTCTTACATGTTTGCAAAACTTTCCCTTGCCACAAACATGTTTATGAACTAAGGATCATATTTCTGTCCCTTCCCCTCCTGCTTACAAAGCAATACCTTACTTCTCAAGTAGTTCCATTGATTTCAGAGGAACTACTAATGGAGTAAGGTGCTCTTCCTAAATATGAGGAAGAGGTGCAGAGTCTGGCCTTTAATTTCAGTAATGAAATGTGAATTAAAGGGTCCATATACAGCGTTGGAGTGAAACTGTATTTTTAATTGAACAGATGAGCTTTTTTTGCATCATTCACTCAATTGTGTTCAAGTTTCAATAGTTTCTGAAGGCAGTAATGGTGAAATTATGTCAGTGTTGTGCTCAGTCAAATTAAATGGGAGTAAAAATTGAGTACCATACCAGGCAGTCCAGTATAGAGGGCAGGTATCGTGTGCACCTTCATTATAGAATTAAATCCATCTCTTTATTCTGATAAATGCCTATATGCATATGTAAGAAACTCTGTGACTGCTTGGTTTACTACCAAACTTTCTATGGTTATTCTGCTTTTGACAAGGTGGCTTCACCTCCTACCAGACACCCTTGTGAACTTTGAATGGGCCAACATGTGAGAGGACTAAAACAAAAGCCCAGTTCTGAACACTCCCAGACTTTGGGTACATTTTTAGCTAGAGCTGAACTTTGTTGCTAATGCCCATCTCTTGTCCCAGCAGAATTGTCAAGGCCCTGAAATGTCTCATAGACTCATAGACTCATAGGTCAGAAGGGACCAATATGATCATCTAGTCTGACCTCCCGCACAAGGCAGGCCACAAAACCCTACCCATACACATTTATAACAACCCCGAACCCATGACTGAGTTATTGAAATCCTCAAAAGTGAGATTTGAAGACCTCAAGCTGCAGGGAATCCACCAGCAAGCGACCCATGCCCCATGCTGCAGAGGAAGGCGAAAAACCTCCGTGGCCCCTGCCAATCCGCCCCGGAGGAAAATTCCTTCCCGACCCCAAATATGGCGATCAGCTAAACCCTGAGCATGTGGGCAAGACTCACCAGCCAGCACCCAAAAAAGATTTCTCTGCAGTAACTCAGTTCCCATCCCATCCAGCATTCCCACAGACCATTGAGCAGACTTATCTGCTGATAATCCAAAATCAATTGCTCAAATTAAACTATCCCATCATAACATCCCCTCCATATACTTATCAAGCTTAGTCTTAAAGCCAGATAAGTCATTTGCCCCCACTACTTCCCTCGGAATGCTATTCCAGAACTTCACTCCCCTAATGGTTAGAAACCATTAGATACAACATTATCAGACTTGTGTCACACAAATATGTTTTATCTGACAGTGTTACCACATGTGCTGCATTGTTTCAACACAATGCCATAGTATCATGTGGAAGGAGTTTAAAGCTGAGGATATTCCCCAAAGGCAACAGTAATGTGAGATAAAGTAGAAGCAGAATTTATCTCTTGCCAGCCTCAACAGAATCCATGGACTACTGTTGTGAATTTTGTACTGGATCACTGAAGTATTTATTGTTATGGAAGAATCTGTTTTCAGTTCATCAGTTGTTCCTTCATAGATAGAGTTGGCAGGCTATTTACAGCAAACAATGTAGTTGATGTATTTAGTGCCTTCACTCTTTGCAAATGATTTGTGAAGAGATTCAGATTTTATTATTTTGAAATTGTTCATTGAACACTAGATCTGAACATATAGCAGGCTACATGTCATTTGACGTATTCACTTTGAATATGTCTTCAGCTATTTACTCCATATTATTCATGGTATGAGATTGAACACTTAAGTCACATGATATTGCTTCTGCTCTCTGACTGAATGACTGAAATGTTACAAACGGGAGCATTTGGGATACAAATAAGGAATACCAATGTTCATCCACAAATACTCTTGTGAATGCATGAATCCAGGCATTCCCACCAGGAGTAGCCATATCCTAACCACCATATGAACAGAAAGAGATTTGCACTAATCTTCATGGAAAACCACAAAAATGGAGTGTGAAAAATAACTTAATTTAAAAAAAATGCAAAATTAATCATATCTTTTGCAAAAAACTTTTCTTACAGTCTGCTCAGCTCTGTTAATAACTTTGGACTTCATTACAGTGAGGGATATATGCTGAAATAGACATATTAGCTCTTATAGTATAAGGCTAAATGCAGTTATGTGACTGGGTTTTAAACTTTTTTAAAAAGTTTGGCATAGATCCCCGTTATGTATCTCATCTTGGTCCCCGACTCTGCTCACACACTTTGTGCAACTTAATTCTTCATATCCTACCTACATCTTTGTTACTAGCCTTCCTTCAGACTTCTAAATGGGCCTGAGGATCTCCCCTATATTGAAACCCACAACAGCTTTAGTCTCAGCTGCTCCAAAATCCCTGTTGAACTGCGCACTTACATTTTAAGATGAGCTGTGGGGACTTTCTACATCCCTTTTTGGACTTAGATGTCTCCACTTTCAATCCTGTGCACAGTAGTGAGCAATGCAGTCAGTCATATGAGGCCCGAATGGAAAATGAAGGTGGTTATGGTCTGGCCAAGAAGAAATTAGATTGTAGTTAACCTGAACAGAAAATGAAGAGCAACTGGCCCCTGGGAGAGGTGTGGGGAGGGAGTAGTTAGGATGAATGTAGGAATTACAGGAATGAGGGCAGGAAAAGCAGAGTGACAGCTTTTCTCAATGTGTGTGGCCAGTATGTTGCTCAGGCAGCTGTTTGAGAAGGGTGAAAGGAAGGATTGGACAGTCTCAGAAAGTTTTGGAAAATGTTTGGATGTTTTATCCAGGCCCATTATTTAAAAAAAAAAAAAAAAAAAGGAGGGAGATTTGACAGGAGAACTTTGGCTTCCTCCACCAGGAGATGCTAGTCCTGGCAGAAGGTATGCTTGGAAGAGATAGAGTTCACCTGCCTAAAAAGAGGAAGAGAATCTTTGCTTGTGTGTACAGAAATGCAAGGAATATGGGAAATAAACACGAAGAACTGGAAGTATTAGTCCATAAACTAAATTATGGCTTACCTGGCATCACTGAGACTTGGTGGTATAAGTCTCATGACCAGAATGTTGTTATAGAGGGATGTAGCTTGCGCAGGAAGGACAGGTAGGATAAAAAAGGAGGAGGTGTTACATTATACAGCAAGAACATATTCACTTGATCTGAGGCCGAGCAGGAAGTGAGAGACAAACTAGTTGAAAGTCTCTAGGTAAAGATAAAGAGGTAAAAAATAAGGGTAGCATCATGATAGGGCTTTCATATAGACCGCCAAATCAGGAAAAGGGTGTAGATGAGGCATTTCTAGAGCATATAACAGATAAAATCTTGTTTTGATGGGGTACTTTAATGGGGCAGCTGCTGGTAAAGTAATACACAGCAAAACACAGAATCTGCAATAAGTTCTTAGACTATATTGGGGACAACTTTTTGTTTCAGAAAATAACCAAGGGAACAGGCATTTTAGACTTGATTCTGACCAACAGGGAGGAATTGGTAGTGAATCTCAAGGTGGAAGGCAATTTGGGGGAAAATGATCATGAAATTAAAGAAGCACCAAAATTAAGACAATGGACTTCCAAAAAACAAACTTTAATAAATTCGGAGAACAGATAGCTAAAGTCCATGGAATGAAAATTTAAGAGGGGAAGAAAAGAATTCAGGAGAGCTGTCAGTTTCCCAGGAGCACAATATTAAAGACAACTGCAAAATATCCTGATGCGAAGGAAAGAGAAGAAGAAGAAGCAGCAGCCAATATGGCTCGATCAGGAGCTTTTTAATGACCTGAACATCAAAAAGGAATCCTAGAAAAAGTGGAAACATGGGTTATTGCTAAGGAGGAGTACAAAAAAATAGTGTAAGCATGTAGGGACAAAATAAGAAAGGCTACATGAGTTATATCTATCAATGGACATAAAAGGAAATTCCCATCATTGGAAGTTTTTAAGAACAGATTGATAAACTTCTGCCATGGATGGTCTAGGTTTACTTGGTCCTGCCTCAGTGTGGGGGGCTGGACTTAATGAATTCTCAAGGTCCTTAGCTGTACTACTTTTCTATGAGTCTATCAATAACACTGAAAATACTTGCCTCCCACCTACAGTAATATGAAGGTACTGATTATTTGTATGTTTGTTATGTACAGTTTAACTTTATGTACACATTGTAAACCTTTGTTACAGTAAATGTGCTCTACTATCATTACCATCATTATAGGAAAAAAATGTGAAAACCCTAATTACGTTGCAAACCTTATCACCCTTTCTTTGACCCAAATATATATAGGGCTCAATCTTGCTCTCTTTGAAGTTGATGGGAGTTTTATATTAGTTAGAAATGTCATCAGGATAATCCAGAAAAGTACTTAAGCATGTCTTTAACATTAAGCACATTGCTTTTAGATATGAGCCCTTAGATATTATTTATTGTACAAAGTGATATTGTCTTAGTTTCTGATATAAAGCCTAAAGATTTAATTTTCATTTGGTTTAAGATATTAAGACAGCAGGGAGAAATGGATCTTTCAGAGAAGGCAATTTCTTAGGAAAAAAATTTAAAAATCTCTGTTTATAATAGCCATAATCTGCTTGATGTGCTGTTGTGATAACAAGTAAGCCTTTTGATTTGCTAATGTTAATGACCCTTAACTTTGTCTTGGGATATTATAGTTACACGCTGGTGTTTAACTGCAAGTAGAAATAACAGGCTGTTTGTGAGACATTATTGTTTTGGCAGTAAAGACAATATTGTTTTATGTCATATTTTTAATGGCTTCATGAAGTGTATAGCCGGTACTGTGTTCATGAATGGACACTGGAAAAATTTGTGAAGGTATCATGCTAATTCAAAGGGTAGAAGGTTTTGTTTAAGCATTGCATAAGAAGCAACTGTCTCAAAGGTGTTTAGAGAGGTTAATGTGTTTAGCGTTCACATCATTTGGCTGTGAACACATGGATGTATTATTAATGTGCATTGTTCTCTGTGTCAATTTGTTTTCAGTGTTAAAGCAAAAAATATACATAGATTTTTTTAAAAGAATTTAATAATGCAGTCAATGAAGGTGTCATGAGTCAATATCACAAACTGATTGTGTTGTAGTTTTGGATGAGACCTCTCAAAGTTGTGCGTAATTTACCCAAATCAAATCTAAAATAAATAAGGTTGGCTAGAATTTACCAGTTTGCACAGGTGCACATGGTGAATTTCTAGAGAGCCAGAGGCATGGGTCCAAATTACAGACCAGATGCTTGACTCTTTTCTCTATGTGAGATACGAACAAAAGAGAGCAAGATAGAAAAGCCATGAACCAGCAGAAGGTTCTGTTCTGTAATCTACGGTTTAAAGCAGGCACAAGATGTAAGAAAATTGGAGATAGTTGTGGATTTTCTGGAACCAATATTCCTTTTAAAAAGTTAACTCCCTATTTTGTTCATGGTCAATCTACAAACCAAGCTTCTGGATCTTTATTTCCTCCCTACTTTCCTACAATTCTAGCGAGGGAGAGAAAGAGAGATCCCCTCCAGCAAAACTCCTTTTCCTCTTCATCCCTCCCTCTTGATCTCTGGTGGCTCGTGAATCTATTATGACACTCTGCAGGAAACAAGATCATGTAAATTCACATTCTTTCATCTTTTTTAATCAAATTCACTTATTTTGTTAGTGGCAGCATAAAAATGTATTTGCTGCAGTTTATTAAAATCTTGCATTATGAATATGTATTTTAGGTCTAAATTCTTCCACTATTTTTACAGATAAATTGCTTCTAGGAAAAAGAGAGGGAGGGAAATAAACTGAAAGGGAGGATGAGGTTCAATGGATGAGATACAGATCTTTCAATCCTGTAATTTTGATTTGTGTTTCGACTGTAGCATAGTGTGTAGTTGAAAGAATGCAAGCTTCAGTGTTATTCTTCTTTGACAACATCTGTTTTAAAGGGCAGCACACGTAGGATGCATATAGAACTAAGCATAGCTAAATGTCTCAGAATTGATATGCTTGGCTTACTGTTACCACAGAATGTGCTATCTACAACAATTACCTTGAGTTTCTTTCCTCCAGTTCTGTTCTTTACCCTCTGCATCATTCTTCCACCCTCTATTGCTTTTGCTCCCATAGCCGCATTGGTCGTTGGGGCACCATCATTGATAAATAATCAACCAATTGTCTCCACCCTTGATGACTGTCTGTCAGGGCTTGAGTCTCTGTGAAGTCCACTCCTGTCCACTCTTTTATGTTGTCAGTCCATCTCTTCTTCTGTCTGCCTCTACTTCTCTTCCCCTGTACTGTCTACCCTATACAGTCCACTAAAATAGCTTTCAATACAGTCTCTAATGACCTATTTCTCACCAAATCTCAGGACCTGTACTCTATCCTTATTCTACTTGAGATTTCAGTGAATTTGATATGTCCACCAATCCCTAGTTCTTTAAACTTTGTTCTCCAGGGGCTTTGATGGCTCTTTCTAGTAACTTATCCCAATCCCATCTCTCCCTATCTCTGTGTGTCTTTCAAAGATCCATTCTCCTCCCCACCCCCTCAACTTCTCTCACTATACCTTAGGGCTAGATCCTCTTATCCACAAGCATGTCTTTCAGCTACAGTCTTTATGCTGATGGCTCACAAATCAATTTATTTAATGATGAGCTGTCTCCCTTTACCCAATGTAGTATTTTGGCCTGTCTTTCTGATATCCTTTCATGTATGTCCAGTCATCATCTTAATTTCAATGTGTCCAAAACTGACACCTGGATCTTTCCCCACCAAGCCCTCTTCCTACCTCAGGTCCCCATCACCAAGGCTCATCACTTGGGATGTCATCTTTGACTCAGTCCTCTCACTGGACCCACATGTTCAAGGCACTTTTAAATTGATTACTTTTTCCTTAACAACTGGTGAAATCCTGCCTATGTTGACAATAAGTGTCAAAAGTCCTGTTGACTTCAGGGTCAGCAGTTCAAGAATTTCTAAAATTCACCCTTTCTTTTCTGTCCACACAGTCAAAACTCTTGTCCAGGCCCTCATCATTTCACACCTTGTGCAGCCTTGCTCTCCTCAAATAGTTTCAGAATTCTGCTGCTAAAATCATCCCCTTGGTGCAATGTTTTGACTACATCATCCACCTCTTTTAATTCTTCCACTGGCTCCCCCTTCACCTCCACATCAAATACAAACTGCTTCTCTATATATCTAAGGTCTTCAATAACTTAGACCAATTGTGTCCAACTGATCTAACAACCTGTTGTGACATTGTGAACCCCTGCTCTGTTCAGCACTGATGAGATCTCACCTGAAGGACCATGTCTAGTTTTGGTAACCACATTTTAAGAAAGATGTGAACAAATTGGAGAGAGTCTAGAGGAGAGCAAAGAAACAAACAAATAAATGGTTTAGAAAACGTGACCTATGAGGAACGATTGAAAAATTGGATATGTTTAGTCTAAAAAAGAGAAGACTGAGGGGTACATGGTAACAGTCCTTAAATATATATGAGATTGTTATAAAGAGTACAGTGAACAGGCCTTCTCTATGTCCACTAAGGGTAAGACAAGTAGTAATCAGTTTAATTTGCAACAATGGAGATTTAGGCTAGATATTAGGAAAAAATCACACTAAATGGACAGTAAGTAGTGGAACAGTTTATCAAGGGAGATTGTGGAATCTCATCTGTGGTGTATTGACAATTTTGTTGAAATGATAAACTATCACTTTAAATTTTCAGGGTTTTCCAGGTTCTGCATGCATATTAGGGAGCTCTGTAGGAAACTGTGCAAAGTGGATCTTTCAGAAATCTAGACTGCAAAGAGTCAGCCTACAGCAAGTTAGGCTGAGTTGCACCTCTCAGCTTTAGGGATCAGCCTGCTTTCTTTCTCTCTTTCTCTGTTTTTGGTCCTTGTGTGTTAAGGTTCCGGATTTGAAGAAATAAAATAATGCTATTTACAACCTTCCAGAATGAGTATTTCATGTCTTTATCAAACTTCTCTGTATGCTGTAAACAACATCATCATTAGGGGGTTTTAAAAACAGGTTTGACAATCATCTGTTAGGGATAGTCTACGTATACTTAACCCTGCCTCAGTGTGGGGGGGATGGACTAGTTACCTTTTGAGGTCCCTACCAGCCCTACATTTCTAAGATTCTATTATTTCCATTTGTATACATCTGTTCCATGCAGTACTACATATCCTACAATATTTATTCTTGTGAATATTGTTTAGTTTTGATACAGTATACATTTTACTGAGTCTGTAAAATGCTTATGTTTAGAACGTCAAGAATATGCTTAATGGAGTGCTGTGAACCAAATCTTGAAATCCCTTTTCCAGCATGTGCAATTAAAAATGTAATAAAAGGGCTGGGATGGCTTTGGGGATTGGCAAAGGAATATTAATATTTTTGTTTCTAAGTCAGTAACAAATCTAGACAAAGTTAGTAGTGGCCTGTAAGCTGTTGGCGGTAAGGTGGCTTGATGGCCTCAGTCCAGGTGGCAGTAGGCAAGTGTCCACATCACAACTCTTCCACTAGAGTTAGAACTATTAGTAGCCTTACTGGGCATCTCATCAGAGACACCTACAAGTGAACGGTCACAGAGAATGAACTACATTTAGAGGTTGATCCTTCTGAAGGGGTCATTGGTTCGGGCATCATGTGGAAACTTGCACTGCCATTACTTTTCACAACCTGTTCTGTGGCTCAGTAAAAGACCCTTTGAAGCCAGCCCCCTTTCACGAGCACTAATTGTGCTCTACCAATTAGACCAACAGTTAAATTTGGCCATATCTTTAGCTGGCAGAAATGAGCATAGCTCCACTGACTGATTTATATCCACTGATGATGTGGCCGATTGCATTGTAAAATGAAAATGAGTAATGCATTCACTCAAACAGTACAAAAGAAAGATAATTTCTCATATTTAATATCAATGACAAATCTCATAGAGTTTCAGGAAGCTTATCTAAATCTTGCTCTGTCACGTGCGAGGTGGGTGGCTGGATGAATGAATGTACAGGGAGCCTTTTCCTTCCCTTTAATGCTCTCACATAGGCACAAACTAGAATGATGTCCTGTGTTCCCTCTAGATTTCAATGGAAGGACTAACTAATGTGCCCTTCTTCATACCACTCCACCAAGGTGACCTGGTCTGCTAGCTTGGGAGCATGGCTAGAACTCGGCTTCCTCCGTGTGTGCTGAAGTCAGCGGAACACACTCAAAGCACTGTAACCTGCTCTTTTTTTAGATCAGCAATATGGTGCACTGCCATCTTTCCCACTGTGGTAGGATAGTGCAAGCAACTCCCAGCAGTGCTGTTCTCCTCACTCGGTTGGAGCCAGGACAAACAAGAGAATTCTCCCATTGTCATTTGTCCAAATAATTGCAGGCCACGTAAATAATAAACCTAAGTACATGGTTTAAGAAATACTTTTGACTTTAATGCAACTGAACTTTAATTGACCTCATCATGATAAAAAAAAAATCAATCAGCTAGTCTGTAGGGAGGAGGCGGGAAGCTTAACACTTTTCTTTTATTCATGTAGCTATGGCCAGAGCTTTTAGTCATGATTAGGGTATCAGTCACTGATGCATCACTTTTAACATTTATTTTTATTTCAAGAAACTAAGTAGGAAGTATTAAAAGCCTTTCAATGTATGTTTTCAGTTTCAAAAAAAGGGGACAACTAAAAGTGGCACTGTTATTCATGGAGTGCAACTACAGTCTGCAATCCAGCAGAGGATATGCGTACAGTAGGATATGGTCCATCCACAACTGCTTTTAGCAAATATCTCCAGTGGCTGGAGATGGGACACTAGATGAGGAGGACTCTGAGTTACTACAGAGAATTATTTCTCTGGTGTTTGGCTGGTGGGTCTCACCCACATACTCTGGGTCTGACTGCCATATTTGGAGTCTGGAAGGAATTTCCCACCGGGTCAGATTGGCAGATACTCTATGGGATTTCACCTTCCTCTGCAGCATGGGACATGGATCACTTGCTGTTTTGAACTAGAGTAAATGGTGGATTGTCTGTAAAATGAAGACTTTAAGTGAATATTTCAGGACTTCAGTAACACAGGCAGAAGTGGCCTATTGCAATAGGAGGTTCTTTGACCTGCAATGTGCAGGAGGTCAGACTAGATGATTGTGATTGTCTCTTCTAACCATAAAATTTGAATCTATATCACAGAAGGGGAAGCTGAAGGTAGGAAGCTAAGACAATTGCTTCTAAATAAAATAGATGTGTTAAAATATTGTTTAACAAGTACTGAGATGATCATTCCAAAACAAATCCCAGATTTAACTTCATTCTTTGAATATTTGGACAAAAAATGTTGGGTTTGATTAGTATATGATTATGAATGGATTTAAATGGTCTGTTCTATCACAATACTCTTATTCCTTTCAGTATTTATGGTACAAATAAGCCTAAAAGAGCTTCAAGAAGGCTATTTTGCATTATAAAATAATACTGATGTGATCTACAAAGGAGAGGTGTATTCCACGGCAGGAATCAAGCAAAGTAAGAAACAGTAAATATACAGAAAGAGAGACACAGCAGTATGAAAAAAAGTAAGATAGGAGAGAAAACAAAGAGGGACTAATAGTCAGAGAGAAAATAAGTAAAGGATTTTGGAGCAATGGTCGAAGTCAAATGTAGGTGTCTAAAGTAAGGCTCTTCAGTACAAAATTAGGCATTGAAATAAACCTGGGTGTTTTTAAAGGTGTTGAGCACCCTCAAAACTGACTTAAGCAAATAGGAGAAGGAAGTGCTTAATACCTTTTAAAAATCAGATCACTTATTGACATATCTTAATGTGGATTTACATGCTAAATTTTAGGTTTCCATGTTTGAAAACCTTGGCCATACAGTTTTGTTTTGGCAATCTGCAGACCCAGCTTCTGATATTATCTTTCCTCCTTCTACCATACCATACTTCTATATCTGTGACCTCAAACTTGTAAAATCTGTCTTTTGGCAACTCGATCATTGACCCTCTTTTCTTCTGTGGTCTGATGTTCTCTCTCTCTCCCCCCCCCCTTCCCAGTATGTATTGGCGATGCCTGTTCTCTTCTTGATGATTTTTCTTTCTTCCACCATTCCCCTTCATTCCCAGATGGTCACTAGGCCCTCTAACCTTTCCTGATATCCTGAAATTCTATCCGGGGTCTTGGTAAATCTAGTAGTATGTGATGGAGTATATATGATCTTCCAATAATAAATAACAGCTGGAAATTGCCAGAGTGGATGAGATACCACAATGCACTTTATGGATCTTGTGGGAGTAGAAGTGAATTTTCACCATGGCGGGGAGAGGAAATATTTATCTGAACCTACTGAACCTTATAAAAGTATGGATGTGACCCATCCATGCCTAGGGAAGCCATCTGAAAATGCCAGGGTCAGGGCAGGCTGTAAAATGAGAGGAGATTCTCCCAGCACTGGTGGATGTCCCTGAAGTCAGGCTTCCCAACCAGCTACAAACAGTGCTACTGATTCCCCACACTGGTTATCAAGAAGCCACTATACAAATACACACAGCCCCCTTTACTGCATTTCAGTCTCCAGCTCCCAATCAGCCACTAGGTCCAGTTAAGAGACCAGTTATTTAAACTCTATGATCTTTACCAAAAAGGTTCCCTCTGATCCCAAAGGACCAGCCATAGTACCAGATCAATATAAGTTTGGATCTTACCCAAAATACCACACTGCCAGCCAATCCTTTAGTAACTAAAACTAAAGGTTTATTAATAAAAGGAAAAAACAAAAAATAAGAGAAATGTTAAAGGATTAAAGCAATCAGATACATACAAATGATTTGAAAGTCCATATACATCAGGTTTCTAGAAGAATTGTGGAGTTTGCAGGCTTGTATAGGTCCTCTGGTGTACATCCAGTACCTGGATGGATCTCAGTCCTTTGTTTCCCAGCTTCAGTTTAGTTGTAGATGAATTGATCCAGAGGTAGAGAAGTGGCTGAAAGCTGCACATGGCTGAAGACTGGTGACTGAAGACAAAATGGATTCCCAGGCCTCTGTTATATATCCTCTGGCCCTTGCCGTGCTGTTTGTGGAATTTTACAGGAACCAAAATATAGTCCAGAGTCACATGGGCCAGTCATGGTGAATCATCAGGTATATCTCTGGCTACTCCCCCTGGCCCTCTGCACCTCGAATGTCTTAATGAGCCATTAAACAGGCTATTGTTCTGCAGCCAGCCTGTCTGAGGCATTACCCAGACAATTTGAAATACTGATATAGCAACCATATCAATAACTTCCCTCACACATATAACACATGAACACAAACATTATCATCTTATTTAGCACATTATAGCCTTTCTAACAGTACCTGCTACGGTATATCTCACATGGATTACTTTGATTTTGACATACTGATGTCAAGTAACACAATAAATGCCCTCCCCCCAATCTAGCCAGCATGACAATGGGTTTAGTTTGTTTTAAGATCCAGAACTATGTTAGGGTTGCTTGGATGTGTAAGGTGTTAGAAAATGAAAGGACTCCACTCCTACACACACCTTTATGCGTGCATGGGGGATTGAGAGACTTATTCAGTTCATCTGCTGTGTACGCAATAGCAGGCTGTAAAAGATGCTGGTGGTACTACTCATTCCAGTGGGAGTAGGGCCATGCCAGCTAGTGAACCAGAACTGGAATCAGGGAAATTAAAAGGGTGTAGTAGTTGTGACTCCTGCTTGCATTACCAAGGTGAAACTCTCCTGTGGAAAGGGAGAGCACAAGGCTTATTGCCCCTCTTAAGTAGGATTTAAATATTGCATAGATTTTGTTCTACCCCTCTACAAAGGGGCAGATGTCACACACCTCTTCTTCACCAATGCCCCAGGTAGCGTTCTACTATAAATTCAACATTGACAGAATGTCTCCAGCCACAACCCCATCTCTTTCCCACATAAACTTTAGTGCAGCAACAAGGGTTTCAATAGCCACAATATAGACTTGCAGGTGTGTACACACCAAAGCCCAAGATTTGAAAACCTGTCACCTCTTTGGTACCTACAAAATGGACATGCAAATATGTGCAGCCACAAATGTATTTACAAACAGGTACCATGGAATTTTTTGTGTATTCAATTATCCAGTCTGCAGTCAAATGTAGGTTGTTATGAGTCTGCTTGGCTGTGAATGCAAATTAGCTGCCAGGATTTGAAAATGTGAACAAAATAATTAAGTCTCTACAAATTCCAGATCCCAAAGGTAGGACTGGTAAATGGTGGGAGAAGGGTGGCTGTATTTTTGGCATGTCGGAAGACAAAGGAAGTAAGAAGAGGGCCTTATAAATCTTGATTTGCCAAGTGGGTGCAAAATATTGCCATCATGACTGGTAGCATTTCATACTTGGTACAGATGTAAGTAAGTGCATAAGGTGAAGTGCAATAGAGAATCAGAACCATTGTCTGCTGTTTAATGTTTGAAGTGATGACTTCAGTAGCTGGAAGCAGATTGGACCCTGGTGTCTGAGGGTGTAATGCCAATCAGTTAGATGGAGTTGTTCTTACTTGTTCTTATACCTGTAAAGGAGAGAGCTAACTGACAAGAATCCCTGAAGAGATCAAATTAAAACAATAGCGTTACTGACATATGACAAGTTGTATAGCCCCAAACCAGGAATACCTACTACTCTTCTGCACAAATTCCATGCTTCAAGCCTCATTATATTGTTCACTTTTTTTAACAGAGTGGCTAGTCAAAGTATGGTGCCCTGAGGATGTTCCAGTTGGAAGTAGACATTGATAGAATCTGGAATTTTTTTAATATAATCTTTGTTTATTTACAAGGAATGTTCAGAGTCCTGCTTCTTTGAACACAGGAAGAACCAAAAACAAAAGGAGCTGTGTCTTATTTTTCAGACCAAAGTCTCTTTAGCCAACAGACCCAAAAGCTCTCTCTAGCTTTTTACAGGGCCACGCACATGCTCATATGGTACTGCTTGACTTTTTCCTTCTTTTTGCCTCTTTATCTCTCTCCACCAGCTGTTTCTTTGAGTTCTGTCTCCCCTCACACTCACAGCTTAGCCAAAACAATTGTCAGCAAAACCTCCTCCACCCACACAGTCCAAAATCCTAGGTGGGTTCACATATCTTTTGTTGTTGTTATGGGAGGGGGAAAGGGGAATGTGATTAATTTATTCTTATAATTATGTACACTGAAGTGTGTGATCACATCCATCAATCTCAGTGAGGTTTTAATTCAACCCATAACAAAAATTTCACTCAGCTCCTAACAATATTAAATATCCATGCAAATACTAAGTTTCACATACTCTAAAATGTTGAGATATTTACATGTGATTATGCATTGTAATTTTTGATAGTCCTACTGTGCATTCATAGTGTCAGCAAACAAATTCCTCCGCCCTCCCCCGCCCATTGGTAAATACATTTTGAAATTTCATTAAACATATTTATGCCCTATGGGCATACAACATCCATCTCAAAGTGCTACACCATATGGTTCTTTTGGAGGGAAGCTGCACTTCACATTTTTGCACTAATTGAAATGACTGCTGCTTTAAAGGCATAGCATGGGGCATTAACACAAGAGGTTAATAAACATATTGAAATATCTTTTTCAAACTTAATGAGCTTTACTGAAAGCTGCTAAAGATATTTTAGGAGATCTTCAAGGGATATCTGCATAGAAGATTAATATCCTGCATGACTATTATAAAGAAACATCGAGAACAAAATGCAGGTCTGAGAAAGAAGATGACATTTCAAAGCTTCCAGAAAAAAAATTGAAAAAGGGACAAGTAAAAAATGTCTGAGAAAGCTAGACAAAAAAGAAGAAAATTAACAGGAGTGGGGTTCAAAATCACAGAAGCTTCTTACCAAATAAATTCAACAAGAAAAAAGACCAAGACTTCATGTCAAAATTTAGGAGTACCTAACAGTGTTGAAAACAAACAAACAAAAAAGGATCAAAGAGAAAATTCATGGCACTTTTTTTTTAAAGCATCCTACAGATCTGTGTCTAAAACTAAGCTTCAGGCACAGCCAGAGGAAAAAGATGAGATTTTGACAGTCTGCCTTTGTCCATATTAGTACAGAGAAATTGTTTGATTTAGAACATCGCAGAGAAGGAGATCACCAGAGTAATTTCTAAATTTAAAAGTTACAAGCCCCCTGAAGAAATGAATGAGAGACCCAGCTGAATTCTATAAAATATGCATAACAGAATAGTTCTCCATAAGATGTGGAGGTTTTTAATGCGGCTTCTCTTCCTTTACCATGGGAAAAGTGCCTATAACAGTAGGAAAGGGAGAAATTACTCAAGAAGTCTTGCTCATGTTGGCTAATGCCATAAGTGAATAATGATAATCAAATCATCTCAATTCCAGAACCCATTTTCAGATATGGGAGGCTTATAGGTATGTACCTAAATATGGATCTATATATGTAATTTTAACCAAATAAGTTGGAAAACTGGGTCTTCTGTTAAGTTGGAGCATGTAGGAACCTCTGCTAACACACATCGGAATTCTCAAGAGTGGCATGTGTGGACATTTGTTTTGATAGTTTGAACTAATATGCTGTCATAGAGTAGTATCTTGTATTGTCTTCAGTGTCCATTTATTTCCTTTCTCTCACCTTTCCCCCAACTGTCTATCTCTTTCCATTTCCCCATGATGTGTGATCTCTATCACTTCTATATTTTTGTCTCTTTTCCCAATTCTTCCATCAGAATCTCTCTGTCAGTAGTGTATTTCTGTTCTCTAACTTATCCCATTCATTTTTCTCCCTCTTCTCTACCCTCCTCATAACTCACCCACTCAAATGCACTCACCCACACATAAGGCTTGAAATTTTACCATGCACGTACCAACAGAGGATTACACGCGCTAGCCAATGGCTGACATGAAAGCTAGCCAGAGAGAAAGGGTTAACTGTAGTGACACTTCAAATGAGAAGTAGGTTGAGAACCCAAGTCACTCCCCTCTAAGTAGCCGTGAAAGAGCGTAGTGCTGTTGGCTTCTACCAAAATACTGTCCCTGAAACCTGAGTGGGGATCCAGGTTATGTGTATCACCCCCCCGTCTAACAGGTGTTTAACAAATTTGAAAACCAGCCAAGCCTTGTCTGACTGCTGGAAAGTAGAACATTCTCTGCCTTTTGAGCCTAACAGCACCAGACATAGAACCTCCTGGCTGTTCTGAAGCTAGTTGAATGGTGGTCTTTCAATTAGTATGTCAGCCTCCCAGCCTCTTGTTTGTCGTCTTGTCTTATGAATGCCTCCATTGCCTGACTCTGTTTTTGCTCATAGTTTCCCAAAAAATAGCAGAGTGAAACTGACCTGACTGATTTTTGTATGGTTTTCCTCCTTTCCGCAGCATTTTTGGTTGGAGTTGTGGTATAGTAGCACTGAAAAATTTCTAGTCACTTTTAAGCCCCTTAGCAAAGCTCTGAATAGCAACACAGGCACTTGAACTGTCTGTCTACAGATTAAGGAAGACAACAGTGCAAAACTTGAAAAGCTTCTTACTTTTACTTGCTTTTAGACACAACAAATCCTGCAGGGGATTAGACTAGATGACCCTTGAGGTCTCTTCTGTCCCAATGCTTCTATGATTCTGCTTTGGCTGAATGAACTTTTCAAGTCCTTTGTGGGTTAAATTTTCAGTAATGCATTGATCCTGAACAGCTGGGCTCAGTGCTGAGTAGCTGGAGGAGGAGAGGAGGAATCTTTCCCTCATGTGGTGGAACTGCTCTTGATGCTTAGACTCAATGACTATGGTAGTGTTCCACATGCCTCCTGAATGGATGAGCACTGGAGGATTCTTGCTGTGTTGGATTCTTCAGCTCTGATCCAATTGCTCATATAAGCCCCTGCTCTCTGCAGAGCAGGCAGTCCCTAAAGAACAAATCTCCACCACACAGGGTAGTGCTCATCCCCTTTGTGGCCTCCTTTTATGTTGCTTCCATTCTTGTACAGTGAAACCATTCTCGCTCCACTGCCAATGTACCTCCTGCTATGATGGATGCAAGATTTGCTTCATAACAAATTTAACCCCCACAGAGGACAAGAAAATGCAACAATTATCCTCATGCATTAATGATTTTAAAATACTTTTTTTTCCTATGTGATTATCTGCAAATACCTGGACACTTCTGGGTCCATATCAGTTGTTTTAAAATCAAATGAATAATTGCTATTCTGGTGGGAGAAAGTTCACAGAATATGCTGTTGACTCTTTTAAAATGGACACAGAAAGCAATTACATGTACTGAGAGGACAAGATCCAGATCAAATTTAGCAGGATATAGGAGTTAAATGGTGGCCTTTTAATACATACAACATTTGAAAATTAAGATAAAAGTAAGGGTCTCCCATTATCTGTAATTGGTCATTTACCATTTATTAAAAATGAACGTGCTTCCTCATCTGCATCAGTGGCGACAACTGTGAACTGCTATTTTATCATGAAATAATGCCAGGGTTTTCCTAGTGTCTGTGTTTAACCCATCACCTCACAAAACTGTTCATCAGTGTGTGTGTGTATACACATATATCTAGACTTACTGGACAGAGGGTGCTTTAATGTGGTTCCATGGTGAAGAAAATTGAAAATAAAAAAAGATACCAAGCAGTGAATAAAATCTTTTTTGTCTTGTCTTTAAAAAGATGAGAAATGGAAAGGGTAGCTCATCACCACCGTTTCTCACAAGTACACTAGAAGAGGGCAGTATTAATTTGGCATTGCCTATAAGTTTACTTCTTTAGAGGGAATTCTCTGTACTCAGATCTCTCCCTTCCCATGTGCTTAGGGGAGGAGTGTCAGCCATCTCCTTGGAACCATCTTGCCCTTCTTCCCTGGAGAAGATTTTCCACTGCTGGTCTCTGGATACTGGAGTTGAAAGGGTGAGAGAACGTGAATTGTTCACCCACAAGTAAAAGGAGAGGAAAACTGAGTTACAAGCTGTAGCTCACGGGAGCTATTTTAACTTACAAATGGAGCTTGCTCCACTCTGAGGACCCCCTTTTAAAAGGAGTTCCAGGGCTGACAGTCACAGGCACTGCTGCTCTAACGAAAGTGTAGCTTAGCAGTGAAATAGCCCATCCTTATTTCCTAGAAGCGTTCTCTGTTGTAAGACTTTATCTTGTGGGTTGTAAGGATAGGAATCAAGATACTCGTATGCAAGTGACTATGCTAGTGCCTGTGTGTTACGCACGCCTAGTGTAAATTAGATGTTCGTGGAAGCCTGATCAGCTGAGTGTTCATGCAGGTAATAGAATGTTCTGTGCCTTCTCTCCTGAGTGCTTGTTAAACATTACAGGTGACTGTAAGTAGCTGTACAATAAATACAATTTAATAACTCTTTGACTTGTTAGAGGACACCCGTCAGCATTGCATTTCTCCAAAACACGTTATCAAGAGTCAATATGTTCGTTAGGACTTGATGTGTCAGGTAATGTTATCAGAACAGAAAGGCGCTTTAAAGGATTCAAGGGAAGGAACGCTGATGCTGTCTTTTTTGGATGTCTCTGACTTTTGTAAAAGTCATTGCAACTTCACTTTCCTTTTCCTTCATCTGCCATTACATCCAGTTTAGGGATCACATTCTGGCTCTACCTTCGTGCGTGCAGTATGATGGATGGTATTCCTGAAGGGGCACCTCCATTGTCCCAGAATCATGGGGGAGGGGGGAAAAGGATGTTGCCATTCTTCCTATGTCATTTAGTACAACAGTCTTTTTACAGAATTTATTTTGCGAGCCATTATTTGCACTATAGACCATTACCTTCCAATTAGCTCCAATACACGTTTTGCAAAACATTATGTTGCCCGGGCTCTGGAAAGCCTTGATAAATCCTGAGTAGTGCACAGATGTAATAGGCTTTTCTGCAGTGCTAAACCCTTGACTGGTACAATTCACAGATGTCTTTCATTAGGAGTCCTTGTCATCTTATTTGTGCACCCACACTGGTGCCATAGAAGTCAATGTTTTATTAGCTTATGAGAAAGTTGTTGACTAAATCACAGGAGCAGGAAAACAAACCTCTAAGAGCCACAATAGTTCCAAAATTATACTATAATATTGGTCAATGGAACATTTATTTTTCATCCATCTGTTCTGGGTACAAAGCCACACATATTAAAACCTGGCTCCACATAAAATCACAGAGCCTGATTGTGTGCAACCCCTGAATGGCAATGCTGGGCCAGCTTGACGAATAAGAAACTTTCCCCTGGCTTTTGTGGCACAGGGAGTGGGAAGTCCCAGTGTTTCAGGAGAGAGGAGACTGCTTAGTGGTTCTCACCTCTAGGGAGCAGAATGCTGAAAAAGGAGCAGGGCTGTGGTACTAATCCCCTATACATCAAATCATGTAAATGACACTAGCATAGCAGGAGGATGCATAGATGACACAGATTACTTACCCTTTGTTTGTAAACAACAGGAATTGTGCCTCCTTCTGGTGACCCTCTGGCAGGGCCGCTATAGATTTCTCCCTGTGGTTTAATTTTTTTTTTCACTCTAGCCAATGTTACTTTGATGTTTATCAATTAGTCATTCTGTTTCTTGTACAGTGGGAATATTGAATCACTATTTTTCTCTACTTGTTTGCACATCTGGGTAATCTCCATAGCAACCAGTATGTGCCAGGTGTCTGTTCAAAAAGAATTCTATCCTCACAGCCTCTCACTGGATTCATTACCTTAATTGCCAAGCTAATATTAAACCAAAATGAGAGTGAACTGAAAGATGAAAAAGGTACATTTTTTGATTAAAATCTTCATAAGCAAAACCTGTATAATATGTAAACGACATCAAATATATAAATTAGTTAAGTGCATAAGATATGTGTTCACATGCAAGCAGGATCAGACAAACTCACACTACCACTGAAAAAAGGGAAAACACACACCATAGGCCACATTATGGGTAATTCAATAGGCTGTGGATCTGGCCAACAATGAACCAATAAATAGCCTTCTGTTTAATCATCAGGGTGACTAAACCTCCCCATCTTAGTGTTTCTGGGAGCTATAGGGTCAAAATCTTAGCTGTTATAAATCAGTGTAGCTATGCTCATTTACATCAGCTGAGTATCTGGGCCTATTTTGTTTCTTTTCTATACCTCACCTAGGAAGATATCTAGAAAATGTTTAGGATGGTATAAAATATATGGCAACTACTCTTTTTTCAAAGTGATGCTAAGAGAACATTAAGGTTGTACAGTTAAGAACTCAAATGTCAGGAAACAATTGCATTAAACTGTACAATCCACCTTAATTCTGCCTTCTTGCGTGCAAATTATATCTGTTGTATGAATCAGACCTTCAATTTCACAACCACATACAGTACAATATTTTATCCCACCTTAACAAAACATTATGCATATGTATCTTTTTTCCATTCTTATAGTTAGACTTTTTCATTGTCATTAAAAACCTGATCATTTTTAGTGATATTTTTAAATTTCACCACTTCTCTTATTTGTTTTTTTCAGTACTTTTGTACTGTATATTTTTCTTTTCAATTATCAGCACATCTTTTTTTAGTTGCACTTCAGGGGATAAGCGAACTCATTAGAATAATGTAAATCATAGTTCATTAGAACTAGTAACAAATATATACATTTTAAAATTTTGACTATTTGACATTTTGGAGAATTTTTGTTTTTCAAAAAATGTTATCATGATTTTTAATACATACATTATATCGTATTATTTGAGAAACAGTCTAAGACCATTCAATTAAAGGATCATACTTCACAAAGAGGTTGAAATTGCGCATGCAATCTTAATTTCAGCATTTTCTGCTTTTCAGATGTTAACTGTTCAATCTTTAACGTTCTCTTTTGGCAATTATTTAATGAAATGTCCTAGTTTAAAAAAAGACCTTCTGTAATATAGAAATATTAAACACCAATAAGCCTTCCTATTCCATTCACATTATCTTCATCTAGGGTGACCAGATAGCAAGTGTGAAAAATTGGAACCCTTTTTGTTTCAGGGTTGGGAAGGTATAGTTGCATATATAAGACAAAGCCCCTAATATCAGGACAGGCTCCATAATATCAGGCTGTCTGGTCACCTCATCTTCCTCAGATAATTCAATGGTATATTAAAGTCCCCAAATTCTGGATATTGAATTGACTTAGACAGAGTTGCTGCCTTTAACACTAAGCATTAATCATTGCTATGAGAAATACCCAGATATAATGAATTTAGATTTAGAACGTTTTACTTGTTTGTAAAAGTGCCTTTTCATTCCTAAATACTTGAAAATCATGATTTCAGCTTCTGCCAAGGAACCCTTATTTCTGTACTGAGCGCAAGAAACAAAGATCAAGTTTAGAAAAAAAAATGTGTTCCTGAAGTTAGGCTCTTAGATCCATATTTAAGTGTCAGAATAATTACTAATAGTGAATTAGATACCTAAATATAGACCTAATTTAGACTCTGATTTAAAAAAAAAATCTTGACCAGTGACATTAAATGACAAGCTCTTATCATATCTGTCCAAGTTTTTGGAAAACCTCCAGATTTTGAGATCTCTCCAAGTTCTCCCTGTACGGTGACATTTCTAGACAGAGCATTTACCTTCATTCACACTTCCTAGATTATGCACTTCTGAGGGAGACAAAGGGCTGAATTCTGTAGTCAGATCTGATATCTTTGAGTGTACAAGTGCTGGGAATTGACCCTGAATAGCCATCAGAGAATTTTGCTGTCATACTTTCCCATTGGTTTGAATACGCTAGCTTCAGACTCTGTGCCTCTCTCCCTCCGTAATTTAGCATTGGGGCATGTTTTAGGGTAAGGGAAGCATGGCAAAATTCTGCCCCGCCACACCTATCCTCCACTGGTGTATAGTGTCCACTGGTGTATAGGGCCCTAAGTCAGAGAAAGATCTTACAGAGCAGCTCTAAGGGGTGTTGAAACAGGGACCATCTCTGGTGTAGGACAGAAGCTGACCCAATATTTTTTGTATCATTGCCCATTATAATATCTGCATTGATAGATTAGTCTATATGATAACCCTTAATTATTTTGGTCCCTTACGGTACCAGTGTCTGTCCAGAAGCAGAATCATCTGTGAAATGTTGAATGTTTGGAAAAACTTCCAAATGAACAACTCCAGTTTGTTCTTATTCAGTAGTTCAAGCCACCTTTACTGTACAATTGGGCGACAAAGCTTCACAGAAATAATTTACAGAAGTGAGAAGTACTATTCTGAGGTCTTGGATTTCTCAAGTTATTAAATTAGATGCATTAATTGTTGTTGGAATTACTCTATCTGCTATAGCTGTAGTTTACTACGACCCTTAAATTAATGTATTATTGTCCTTACTGCTGTCATTTTTGCTTCACATGGTTCCTGGGAATCTAACTTGCACAAATGGAATTCGGGTTCACTCTTGGAAGGCTGAGTTTGAAAAGAGACTGCAATTTGACTAAGCTTCCTAAATGAAATTGAAATTCGTATTCTAATGATCCCCTGCTCCTTAAATACAAATTAATGTAACATATTGCTGTGGATTCATGAAACTGCAAACTGATACTATTATACTCAGTATATATTCTAGAATATTAAAAAATATTCTTCTGATTATATAATATACCTGTGATTTGTTCTAGGTTAAATAAACAGTGTTTGCTTTCTCTTCACTTGGTAGACAAATGATTTTTCTTTCCCCAAGGGATTATCAATGCTCTATCTGTCATATGAATTTAATATACTATCTTTCTTTCATAGTTTCCAAATAATATGTAGAAGCCAAATCCTGCTCACTTTACTGGCATGAGTATTCTTGCCTATGCACATGAATAAAATGGCTAGCTAGGGTTTCCTCGTAAATATATTTTGTAAAAAGACAGTTCTACTTTATTTATGAAACGTTTAACCTTTGTACAAATGTGTGTGGCAGACTCACTTGAAAAAGGTGCTGTGGAGTATACCTCTTCCAGCAAAGAAAATGCAGGCCAGATTTTCAAAAGGACAATTTTTCATCCATGTATTTTAGGCACTTCTGTGATCCCCCTTACTACAGTATCTGATAAATCTTTAATGCATAAATCATCACAGTACCCCTCTCAGGTAGGAAATGCTATTGTCCTCATATGTCACTTACCCAAAGTTACAGAGGAGATTTTTGATAAAGCAGGGAAATGCTGTTAAGTCCTACACTAGCACCCTAACCACTGGACAAGCCTTCCTTTCAACTGACTTCCGCCTCAGGAATTGCAGATGCACAATCAGGTCACCCATAAAATTGTGCATTTGAAAACATAACTGCCTAATCACAGGGCCCCCCTCCTTTTTTTTAGGGTACCAGACTATATTTTTCCATTTTGTTTAATAGTGTGAAGTAATTTGGAGTTAGCCTGTATTTTAGAATGGAAGGAAAGGGTAAAGATTGCCCCAGTGAAGCCAGTAGGAGTTCTGTCACTGACTTCAGTGGGACCAGAATTTAACCTCAGAAGTAATTTTAAATTAAACCTATAGAGGATGCCTGATCCGGGCACTTGACTTGGTTTGAGCATTTCAGAAAATGCAGGAGAGGGTTCTAAGGGTTTAAAGAGGAAAGATCATGGTAAATCTTCTCTTTTTGATTAGTGAAGGAGAGGTGTAATTGGGATCTCAAAGAGAATGGTCTGTATCTTTTTATAAAGATCTTTACCTCTTCATTTTGCCACTAATGTTTCTGCTATATTATCAAAACTGAAGCAATTTTCAGTGGTATATATGATGTTCTGTCATTTTAAATGTTTGGGTGATCTGTACTCTCCCTACAAAGTGAAAAGGCTCGCTTTGGTTTTGGTTTATGTTTTAATTTCAGAACAATCAAGATAAAAATCTGCTTCCTCTGTCTTTCTGTCCAAATATAACATTGGCAATGAGGAGCTGCTCTCTCATGAATGGCCAGTGCTTTCTCTGTCTGAATAAAGAGAAGAAACAAGGAAATAATAAAAAGTTCACCTAAAGGCACAAGGTGGAACAGCATGAGCCAGTGAGCAAGAGAAAGGAAGTAGGCAACTAAAAGCCAGACAAAGGAGTCTAAGGACACAACCAGCCTCGGGAGACCAAGTGCAGACAGAACACTAATATATAAAATTACTACCTGCAGTAGTTGCTTCTCCACATTAACAACCTCCTCCCTGTGCCAAAGTAACCTGGGGCCAGGTTCCATAGCTTAGGGGTTACAGCAGTGGTCTCAGAAATCAAAGGTTCAAATCTTGCTGGAGCCTAGGTCTCTGCTTCTGTTTATGATATCCTTGCTCGTTGCACCTTCCTCGGTTGCAAGACCGTAGAAGACTTTCCCTGTGGCAGAGACTATATCCAGGAGCATGTGAAATGGAAACTTCTGTGGACAACGTGGGAAAATTTTGTGGGCAATGTTTTTGATAAAAATTCTGAATCCTGGATAGTGTACCTTGAACATTTAGAGCAATGTGTAGTTCGCAGTTCCATTCCAGATAGTTAACTAGTTTCAACCTTTGTGACAGTAATGGGTCTGAAAGCATATGGACTGCTTAGAAGTCAATGGGAGTTTTGCCATTTCCTGGGGAGTAGAAGTAGGCATTCATGCTGCAATAAGATTTCAAATTTACACCTGACTTAATTATTTGTAGTAGGGGTCTTGCAAATAGGGACTGAGAACAGAAATAAACTGAGAAAATCAGATAAAACTACTGAAGGAGGGTTCTGTATTTCCACAAAGGTGTGTTGCTCTTTTAAGACATCTGACAGCATGTTCTACACCTTGTCCCTCTCAGATTTTGGAAGGCACTTCAGATTCTTAAACCTTGGGTTGAGTGCTGCAGCTATCTTTAGAAATCTCATATTTGTACCTTCTTTGAGTTTTGTCATATCTGCAGTAAAAGAGTTATTTAATCCAACAACGTATGCTGGGTCATCATCTGAGACTTCCATAAAACAAAAGATATAGCAGAATGTGGATAAAGCCATGGAACAGGCGACATACTATTTTTCCCAAGGAGTTCAGTCACAAATGTAATTAAAAAATTATTTTTTAATGAGCATCATCAACACGTCCTCTGGAATAATGGCTGAAGCATGAAAGGACATACAAATGTTTACCGTATCTGGCACATAAATACCAGCAACAACAGTGCCATGTGAACGCCTGTTCTCACATTCAGGCAACATTGTAAATAAGAAGCTATCAGCGTTATCTCCTATAAATGTAAGACAAACTTGTTTGACTTAGCGATTGGCTGAACAAGAAGTAGGACTGAGTGGATTTGTAGGCTCTAAAGTTTTACATTGTTTTCTGAGTGTAGTTATATATATAAAAAAAATCTACATTTGTATGTTGCACTTTGAAAGAGATTGCACTACAGTACTTGTATGAAGTGAATTGAAAAATACTATTTCTTTTCTCTTTTTACAGTGCAAATATTTATCAAAAATAATAATTTAAAGTGAGCAATGTACATTTTGTATTCTGTGTTGTATTTGAAATCACTATATTTGAAAATGTAGAAGAACATCCAAAATATTTATCATAAATTCAAATTGGTATTCTGTTATTGTTTAACAATGAGATTAAGACTGCAGTTGATCATGATTCATTTTTTTAATTGTTATTTTTTTAAATTAATCACTTGAATTAATTGCGATTAATTGACAGCTCTAATGAAAAGGGAAGGAAATTGTGAGTGAGATTGGTAAGTGGTAGCAGCCTGGCCATTGGGTCCACGCACAGCACAGATACACTTGTCCAAAGAAGTCTGTATAATGGAGGTTTAGCAAGCTACATTTGCAACTCCTCTCTATAGCTGGCATGAGCTTCACATGGATTAATGGAGAATGGGGTGGAAGAATGTGTGTAGGTCTCGGTAATACAAATTTTTTCCTGAGTACAGCCTGTTAATTTGGGCAGCGCACCTAGAATATTTGTCCCTAAAACTTGGATCTGATCCTGCAGTCCTGTTTCAGGCAAAACTCCATCTGAAATCCTCCAAAGGCAAAATCCTGCCGAGAGCTCTTTCAGATGCAGGGGGAGCACATGTGCTGCTCCTTCACACAGCCACCTTTATGGGCTTGTGAAGACAGTTGACAAGTCAGGCCTCCATCTTCTCCCTGCCTCTCCCCTTGTACTCCAGGTGCATACAGGTCGCTATTCTGTCTGGCCTTTATGTGAGGTGTGTATTGGAGGAAGGGTGGCCTCTTAGTCTGCACCAGCACTGTGGCTAGGAACAGCATGTAGTGATAGGCCAGGCATAAAATAACCTAATGGATTATAGCTATGCTAGATTAAATTTAAAGTAAAGGAAGTGCTCAATAACATTTTAATGAAATTCTAAACATTATGCAGACTTGATATAGGCCTTCATGTTCAAACTAAATGTTTTCTTCAAAAGCAGCAATAAAAAAAACGCACCTTTGTTTTCTGCTTTCATTTTTTTGTCTCCTCGAGTAAATAAGGGCCCCAGATATAGTATGTAATTTGAGACTATACAAAGCTAATTATTACCTTTCTGAAGCAATATATGAATTTCCCCACAAGTCAGTATCATGGAATACATATCATGGAGCATCTAATAAATAGCCGTAAGGGCCTTCATAATTACTGAAAGGGATGTTAGAACTGACAGATTTGAGATGTATGCCACAGAATAAAAAGAAATTATTATAGGCTTGGTTAACAATTTGTCGTTTATATTTACACATGTTTGACAAATCAGACAACTATTCTACTACTAGGAATGATCTGTTTCTTTTACCTTTCAAGTGGAGATGGATGGTTCAAACCAGTGTGTTTTTCTTTGTAACAGGAGGGTACCTGACTTCCTGCAGAGAGAGATTTGTGAGTCTTTAGGAAGGATAAAGCTAGCTGTTAAAGAGATTTCAGTCCATTTACTGAGACAAGTGTCTTACCTGTAGTGCCCAGAAGTATTTCAGTTAAGTGTATCAAGCACATTGGAAATAATGTTTAACCATTTGTTTCAGCATGTACAAGGTGACATTCTAGCAGATTTAATGAAGTGTAAACTTAAATATATGGGATATGTATATACAACTTCAGAAATGATGATGATCAAGGAATAAATGTGATATCCTGTGCAAAGCCAAAAATAAGTTCCCTGCCTCCATGATGTTATTCCCAGTACAGACAGATTGCCCAAGAGCACCAGCTTGCTTTCTCTTCCAAGACAGTTAATGGTGTGACTGCCCACAATTATGGGTACCACACAGCTCTTTTTAAGCAACCTATTTTATTATAATGGTAAAAGCACTACAGAGAAAACATATTAAAAATAGAAAAGAATGTACATACATGCTAATAAGCTTCCCTAGCATCACCCCAGCTTTCACACGGGTTCTGGCAGGAGCAGTCCTTCAAAACCCCACAAAGAGAATCTCTTCTATTATAACAGCCTCAGCCCAGAACTAGCACCTACCCTCATGGGCCTCAGTAGGCCTAGTCCTTCTAAGTCTTTGCTAAGGAGTGTGGCTTTCTGTGGACCAGAGTCCTGTCATCTGCCAGATCAGAAAAATGAGCCAGTTTAAAATCAGGCTATTTATCCAAAACTCGTTTCTTTGTCTCTTGATCCCAGGAGAAGGGCTAATACAATCCTTGGAGCATAAGGAGGAGACCTCATATAGGAGCAGTGAGGTTATTCTTGGCACTGCTGTGACCTCTGCTGGAATACTGTGTCCCAGTCTACTTTCCACAATTCAAGAAGAATTTAGAAAGTTGGAGAGGCTTCAGAGAAGAGCCACGGAAATGATTAAAAGATTAGGAAAACGTGCCTTACAGTGATCGATTCAAGAAGCTCAATTTACTTAGCTTTTAACAAAGAGATGGTTAAGGGTTGACTTGATTACAGTCTCTAAATACCTACATGGGGAATTAATATTTAATAAAGAGCTGTTCAATATTTAATTAAGGGCACTTGAATGGAAATTAACAATTGGAACAATTTATCCAAGGTCATGGTGGACACTCCATCACTGGCAATTTTAAAACATGATTGCGTACTTTTCTAAAAGATATATCTTGGGAATTATTTTGGGAAAGTTCTATGTCATCTATTACACAAAAAGTCAGACTAGATGATTATCATTTTTTTTTTCTGGCCTTGGAATCCATACACCACCTCTGACACAAAACTGTGAAGAAATTTGACATATTAATGTGGTATCTTCTTATTACAGTATTTACATTACTGTGCATTTGCAGCAAATTTTAGATGCTAAAATTGAGATAGTTAAACTTTCAACAGTAAATAACAGTAATGAAAAATTAGACAAAGAATTGTCATTTTGGCAATAAACTGACCTGCGTTGGCCTTCTGTAATTGTGTTTTCAGATCTGGTAATCAAGGGAATCAAACCATACAGAAATAATTCTGTTACAGAAATCTTGGCTGTGTATGGAAACAGGAGATGTCAGTCATGGAAATTGTGGCAAAGGCAATTTTGAAATGAAAGCATAATTTTTCTTTTCAAAATGTGAAGAAATGAACTAAACAAGTCCTGTCAAAATGTTTGAGAATTATGCCATTTTCTGGCTTCTCATAAACTGCAGTGAACTCACACCATACATTAATAAAACAAAAACACAGAACCCCATTCTCCTGGCATTTTGCAGCTCTCTTAACAAAACAGAAACTTGGCAGCTTGTCAGTGGAGCAAATACAGCTACTGAATAGTGTACTTTTTCCTTCACTAATAACTGTAGGCTCCAAATCTGCAAAGACTTATGCACATGCTTAACTTTACATACTAAAAGTGGTCCCTTTGATTTTACGATGGACAGAAATCTCATCACAGTGAAAAAAAAAAAAGTATTTTTGAATGAAAGCAATCTGAATTGGCCGATCTGTCGATGACCCAAAATAGGATCGTTACTCAGGATTTCACCGTTGCTATGATAACGAAAAGGAAGTTTACTTCCCCACTTCCACAATTGCCATGGTATATGTCTTAAAACTTTCAACTCCAAAATCGACCAGACTCAGTGTTATTTTTACCATTAGCAATGTTACCTTTAGTCCAAAATTTACCTTCCTGTTAGAGTAATCTGAAACACAGTTGGACACGTTTTCTGTAAGCAGAAAAGTGAAATCAGTCCCATCTGCTGAAAGGAGAAAAGATATGCTCTGACTTAGCTGAAGATAGTCCTGCTTTGAGCAGGGGGTTGGACTAAATGACCTCCTGAGGTCCCTTCCAACTCTAATATTCTATGATTCTATGTCTTCAGAACTGCAGGAATTTACAGTGTAACTAAAAGTAAGGTGTAATTTTCTCTTAAACCAAGGCCAAACTCATCCTAAAACCAAGACCCAGACAAAATATGCATGGCTATACCGTAGTCCAGGTGACCAGAAGTTCCTAAGCCATCCCAGAGCTTCGCCATGGATATTAAAGTCCAAAAAAAAAAGAAAAAGAAATCACAGCTCATGTGGCAATTTTAAAGTGCAGCATGGTGGGCTGTACAATACAGCTATTCCTATCTTAACTGCATCCTGGCACTCATAGAAGTTTAAAACATTAAAAAGAATCAATTTTTCAGAGTGAGATATCTCTTGTATCTTACATCATTTTCAAATTATATAGCTACACCTCTCTGTCCCTTTCTTAGTTCATTTTGCAATACAAAATGGACTAAGGCCACAAATTCATTTCCCAACAGGTCACACAATCAAATTGCATTCCAGCAGGAACATATTTTGATCAATACCAGACTGGGACATTTTCAAGTCAGTGGCATAGAGGTGAAATGGCTCCATCTCATTACCAAGTTTCTAAGGCCACCTAAGTCCCCTCCCTTCTAATTCTGCTATCCAGAATCCTGCTTTTTCCATGTCCTGTGTTATTAGTGCCTCTCATATCAGAAGATGTGCCTAGAAATGTTCAGCATGCATTTTCATACAGCAAGAGCAGGAAAAATGATTCCTTGACTGCAGGAGAAATTTAGGATTACTGCAAAAGATCACTTAAAATTGCCTGTAGATTATTGCTCTGGAGATTTGAAAGAGGACTCTACAAAAATATATAATTGTGGAACAAGATTCTGTACTCTTTACAACGCTGTAGAAAGACACAGGGGAAATCAAAATAAATAGAGGGGAAGCTTTTCCTTAAATCAGCTACAATAAATTCATTTGTTCAAGGAAAAAAACATTAAAACTAAAAGCCATGTATGCCTGCTGTTGAAGAAAAGTCTGTTTGTACCTAATACGTTGCAGGAAATTGCTCACAAATCTTTTATGCTTGAAAAATGGTGTCCTTGTAATCCTGCCAATGTCAGTGTTTAGCACAGAATGGAGGCAAGCATGAACAGACTTTTCTATTTTTTTTCCACCTCAAAATCAACCCTATTGTAACACAAATTCCAAAGAAAAAAATCTGAGCTTCCTTTCAAGATTCCTAGAGGACTTTCACCCACAGGAGGGACACTGAGAAAGTGGTAGAGCTGAGAAGCTGAGAAGTTCAGGACATCCTGGGGGAATGTCAAATAGAACAGGGTAGAGAATCAGAGAGAGCTCTAGATTCAGGTTTGGCTTCAAGAAAGAATATAAAGGAACAAGGACATTACTGGAAGTTAGGAAGTTTCTCTTTTGCCCTGTTCATTTCTATAAAGTATCTAATATTTCTCCCTAACCACTGCCATGCCCTCTTCTCAATTCCAGGACTGCCCAAAACACAACCTGTTTTGGCTGTCTTCATCCTGTAATTGTCAAGTGAAAGCACATTTGACCGGATGCAGGTTCTTATTGCTGAAGAACTCAAGCAGCAATCCATTTCTATTCCCCTGTTGAGCTGGATGCAAATACAAATAAATATGGTGGTTGTGTGCTTTGATTTTTAAATGATGTAAATGTATATACAAATGTAGCTGCATCCTCTGGGCTTGTGCAGTTTCAGCAGCCCTGCTGTATTTCCTTTTCCCGAATGATTTCCTGCCACTTTCTCTTTTGTTTCATTCAATTTTCTTAGTCATTTCCCAAAAAGAGGTTCAATTTTTCATTGTTTACTGTGAGTACAATTGTGATCTAGGCTGCAAACCCTGCACAAAGGGTAGGGAGGACAGCACTTAATCCCCTACAGGGATTATATGTTTCATGGATCACAGTGCAAAGAGACATCAACCCCTGAAGCTGCCATTCCTTTTCACACTCTAGGGGATAGAGACTGGATTGGCAGGGAGGGAGAAGGAGTGCAGTCAGTTCCAACCGCTAACCCTGCAAAGCGGGGAATTAATCTGTACCGGATATAGGGCTGGTACAGGTTACCACCTGGAGCAAGGGAAGAACAATATGATCCTTGGCCTGCTACTGGTTCATCATCGCTAAATACTGCCTCTTACTAAGGGCTTTTGACAAAGCCACAATCTAGCCCTGTATCTGTGTTTCTTCAAGGTTCTTCCAGTCTGAAGAGACTGGAAGCAGGGAGCAGGGGCACTGGTTGAAAGAGCTTTGCTGTTTAGCCATCCGCAAAGAGGACCAGATGGCAGCCCTTAATCTTTTGGAGGGAACTGTTAGTTTTTCATTTGAACCACCAATTATTGAAGAATAATATATAACCATCTCAGGTGATTTAAATAATAGGAACCTATGTTTTAAGCAAGAGATGGAATTGATATTTAGTATAGCAGTGCTGTAATGCATAATGAGCAGAGGCTGTAGAATCCTTTACAAAGGTCTGATCCACAGTATAATATTGTCAAGAAAACTGAAGGGATTGTTTGACCCATTTTATAATTTCAATTACCCTGAGGTGCAAGATAGCATGTAAGACATCAGCAAAGTCTAGGGAAGCAAGAATGAAAATTGCCAATTCATTTTTCCCTAGGAAAAAAAACTATTTAGGAGGGGTCTGATGATCAAGAATCATCTTCCATTGGGCTCTTCTGCTTGCAGGGAGAAGTTAATTTTGCAGGGCTTTTCTGTAAGCCGGTTCAGGTCACTGTATCACATTTCAAGTTACATATTTCCAGATCTTGAGGCCTTAGTAATAGTTTCAAAATTTGCTTTCATGTAGAAAAAAATTATCCTGTGAGGCAGACAAGACTTGTCAATGGATAGATTTTCCCTGCAGGATTTCTTTGTGTGTCTCAGCCTTTCTTCCTCATCCCCCAGCCTCCTCCATCAGTTGCATTAATAACCTCCTCTATCTGCATTAATAGAATTAAAATGTAGGTTCATCTCATTCTTTTACATACAAAAGTAATCATTTATATATTCTGTCTGGGAAACTACAATCTCATTTACTGTCACATAACTACAAAAAAAAAAAAAAAGCTACAGTATTTTGCAATTAGTCATACCATCTCAGTGACTGCCTTTGTATTGTTCCACTGACTTCCCTTAAGATACTGTTCTTGGCAATTAAAACCTATTTTTCTAGAACAATATTTATAGGTATTTTCAGGAAAAAGGGTCACAAAGATTGCTATTTAATAGTGTCTCCTCTCTATATATGAAGCCAATGGGGTGGAGGGGGTGTGAATGTGAAGAAGTTAGCTATTATTTGTGGAAAGTTCAGACAAATACATCTGTTTTTTCTGCAGGAGCACACTCTACATCCTCTTTGTAAATCTTTATGGCATAAGGAAACTGAATTATCTCTTTATTAAGTCAGTATATGGATAGTATTAATTTGTTAGTTTCAGGCTTTTAGTACCCCTTCTACCTTTTTTATTAGAAATAAAATTATTTGCAGAAGTGCTGAAAATCACCAGGTATGTGCTTTTCTTTTTTTATACTATCTCCTTTTTTCAAACACTTTTCCCAATATTTTGAAGCAAATATCATTAAACTGTAAACAAGGAGATTAACAAATTTGTGTGCTAGCATGTATGCTGACTGGGGTCACACAGTAACACTTCGCTGTCATGTGTTTCTAGTTAAACACAAACAATAAGAATAATACTTGTAGCAATATTCTTCCCACAAGCCTGCTATTATTCATGCCCCCCTCTTTGCAAAAAGCACGTCAAAATTAAACACACATCTAATTCTTTATCTCCTTTGCTGTTTCTAGCTATCAGGTTGCTCTTGATGTTAGCAGCTGTTTCTTCTTTTGGTTGCAAAGCAACTTAATGAACCAGTTTTTCCTCCTCTTCCTTTTCCATCTCTGAGGAGCAAATGCATTCAGCAATGAGATCTTTGCTATGCTTTGTCAATCAGCTTTTCATGTTTCACCCACTGTTTCTGCCACAGGTGTACAGCAGAACTTGTAATCTCACTACATTATTAATGAGGATATTTAAATACTTTAAAAAACTTTAAGCTTGGAAGGGTGCAACCATTAAGAGGACTCACTTTCTTAGCCACAATGCAAGGCAGGTCTTTGTCAAAACTTCTGTACATTGTGTCCTAGAAACTGTTATCCAGAACAAAAGGAAGCTGGAACTTTAAACTACAGTAATACTTTTAAGTTTGTTTTCTTTGGTATTTGCAGTAGATAATATCAGTAAGCTAAAATAGGCATACAATGCATGGATCTGGTATTTGTGACCCATATCAGAAGAAATGTATTTGGCTAGATTCATAGCTGGTGTCAATCGTTGTAAGTTCACTCAAGTCAATGGCCCTACGATTGACATCAGCTCTGGATCCAACCTTTTGTAAGAATGGTAGCAAAACAAATGCTTATGTTTATTGTTGCTAATGGGAACAAATATCTGAGGCCAGGATTTAAAATGAAACTCAAAGCTGTACCCTGTGCATTCACTGAAAACCAGTTCTAATATGGTGTGTGGACATTCAGACGGAGCAAAACGCTTGCAAATAGCTACTATGGACAGTCTCTAGACATTAAAGGAGAGATGTTAAAAGGTGTTTAGGCACCTAAAGCTGTAAATAGGCATTTAGTGTGATTGTCAAAAGTGCCTAGGAATCTAATTCCCATTTAAGTCAGTGGGAGTTAGGTGTCTAATCTGGTTATGCAACTTCGAAAGTCCCACGGTGTGCCTACCTTCGTTTTTAGGCTCCCAATTACCATTAGAAACATGGCCCTAGGAGAACTGATTGCTGTTTTGGCTGATCCAGATCAAATGTAAAATGGGAATAATTCAAATACATTTGTGGGTCATAGTAAACAGTTCTGTTTAGTACTGTCTCAGGTTTCATCTGTGCTAAAAACGTTGGGATTGTCCGACTATTGGGCCAGCCCCAGTGATACCAATGTCAGGTGCTTAAGGCCTGGCCTACATTAGAAAATAGCACTGGTTTAAGTGATTTAAAATCTAGTTAAACTGACACATGTTGCATGCAGATGCACTTAAACTGAATTTACATTTGCTTAAGATTTGAATTCTCTTTATCTGGCAATTCACTGAAGCTAGCTAAATAGATTTAAGCAAGGGTTAAATTGTGTCTTTACAAGGTGTTCGAACCAATTTAATTAGATCAATTTTAAATGGATTTAGTTAAACTAGTACAATTTTTCTGCTATACACTAGCCCTTAGTGCAGCTTTTTCAAGAGCATTTTTACCACTGTGCCTTCTAACCTGCCCCAGAGAAGTTCTAGAGGACAGTGGTAGAGTAACCTTGTGGTTTGTCTAGATTACTGCTGTTCCCACCATTTTTAGCAACAGTATCAGTGGAATGTACTATATTCTTTCATCAATGGCAATACCCAAAGTGCATTTAAAAAGTACAGCAGATTATCCTAATTTGTATACAGTTGAGGGATTTTTGTCCCAAGGATTCTCTCTAACAGACATTTTAGTACCATTTTTATAACCCATTGCATAAAATATTGTGTGTCTGTCAGTTCAAAATAGATCCTGAATACACTCATATAACTATTTAGTTTTTAAACTTTAAATAAAACATTTTATCCTGCTCTGGCTATTTGGCCATATCCTTTCTAGCTTCCTGCCATCTCATTTTTTGCGGGTTTTGTGAAGTCCTTCAGTTTACCCTTTAGCATCTCAATTTAACTGTTTAAAATTTGTTATATTCACTATTTTCTCTATTAAATCTCTTACCAGTTCTTATGAAGTACTGGAGAGTCTGTCTATTATGAAAACATCTTCCAATTTGTTTGTACTTCATATTTTGCACACCTCCACTGTCCAATCTTTGGGATGGATGAAGAGGAGGGCTAATCAGCTGCTACTCTGCCACCCACTGATTTAATATAGGAAATCAGCGAGCGGGAAACTTGACTGGATCCAGAAGGTGCTGGATGGCTTTAGGATACAAGGAGAAGTATACACGGGGGTAGACCTCCTTCTTACCCTGGGTGTCCTGCTGCCGATTGGCCCATTAAAGAGATGCAAGCAAACTGGCTCTTCCATCACAAAATAATTTATTTAAACGCTGGCCTAGGGTTTACCAGGCCACTTGCCACATTTTTAGCTGAAACCACTCTTCCTCCCTATAGTTACATAGTATAGGAACAATGTTTTTAAGTTGCTTTGGGTCTCACCGATTGCCTGTTTAAGGGGTCAGAAAGGACTTTTCCCATCAAAGTCAAATTGGCTTTCGTCTAGTGGATCTTTTTTCGCCTTTCCCATAGCATCATGGAGACACAGGTTAAATAGGCACAAGACTTAGGAATTTAATGAGAGGAACTGTATGAATGTTAGTTTGTCACAACTTTCGGCTAGTGTCTAGATCAGATAAAATGCCAAAGGACCCGGAAACTGAAAATACAAGATGGGGGATATCACTGGTGTACCTTGAGTCTGTGGGGAAAAAGGGAGACCTGGAGTCCTTGAAGATCCGCATCTGTCTTTGGTACCTTTTGTCCCCTTTGCAGTGGAGAAGGTGAGAGGATTTAGCAGAGCAAACTGGGATAGGCAGTGGAGTGTCTACCCTAGGATATGGCCTGTATGATAGATGCCATCTAAAACCCATGCTAAGCCCACCTAAAATGCCTGGTGCAGGGAGATGGCACATATATTGACCCTTCCAATTTAAAATCCATCCCTGTGTCTGTCCTCCTTCACTTGTGTGTCCTGATCAATGATTATTTGCTTGGCTACCCCAAGCATGTTCTTTGATACAAACTGTATTAATAATGGCATTCTTACTGGTACCAGAGATGCAACATGCTTCCTTCTGGGAGATATGGTGCCACACTTTTAACTTCTCTCTCCAGGAAACAAGAGCAAGGTTCTCCGTACACTACAAACATAAAGTTGATTACAACAAAATTGTAATAGTTTTAGATTATCCATTTTAAAAAGTCTGGAAACAGTGTGGAATTAGAGCTCTGAAATAAACAGTATCTTTTATGTCTATAGAGTAAACCCATCTTCATATTAACAGAAGGTTCATTTCTGCTATCACAATAGGGTTTATAACTATTTTCTCTAAAATAAAAGGGCCAAATCCTCATCAGATGTGAATAGAATTCAATAGAGCTTGGTTGATTTACAGTGATTTTGGACTTCAATGGAATTATGCCACTTTATACCTTCCAAGGATCTGGCTTGGCAAATTTCTTGTCTATAAATAACTCATTCCCAGCGGACATAGTTTTTCCATGTACACTACCACAGACACACAGGTATGATGCATCGTGAGAACGATGACTGACTTTATATAGATAATAAATAGACTATTCTCTCTAACTACCCAATAAAGGTTTGGCCAGATCATGAAAGTCTAACTTCTTTTTGGCTTTTTAAAATGTGTACACATTACTATTAATCATCTTATTATGGTAGTCTTTACGCACCAACTGAGAACGGGGCCCCATTGTGCAAACACCACGTAGTAGACAGTCCCTGCTCTGAGGAGCTTGCAGCTCCAAATTGTTGGGTTTTTTAACTGTAGCATTTTCAGAATATGCAGTAGTCTCACTCTTCTTTCTGTTACCATGAATAATTCAATAACATCCGTAAATGTGCTAGACATCTCTGAGTTTCACAAAAGACGCATCAAAGATTCATCCTTGCCCCAAAGAGTTGACCATCTTAAAGACTGACTAGACCAGACAAGTGAGGCTGGTACACTGGGAAAAGGGAAGGGGAGAGGGAAGACATGTATTACAGATGGATGGTAACGTGGCTGTTCAGTTTAGGCATTTCTGTATCTTGGTTCAAATGAGTGGTTTTCAAATTGTTTTGCTTTAATTTAAACACTTTTTGTAGGGGACAGGACAGATGAATTTTTGGAGTGATTTGAGACATCAGTGATGGCTTGAGAATTAGATACTGCAAGGTTTTTCAAACAATTAAAGTATCATGAATGAAGATCCTGAGACTTTGGTGAGAAATACATGAAGGGGTTATCATGCCTGGCAGTACTAGGGGAATATGAAAAAAGAATAGGTCCAGAGGTGAGTAGAGTCCCTTTGTGAAAATTTATTTGAGGCTACTACTCCTATCTCTACCTTAAAGTGGGTGTCTATGCAGCCAAAATACTTTTAAAAACACCCACCAGTTATACAAGAGTCGGTCCCAGAGAGACAGGGGACCTGGCTAAAGAGAAAAAAAAAAGATTTTGACAGCAGCATTTTCAGCCAACTGACAGGCAGTTCGGTTAGTATAAAAAAAAAGACCCAAAAGGCATATACAGTACATGGAGGAATAAAATCAAACTATTCTGTCTATAAATAGAGGAGGTGGGAAATGAGATTGGGAAATAACAATGCACAGATGGCTAGGAGTGTTCTTTTTTTCCCTTTCTCTAAAGCAGCAGGTGTCTCCCACTGGAAGTAGGATATTAAACCTAGTAGCTAGGTGTTCTGATCCCATATAGAGAAGCATGGATTATAATATCATAAAACAATATTCACAAGAAGATAAAGATAATATCCTTGAATTCTTTACACCACTTTTACAAGTTATTTGCAGTTCTGAAAACACTCAACGTGTGTGGAGAATATTGCTTCATATCCTAAGAAGTCTTTTAGAGAAATTGTCCAATATTCAAATAAAGCTCACTCTTTCTTTCCTCTTTAAATGTTTACCAGTGTAGTCACTGAACACATCAAAAAAATATATACTGCCTCCCCGCCTGATAGGCTGTCATTGAAACAGTGACCAAAGATGCACTATACAAGATTAAGTCTGGCATACACATCCAGCCTTCCATTTCATATATTTCTTCAAAATTAGAGAGGAAGGCTCATCTTGAGTTGAAAGCTCTGGACTGGAGCTCAGGAGGTCTGGATTAAATTTTCTGACAGCCAACAGGCTTTCTGGGTGACCTTTGACCAGTCATTTAGGCCTGTTCCTCAATGGTATTTAGGTGCCTGAGTCAAGAGAAATCAATGGAAGTTAGGCATCTAAATACTTTTGAGGATCTGGATCTTTAACCCGCTATGCTTCAATTCTCCACCTGGGAAGTGAGGATAATACTTCCTTTTTCCATCTTGCTTTTTAGATGGTAAACTCTTTGGTGGAGGGCCTCTCTGTTATCCTAGGTGTATATACAACACATATATAAGAGGGCCCTGAGTGTGGTTATAACTTCTAGGCTGTTCTGTAAAACAAATCGGACATTCCTAAAGTGTGTGAAATAGGATACCAGGATACAACTTCTTATACCAAAATTTAAATGCTTTTCATTGGTATACTTGGCCACTGCCATGGGACTTAGAACATGTCTATGCCGTATTTTCTTATTAAGAACTCACTTTGGCTTGGAGACTCAAGAAATTCTTCATCCCTCATCTGTCTTTCAGTGATTCTTTGATGAAGGGCTCTTTGACACAGTTTAGAGACAGGACACAAAGGCAGGAAAAGCTTAACAAATTTTAATTTCTATACCTTATTGCATAAATATTAATGTCCTGCAAAATACAAATTAGATATAAAATGTAATCGCTTTCTCCCTAGGAAAATCCACAGAATACAAATCAAAGTTGCCGATCAGGAAGGTCTTGAGCACGTTTACTTCCATGGGAGTGGATAATGCTCAGCATCTCACTGTTTAGGATACAAAATGATTAAATTTGATAATCATGAAAATGAGAGGTTTGTAGCACTGGCTGCAATCAGATATAGTGAGGACATGTGAGGTGCAAGCTTTACCACACAACTTGAAAATTCCTTCATTCTGGTCAATAGTACTCATGCTATCAACAAACTGGCCTTCTCTTGAGCACAAACTGACAAGTATATTGTATTAACTTAGGGCTGCTTCGTAATTCCTTATTTAGAAATCTAACTTGATAGAATCACAGGTGGTAGAGATGGAAAAGACTTTTGTTATGGCATTCGATTTATTGGCATCACAACAGAAAGTCACAGTTTGAAATGACAAAGTTTCTCTCCATGCTGGTTTTGGAGATGCAAAGGCTGTCAATTTAATTGTTCATGTGGATGATGGGCTGAAGTCAACAACATTTCATTTCCTGTATTAAATTTTCCTATATTATAAATAACTGAGTTACACTGATGTAAAACTGTTGTATGTGTCAGAAAACTCAGGTTTCTGGAAACTGTCCCAGGTGCTTTCTGGCTGGATCCATACAGCCATTTACTCAGCAGCTAGTATTTGATCTGGGATTGGAAAGACTTCAGTGGGCTATTGACTTCAGTGGGCTTTGAATTAATCTCTAGATCATCTTCTCCAATTGTAGAAGCCTTCTACTTGTTACTTGGGTTCTTAGCAAAGGAGTTTTGCTGAGTCGTCAGTTGCTGTTGGATCCCAGGGTTTTTCATCATTTGCACCTGGTGTAAAAATTTGCCTCCTGTTCTTTTGGATGTAGCCTATGTCACCTCAATGATTATTACTGCAATTATCTTTAAACAAGAATTTGTATAGGAAGCACACTGAATCAGTACTCCATATTGTCTAGGTGGCCATTTCTTGGTTTTAAATGTCATAAAAACAGCAGTTCCTGTGAGATTCTGTCAACATCTGAATCAGAAACCCTTTCTGGTTTTGGTTTTAACCTGAAACTAAACTTTGCAGATCGGAAAAATCAAAAGCAGTTCTGTCTATGACTTCTGACATTTGAAGGTGGTTGAATTCAAAGTTTCTGCTGTAAGCTTTATTTTATTTTATTACAAAATGAAGGCCAAATCCTCAGCTGGTATAAAAAGTCTGGCACCACTGAAATCAATGGATATACGACAGGTGAGTATCTGGTCCTGAGTATTTTATGTTTTAAAATAAAAATGAACAAAACTAAACTGTCTAAAATATACATATTTTTAAAAAAACCTGTCAGGAATACATGCCTATTGTTTTCATGTCTTCTCTAGTCATGAAATTAAGCCCAGCTGCCTTAGAGGTGAGATAGCTCTTAGCTATTAGTAGAAAGGGCCATACTGCAGTGAGTTAAAAGGAAATATTAACTTAATTAGCTGTTCAAAGATATCTGAGTCACCAGCTAAATACTGTGTGTTCTGATAATAGAAGTCACACTACTGCCGTGGGTCTCCCATTAGATACTGTTGTTTTAAAATTAATACAGTATTTTCTAACTGAGAGTTCTGTGGTTATTCAAAGGTCAATGTATTACATAATACATATTTAGTTATATGCCTGATGTATTGGCATCAGCTTCATTTAATAGAGGATACTCTACCCCACTTTAGATTTGGAAAGATAGATCCAAAAATTACAGCATGTTATACATTTTTAAGTACCAACTGGGATCTGGATCCCATGTGTGGAATACTATCCTTCACTATCTGTATGTCTGTCTATTTACGTTCCTATATTGCACTCCTCATTGTGGTATCTGAGTGCTTTGCAAATTCCCTGACATGCACGCAAAGATCTCTCTATCTCCTCCTCCACTCCTGTTATGTTAAACACTTTTAGAAAATTACACTTCTTTCCCAGCTGAAATATTCAGAGTCAAATGTTCAAAGTAGTTTCATACCAAACTGTAAATCTTACATGACCAAGTTTGTGAAATATAGTTTTGGGATTCAAATCATTGCCTAGGCAAGTTAGGTATAAGTTGTTTGTTTACTCAGCTAACAGGTGTTGCTTGAATGTGCAAACTGAAATGTTGGGGCATGAAGTTTCAAATGCTTAAATTTCAATGTGCTCCAAAAGCTTGGGCTTGAAGTTTAGGATGCTCATGCTTAGTCTCATTGACTGCAATGTGATCACTTAGGTGAGGAAATTATCATCATTTTGCTTAGGATGGTATAATAAACAAATTAAAGATTTCCCCAAAGCTTAAGTTTTCCAATATTGAAACTGGGAGGAGCAGAACTGACGCTGAGAGATGTTTTAAGGACTTCTCTAGCAATACAGCCTACTTCTCTCTCTGTTTTTGGCCTGGTGATCCTAGTGGGCCAGTTTTTCTTAAATATTGTGTTCCTGCTGTTAACAGAAGATCCAGCCTACCTGTGTGACTGGGCTTCTTGAACAATCATAGTATTATATGGTTGCATGGGAAACACAATGTAGCTGGAGTTGCTATAAGGTGGGGGCATAACTGGTTGGAAAACCATTCCCACAGAGTAGTTGTCACTGTCAAGTTGAAGGGGCATATTGAGAGGGGTCTCACAGGGATCAGTTCTGGGTCTGGTTCTGCTCAATATCTTCATCAATAGTCAGGGCCCCCATATGGGGAGGAAAAGGGTACTGGCCCAGGCTACAACCCCCATGGGTATGATTGTGGGAGGGGGCCCGTGTTACAAGTTTGTACTGGCCCTGAAAAAATTAAGCTTGGGCCCTGTCAATGTTTTAGATGGTGTCAATGTTTTAGATGGTGTTATAAAGATGATACCAAGCTGGGAGGTGTTTCAAGTGCTTTGGAAGAGAGGATTGAAATTCAAAATGATCTAGACAAACTGGAGAAATGGTCTGAAGTAAATAAGATGAAATTCAATAAGGACAAATGCAAAGTATTCGACTTAGGAAGGAACAAGCAATCAGTTGCACACATACAAAATGGGAAATGACTGCCCAGGAAGAAGTACTGCACAAAGGGATATGTGAGTCATAGTTAATCACATGCTAAATATGAGTCAACAGTGTAACACTTTTGCAAAAAAAAAAGCAAAATGCCATTCTGGGATGTATTAGCAGGAGTGTTGTAAACTAACTACGAGAAATAATTCTTCTATTCTACTTCATGCTGATTAGGTTTCAACTGCAGTATTGTGTCCAGTTCTGGGTACCACATTTCAAGAAATATGTGAACATATTGGACAAAGTCCAGAGAAGAGCAACAAAAATGATTAAAGTTCTAGAAAACTTGACCTGTGAGGGAATATTGAAAATACTGGATTTGTTTAGTCTGGAGAAGAGAAGATTGAGGGTGGATATGATAACAGTGTTATAAGGAGGGAGAAAATTGTTCTCTTTATCATCTGAGGATAGAACAAGGAATAATGGTCTTAAATTACAGCAAAGGAAGTTTAGGTTACACATTAGGTTACACATTTCTAACTGTCGGGGTGGTTCAACACTGGAATAAATTGCCTCGGAGATTGTGGAATCTCCATCATTGGAGATTTTCAAAAGCAGGCTAGACAAACGCTTTTCAGGGATGATCTAGATAACTCTTAATCTTGCCTTGAATACAGGGGATTGGACTAGAAGTCCTCTGAAAGTCACTTCCAGTCCTACGATTCTATGATTCTGTGCAAATGAGCTATATAAATCCTATGAGGCATTAAATTTAGGATTCAATTTTTCTGTAAGAAAACAAGTGTCTTGACTGTATTGGTTGCTTTAACTTGCTGTCATTCTGTATCCCAGCTATCATTCTTTGAACCAAACAGTTGCCTGATTCATTTACTTTCAGAGATACATTCTGGCTTTAGGGAGCTGGAGCAGTGCTAGTGCAGGGAGGAGACTACTAGTGGTTTAAGACATTCTGCCTGAAGAGGATAAAGAAGTCCCTGTGGGTGGAGATTTCAGTCAGATGTAGAAATTACTTTATAAGTAACCACTAATTTTAAAAAGGTGCAATAGGAGCTCTCCAACTGTCAGCTTTTGGGTTCCAAAAAGTGTATGGGGGAGTAAGGCATTGGACAAGGTTCCAATCTGCTAATCAAACCATCTTTAAGATACTAAATACCACCAAGAATGCTGGCACTCTCCAGGATCTTGTCATCAGGGAGCATAAAGACCACCATTTTGGCTGCTTTCTGCATGGTGCGCTGGCAGGAATCCACTGCTTAGGCTTCCTTGCCTCAGATGAGAAAAGGAAAGGTGACTTATTTGCTTATTTCCTCTTCAGCAGAGGTTGGATCTGCTTAAGAATATTCTTATTGGAAATCACTCCATGATGAGAAGGAGCTGGTATGTTGAACAGGTTGGAGAATGTCTGCTCAGAAGTCATCTTCCATGAAAGTCTGAAATTCCGTTTCCCATTTATTTTTTAATGTGCTGTGACTTACCCTTTTCACACTGTTTAGAGTATCAGAGAGAATGGCTGTTCGTCATTTAGATGCATCTGCTTCTCGACTTGAGTTTTTGCAATTTGTTTTTCAACTGTCGTACTTGGGCATAGTCTGCTACATGTCTGTTCTGATGTGGAGGTAATAAATTATATATTCTTACAAACAACCATTTTATCTTTGGAGGTTGCTTTGTTAAGTGAATTGTTCAGAAAATTTCTGACCTGACTGCCACAGCTACTATTTTTTACTGTCATGAACGTTGTTGTAAGTGAGAACAGATTCCAGTCCTTGAACTCTGAAAGCTGAAAAAAAGAGTTTATGTAGGTGAATTAGATTATTCTCTTCTATATATGGGAGAAGACAGAAGTCTATTATGCTGGAAATGTTCACTATACAAGATTGGTAAAGTTTTAATACAAAGTTTATTTTTATATTATTATAAATTATTTTTTAAAATCCATTTTAGGCTGGATTTGTGATATAGCCAGAAGCGCTGATTTTCGCCTTGTGGGTCCAAACAGTGTGTCTGCTATTGAGAAATTTACCCTGTGATGACAATCCAAAGTATTCAAAAATTCTGAATGAATCCCCCAAAACTCATGAGTTTGGCTTAAAATCTGAGATTTCTTTTTTTTTAATTGGAGTTCTTTTTATTTTCCTTCTGGTTTCTTTTGGTTGCAATTGCTTCACATGTTCTAGTTTTTCTTTGTAATCATGTAGGCTAGAAGCCTTTTTTTTTTTTATAAATGAAAGCTAAGTTCCTTGTGCAATCCCCTGATTCCCATGGGTGAGGGCTCTAAGAAAAAGATATTGTGAGGCTCACAGTTAAAAGCTGGTTGAGAATTTTTCAACTAAATGTGTTTTCATCATAAAATGATAATTCATCAAAACAGAAACTTTTTGTCAGTTGTCAATTTTGACAAATTTTCCATTTCAGGGTTCGGGGGAGAGGAGAAAATTAAGTGCTTTTCTCCCAGTTCCTTCATTATCCTTCCAAATAACTGCAACTGATTCTATATATCCACACCCCTGCACCTGTGCAGAGGCCTAGTGAAAACAACCAGATCCTGCTTCAGCACAGATGTCTCCCCACATTTAGCCCATTGCTGTAATCAGCTAATTAAGGACTGTAGTTTGTCTGAGCCAAATGCAGAAAGCTGGCTATCTGAAAAGCATGCTGCGAAAGGCTGTTATAAGAGGGTGATCTTTGCTGATAAGTGTCAGTAGAGACCAGTCAGTCACACAGAAGAGTACTTCTAGAGATGGTACAAAATTCCTACCTTTTAGAGGGCCAGAGAATAGATTGAAAGATATCTCCAGAATGTCAAGGCTGGAACCTGTGTTTGAAGTAAAAAGCACGGTCTCAATCCTCAGGTGGTCCTGGGCTGAGTCGGGGAGTGGGGGGGTGACTGAGAGGTGATTAGCCATTTTACTATCCCCCAGAATCCCTGGAGCTGCAGTACATTGGACCTGATCAGGGATTGGCTGGAGCATTTTGTGCTCTAGGTGCACCTTTGCACACCTCCAACTCTCCCCCCCGCACTAGAGTGGATTAAGCTAGATTTACACCAGACATGGAATCTACCAGACTGTGGGACATTCTCCATTGCTTGTTGAAGGCAGCTTCAGGTTTCCTTTGGGCTACTTGTGTGGTGCAAAAGTGACTTTTAGCAGGGCGGGATTGAGTCATATGTTGATAGAATAAAAAATAAGCTGCAATTTGTATATGAAATGTTTTTGGCATTTTGTGGACCACCACCATAACACACCTTCTGAAACAAAACTTAGCCAGGAGGCATATGTCAGACATCCAGTAAAAGTCTCAGACCTATTACGTTATCTGCACTGAATACTAATACAACTGAAATTAAAGTGGCCTCCACAGATTCTCAGCATTGCCAGAAAATTGCTTATGAGAAATGGCATCAAACAAGGCTTTTAATGTAATTGCTGAAATGACTGTATCATTTCTGGTAATAACTAGCCAAATGTGTGTTTTCCATAAGTGAAACATTGATGTGACTAACTCTAACAAGCACAAATATTTCTCTGTCTGGTATTAAAGCAGTTTATGTGCAACCAAAAGCAAAGATGTTATTTTCCATTACCCATAGATACCTTCCCAAATACCCATGTACAGACCAACACGTGTTATTGTCAGAAATACCATCTAAAATTTGGGACCCACACTTTCTGCTGGTGTACGTTGACACAGCTACTTTGACTAAAGTGGTGCTGCATCGATTTACATCAGGTAAATTGGCTCTGAGCATCTAGTAACAAAATAATATCAATATCTGACCTCCTCTAGCAACACATCAAATAGCTATTTTTTGCGTTTGCAGCTCATTTCTATATTTCCATAATGTACAATATAAAATGTACAAGAATATAAACAGTTATTGGATGAAAACAAAGACCATCTGGCCTATCAAGTCTCAAACCCTCTTCAGCACTCCAGGAATCCCAGCTCATTATATCTGTAGTGGTAGGCTATTACAGATACTTATATTCTGTGTGTATAAAATATTCATTAAAGACATATGTTTGAGTTCTGCTTAACTTTTTTTTTAATGCCCAGTTATTCCACTATTTTTTATCTGAGTCAGCGGTACTGGAAAGAATCATCAATATTACAGCTTAGACCCTAAATTTAGCCTCCTTTTTTATATTTCTTTGCAAAATTAATGTAATTTTTTTTCCAAAACACATTTCAATTATGTCATTATTTTCTATTTCAAAATTTAAAAAAAAAAGTTGAAACAAGCACAAAAAGTAAACCTGTTTCTGACACACTCACATCATGTTATTACGTGGTTGCTTAAACTAATGTATGTGCATGATGAGGAAAATGTTCAGTAATGTAACACATTTTCTGAGTGGAGAGGATTCCACCTCACAAAAAAACTGTACCACAAGGGGCATCTTTATTGCCAGTTTGAATGCAGAAGCCAAGTATTGAACAAAGCTGAAAAAATAACTGCAGTCTTAACCCTGAAGATGCCTCTTTGGAACAAACTTGAGATGCATTTTTGAGCTACTATAGGAAGTTTGCATTGCAGCTGCTTGTATTCTTGTTGTTTGTATAAAGGGAGGACACAGTGCTGTCAATCTGGCACCGTCCTTGAACAAGAAATTCATTCAGAAATCAGGAAGAGAAAGAAAAAAAGAAGTACATTTCCCTTTTGAGTTTTCAAGTTTTAATAATGATGGTTCATTATCAATTCTTTTTTAAAATGATGGCACTTCATGACATTATTCTTTTAAAATGTAAATAGCTGACATTTCTAGTTTTAGAAATTCTATTTTAAAGGTCAGCAGAGTACGTTTTAAAAAGAACAAAGTTTAAATTCCACAAACAACAAGAAAATGGCTAACAAAAGTTAACTTGAACTTTACAAGTATATTTACCACACCAATTTTGAAAATTAGTCTCTTCCTTGCCTGCTTCCAAAGGTCCCAGTTCAGGTTCTAAAGTTCCCTTGGCAAATTCCAGAGACCCTTATTCTGGTTGTATTCCATCATTGCTCAGGAAAATTTAAGCCAATGGGAGTTTGCATGAGAGTAACTGAATGAAGAATTTGGGACACTTGCTGCCTTGTGAGTGAAGAGGTAGTCAGCACTAAGTGGCATGTATCTTCTGGGGCTTAAAGTTTATAAGATTCCATATACTAGTAGTGGTGGGGAGACCAGTTGAGGATGAGGGAGCCAGTTGGGTTCCTTCAGTTTCTCTCCCATAAAAACCACAGGTGAAAACAGTAAAAGTTAATATAGTGCCTTAGCAATTTCCACTAGTTCGTTCCTCCATACTGTGTGCTCATTGGGCATGGGGCTCCAGGGGCAGCAGCAGGTTGAGACGCGCTGGCAGCACTGATCTAATCAATTCGCATTGCTCTAATACTTCTTAAGGAGGCAAGGGGAAAGCAGGAAGCCTTAGAATCAGGGGAGATGCCAGTGCTATGCAGATGGTCTTCGGTTACCATCAGATTTTCAGTCCACACAGATATTGCAGGATCCACATAGGTCTCTAGCTGTGCAAGACTATCTGGGATGGAGGGAAGTGATGCAAATCTTGCCTCTTCTGACTGAAGAATGCATAGGAAATACTACTATCAACACTAGTGCTGTTTCCTGTGCCCTGCCTGGATTATTTTCATTTAGGAGGAAGGGTTGCCAGAGTAAGGATTTCAGGATGTGGTCTGCTATTAACACTACAACTAGGCAAATCAAATCCTGTGCTTCAGAAGGTAAATTGGCTGCTTGTGGAAGTCTAGAGGAAATATTTTCCACCATTTGCCATATTGCACAAGTATTTAGATTGTTAAACCTTGGGAAATAATGCTCTTACACCACCATACTGCCACATAGGCCCCTCTCCCTAGCCAGTCTAAGTCCTGATTAGATGCATCATGGAGGAACAGGGAGGGAAGATGCTTAGAGTTCCTCTGAAACTGCAGGCATTGACCACTATCTGCAGGACACCAGATTTGATAAGCCAATAGGTTACTCCAAAATCCTATGCTCCTGTCAACAGTTGTGGGGGAAATGGAGACAATTCTGCACTATGCAGGACCGAGAACATTTGCAACTTTCAAATGTTTAGAACACAAAAACAGCAGCAAATATCACTGAATGTCCCCTTTTTGGTTCTGACAACCAAAGTTAGCTTGACATTTGTGATTAAAGGCTGTAACATAAGATGACGCCAATTTAAAAATGAAAAACTAAAGAGGAATGGCTTGGGCTATTTGTGTGTGTGTGTGCTCACGTGTGCTTCAGTGTAATATATTGAAATTTTAAAGTATTGTAAAGACTTTCAGAAGCAATATTAATAGTTTTCAGATAAAAAAAGAAAAGAAAAGCTCTACACCCTCTCTTCTCTCCCTCCTCCCCATGAACTAGTTTCTCAACTAGAAGAAAGAACAGAACTTTTTGTTCCTTAAAATATCATTTAAAGCATTTAGTCTGGCAATGCAGTAAGTGCACTAATTAATATAATCAAAACTATAAGCCATTATTGTAGGCCTGAAATGGACAATTTAATGGACTGAGTTTTATGCAGTTTCTATTGAAAGTTGACCTCTTTGGTTAATTAGAATTCAGAGTAATACAGCACTGTCTGAGTATTGCATAAAAATTCTTTACCTGCAGCTGGCAAACAGACTGTGGTTAAAAGATTGGGAGGAGGGGAGGGGGTGAAATAAAAGGTAAAGCAATAAAATCTCCTGTGTTCTACAAGCTCAGAAAATGCCATCATACACATTTATCCGGGTCAGTTACGTGATGCAACTCCATATGATTTTTTTTTTAAATACACCGTTTCTAAAGGAATAAAGAAGCCCACAATTGAAAGGAAATGAATGGTATTATTACATAGTGTAAGTGCAGCAATCCATTACCTCCTGGTTTATTAGATCCATTATAGTTCTACTTAATCTTTGACTAAACAGTTATCAATTAAGCCAAAACTCATGAGCAACAGTTCACATCAGAAGGAATATTTCATGCCTCAAGTGCAACTAGTGAGATATAAATTTGAATGGCAGCATTAATGCTTTTTATTTTATTGTTTTACTTTGGTAGTCAAATATATTGAAAGTTAAGCAAGAGCAAGGTAGCCTCATATTTATTAACACAAGATTGGCCTCAGAATTACAGCAGTATCACAAGTCACAAGTGTTAAAAATCATGAGATAGTCCTAAAATATGAGAAGTACAACTGGTTTCCAGTCAATAAGGTCAACGTGTCAGAATCTTCCTGACTCTTATGTGGTGCACAGTCAAAGGAAAAGCTGTGGAAGGAATCTCTCCCATAGCACAGTAAGGTAAGGGAGGGAAGTTGAGCTACATCTTCTCTCTCTTCCCCTCCTTCTGTTATGTGGCAGCTCTGTGTTCTTGGGGAACCAGGGTGAAAAACCCCTATTCTCTCTCTGGCTCACCTGAATCCCTCCCAGTCTCTGCTTGAACCAGAAACAAAAGCAATGAAAAGGCCGTGGGAGACACACCTAAAACCCTCCCAACAAGGGTGATAGGATTGAGACAACGCCCCATGCCTCATCTACATAGAAGATGTAAAAAGAGGCATCTCAATTAGCACCTTGAATGGAGAACTGGAGACTCATTTACATCAAAGATGGAACAAGAATTAGCATGAAGAATGTAGAACCAAGCTCCAAAGCAGGAACCGCACTGAACTCTGGGATTGGCAAGGCAGGGACGCACTGCATGATGGGAGATCTCTGCTCTTCATGTAGATGAGCTCACACCTACACCCATCCAGCTCCGCAGTTATCAGACCATTCTAGCGTTGATGTGCACAACACTGAATCTGCCTGGTTGCATTGTGAGCTCCCCCAAGGAGCATTGACCATAGCTGGGAGTGATCAGCTCCTATTGTCCAGCATAGACAAAACCACCCTGGGGTACTTCATTGAGACATTGTTTACCCACAAACAAACCTGGTTCTACAAGAAACCCATACCCAAGTTCAAACCCTCTCTCTTGCTCTCTTCTTCTGATCCCTGGACCCAAATGCTGCCTGCTTCCCCTTTTCCTGACTGATCCTGTTGTGGGTTTTGCCTCTCTCTCAAGTGTTCCTGACCCTAAGCTGAACAGCCTGTCTCCTGGGAACTTCTGAGCTGCAAGGAGTGGTGAGATTCCCCCTCATCTTTCCCCAATTCTCTCTCTCTCTCTTTCTCTCTAATCCAGGTATAACTTCCTACTTTTGTAATCAAACCTGGGCTAGCCTTCTCCAGTACCCCTACTGTAATTTTGTTGTATTATAAGTGTTACATTGTTTTTCTCTCCTTGTATGGCATCACTATTAGTATCATAAGTTTTATACACCTGGCAATAAACTAACTATTGTAATCAAGCTGGTTGCCAGTTTCTCTCTCTCTAAATGCATTTATTCCTTTGTGTTCTTGGCTTCCCTACCTTGCTTTGCAGCAACGCTTCTTTTACCTAAGCCAAAGATCCCTGGAATGCCCAAAATCCTCTGGGGTTTGCTTATCAAGGGGATTACTGCTAGAACAATTGTGTTGCAAAGAGGCATATAAAGGGGGTAGCTGAAAAGTGCTGCTCTGCCTAGCCTATGCAGTTCAGAGGCACATAAGGGTGACAGCTGAAAGTGCTGTTTGACCCAGCCTGATTGAGTCCAGGGGGCACATAAGGGAACAGCTGAAAAGTGCTGTTTGGACCCAGCCTGCTCATAAGTGTGCTCCATTCTGGTGCGGTGCAACGGGCACATGAGGGTGACAGCTGACAGTGCTGTCTCACCCAGCCTGCTGAGTTCAGGGACGTGTAAGGGGTCAGCTGAGAGTGCTGATAGCCCGGTCCGCTCAGACACACTCAGTTAATCTGGAATGTGTGGGTGTATTTGTGGGGGGGTTTATTTGAATCTGGGGCTGGAGGAACTCAGCCCTGAAAAAGATACAGTCCTGCAGGATAGCTCCACTGGGAGGGGACTTGTAACCATATGAACACACAAGTAACACAAGCAGCACATTAATAGGATCACACACCTTCTTCCAAGAAGGTAACCCTAATAAATAAGCATACCTCAAAGTGACGGGATAATCTGGTAACACCCCCCATATGTAAGTTGAGCTGTTGAATTTTTTTAAATACTGTATTTTTACCAAAATATTTCTTCATGAAATTTTTTCAGTTTTTTTCAACAAAATAAACCAAACTGTGGGAAAGGAGATTTTCAGCAATGCCCAAAATTTCATTTTTTGACAGCTGAACACATTTTTTCTTTCAGGAGAAAAGGCAGGAATTCAAAAAGAAAGACTCAAACATTTTTGTTTTTGTTTTTTTTATTGAAAACCTTACCAAATTTTACATTTTCCACCAAAATAATTGATTCTTTCAAAAAGCCATTTTTAGTCAAAACATTGTTTTAAATATTTCTGTCCACATCAGCTTTACATATGACTAAGAATTGAATTCAAGGTAATAAAATACTTGCCAGATGTCTAATTGAGAGTACACCTAACCTCTTTGAGCTTTCCCATAATGAAGTGTGTAATGAGATTTACATATATTCAAGAATTTCATTTTAGAAGTATTATAAGGTTGTCGCACTTAAGATCAGTGTATTTCTGTTTGTTTTAGAGTCTAGAGTAATTGGGGATTTAAAAGGTGAGTGTTTAATTTATAGCATCATGTTGTACAATTCACTTGTTATTTTCTTAATGAATAAAAATGACGTTTGCTCAATTATTTCAATTTACCAGGTTGCACTGGACTATACAGGAAACAAATCAGATTCTGAAAGTGCCTGATTTAAGAGCTGTTACATAAAATATCAAAATCTAGAGCAAATGTAGTTTGCAAATATTTTAGTCTCATATTAATACACTAATGATACTGGACATTGGGATGTCCTGGCATTAATGCCTTTGTCATCAATGGGATTTTCAATGACCGTTATGATCAAGGAGTCAATAACATTTAATTCTTAAGTACTGGTAACTGGAAATATTTCACAACCAAATATATTCTTTTGTACTTCAGGTAATATTCATGGCATTTGTGCAAGTCAAATATCAACAGAACATCCTGCTAGTTCATTTAAATTTTAAAATGAATCCTTTAAGAGAAAACAAAAACACAGAGGCCCAAATTCTACTCTTAGTTACACGATTGGAAATGCAAAGTATCTCCATTCACTTAGTGGAGTTCCACTGAATTTCGGCTGGGATAACTGAGTGCAGAATTTGACCTCTTTTTTCCCCAACTCAGAAATGAGTATATAAATTGGTAAGATACCTGTCTCCTTGCCGGTTTGTGCAGTACTGCAGCACTTCAATAGCATCCTACAACTCCTGGATTTTCTATAACTGTCAAGAGACCTATGGTAATTGTTTGTTTGCCACCCTCCACTCCCCACTCTGGCTTCTATTTCTTGCTGAATTCCTAATGAAATTCAGAATAGATAGGGGTCTGTAAAGACAAAAGTCTTGGCATAGCAGGGGATCTATTTCAGCATTGCTATTTGATGATCATTTGCATTATCTTTAATTTACTTCCATGAATTAGAAACCGATATTATTCTTTTCTATTATTATGAATATTGTTTTATTATTATTTTACTAATTTAAGCATGTAACGACTCATTCTACACCTACTGGCTTCAGGCACGGAGGGTGGGAGAATGTGTGGAGCTGGGGGTCACTGGGTAATTCTAGTGCTGTTGGACTGAATCTTTATCTCCCTTTGGGGTGATAAGGCAGTTGTATCATGAAGCACATGGGCAGGCAAGGGAGCAATGCTACAGTAAACAAACTTGTTTTGAAAAAAATAGTTATGTTTTCTCAGATCGCCAGTGAAAGTGAACTAGAACTTCTATACGCTCTTCTTTCCATCACAGAGTAGAGGGACGCAAAGTGGGCAAAGGCATTATGTGGACGGAAAAGGCAGTAATGATGCTCCAAGAGGATTCATTCAGAAGGGTACAGGGTATAAATACTCTTTTGCCTTTCCCTCAGTACCCAGGGTAGTAGGGTTCCTTAAAGGAACCACAACTCCTTCTCTTCCTGCCACCCAGTCAAAGCCACATGCTTTTCACCAAAAAGCAGCCATCATGTGAATCAGGAGAACAGTACCATCCCTTAAACTTCATTCTCCCTGACACTTTTTAATAAAATCAACACCAGTCCTCTGGCTTCCTGCGGCACATTTAAAGAATCAGGACTCATATCCTCACGTCCGTCGTGGGTCGTCACGTGTTAGTTCTGCTTGAGTGGATCTCTGCAATTTATGCAGACGTGCATAGGGTCACCTACTTGGTCAATGTTTCACAAACTTTTTGTATTGGTGACCCTTTTCACACAGCAAACCTCTGAGTGCGACCCTTTGGTCCCCAGGGGCACCCCTCTGGGACACTGCCTTCACACACCCCCGAAAGCTGCACCTCCACATACATCTAGGGGACTCTAATCAGAAGGGAGCAAGGAACAACATCAAGGCTGCCTGTGTCCAGGTCACTTTCCTCTCCTGGACTGTGTAAGGGGCAGGCATAGCACAGCCCAGGTGGGGAAAGTGATATAGATGCAGGGAGCCCTGGGGTTGCTTCTAATTCCCCTACCCCCTCACAGCCCCCAAGGAGGGTGCAGAGAAACATTGGGAGGTGGGTGGGCAGTATCTGTGTGTCACCACTTGCCCTGCCTCCATGTTCCTCTGCCAGGAGGAAGCAGGGAGGCTAACAGCCCCATGCCTGGCCAGGGTCAGGGCTCACAGCTCCCCAGTTGGCAGCGCTCCGAGCTCACAGTCCCACGCCTGGCCAGGGTTGGGGTTCACAGCTTGTGATCTCCACATAACCAGATCACAACCCCTCGAGGTGTTGCAACCCCTAGTTTGAGAACTTATGTGGGTGCCCTGCACAAAGACTTAGGCTTTGTCTAAAATGAATGAATTTCACCAGAATGTGTATTTTGGGCACCGTGGGCCAGGTTGTGCTCTCTGTTATGCAAAGGTAAATCCAGAGCAACAGCACTAAAGCCAATAGAGTTACTCTGGCTGTATGCTGTTGTAAGTAAGATCAGAATCTGGCCCCTTGTAGGTTTTCCATTCTTCTCCTTCATTATTCTCACACTATGCTTTTCTTGTAGTTTGGTCGAAATAAATTCTTTCATCAGCATCTCTTTTTCTCTCAACTTCTCCTTTTTTTGTCTGACTTTAAATTGCTAGAGATGTTCATTGAAGAAGGCTGTGAGGCTCGTTAGAAAGCAACCTCTTTCTAACACATTCATCCTCTTCAGGAATATTTCAGCTACCTCACAAAGTAATCACCACTATAAAGCAGACGAATATTGGTGAGCGTGCATACTATGGTACATTCACTGTCAAAGAAACATAACATAGCTTTCAGCGCAGTGGAACTGAAATGACAAATACCCTGTGTTTTTAAATATACATCTGTCAGTATCAGCTTATTGGAAAAAAAATCTTATTGTGCAACTATAATTGAATTAAAATTTATTATGCAATCAGTGAAAATAATTTTGCTCTTTATGTGAGGGGGAACAATCCCCAGAAAATTTGCTATAAAATATAGTTTATTAGCAATTGTATTGTTATGGAGGGAAATGAATAAAGCATTGGCTTAAAGAAAAGAAAGATTGGTTTTGATGGTCCTCTCAAACTTGTGTCTCAAACTTTATAGGTTATTGTGTAATTGCTGTAATGTTGTAAATTATTTTAAAAATATTTCTGGATATATAGTCCTAAGTATCATATGCCTAATAATGTGTACTAAATATTATTTTTATCATATTAAATGCTTAATATGTTGAGGGGTGAATTTCACCCTGTGCCCTCTGACTAAGCCATGTACACCACCTAAATTTCACCTAAGCCGTCTTTTGAGGGTGTAAATCAGATTTAGGCCCTGATTCAGCAAGGTATGTAACCACATACCTAACAGGTGAGTAGTCCCATGCGAGTGCAGCTGAGTCTTGTAATTTAATCACGAGTCTCATGACATTTGATGTTTTTTTTAAAGCCCCCAGTTCCTGGAGTTATGTGACTGTGTATGAGAATCTCAACTATCATTTTTCTTAAAAGTCTGTTTCTAGCCCTCATGATTGCAGAGCAAAACTTGAAAACCTGGTTCCTTTAAGGCTAAAAAAACAGAAGCCATGTAAAAAGAACTCCAAATTCATTGTTTTTAACATTTCTTGATTCTTTAATCTCATGCGTTTGGGGGCCCGACTTACAATTTTTGCATGCATGTGTAGGTGATACTACCCACCTGCTTAACATTAAACGTGGTTAAATACATTAATGGCCTAGCCTTATCTGGTGTACAGGCCTAGTTGCAGGTCCCCTCTGCACAGAGAGAATTTCATCCTTCGTGAATACAGTAAAAGAGGGCAGATATCTCCACTACATCAAAAGCAATGTGTCTTGCTGTTGTTTTTCTTCTTCTGTTGCTTTCTGTGCATTGGAAGGATGTACTGCCAGTGCTTTGTTATTTACATGAAAAATTATGCATCAATAGAAAATAGATTTTAATTAAAAAAATCTATACTAACATTGTTTGAACTAAGCTGCCTCTAACCCACATCCAGCTGCTTTGCAATGTTCTAAACTCAAGAGGGAGACATCCTGATCTGATAAGCAGAAAGAGGCAAGATGAGATTGATTAAAAAAAAAAAAAAAGGAAAAGAAGTTAACAATAATGGCAGTCGTCAAAAGGATACAGTATCAGAATATTAATGTGTACACATTTTTAAATGAGGATTTTACAGTACTTTGTGGTTTCTTACATCAGAGTGAAGAATTGTTCTGTTTCAGAATAGAAGTAATATAGGCTTGAAGTTGGTACTAACTAATAGATTATTTTGCACAACATTAAACCTCCAAATGCTTGCAGGAATATTTGATGCTACACTACTTTTAAACAACTGTGAAACAATTAATTTCTCAAACTACATACACCAGCAGCTAATAACCATAAATATACTATTTAGGCAGTTGTACTGATAAAAACTTTTTAATTTTTTTTATTTTTACAGTGCATCCTAATGTAGAGTGTAAATTTATTTCACAGGAGTGGCACATAAATTCTGCTCATGAACCTTGATATTTCCACTGCTGTGATTTATTATTTTGTATTATCATACAATCATAGATATTAGGGTTAGGAATGACCCTTGGTTCCTCTGGCCCATCTCTCTGTGTCTCTGCAGGATTGTGTTCACACATTTTTTACAGACACCACCATTACTTCCCTCTCTAGTGCACTTTGAACACTTCCAATCATTGTGATACTCTGACCTCTGTTGGCAGGTTATTCCATTATCTAATTGACCTCACTTTTATACAGGCTTTTTACTCTTTGGCCTCCATTTAGACTTTTCTTAATTTTAGGCCATTATTTCTTGTGTTACCCCCAATGACAAATGAAAATAACCCCTTCCTTTTCATTTTTATTAAATCCTCACAGGTACTTACAGATATTAATCATATAACCCTTTGCTTGATTTTATCTCTAGTCTGTACCAATTCAGTGCTCCTAGGCTTTCTCCATTAGTCATGTTTTCTTTCACTTTTTATTGCCCTTCTGTCTACTTTAATGATATAATTGTTTTTTCATAGTGCAGAGCCCAAAACCATACAAAGTGTTCCAGATGTGCCCTCACCAACATTTTTTATTTTTATATAGAAAAATAATAATACTTCCCACCTGGAAGCATCTTCCAGCTGAGGATTTTACAAACATATATGATTTAGCCATTCCATGACTAGATGGAGGTCTATATTATTGTCTTTATTTTAAAGACAAAGAAATAAAACCCCAGGGAAGGTTTCTTGCTTCACTCAGTATTAAACAGGGGTCTGTGATTTTGACTACTAGTCTTGTATGTTAATCTCAAGAGCCAGCCTTTTACCTTCTAGTGCCTGCCTTTGTTCATATATCACAATATAGCATTTGCCATACTGGTGGCAGCAGTTGTAACTGGGTTGTAACCCATGTTCAGTTCTATAATGTCTATAATGTCCAGCTCCTATTCTAAAGTGCTATTTCCAAACCAGATCCTCATGTGAAGCATATGGACTCTTTTTTTAAAAAATGAAACATCTGGCTGTGGAACAGCTGCAAAGCGGCCACAAAGATCTGCTTCCCCTAGAAAGCCCTACTGCTTACCTAGGGTGGTATTCGTGGAATGGGAGGATATGCACAGGAGATTTGACTTTTCCTGGCCCATGATTATTTCTTGTACTCTCTATTTGCTACTGTACATAGTGCTTGTGTAAAAAGGGTTTCGCCTGCACAGCTCCCCCACATCAAGCCCCTTTTTTGGTGCAGTGGAACAACACTTGCTGCATTGCCTTGAGATGCACAAGGGCTGTCAAAGAGGCCTGAAGCTGAGAAATACTGAGACTGTGTAGACGGGGTTGCCAGGTGTCCAGTTTTTTACTGGAAAATCTGGTAGAAAGGGGACTCGTACAATATTTAGTCAAATGTACTGACCAGATCCTAAAAATCTGGTTACCATGGGCCGAGGAGGGGATACAGTGAGTCATCAATTCATGCCAGTCCCTGCTCAGCTCAGTTCTCGGATGACTCGGAACAAGCTTGCACTGAGAGCTATTTTGATAGGACGGAATAGACTGGAATAGTTGCTGAAGACAGACTGTGTTCCAATCATGCACCCTTACCAGTAAATATACATATTTTAGGTTTAATACGATGGTATCTGTTTATGGGTATGAGTTGCATCCTACCAATCTCTGCTTAGTTCCCTGCAGAAAACACATTTACCTGGACAGTGTGTGGAAAGAATGGGTGAATTTTCTGTTCTCTGCATTAATTTATCTTGTGAACTTTTTCTAAGGTTTAGGAGACACTTTTTGGAGGCCTGAGATCCAAAATTATGGGTGTATCAAGGCCACAGTTTCAGTCATAATTACTACAGTTGCATTTTTTGTCTAATTGCTGGGGTATATATAGCTATTTTTTTTGAGTCACTCATTTTCCTTCTACAATCATAGTAACTGTCTATGAAAATGTGTGGGCACATTTTTGAACGTGTGCTTTTCGTGTGTAGACTTTGGACTTCGATTTTTTACACTGTCTGCATCATTATGATAGCTAATACATAAACTTCGAGATAACCAAAGTGACAGCTGAGGAAACTTTCTTTTTTTATCTCACTTCAGAGAGAATTCATAATGGCTTCCATTCTTAATTGTGAAGGTTCTACAGTGTGTTTGAAGTGTGACACCCAGTTCTAAAGAGTCATAAATGGAGGGAAGCATATAGATGGCTTTATTCCTCATGTATATTTGTGTGTGTGAAGTGGGCCAGTTCCTTGGCCCTATTGAGGCTGCTTAGTACAACTTCAGAGGTAAAAAATAACCTTAAAAATAGCTTCACTGCCAAGTGGAGAATTGCCCCTTCATTTAAGGATTTCCCAGCAGTGTAGGTTTATTGAAATAGGGTGGCATAGAAGTTGCTACTAATTCTTTGATTTATAAGCAATGGTTAAAAAAAAAAGGAGACTGGTTGGAGTGGCCCTGTGCTCTGGTGATCCCTGGCTGTTGGACAGTCCACTGCAGCTACTGGCATCTAGGCAATCCCAAGGCTGTTTTACATTATTCAAGGGAGTGTCTTGACGAACTCTAGGATAGGAGGATCAGAACTGTGGCTTAAACCAGCCTTTGCCCTCCTTCCACTTCGCAGGAACACTGCGAGTATGCAAACTGGATGTAAAATTCTACTATTTGGACTTCATGGCATTTTAAACTCACTTTGCACAGGTATAAGTGACTGAGGAATCTGAGGAAGCACTTATCAAACGTTAGCAATTATGAGCCTGATTCACCCTACCTTGCATGGTGCTTTATACCTGGGAAAATTGGGTGTAACATTTGACCACCATGTTCATGCTATGTTTTTGTTTGGGTGTATTTTAGATCCATTTTGCATTTGCAAATTGTAACAAAGCGTGAAGGCCAAAAGCCAGATCAATTTATACATTTTTAATTGTTTGGAAGATTTGATCAATTTGAAGCCATTGTAGTTGATGTGGACACAGTGTGTATTTGAGAATTATAAAACTTGAACCATCTTCTTCCAAGAGGAATATAATTTTGTTAAAAGAGAAGGGTGCCTCCCCCTTTGAAAAAGGCTTTTGTCATATGGTTGAGATTTTTCTATTTCTTTTCTGAATTCTTCAGCAGTGCAGAGTTATTTAAAAAATAATCAGAAAGACTTTTTAAAAAGGCCTGGAACTTGTGCAATCAAAGGGATTCATTTGGGAGATTTTGTGCTCTCTCTTATTCTGTTTCTCTCTATTTTCTCTAACCCCACACATCAGATGAAGATTCCACAACCTCCCTAGACAATTTATTCCAGTGCTTAACTACCCTGATGGTTAGGAAGGTTTTTCCTAATGCCCATCCTAAACTGCCTTTGTTGCAATTTAAACCCATTGCTTCTTCTCCCATCCTCAGAGGCTAACTAAAACAATTTTTTATGAACTTGAAAACTGTAATCATCAGTAATTCAACTGTAATCACTTCCTCAGTTTCTTCTCCAGAATAAACTAATCCAGTTTTTTCCAATCTTACCTTAGAGGTAATGTTTTCTAGAACCTCAATAATATTTGTTGCTCTTCTTTGATCTTTCTCCAGTTTGTCCACATGTTTCCTGAAATATGGCACCCAGAACTGGACACACAATACTCCAACAGAGGCCTAATCAGCATGGAATAGAGTGGAAATATTACTTCTTGTGTCTTGCTTACAATCCTACTCATGTGGGAATTTTACACCACTGCGCAATGCAGAATTTGCGCAGATTTAATGTTCTGTGTAGAATTTCATTTTTCCCTACAGAATTGATGCTGCAGAGCTGTTGGCCACCACTAGTGGGCAGCGGACCCATCAGATCTGACTCCCCTGCTCATAAATATAGGATTCTGCCAGGGGATGGGGACATGGAAGGTTCTGTGCAGCTGTAATTCCCAGCCACGTCCTGAAGGAAGGAAGAGGCATGCAGGAAACTCCTTCTAAGCCCAGGACCCAGCATCAGGCTGTTTCTCTCTCTGGATCTCTGGGCTCTAGTGAGGTGGAGGGTACAGGTGTCTAGGCTGAGGCGGCATCCCACAGCTGGGTTTTGGGGATAAGTGGTGCACGTGTCTGGTCTAGGGCACTGCAGCACTGTAAGTGTAGACAAGCCCTCATAATCTTGCACTTGGTAAGGGTGTCCATCTGGGCTATCACAGCTTTAAGACATGTTTCCTATTAAATATGGATGCACTTTTATTTTTAGATCACCCTTAGTCTGCATGTAATAAATTCCTGGTGATAAATTGAACAATCTTCTCACTGACCCCCAAATCAGAGACAAGACAGCTAATATACTGGCTATAGATAGAGGTTGTGTCAGGAAAAAGGCCATTGCACCAAGAAAAAATAATTTGCATTGCCATACAAAAATAAACTGAAGAAGCGTAGTAATTTAGAGGAGCCAGACACCATCTGAAAGAATATACAGGGAGACTATAAGATCACAGTCATGCCACGAGTAAGAAAAAAGTTGCTGATATAACTGCTCATGGAAACTTTATAGGATAAGTCTGATAATATAGTGCAAGAATGTGCTACAGTTATTAACGATACTTCTGAAGATGAGATCAGCAGTGTTAATGCTGCATCTGTTTCCTCAAATATAAAAATCATTGCATTCTGGAAAAAGCCTGGAAGAGATAATAATACTTGCTGTTGCTGGTGCATAAAGCTGGTGGAATAATCAAATAACAGAATTGAGAACATTCAATTCTGCAATGAATATGATAAAGAGGGTAAAAACACTCCGTTAACACTCAATCCTGCTATCGGTATAGCAATAAGTCACATGCACTCAGAGTTAACACTCAGGTCTGCAAGCAGCAAGCAAGCAGCAGCATCAATTACACTCAAGGCATAAGAGAATTTTCTCTTCTCTTGCTACCATTTCACGTCTTCACCTGGAGATCAGCATCTGCTGAAAACATCTTCCTCCTCTAACCCAGAGAAACTTAGATCAAGGTGTAAGAAACAAATGTTTTTCGATCCAAACATTGATCCTCACTGTCGTCTGCATTATAACAGAAAAGCATAAGCAGAGGAAGAGATCCTTCACCATCTCAGAACATGATTCATAAACCATTGCATTAAAGTCTGTCTGCAACATTTCTCACTATAATGGAGACATTTCTGAAAGCTGAATTAGCCCTTTGTTAGCACCATCACCACTGTTTTTTCTTCTGTATCTGCCACAGAAACGGACCAATCACTGTATCACACCAATCATCACACTGTAAAAAGTGGTCAGCCTTCTACGAGATTGATACAACAATTAAATGTTTCATTTGAGTCTAGTTAAACTGCTCACTGACAAAGGAGAAATCCTTCAGAGTTGGTGGCAGCTTTTCTGCTATCTTTCACACACACTGTCCAATGTCACAGATGAGGCATTAATAAGACACAGCCCCTTCCATGATGAAGTTAGCATGGCAATCAATGCCATGAAGAACTGCAGAGCTCCTGGATCTGAAAGCATTCCTGAAGAAATATTCAAGTATGGAGGTGAGATCCTGCTGAGGCAACTGCATGGGCTATTTCTCAGTATATGGAGTACTGAAGATGTACTGCAACACTTCAAAGACACCACCATTGTCATCATATGCAAGAGGAAAGGTGAGAAGTCCCACTGTGGTTACTATTGTGGTATCTCATTATTCATCATCCCTGCAAGATTCTCTTTGATCATCTGTTACACAACGTGGCTAATCATGCGCTACCGGAGTCACAATGAGGTTTTAGATCAATGTGAGGAACAACAGACATGATATTTGTAGTTCATCAGCATCAGGAGAAATGAAGAGAACATTCGCAGGACCTTTACAGTGTCTTTATTAACCTGACTGAAGAATTTGACACCTTCAGTAGACCTGGAATTTGGCAATTATTATGTAAGATTGATGGGCAGAAAAAAATCAACAAAATTCTGTGGTGATTTTATAACAGACTGCTTGGATGAATCTGCATAGATCATGTTCAGTCTAACCCATTTCCTGTCACTAATGATATTAAGCAGGGCTGCATAATACATCTCGTTTAATATCGTCTATGCCACAATGCTCGATATTGCTAATGGAGATGCGAATGCTGGTATCAGGGTATGTTTCCTATCCTGTGGAAAATTATTTAATCTGAATAGGCTGCGTTCTTCTTTGAGGCAATTGCTCATGAGCTGCTGCACGCCAATGATTGTGTTCTAGAGGTACATACTCTAGAAGAGATACAATTGATGATGGGCGGATTCACAGAGACTTCATAAATTTATGGGCTGACAATCAACCTGAAAAAGACAGAAGCCATGTATCAACCTGCACCAGGGAAACCCTACAGCAAACCAAAAATTACCATAAGAGAAACACAAGCATATTGTTAGCATTGGCAATGTGTGCTGGTGTGTGGCTGATGGCAAGTGTGCTTGTTTTATTGCTGCAAGAGATGCACCTGTGCAATAAGAGTAGAGCTAGCATCCCAGGCTTTAAATTTCTTGCCTTCACAGCCAGTCTCCATCATGGAATCGCTTCCTATGTGACCTCTACTGTATATGACTGCATAACAATAGCTATGTCTTCACCAAGCATAGAGCTACAATGGCACACCAACAAAGTACAAGACCTGCACATTGTGAATATGTATAAAACCCCATCCACTATACAGCAACCTAATGACTTCTCATTGGTTCTGTCATCCACTATGTATATGGGAGACTTCAACTGTCAGCACACTGACTGGAGCTATAATTACTCCAAAGCAAATGGGGAGACATTAAGCAACTGGGCCTCCAAACTGGACCTGACTCTGCTCCATGATAACAAACAACTGGGCACTTTCTATTCAAGCCGCTGGAATATATCAGCTAGCCCAGACTTGAACTGGTGGAGCGATAGCACATGTGATATACCAAATAGAAAAATCCTTGACTGTTTCCCCCTCCCCCATCACAAACCAGTTCTCCTCAAAGGCACCCCACTACTTACCCCAACTTTTTCACTCCCTCCTTGTGGAACTTCCACGCAGCCGACTGGGAACGTTTCAGCAACTTAACTAACAATTTAGTTCATACTCTACCCCACTCAGACTCTGCTGACGTTAATAACACTTATTTTGCCTTCTGTGATGGAATTGTCACTGTGTCCAAGTCATGCATCCCCACATGACAGATGGTGGACTTTCATTCCAGGTTGGGATGCAGAATGTGAGCAATTACATTGAACTTTCAAAAGCGCACCAAATGAAGAGGAAGTGATCAAAGTCGCACACCACCTAAAAGCTAGACTGGATGAAGCAAGGAAAGCAAGATGGGAAGAGACAGTTGAAGGAATCAGCGTCAGCCACTCAAACTGGAAAGCATCGCAGACAATCAATCGCCCCATAGGGAAGTCGGAGAAGCGAGAACCTTGCCCTGTCTCAGCAGATGATATTGCACACACCCTTATTAATAATGGGAAATACACCCATACAGATAGAGCCTTCTCATGCTTGGTCAAAAACAAGTTTAAGGAGGCAAGAACTCACCATCTTCTGACCTCGGCCAGTCACGAGAATTTTCCTCATATGAATTCAAATCTGCATGGGACACCATTAAGCCTGGGAAGGCACCAGTCCCTGACAACATGCACCCTGAGTAGCTCATCCATGCAGGTGCTCTATTCTTAGACTGGCTGAGGGACTTCATGTCACATTGCCTATCAAGAGAAAAATTTCCCCACCTGTGGAAAAGAGTCAACATTGTTGCCATTCTGAAAATATACAAACCAAACAATGATCCAAAGAGCTACCATCCCATTTCCCTCCTGTCATTCTATTTCAACTTATGGAATGCTTAATATTAAACAGGATTGAGCCACAGATTGAGCAGGCCTTACCTAAAGAGCAGGCCGGCTTTAGGAAGAACAGGAGTACAGAAGATCAGGTCCTTGCAACCACAGACTACACTGAAGCAGCTTTTGAGTCCAACCAAAAGTGTGGCACCATGTTCATTGACCTCTCCTCGGTCTATGAAACTGTCTGGCTCAGTGGCCTCCTCAAGCTATATAATTGCATACAAGACTGTCATGTTACACGTGTAATACAAGAAAACATCACCAACTCTTGCTTCCACATTACAATCAATGGACAGTCTAGCCGGACAAGGCTTCTCAAAAATGGTGTTCCACAAGGATCAGTCTTGGCTCCTGCTCTCTTCAACCTCTGTACTGCTGACCTTCCACACACCTCAGGCATGAAACTCACATATGCCGACGACATGGCCATTCTCTTCTCCAGCAAATCCTTTGAGGACACACATTTCAGTACTTCCCTTTGCCTTATCAGCAGATGCCTACGCACCGGACAATCTTATGAATTGCCAATTCTGTCTGGAGTTTCCACCCCACCACCTGAGATGGCTGGCTGCAACCGGCAGGCAGCATTCCAAGATGCTAAGAGCCTGCTATACCCACTTCATGAAAGGATCTTCCAGCTTCTACTGGCTCAATGCCTCAGGAGCTGCAGGCCTTTCATAAGTGCAGCTCAGACCTTTATGCAGGCAGATAATGGCCAAAGCCGGAGTGAGTGGGTCATGAGCCAATGGAAGATGGAAAATCGCCCTGGCAGATGGCAACAACTGCCTCCCATCTCCACCTCACCCGTAGACTACAGCCTGCCATGAAAGGAGTGGGCCTGCTTAAACCACCTAAGTACTGGTGTTGGGTGCTTTAACTCCTGCATGCACAGCTGGAACTTTTGTGCTACTGCAGCCTGCGAGTGTGGAGAAATACAAACAGTGGACCCTCGTACGGAGGAATGCCCCCTCCATGCCTCAAAGGAGGATGGGTTTCCTTCAGCCTCCTGAATGACAAAATACTGCAATGGCTGCGGTCTGCCACATACAGTTGCTGAATGAATGCTCAAATGGAACTCTACACCACATGCAAGAAGAAGAAGAAGCAACACACAGCTGAATGCTGTTACAGAGTTCTGCTATCTTGATAGTATACTGTCAAATGGTGTTACTATAGACGAGGAGCTGACAAATCATATCAACAAAGCCAGTTCATCATTTGGCAGACTGTCAGGCACAGTCTGGCAGCAACATGTTATTAGGCTTCAAATAAAGTTAAAAGTCTATAAAAAGGTTGTCCTGTCCAACTTGTAGTATGGGTATGAGACCTAGACCTGCTATAGACATCATGTTAAGCTTCTAAATAAGTTCCATTTATGACATCTGCATGCCATACTCTGCATTAAATGGCAGAATAAAATTACCAATAATTAGGATCTGGAACATAGTCACTCCACATGGATTGAAGCCATGCTTTTCTCATCACAGTGATGCTGAGCTTGTCATGGTTTGAAGATGGACGACACCAAAATGCTAAGACAGTTGCTGTATCGTGAACTGAAAATGGGCAACTGCATATGAAGTAGCGAAAGGAAACACTTCAAAGACACCGTGAAGCAAGGACACGCTTGAAACAGTGCTACATTGACGACAGCTGGGAGTTGTCAGCAATGGATCATACTGGTAAATCAACAGTGGAGTTACCCAGGTCGAGATTAATCATTTTATGGATCTTGAGGCACAGAGGCTGAGGCATAAACAGCAGCAGCTTCAGCAGGCACAGACTATAATCCCTTCCTCGGCATTAAGTAAGCACTTGACGCAGAAAGGACTGATGCCCATCCATTGGTCTTTTTAGCCACAACCATATTCACAACATGTAATACCATCATCAGTGTCAGCATCTTCAGTCATAAAGGACAACAGCTACTCATCGTATTTGGAACATGATTTTTTTATTCATATAAAGGAAGTCTGTGGAATTCACCCAACCAGAAATAAACCTACTCTGGTTCAGAAAATGATTGACAAGTGGTAGGTATTGCTACGTTAACAATTCTTAATGCTCCACAACTTCCCCATGGTTTGAAAGAAGGCACTCTGTAACTAAAGCAGGGCAAATAGCTGGGGGGTAGGAGGAGGATTCCTGGCAGTTCTGAAAAGCAAACAAGCAAACCAAATAGTTCATGTTGAACCAAATCCATCTTTTTCAGAATTTTCCACAAAATGAAGACTCCCGCTTTGGGTTGAAAGAAGGAATTCATTTGATGCAAAATATTTTGTTTTCAGGCATTTATAAAGGCTAGATACATAAAATGGCAGGAGGAGGAGCCTCTCGTCCCTGATAATTTTAGCCCTGTGGTTAGTGGTTCAAGTCTTCCTCCCTGACCATTCAAGTATTTTACAACAAGTAGAAAAGTTTCCACAGGAGAGATTGAAAGACGAAGCCCAGAATGTCCCATAGTCCAGTGGGTAGGGCATTCTCTTTGCAGGTGGGAGAGCTAAGTTTAAATTCCTGCTCCATATCAGGCAGAAGGGGGAATTGAACCTGAGTCTACTACATCCCAAGTGATGACCATATACACGGAGCTAAAACTTATAAAAAGGGGAGAAAACTCCTGTTTCTATTTTGTTTATAGCATCAAAATCCCATTCTGAATCTAGTCCTTCTGCTATATATGAAGAGAGAGAGGGAGAGAGAGTATGTGTGTGTATGTGCGTGAGAGAGAGAGAGAGAAATTTGAAGACAGTTCTGGGTTGACCAAAACTACATTCTTTTGCCAATGAACTATTTGAAAAAATCTGCTCAGCTTTTCTGTAACCGTATGCATTTTGGGTATGCAGAGAGGACGGGAGAATAACTGGCACAGCAGAATCTTCTAAGGAATGAGTCACAGTACTAGCATGGCATCTGCTTCTGCCACTTACAGAATGCCTACTGTATTCAGTGTTTTCTAGCAGCAAATTGCAACCATTCTGTGACTAGAGATTTCATTAGATACCAATATATAAAGAAAATTAGTGCATATGGGCCAGATTTGACATCTCGCTCTGTTCTCTTTGCAATTGGTGTGAAGGAGCATATCAGTTGGGGGGGGGGAAAGGCCAGTGTCCACTTTAATTCTTAGGGACTATTGTCAGCTGGTGGGGATTAGAGCAGTCCATAGGCTGTTCTAACTGGCAACACAGCATGATCTGACCACAGAACCAGGGGAGTTGGCTTAAGACTGTCCCTTCTGCTGCTTTGCCAAACATAAACTCGGTAAAGCAGATAATGTGTGGCCCATTGTTTCTACATCAGCCCGAACACATGCTAAGCAATCTTTTCCAACAAAAATACACTTCTGCCTTGATGAACCCCTGTAAGACACTGAAAGCCATCCATTTCCATACTGTCATTTAAATAAATAATAATAAAATCATGCTGGCCTCGTCTTGCCTGCTTAGCTTTCGTATTCCTGAGCTGTCCTCCAACAGGTGCACAGTGTAAATTTATGTCTAACACAACAGGAGATATAACAGTGCCTGATGACTAACCAGATATTGTAGAGTATCTAACATGTTTTCAAGTGACTCTCACTAAGTTTACATCCCTAGTGTAGCCATTATGAAAACACTGTGTGATGATTTATTTTTGTGTATTTTTCTAAAATGCCCATTCCCATAGTGTCTTGGAGCTATTACATACATTTTTTATGGAAAAAGAATGCTTCCCCCAGGAACCATAGCTCTGCACGTCCTCATCTTATCCTTCATATCCTCATTTATTGAATCAGATGGTACTGGCTAAAATACATTATACAGTCTGTCAGCAGAAAAGTGCTCTTGAAAGCTCATTCATTGTTGGACACTGTATGGTGCCCAGGTTCAATTTTATTTCTTCTTTTTCTTTATTGAATATTTGTATTTTCCAAATAGAGATAACAATTGGGGATTGCACCTCGTTTTGTCCACTCTGTCAGGTTGATTGTAATGCTGCCTGTCAGGGGTTAACTGCTCATTGTCTTCTCTCTTTGCCACATGTGGCTCCCAGCCAATGGCAATCAGTGAGGGAAGGCAGGCTGGGTCATGCCCCAAAGTCTGTGGCCTTGGCCATGGAACAGCGGAAGATGAAACAGGGATTCTGAACCTCTCCCCGTCTAATCAGGTACTGTAATGGCCCATGCCATTTACAGACATTAAAAAAAATCCCCAGGTTTATACTGCTTGAACAAAGAAAATTTTATTCAAAATATGCATTTTGAATGAGTGCACTTTGGGAATGCTTTTTTAAATAATCTGGTCCTATGGCCACAAAACCTTAGCATTATTAAAAAGTACAGGAGTGGTGAGGAGAAAAAATAGATTACCTAGGGTACCTCAAAGAAAGGAGATAATATTACAAATTTATGCATGAGATTAACCATAAATGTATAAAATTCTTCCAACACAATCCTCAGCAGCACTGGAGCTCAGGGTGGAGTTTAAGATTTAACTTTTATTGTTTTTGCTTTTTTTGGTATAAAATCTTTTACTGCTCCTTAAAGTGGCCTTGTAATGATTTCGTAATCCTCCCTAAAAGGAAAAACGGTTAAGTTTATGCATAACAGTCAAATGTCTCCAAATGTTTTTCACTTTTGTGGTAAGTAATTAGTTTTCTCTAGTCTTAGCTAATTATACATACGTGTAGCTACCAGGAAGAATCTGGCTAGAGAAAATCTGGCTAGGTGAGAATCTTGAACAAACACAGCAAATTCACATAAGGAATGTTATCAGTTTGTAAATGTATGAAATGTATGAAATGTTACAAATAATTATTGATAACATTTAATTATCTTGTTGAATACTGAATGCAAAGTATGCTTCACCAGCTGTGGCGCTATTGACTTTTATAATTTGGATTCAACTGATCTTTGTTGACTTAGTAGTTATTGGTACTGTAGGTGTAAAAGGGACCACCTGGGTGCAAATGTGTGTGGGAGTAGCTTACAAACTCACAAACCAAAATGAATGGGCTGTTAGAGCAATTGGCTGTTAGTTAAAAAGAATGATTACAAGGATATATATTCTTAACAAATATAGGGATTTGGTTTAAGAACATCTCTTATTTAAGAAACATAAAATGTTTAATGAGAGATAAATGAATTAAACACTTTTTAAATGAAAATATTTTACAGAAAAATAGTGTTATATAATAAAAAACTGTGATAGTGAATGGAGAGGCAGAATTCAGGCTGCACAAATAACTTGAATTCTGGTATTTGCAAATACAGAGTGCTTGACTTCGTAACCTTAATAACATACTTTTAACAGTTTCTGTAGTTTTTGTGTGTGTAATTCCCTAGATTTTAAAAGAGATTAAACAAATTATGTTCTGTGAAACTATGATGCCCTGCATTCTTCCCCAGAAGCACCAGGATGTGAAACCTGGACCATAAACACTGGAGCACAGATTTGTGCCATTGGAGCTAGAGGGTTGCAATTAATACAGCTGGCAGCAGGAGTAAACTGTTATCCTCAGTGGACCAGCTATTAGAGGAAGATACAACTGACAAAGTAGGTCACATATGTATTCATAGAAAGCACAAATTCTTTCTGAGAGGCAGCGTGGCTGAGCCTATCATATATGTTTGTGTTCTATTCCTACTTGTGTAACATTTTGAAAGAGTAGGAGTTCTTGCTCCATAGTTAAGGTTGTGAAAGGTGCAATGAATGTACAATAACTAGAGAAAATTAGCTTGAAAATGTCAACTTAAAGCTCCAATTCTTTAAATTCTTTAAACATTTGAGTTGCTCCATTGATATCAATGGGAGTGTTCCCACACTTAAGGTTAAATGCATGCAGACATGTTTGCAGGATTGGGACTTAATATTCCAGCAAGAATTGGTTAACTGAAAATATCTTAACTAAAAGGAATAAACTGAGTGTGTGTCCCTATAAAACATGTGAAACCTTTTAAACCTTTTCTCACTATCGCTCTTCAATGCTTGGCTGAGAGAGACAAACACAGATTAGTGGAACATGATTGCCAGAAAGACATGTTTCCTAAGCAATATAACCATGCTAATGCACCTCAAATCCCTACTTCTTATGTTACTGTACTGCTTAACCTTTTAGAGATAGAGGTTTTGAAAGATGCATGGTTTTTTACTTACAAATCAAGTTCACAAAAAAGAAAAAATCCAACCCAAACCTATTATGTCTAAAAATCAGAAGTCATTGGTGATTATTGTTCATGAATGCCCAATACATAAGTGTATTATTAGTCAATATGCTAATGTGACTTTCCTTCCTAATGTGTTCACTTTTCATAAGAAGCATTAAAAACTTTTTTCCTCTGGAAAGAACAAACAGTATATTTTCGTCTTAAGTACAGATGATTAAATACAGAAGCAACTTGATAAATAAATTGGATGCCAAGAGACATTTTGTAGTTTTGGTTTTAGTCTCCCTGAAAACCCTTGTTTCACAGAGAATTAATATTTCTGAGGGATAGAACCACAAAAAGGCTCCTGAGGTGAATAGAACTTGCACTCCTTTTTGCTAACTCAGGGCAGGAAGGAGGGGATGGCATAGATGTAGTAATGCTGGCTCTATGCCAGCTCATTTAGGGTAATTCAAGGCTTCCTTGTGCTGCCAGAGCAGCACAAAGAGGCATTAGTGTGCGTCAGAATATGGTCAATCATGTTGTTGTCTAACCCAGATCATCATCTTGTGTGTTTTGGGAACCCTTTGCATATAGATTGTAAAAGTGGCAATTTAACAAGGATGTGCAAGGAATAGCTTAATAAACCAAATCACCTTTGTTTTCCTAAGATGGATAGTACAGTATCTACTTCTTTTATTAATGGATGTCCATCTAGCCCAGTACAATGTACAGACAAACCAAGAACCTATCCACTGATGTTGTGTTGTTGCTTTCTTATGTTGAGCCTGCATTTTAGTTCCTTATATATTGTTTTGAATAAAGTTGCTTGATTTTTCTTTTCTCTTGCCTAGTTCCCAGTATTGTGATTTCACCCCAGCATTATTTTTTCTTTCATGCAGACTGATTCTCCACTCCATTACACCACTATTACCCTAATATAAGTGAGAGATCTATCAGCCCCTCCCCCCATGCATTCAAAACTCAAGATACCTCAGGGCAGATCCTCAGCTGGAATAACTTGTCATAGCTCCATTGAAGTCTACGGAGCTGTGACAATTCATACCAGCTGAGTATCTACCCCTTTATGTTTTGCCCCTCTCTGTTTTTAATATCTATGTGCCCCTCCCCATCCTTCATTCTTGTCATAATTGTTGACTGGAAACTTTGCTGATAAATTTATGGTACAATTTCCCACTCTGTGCATTTACCCCCAGCCTATCTGCTCAATCCCCTCCTTCCCCCCACTTAATCAACCTGGCAAGTCTCATGTCCTCACTCTGTTCCTATCATCTGCATTCTGAACTAACCAAAGTTTATCTGAAGAACGTTTTCAGACAAGTTGGCTAACTATAATAGATTAACTTTGTTCTAATCTAACACATCTTGAATGATAATTTCAAGATTGAACTATGCCCAGCCAGAGAAATGGCAAGATTTAATTAAATGAAACCTTAAATGAAAAAAAAATCCTGACTACATAGTCCAAATGCTTATTACTTATCAAAGAAAAAAGTAGATCTAGACAAAGAATAATTTTGGCTTCTGTTAAAAGGAATATCAAGCAGGAAGGAAGAACAAGATATTCAAGGCCAAAGAGCAACTGGAATTGAGGCTTTTAAGAAAGTTGTCCAACATCCAGAAGTAGATATCTGACATATACGTCTATAGATTACAACCAAATTGTTAGTTTAGGAAGAGAGAAACAAATCTGCATGTCATCCTCACTGCATTCATGGCTCATGATATTGACAAATATTTGTGAAAGGCAACCCATAAATGCAAAAGAGCAAATGACAATAATAAAATAAAATAAAATAAAATAGCAGGGCAAAGAAAGCACAGAATCCAGTACCATGTCCTGAGGCAGGATCTGAAGGGCAAATCTCATTGGTAATAAATATAATTAACTTTAATATGTGGAAGGTAAAGCAAACAGAGAATCCAAGAAGCGGATTCCACAAAGTGTTGAAAGTGCCCCTGGCATTTAAAGCTGGACAAAGCACTAGAAAATAAACTGCTGATAACTCTATAACTGATGTCACCTATAATGCACTTTTTATTATTATCTCTCTATCTTTCTTCACAGTATACTGCAGGTTTTCCAATGTTTTCGGATCTCAGGAAAATAAAGCATAATAAACAGTATAAAGAGGAAATGAAAAAACATTGAATGGAACAACAATGTCCTAATAGGGGAATAGAGTAGCTGCCCACAACGTCACTGTTGGCTGCTACTTTTGCCCCAGCAATTGTGCATCACAATTCACTGTGTGCACAAATGATAATATTAAGACTTGAAAATCAGGTAGACATCAAAATGCTTTTATGTATGCACTCAATGAGAAGTTAAATCCTATGGAGAGGCCCAGCAACAGCTTTATGTGCCATTTTAATCCCAGTATTGTCTATTTTGTGGGCTTAAATGGAATTTCAGCTGGACATAGATCTCGTGCTGGCCCTCTGCAAAAGCTTGAATTTCACTTCCAGGGAATTTCACCTACAGTTAATATTGAGCACGAAATGGCCAATGTAAAGCATAGGATTGAGACCCTTTTAAAAGATGTGACATAATATATATGTGCTATCTATGATTCTACAACTCATTTTATCCTTGGTACATATTCCATATTGCCGGTAGACCACCTCTGGACTTAAATAACAATATTCTATTTGTTTTTTTCTGTCGAAAGGTAGATTTTTCTATTCACTGGAATCCTTGACCACTTTGCTACCATTAAAACTTCTTTTTGCTAAAGACAAATGACAACCAAAATGGCTATTATCTAATAGAAAATGACAAAAAACATCCTTGACCTTGCAAATCAGAATGTTGCTGTACGCTACTGAGAAAGGAAAGAAGCATTTGTGGTTTCATTTAAGGGAAGCCAAATCTAGGGGAATAGGGCCAAGAATGTCTCTGAGGGCTTGATAATAATGAGACAAAGAAACAGAACAATTATTACAATAATATATATCAAGTAACATTCCGGGATTCCAGGAAGTATATATAAGTTCCATTACCAATATCAATTAGGACTCAAAATGATAACAATCCAGTGTTCCATTATTACAGGCCTTGCCAAAAACTCTCCTGTAAGAAATAAATGGCTACTTTGCAACTAGAAGCTATCCTGGTCCCTTTCTCTGTTAAAATACTTCATGGCACTATAGTATTCTATATTACTGTTTTTGCAGCATTATCTGGAAGAACTGCAAAATATCCCAAATGGAAGTCCATCATTATCCATTACATTAACAGTGTGTATGCCTGATATAACAGGCATGTCATGCCTCACTTCCATTTCCTTTTTATTCAGCTCTTTAGCCCCAAAATCAGGTAGCTCCAATTCAACACAGAGACATGAAACAGTGTATCTCAGGCCATGGATAATATGGATAATATTTTTTGAATTATGATATATCTTCAGGTACCATGTTATCATTTTAGCTAGTAGGTTTTCACTGCAAGAGGACAACAAGCAATGTCTTTGTTATCACACTGGTATTACTTGGTGCCAGAGAGAGCAAGGATTAAGTTGTTGTTATACATGAGCCCCAAGAAATTTATATTCTGCTAAAATGGTGGGTTATCTTAATTTTTGATACCCAAAAAATATATGTACTACTTCAAAGATTCCTCCTGATGTTGCAGAAAAATTGCATTTGTGGTTAATAAAACCTCTGAGATGCTGTGATGTTCCCCTCTGCTATCTGGACAGGTCTATTGCTGTGACACCCCAATCCCTCACTCTTGGAGCCCATCTTGCACTTGCTTCACTGTGTGAATCCCCACTCCTGGGACAGCACACACATAGCCTACTGCAAGCAAGCTGAGCCTAACTCAGTAAGTGCCTCTAGCCAGCCACTCCTGGGATTATGCAATGGTGTGACCCCAGCTAACACCCCCAGTCCGAGATGCAACCCTAGGAACTGCCATTATACAATGTTCAGTGTTGTTCACTGCATACTGGAAGCTCATTAGTTCATCAATTTATCAAGAAATTGATATGCACCTGCCTTGGTGCATCAAATGGAGTCTCTATACACCTTAAACCACATGCCTTGCTTTAGATAAAAAAACAAACAAATGTATTAAGTACAGAAAGATTTTAAAGTGATTACTAAGCTTAACATTTTCAGGAACCTTACAGTCTTAGATGATTCTCACCACAGACTGGTTGGTCTGCCTCCAACCAGGCCCTCCCCCTGTGATCAACGCTTCAATTGCTTGATGTTGTTTGTAGATGGTATTGGAAAAGAGAGAGAGAGAGCAGCCAAAATGTCTCACTTTTTCAACATGTTCCTTCCCCCTACCCTTTAGGGTCAGGTGACAAACAATGTCTATGTATGGCTCCCTCCATGCGCTGAGTCACTGTGGTCCTTTGTTGATTCATTTGCTGACATCTGAACCAGTCCTTTATTCATGGAATACTGAGCTGGGTTGTTCTATACAAGGCCTAATGAAGTGCTAATTGCTTCTCAGCACTGTAGAGTTTTGCATAGATCTGTCTCAAGCCATAAGACACATATTTGTAAATATTACATAGCGAAGCCTCATAATTATACACTTGACATTGCAACAGACATATTAATATCACAATGATGTTCAATATGCCATGAGCATTCCAAAAACATCTTACATGACATACCTTGCTTTAAACAATACACAACTACACTATAAGGGTGAACATAAATGATTCACAATCACACCATAAGCGTTTACATGGGAGTACAGTGTGTCACAGGTGCATAAACACACCATATTAGATACATTCAAGAAACAGTATCCACTGTAATTTACCTATTTGCACAATTTAGTGCTACATCCATCAAGTAATCTTACATATCACATATTTCTGTTTCATTTGCCTATTTATTGACAAAAAAAGTCAAAATATTATTTGGTCTTTATCAATCTTCTATTAAATTTTCCTTTTATTTAAAAAAATTGTTCTTTTTTCAGATCAAAATTAGATTTTCATTTAAAGGGCCTAGTATTACTTTAGAGATTAATTTACTTTCTTCCTGTCAAATAGCAACTAACTAGGGGTGAACAAAATGGCTTGGATATAATAAAGTTCTAGAAGGGAGGATTTTATCCACATTGAAAATCTTAAGGCCCTGATACAGCAAAATGTAAGTTTCAGTCCATCCCTATCAGCAAAGCAGAACCTCTTTATACACCCCATCATAGAATCTTCCCTCCATGTCTTCTTTCTCTGCTTCTCACTCTTTCTTACACACAGATCTACCCATTCACCATTTCTACACTCAGCAGCAGGTCAATAAATTATGAGGCAGATTTTCACCTGGTGTAAGCTGCCATAGTTCCATTGAAGTCAATGGAGTTATGACAATTTACATTTACAATTTACACAATTTACACAATTTAGATGAATGTCTGCTCTTATGAAAAACAGTTTAAACCTTGCTCTCTATTCATGTTCAACAAAACAAAATAATGTATCATGCCACTTTAAGGCACATCCATCCCTGTGCAGAGCTTTTCTGCACCCCAGTTTAAGGTTGAGAATCTAAACAATAACTTTGCCCAGACTGATCCAAAAACACCACCAAGAAACAGATGTATCAGGCTTGTGTCAGCCAGGGGCATCACTACTGACATGATGAGAATTTTGTCAGAGACAATTCTCCAAAATAGCTGAGGCATGGAGGTTGCCAGGCTTTAAGGTGCCAAAAGGCTCCTGGAAAATTTTAGGCTATCATCTTCTCAGAAGCTGAGAAAAAGAGAAGCTGAAAAAAATAGCTTTAAATCCCTCGTCATGAACATAAAACCCTTCAGCACCCTCCCTGAGGTATTAGAAAAATCTTCCCTTTGTCAGTGTCCCATTGGGATTCTGGCATTTCATAGCTGATCAGCTGTTGCATAAAGTTGTAAGATTGCCACTATAAAGGTAACGAGCGTATTGGCAGGTAACTGGTGACAGGTAAAAGTATTTATGTATTTTTCCCTTTTGTCCCTGTCATTTATCCCATGACATGCCCCCATAAATTGCTTTCTTCTCTCTCCAATTCCCTTACTCCCCACCTATGGTCTCCTTCAATATATTTTAAGCAGGTGGTGAGTTATGCTGTTTCATCAAGTAGATGCAGCTGTGCATTCTACCTGGATGTGTGTGTACCTAGTCCACCAGAGCCAAATAATTTTATCTAGCAGTAAATGTAAGGAAGGCACTCATGCCCTGTGGCTTTAGCCCCACCCCTGGCAATATAAAGGAAGTATTGCCTTGACCCCCTCAGTTGCTTCTGACCATCCATGGCTAGATTAAGAACTCCATGTGGTGTTTTTCACCTCATGCTTTTCCGTCAGTTCTGAGACTTTTTTCCTTTTATATACTACTAGTAGCAGTAGTTTAGATTAAGTTTAATGTTAGTATTGTTTTGTTCAGGAAGTTGGCTGCCCTGTGAGATGTCTTCAGCAGAGTTCAAGCATCGTCCATTGCATGATGAGGCCATCTCCAATAGTGATTCCTGCACAACATGCTTGTGTATTTCAGTGAAGGACCCAGTAAAGACTATGCTCCATCTGCAAGTCTTTCACAAAGAGGACTCTTGCAGCTGAAGCAGCACCTGCTGGAGCAGGCCATGAGGCCCACTTTGGCACTGAGGGCATTGTATGATTGACAGTTGCCTTCAGATCCAGCAAGTGATGTTGCTCTGTGCTCAGTCACTGGCATTTCTCTCTAGAGGAAGATGGGTCATTCTCCCTCTTGTGGTCCTATAAATTGAAATGGGACCATTCTAAGACTTGGGAAGACTCCTTTTTGTCTTCTAAGAGGAGTGATGACTGGCACGGCGGGATGGAGCAATCTGTCTAACAGCTCCCTAGTACTGTTCAGCAGGCAGCAAGAGCCCATTCTGTCCATGGGGTGTCCATTGAGTCTGGTAATAATAATGTCAGCACAAGCACTGATTGTCTGCATACCAACAGTATACCGAGTGGCTTCAGACCTGCTTTGTCCTTCAATCCTGGACTCTCCACTGGTTCAGGGGTTTGCTAGTGGCATGGCTTCTACTGCCTTGTTCTCCATTGTGCCCTTGGCACTTTCTGGCTGCACTGCAGAGCTACCAGGCTCTTCAGCACCACATCTTGCAGTGCCCAGACCTCAGACTGTGAAGCTGAGACTAACAGCCTGCCCAGCACGGAAAGCCCCCTTGAAGTTGATGCATTCTTCGGCCTATCGCTGTCTTGGTGGCAGATCCCTTTGTCAAGTTTTGTACTTTAGCCTTAGTACAGTGCCTTTACCAGTCCTGGGTGGGAGTTGTTTGTTTGATTTGGTTCTGCCAGTGATAATCTTCCATTCCTCTTCAGCATCACTGCCGTCTGCATATTGGGCTTTAGAAAAGTCTAACTGTTTGTTTGCCCTATCAGGGATGGCTCCCCAGTTGCCCCCAATGAACCTCTGGACTCCTCAAGATCCAGGTCAGGTTTGTCCTCCCCCTCTTTGTTGGATAGGCACCAGAGAGTGCCCTTGGATCACCATACATCAGTACTGAGATTGGCATCTCTCCTTCATCTGGGACAGGGGATCTTGGCCCAGTGTCTAATGGTCACCAATGCCTTATGTGTATGCCCAGTGGTATCCTTGGAATCCTTGGGCTGCTCCACAGTTCTTAAGGTCTCACTCCTTCACCTGCTCCAGAGTGAGACGAGTGGTCCCAATGGTGGCTCCTGCTCCCAAACCATCTCAACCGGAAGTGACCTCTGAGCCCATTCACTCTGGGCCTCCAGGGTTATTCCAAACAGATACTGTAGTGCAAGAACAAGGCTCATTATTGCTGAAGCAAACTGCCTCTTCAACCTCTCTGGATGACTACTCTGCCAGAAGCTTCCTGTCCCTAAATAACTCAGGAATTTAAAGCATATCAGGACCTCCTGGGGAGTATAGCTGCTATCTTGGGTATCCAGGTAGAATTCTTGCAGGAGAATACATGAAAAATGGTGGATATTATCCAACCATCAGATCCAAGGAGAGTAGCCATCTTGATAAATGAGGGTCTTTTATAGCCTACAGAGGCCTTCTGGAGTACTTCAGCTTCGTTGCCTCCCATGGTGAAGTGTTCGGAGAAGTGGTACTTTGTTCCCATGTAGGTTTTTGAGGGTTTCTACTCCCATCTGTCCCCTAATACTTTGGTGGTAACTGCAGCAAATGGCAGGGGATGGGAGGAAAGATGTAAATCCACCACTAAAGACAGAGTCCAGAAGGATGGACTTAATGGGCCGAAAAAATTATACCTTCTATTCCCTGCAAATGTGCATTGTGAACCAGCAGACATTGCTCTCTAAATATGACTTTGTGACTGGGGTGGCTGTGTCAGAGCTCACCAACCAGTTGCCAGAAAACTTCCAGCGAAGACTATATGGAATTCATTGTGGAAGTCCATATAGTGACCCAGACCCCATTGTAGTCAACTCTGGAAGTGGTAGATGCTGTGGCCAGAATTATGCTGACATCTGTGACCATGAGAAGGGCCTCAGGGCTTCAGAATTTCAGTATGCAACAGACCCCTGAGGACTTACCATTTGATGACTGAGTTTGATTTTCAGAAAAAAGTTATAAATGCCTTCACTCTTTTAAATATGCCTGAGCTGCTTTATGTGCTTTGGGAGTATATACTACAGCTGTGAAGAGACTCCACTACAGAGGCCAGTAGCAATAACACTGCAGTATTTTTTGGGACAGTCCTCCCTTCCTATAAGGTAGCAGGACTACTTCTGAAAGGGCTACAGATCCCAGAGAAGAAGGTCCTTTGGTTCTGGGTTTACCAAGCCAGCTCCCCACTGAGATCCAGCAAGCACCCATTTTGACTCGCATTTCCAAGGTAGTGATTCAATGTTGACCTTTGCATCTCTATCCCCTATGTTTGGGGACAGGGTGGCTGATTTCTGTGGTGTTTTGGACTCAGTTACCATGAACAGCTATATCCTAAGCACCAACAGATCGGGTTATACCATACATTTTTCTCTATCCCTCCTCCACAACCTTTACCCTGTCCCTCTTCAGAGACCCCCTCACAAGTCATTGCTCTTTGATCAGGTTCATTCTCTACTGGCTCTGAGGGCTGTAAAATAGGTTCCCTTGAAGCATCGGTGATGAGTTCTACTCTTGGTATTTCCTGATTCCCAATCCCAAGGGAGGATGAGAACTATCCTTGTCCGCCTCAGCTTTAAGAAATAAGTTAGATTCTGGATGTTCATCCTGGCAACTATTCTCCCTGTCTTAAATCACAGTGACTGGTTTGCTGCCCTGGATTTTCAGGACTTTTATTTCCACATAGCAATCTTTCCAAGCCACAGGAGGTTCCTCAGGTTTGTCATGGCTAGTCTGCACTACCAGTACATTGAGCTGCCTTCCAGCTTATCTTTCACTGCCTTAAGGTATGCTATTACCAAGTGTATGTCTGTGGTAATAGCATACCTCAGGAAGAGGGGAGTTTATATTTTCCTGAATCTGGTCACTGAGGGGCAAATTCAGAGGAGAAGTTCTTTGTTATGTCCACACTATGCCTACTCAGTCATCTAGGTCTCATCTTAAACACCAGGAAGTCAGCATTGAGTCCACCTCAAAGACTTGAGTTCATTTTGGGCCCCGATAGACTCTACAAGTTTGAGAGAATTTCTACTGATAGAGCGAGTCCAGGTTATTTGCCAACTATGTTTGGACCTGAAGTCTCAGTCTGCAACTGCAGCCCGAGAATGCTTGAAGTTGCTAAGCCATATGGTTTCATGAATGCAGCAATTCCAATATGCTTCTGTGCCTATAACCTTTTCAGATATGGCTGCGTCAGTTTACTATCCAAAATGTCATTCCTTGGAGAAACTGGTCTGACTTCCTCTGCCAATCCTGGGATGGTTTATGGTGGTGGATGGTCCAGGACAATGCGCGCAAAGACGTTCCCTTTGCCAGACCTATTGTCACCGACGACTCCTTAATCAGTTGAGGAGTCCATCTGGTATTGGTGAAAGTTCAAGGCCTGTGGTCAATTCAGGAAGTGTTTCTGCATATCAGTGTTCAGGAGCTTCATGACATCTGTCAGGCATTTCAGGATCACATCAGGGAGTCAGCAGTTCAAATCCTTACCAAAATTACCACCATGATGTATTTTGTGAACAGACAGCAGGGAGCACACTCCAATGTGCTGTGTCAGTTTTGCATCAGGAGAAAACATTATCACTGTGGCCAGTCACTTATCTGAGATCCAGAATCACCTGGCAGATCACCTCAGCAGAAATTTCTCTCTGAATCACAATGGTTTCTGAAGCCTTGTATCCTGTGGTCCATTTTTGCAGTTTGAGGCATCCTGACGATCGAGAGATCGCCGTGAGAGATAATAAGAAATGCCAATTGTTTTGTTCTGAAATGTATGTCAATCCTGAGTGCTTGACCAATGCTTTTCACCTGAGCTGGGAATCAGCACTCCTGTATGATTTTATTCCAATTCAGATAATCTCACAGGTCATTCTCAAGCCATAATTGTACCACGACAGGCTCACTCTCATTACTCCAGTGTGGCTGAGACAATGTTGGTTCGCCAGCCTCCTTGCATTATTGGTTTGGCCTCCCATATTCCTTCCTTTTCATCATGACCTCCTGAATTAGCATCACTGTTAGGTTTTCCATCCAGCACTCAGGTCCCTGCATTTCATAGTATGGACGTTGGATGGTTTGATAAGGAGAAGGAGGAACAGTATTTGGAGGTAGTCCAGTAAGTCTTGTCCAATAGTAGGAGCCCCTCCACCACAGAGACCTATTCGGCCCAGTGGAAGCAGTTGTTGGACTGTTAGCCCAGAGAATTCATCCAAAGCTGGTTTGTATCCAGGATATTTTGGAGTACCTGTTACACCTTCAATCTTCTGGTCCTGCACTTAGTTCATTGATAGTCCCCTGGCAATGATTTTGGCATTTCATCTGTGCAACCATGAGAAGTTGGTGTTTTCCGATCCTTTCTGGCTTGTACCCAGGGTGAATTCAGCAAGAAGGAAGGCAAAGATGTGACTAGGAGGGGATGCTGCAGAGAAAACCTCACTGCCTTCTCCAACTGCCTAGGACTGTAGACAGGACTAGAAGCTTCTGGGATGAGTGTTTAAAACCCAGCAGTGTCCTGGTCAAACTGGGATAGCAGTTAGCATAGATTGAGCAGGGGAAGAAACCCCCCCCCCTGCATTTACAAAGCCTCTACTTAACTGTGTACTATTTTAGTTTCCCTCTTCCTCCTTTCTGGACTGTGTAAACTGTTCCTTGTCCCATCAGAGCCAGATATGGGGAGTTGATATTTGAACAGTAGCAATCAGAGCTTTCTTCAGTCTTTGAAATTCAAATCTTCTAGTACTGTATACTACTTTATGTACTCCGGTCAAGGTGATGAGTTACAGTTAATTCACAAGAAGACGCAACATGAAGGAATGGCAGAAAGGAATGTTGGTATGAAGGGGCAATGTTATAGTATCAGGAGACCTATTGAAAGGTGATTGTGGACTATATTTTTTTTAAAACTAGATTCTGCAGAATAAAATGTCAATTCTTTCCATATCCATTCCACTAACCTTTCACTGCCTGTATGCTCAGGGTCTAACTGATCACCATATTTGGGACAGGGAAGGAATTTTTCCCCAGGTCAGATTGGCAGAGACCCTAAGGTTTTTTTTTACTTTCCTGTGAAGCACGGGCACGGGTCAGTTGCAGCTTTAAACTAGAGTAAATGGTGAATTCTCTGTAAGTCTTTAAACGATTATTTGAGGACTTCAGTAACTCAGGTTACTCAGTAAGGTTTTGGGTCTATTATAGGAGTGGAAGGGTGAGATTCTCTGGCCTGTAATATGCAGGAGGTCAGACTAGCTGATCATAATGGTCCCGTCTGAACTTCAAGTCTATGAATCTATTATGGGCATAGAAAGATGGATATTTGAATGTGAACTGTACCTAAAGCATCTCAAGAAAGCTTATACTTGGGAGAGTACAAGACCCAATTTGCAGATTCTGAATCAGCTGAAAAGAAGCATCCAGACTTTTTTGCTTACTTGTCACAAACAGGCTAACCTTCCTTTTGAGGGTCATATTGATATCTTTAGTGCTACTAATGTCATACCATACAAGAGGTCATACAGCTGAGCCCACTTGAATACTGAGCAAAAGATAAATAAATAGTATCTAACCTGCAACCAAAAGGCAGGTTATAAAAATTCTTATCTTGGTGTCCTTATGCACTCTAATGCTAACTTCAGGCAAAAAATTGGCACAACTCCATTAGGCTGTGATTATCTAACTTCAGAAATATGTAGCACATTTTGCAAATGATTTTAAAGCATGTTACTCATTTCAAGCATCATGGAATTGCTTTTCTTTCTATTACATTATATGACAGCATATTAATATAGACCTTTTACCCCTCGAGATTAAACTTTTTCTTCTGAATGATTCTCACTTACTAATTTGGTCAAGGTTAGAATCAAACTTGGCTCTTTTGGCACAAATGAGGACTAAATGAAAGTAGAAAACTGAAAAACGCTGCATTTCCTAGAAGAACCTTTTATGAGGGAAAAATATAATTTTATTTTAAATGGGTTTAATCATGGTTAAATAATGCTGGATCACCAGAATATTTGTTTAATTGAATAGAGACACAAGATGTACCAGAGGTAATTTGTCAGGCAACGAAAATTCAGATGTGATTAAATTATCTTCACACACACACAAAATATCTACCCTCCCTCCTCTGCAGAAAATGCTAAGCCTATTATTTATCCTCTTGACATTGGTATTAGATGTATTATCATGTGAAATAAGTCAATAATATGTGCTGTTTGGTTCATTTCACCAAGATAAACTAGGCTCTAAGAACAATATGATGACTCTTATTGTCAATTCTTTGCCTTACCGAGGTACTGCACAATTTGAACATTAAATTTGCTAATTTTAGACAACTATTGAATTTTTAAAAAAATCTAATCTCTACAAAATAACAGAGCTCCAGTGCCAGAATAAAAAATTAAATTTGTCAAAGGAAAGTTATGAATTAATTGGGGATTCTATCACCTTTTCCGCCACCCACAAAAAATGAAATAAAATTAGATTGCCTGTACGATGATCTGATCTGAAAGAGTAATTAAACTGCTTCAAAAATAATAAATATAAAACCTTATTTAATGAACAGCTATCAACTTTATCCAAAAATACTATTGATAATAGTTAATACTAAGTTTGCATCCTCCTGTAAGGTTTGGTGTCATTTCTTGGCTTTGGGGACTGGAAATGGGATATACAGCTTAGTTTTCCTCTGAAGTCTGCCAATTCAAATCCACTTCCGACCACAGTCCAATGGAGGAATCCATCTCTGTGGACCTCTGCCTTCATGTTGTCCCATTTGTACGATGAGGGCCCAGGTTAATATGAATGCAAGTAGTCACCGTCTGGCTAATCGCTTGTGTGAAGTTAATTTGGTAGTCTTATAGTATATTTCCTAATGGGCAGGTTCCACATCACAGAAACCACCACTGAAGTAAACACCTCTTGTGATGTTGGATTCTCAAAAGAGAAAAGAAGGACTTCATGGCATTCAGACTGAATTCCTCTACTCAGCTCCAAAAATAGCCTCTCTAGGTGACTGAAACACATGGTAGGACATTGTGAAGACACCTTCACTGCCCTTACATATAAATTGAGAATTTCAATGTCCAAGCCTGTCAGTCTATCATCTTACATGAGTACTATAATAAGAAGAATCCTATACTATGTTTTTTACTGTAATGGAGAAGTCTGGTAATTTTGTCCTCTGTTATGTTACTCAGTTGCCTTAAACAATGACAGAAGTTCCTACAGCTCCTAAGTACACTTTTCATGTCAGTATAACTGCATTGGCAGTATGCACATGGAGATGTTTGAGATGAAGAATGACTGACTACAGATGACTATAGTACAGATGACTAAGGCAGCACAAGAGAAGGAAAGAAACCAACGGCTGGCCACCTTAGGCAGTAGATAGTGCTCCACCCCCAACCCAGGTTCCCTGTTGATCAAGGTCAAGAACTAGTAGGCTGTATTGGCAACAGGACAAAAGGAGCAGACCCCAATTGCTAGTGAGGACGAGCCGCCTGCCCCAAGGCAGAGAGTCTCATGGCCACCACACCCAAGAGGAAGGGATGTAGGGTGGGTGGTAGTCAGGGACCCCTTTTCTGACTATACACTTGCTAGGGATTAACTCATGCAAGGAAATTCTCCAGTGGGGAATTCGGAGGTGATTTGTGCTCCCTTTTTTTCACCTCATCAGGTTTGGCCCAATGTGGAAAAGGGCAATATTAGGAAAAGTTTTTCTTATTTTTTTCTAAAACAGCATGTAGCCAGGCATATTGGATATCTGTCTACATCTCTCTTGGGAGTTGCTGGAAACTATCATCACAAACCATTCATAAATAACGCTGCCGCCATATATTCCTAATTTAGGAAAATTCTTTCCAATAAATTCCAGGGCAATAAATTTCTGGACAAAACTCTGCAGACTAATTGTTTAAAGGCAACATGTTTGTTGTCTACCTAATTGTTTTTGTTCACATCTGGTGAAAGCAAATGACATTATTCATACACATTAAAGCCTTATTTGGTCTTTAAATCAAGGGTGAACAGTTATTGTGCTTGTGAATTCTGTACTTGTGTGCAGAAGTGAATGTGTGTGTTAAAAGGTGTCAGGATGAGACATTTGAAAATGTGGCCTATTATTAAATACCTGTTAATATACTGTTAGTTATGCTTAATAACTTTATGACAGGCAGGGAGGGAAGGCGTGTAATCTGAGAGCAACCTAATATTTGATCCCTGAAATTCAATAGTTCTTAAATAGTCACATTAACTTCCTTTCAGGAGCTGATTTCTGGCTCTTTAATTACCAATTGAAAGGACTTGTTTGGATATGTCTTGTTACCAGACAGTTAAAATTATAACCTCTGAAACTTTGTGCTTTGACTGCCATTGGGCCTCCTGTGTTGAGCAGTGTGCGGACTGGCTGTTAATGGGAAGGGAGAGTTAAAATGATCATTAAATGTTGTAGAAATTGGTGTTGATATTAAGCATATAAAGTGAAAAATTATTCTTTGGTCAGAAAGGTTCTGTATTAAATGTGAGATTATTACTATTGTTATAACATCTGAGCTAAGGAAGACTAATTGAATAAAAGACTATTTAGATTCAGTAAAGATTCACACCCACTCTCTCTCTCTCTGAGCCAGTGCATAAAGTTTGTTACCTCCCCTAATTCGTTTTCCATTGTGAATTATTTTGCTAATCCAAGTTTTAGCTAGATTAATTTCATAGAATAAGAAATTTGTCCCATGGCCCATTATAAAGGGAGTATCTGGTCCTATTGTATATTGTGCTTAGCACTGCCTGAGAGTAGAGAGAGACATTTTAATGAACCTATTTATTTTCTGACTCCTGTCATGCTGTCAAGAGTGGCTTATGAGTATCAGTGCCTACTTCAGAAAAGACTGTCATAAACTGGGTGGACACTCCAAACTGGTGGTATGTTCTATAATTAGATTTCACCAAGCCAGTGACAAATGCAAACTCCTGAAGCTCTGTAACAGTCTTACCATGGAGTCACAGGCAATCCCCTTAGACTTGCTACCAAGTCAAACTGGACTTAGTGATAAATGGTCACTTACACCAAAAATCAAACCACATTTAAGTTGCTTCCAGTCCCAAGAGATCTGTCACTTACCCCAGATCAGTTGTTACCCTAGATCTTGCATCAAAGACAGTTCCTGTAGCCAAACCTGTAATAAACTATCTAAAGGTTTATTAACTAGGAAGAAGAAGTAAGAAAGTTATTTACAGGTTAAAGCAAGCAAACATATACATACAAGTGAATTATCATCTAAATCCTAAGAATGACAGAGTTTTAGTGATCTATCAATTCAAAATGTCTTTCAGAGTGGACCCAGGAGGCAGCCCCTAGGGATCTCTCTGTCAGTTTTGAGTGTCTGGTTCTGTCAGAGTTCAAACAGCCAAAAAGATGGAAAAAATGCCTATATTTTCTTTTATTTCCTTCAGTCAGCTTCCAAGTCCACAGGACAAGCTGCCTTGGATCTAGTATTTCCTCAGAGTGATAGGGCCATTAATCAGTCCTTTATATTGCGATTTTCCTAGATGGCCCATCTCATTTTGATAGTCCTTCTGGATGCGAGGGAGGGACGTGGCTGAGGTGTGTGGGGGAGGACATCGATGCTTGGATTCACCTATTTTCTTATAGCATGGAATACTGACCTTACAACTGAGATTGATGCATACAGCAACTTAAAAGCATTTCACTAAATACATCTTTTATAAGACTAAAGCTTGTTTTGAGCAAAACTAACATACAGGTAAACTGGTCTGGTCTTCAGTTCTTAGTTAATATCTGCAGCTTGGGCAAGAGCTAACAGCTGGCTTGGCAGCATCACAACTCCAACAGAAAAGTGGTTTGTTTGTTTTTTAATGTCTAAAATCTTGCCACTTCAGCCAGCTGTAGTGCTGTAGTTAGCATACCGTTAAGTATCAGGGGTAAATCCTTCCATTAAATCCGTGAGTCCAGAGCCTTCTGGCAGTCACCCAACCTGGTCATAATATCCAATCAAACCCTTCACCTGCGAATTCCTAGAATGCTGGCTCTAGTTTCTGCGTAGCTATAAATTAGTCTTTGTTTTAGGTGTGGCTTCTCAACTGACTCTTACAAATAACTTGTTTGGGGGATTAATTCCCACATTGATTTAAAGAGATTTTAACTCAACCTATAGCAAGGTTTCACACAAGCTCATAACAGTATGCATTTTAATGACGTTTTATCAGTATTGTGCAAGCAAACTTTATTGTTGTTAGATTGATGGCTTGGGTGCCAATAGTTATTTGCTCTGATAAGTTCAGTGGCTATTGTTTCCCCATTTTTAAGTGCATCCAGAGTAAAGACATCAAGGAAGAAAATAATTGAATAAATGTTCTTTCATTGCTATAAAAATAGTTGTATGACACTTACCTTATCCGAACATGACTAGGTAGGCCACTAGGTTCAGAATTACATTCACGTGCCTTTCTGGAAGCTTGTGCATGCACCTAAGAGCAGCACAGTTTTTTTTCTGTAGGAATTAACTGTTGGTTATAAGAGCCATTCAGGATTCACTGGGTTGTTTGTGCTGTTAAATTGTTATATTTTTCATTGTTTTTTCCGATTTCTTTGCTAATGATTGTTCTACAAATTGTCCAACTGTTAAAGTGACTGTGTGGAAGCAGAAACATGGCTGCAGCAAATGGATCTATGGTTATATCTTATGAATTGCTTGAGCGCCGGACCATACTGTATACATAGGGATTTTTGAACATGTTGTCACAGCAAATGCTGTTCTGGAGACAAAAGTACTGAGCTGACTCTAGGGAAGCATATTGCTGATTTAGGAGTGTAATGGCCCCTGACAAACTCATTCATAAGTGTTACATATTGTTGACATACTAGCAGTAGTTCAGGAACATTTTCCCTAATTGCTTTTGGTGATTGTTGACAGGTTTTGTTTTCTCAAACAAAATCAAGAAAAAATGAGTCTATTATCTGAGTACACAGCAGACAAGAAGCCAATCATTTTGGTTTCTGCTGAAGATTTTAAACTATATTTTTTTACCATCTGTGGTTGTACTGGTAGGTAAGATACCTGACTTTAAAATTACTGTAAATGGCGGTAGTTTACTATTCAGCACTTGGAGGTTGACAATATAGTCTCTAGAATTGGCTGAATTGCAAAAATATATATATTATCTGAGGAATTATGCCTTTTTATTCTGTTTGCCAGATGATTTTCATTTCTAGACATGCTTTTGCTACTCATAACTATTGGCTGAATATTCAGGATCAGCACATTTCAGCCTGTCAGGGTTTTGTGAACTGGTCACTGATCATTTCCTACATATCTTTCTCTGGATGACCCGTTGATTTGGGGATTGAATGGCTGACCCCTTTTAAGCAAAGAAATAGCAAATAATAACTTAGACTCTTGTAGAAATCAGACAGTTCCCAGGTTAATGCTATTCTGACGAGCCTGTTACAATTATAAGTCTTTGGTTCTGAATCCCAGATCGCAGTATATGGTCAACTCATTTGTAGAGTAAGGATGTTGCCTAGTCCCTTTCCCACTATCCTTCAAAACACAGACGCGGCCCGCCAGAGCACGATGACCTTTTTTTTCTTTTTTTTTGCATGACACAAATTTCCATACAGTAAAGAATGAGTCTCTCTCTCTCTTCATATCCTTTTATCGAATGCAAGTTTTGTTCATAGAATGATTTTCTTTTTCCTTCAGGGAGATGTAGTTTGATAGAAAGAGAAACAAGCAGCCTTTTTCACAAAAAGACAAATAATTCAAATACAGCGCCCTGAGTAGCCTACACTTAGTCATAATTATTTGAATTATATCGCTACAAGGTGGAGACAGAAGGAGGCACAGAAAGATGGTTCCCCAGATCACACACTGAAAGGCTTTCTTAAGGCAATTCTTTATTTTGTAACTTGAGGTTCTCACCTCCTGACAATGCCATACAAAAATCAATTGAATGCCGTCATCTTCTGGAGAACAAGATTTGTATTGTGATAAAGATACCATACTGGGATTCAAGTGATGTGGATTAAATTCCTGGATCTACCAGAGAATTCCTCTGTGATTTTGGGAAAGTCTTTTGCCTTTGTTCCTCCTCCTAGGTTAGTGATAATTCCTTTGTCTGTCTTGTGACAGACTGTAAGCTCTTTGGGACAGGGTCTATCTCTTACTACGTATGTATACTACTTAGCAGATAGGATCTTCTAGGCAATAACGTAATACAATTAATAACAATATACTAACTTACATGTTGCTTTGTGAAGCTGACAGAAATACAAAGCATTATTATTTTTCTTTTCAAATTCTGCTCATGATTAAGTTAATTTAGTAAAGGTAGTGCAAATATAACCAAAAAATGTTCATTTTCTTGAGAAAATGCAGAAGCTATTAACACGGGGGAAAAAACCACTAAGATTTTAATACCTCTTTTTATCTTTGACTCTTTGATCTCTTTGTGTCAATTAAATGCTAAGCTAAGATCTGGAAAGTTATTTCGCTTTGTTCAATGCAATATTTTTCTCTAAGATGCTTCTTCATTAGTAATTTGTGAGAGTGCACAATTCAGAGATACTTAATTCCCCCCTGACATGGTGAAAGATTCCTTGAAACTTAACAGAAGCCATCATGACTTTCATAATTAAGAAAAGGATCAAGGAAGGAATTTATAGCCCCCAAAAGGTCATGAGGATAGAAATAGTCTTTGGTGACACTTATTAGGTACCATATAAAATAATATTAAGAGAATAATTTCTTCCAAGTCTTCATGGATGTTTAAAGAGAATGGCAAAGCAAATCAGTCAGAAAATAACAGTGGCAGGTTACAGTAGTGAACCAAGCAATATAATATTGTGTACCTATAAGATTATTACTGAATACACGATTTATAGCAAACATCTCCAGCTAGATTAAATTATGTATTGATTTAGATTTTCACTAGTCTGGAAAACAAACAAACAAAAATCATCTAACATTCTGGGTATATTTGACAATCTTTTAATAATACAATAATAAACAGACCAAGATGAACTCAAATAGTCCAGTGATGACATAAATTATACAGGAATGAATTAACCTTCTCAGATAATCCCTATCAGAGTTACTACCAGCACTACCCTGCCCTACCCAGCTCCAAATATGTGTGGGAGAAAAGATGGTTCTTCTTTGAGTGTTGTCTCTGTGGGTGCTTCAGGTGTTGGTGCGTTTGACAGGAGATTTGTGCAGCAGTGCCTAACAGGCTGCACATGAGCGGATGGTGTCTCGCGCCCTAACCACCACTCGCGTGACCTGGCTCCCTCTGTTCCTTCTCAACCGTCCCTGGCCTGAGAAGGAGCTCTGCAGCACTCCTTTCTCCTTAGTATAAACCAAAGAATTTACCGACCTTAGTCATAGTTTTAGTCATAGTAAGCTTTAGTTAAGATAGATATTGTTTATAGTTAAAAAAAAAATTTAAAAAATGTATTATCATTCTTCACTCGCATCAGTATACTTACTGAGGAAGGACCATCTTCCCATAAAGTTCAAAATGCCAGGTTCACCAGGATTCAAGAGGTGTGAGTCCTGCATAGAAGCCATCCTGATTTAGATGGGCATGATCTCTGTGTAAGGTGCCTAGGAGAGGACCATATCCCAGCTAAGTGTACACATTGTTCCAAGCTTAAGGCACGTACTCAATGGGACAGAGATCTCCACCTCAAACTTATTTTAATGGAGAAGCCTAACTCCGAGACTGAGACTGGGGAAAGAGGCAAGACTCCAACTTAAACTTCCAACTCAAAATGGAAGAGAGCCACAACCTCGCCTGTTAGAGACATGCCAAAAGTGAAGCGGTCTCCAGCCACGTCTTTACCTCTCATATCACCCACCTCAAGGGAGAGTTCAACTATGGCACCTACCTCTGCCAGAACCAAGACTTCATCGGCACTGAGCCAAAAAACAGCACTGGCTGCAGCACTTTCTACACCAGCAAAATCAGTGCCAAAAGCAGCCCCAACATGCATGCTGCCGCCCTCGGTGCAGTCACCACCATCGGCACTGACGAAAGAGAAACCTAGAACCGTGGTGGCAATCATCACAGAGAGAGAACACTCAGCCTTGACACCAGCAGCACCACCGATATGCTCTCTGCACTGCACACAGGAAGATGCTCTTTCTGACTCTCCATCCTATGGTACTGATAGATCGCCTTGTATGCAGGCAAAACAACATTGTATTTCACCTAGTCATACTCCACTCTCAAGTGACCATGAAGAAAGCTCACATGAGGGAGTCTGCTCTCATATCCAGCCTCCCTGGACAGAAGAGAATCGATAGCTTCACTTAAATCACTGTCCCAAATCAAGAAAACCGTGACTGAAAAAACGAAGTTTCTTCCTCAGAGATCTTCCCGCTCACATAGCACAAGAGATCCAGGCACATCTCAGAGCTTTCAGCAACACGTGCCACCAACATCGGCTGTAACGTCTAACAAGCCTGTTTCACAGTTACCTGCCTCTAATGACGTCCTTGAAACATCAGATGTCGGCATGCAGGAGGAGATTTCCCCTGCCCACAACTCATCCTCGTCACTGACCACAGTGGACAATTTCAAACAGTTTCAGGATCTATTCAAGTGGGTAGCAGTATCGCAAGACATACTCTTACAAGAAGTCGAGGCGACTCAACGTAAGTTACTCCAGATACCACACACTACTGCGAAAACTAATAGCTTTGCCAATTAACAATGCCGTAATGCAACCTGCCAATACAATCTGGCAAACACCAGCGTCAGTCCCTCCACATTGCAAGAGGGCTAACAGGAGTAAGGGCCCTCAGGTGTGCCTGCTCAGTACTTGTCATGCACTAACAAGCCAGCTAGGCTGCCTGATGAACCATCCTGCTTGACTGGCTGAGTAAGGCAGCAGGTTGGTTCTTAATCTTAGTGACATCCGTAGCCCCCTGGTTGCTTAATGGAATCTTTGCCTCCCTGCACTCATCTCTCCAAGCCCTGCTCCTGCTTTGCTCCTACACTGATCTAACCTTCTTCCCATCCTGTTCCTGTTCCAATCCTGCTCCTGCCTTCCCTGACTCCTGGTAATCTAGATCCGACACATGGCTCTGACTCCAGCTCTGCCTCAACCCTTGGCTCTGGCATTCAGACTCTGACTTTGGTCCCAGCCCTCGATTCTGATTCTGACGCTGTCTCGGCCCTTGGCTCTGGCATCTGGACTCCAATCACTAGGCCTGATTGCCAACGATCCGGTCTGCTGACATCTAGTTACTCGTTTAAATCTAAGTGATTTTGGTACAACTGAAGTCAAATCTAGAGTAGTCTTCCCCAGATATGAGCCTGTAAACTTGCCTGCTTCTTGCATTAATATAAGTCACACATTGTTTTTCATTTCTTCATTCACTCTATTGATTGATAAATCATCAAAATATAGTACTTGTGTAAAACTTGTGGGAACTGGAAAACAAAATAGTGTCTGACCTGATTTAATAGAAATACATTGCACTAGAAAATAAGTAGCTTTGACTTGTGAATATCTCAGTCTAAGACTAAGCACATTTACATGTAGTTTTCCCAGATCAGTCTTACCATTGCTTATAAGTCTCTTGATGAGAAGTTTCTTTCAAAAGTGGTGAGAGAATGGACATAAGTGACCTCACATTAGTACATTAGAAGTTGACTTTTACTTTATCAATGTTTAAATTATTGAACAGCCATAATGCCTTTTCATTTTTCCCCACAAAAGAAGTCCCAGTATGCTCATGGCAACACACATTTAATAACTTACCTTTAAATTACAAAGCAGCTGAAATGGAGAATTTAGCACCCCCCCTTCCCCCCCTGTCTTTTTTAAATGTGTGAATTTTTAGGTAGAAACGTTCAGATTTTGAGTGCCTCGCTTTAGGGTGCCTAATGTCAGAGTACCTTTAGATGTCTCAAGTTTAGCCCCCATAAAACAAGATGCCCCAAATCACTAGTTATTCTTGGATTTAGTTGTTAAAGAGCATCAATGGGCCAAATCTAGCCTTAGTGTGAGGCAATGGTTCTCAAACTTTTCATACTGGTGACTCATTTGACACAGCAAGCTCCTGAGTGTGACCCCATGACCCCCCCACGCGCACCCTCTATCTGTGTGTCACTGATCGCCCCCACCCTCAATGTTCCTCCACTGGGAGAAAGCAGGGAGGCTCACAGCCCTGCACCTGGCCAGCATCAAGACTCACAGCTCCATGGTTGGCGGTGCTCTGAGCTCACAGCTCCACGCCTGTCCAGGATTGGGGTTCACAGCCTGCGACCACCATATCACCACATCATGTCCCCCAGTTTGAGAGTCAATGTTACAAGGATTAAGACCATCGAATCTTATTACACGAAGGTTGAATTTGCTCCAGTGGGAGCTGCTCAGCAGGATCCTGCCTAGTACTTGCATTTTCTTTCATTCTAAACTTTTCCACTTACAAAAATACAAATAATCAATTTGCCGGTCACCTAAAATAAAATTAGGAGGCATAATGTGCCAGGAACTCCATAACTGCAACTGAGGGACCACTTTTGTAAAACGCCATCAGAAGAAAGGAATTACTGAGAATATATTGTCTCCCTTCTTCCTTTGTGTACTAAAGCTAATGGAGAGTGAAATTTGTTTCTTTAGGTAATTTTCAGTAAACTGATCAGTATCATTGACTTAATCTCCATGATTTTGACTTTTCTTATTTCTTTGACACAGAGTAACGTTCATACAGCTTTTTCAAAATAGTCTCTCAGGTAGAATTTGTGTCATATAACAGTAGATGGAGAGAAAAAGATCAAATGGTGAGTAGGATACAACAGCTGAAAGTACGCCTGACATGACAATAAGTACTGCTATTCCATGGGCTTGTAGCCAGGGAGGGAAGAGGAGGGGGAATGGAAAATTGCTTAGAACTGGGGGGGGGAACAGGAACACACTGAAAGTGCAATGGTAATTGGGGAGTGAAGCAATGTTCTGAGTTAAAATAAAATACAACTTACAGCAATTTAAAATGTTTGAAAGATTTAATATTGTAAACTAAATTCATATAATAAAAATGGTGCTCTTTTCTGACTAGTATATTAGCTATAAAAACAAAGGCTATTTTAGTGGAGGATTTTGATTGGAATTCTGCAAGGCTTAGCAACAGAAAATACTCAGGCAGATCTACTTATGCTATTTATGCCTGGCACTTCAATGAAATTTTTTCTTAACTGACTATAGGACGTAATGGAGTTGTTTTTCATGAAAGGGTTTCAGAATATTTACCAGTCCCTGTGTTTTAATACTTTATCTAGTAAACTTGTTGAAGGCAACAATATGTCATGACATCTTGACTGGTATTTTTTCCAATGTCATAACTGAAATATTTTTTGTATTTTCTTTGTTGGCATAGTATATTTCAGTAGAACGGTAGGTGAAAACTTTGACACACAACTTTTTTTCAGCCAAAAATGCAGATTTGTTGATACCCAAACATTTTGCAAATTTGCTTCAATTTCACCTAATTGTTTGTTTTGGAAAAAAAAAATCTGAAAAATTGTAAGTGGCCTGATTTTATGAGAAACATTTTGATTTTGTGTTTGAAATGACTGTTTCAAAATTTATTTTAATTTTATTGATAAAAATTCCATTTAAAAAAGAAAAGCTCAATCAAAATAAAATATTTTGATTTTGTCAAACTAAATGTTTTGTTTGACCCAAACCATTTTTTTCAAAGTTTTCAATTTGCCTTTTTTTAATTTTGAAGAAAAGCAGGGCAATTATTTTTTCTTTGATATTTGAAATTGCCAGCAAACTGAAAAAATGTTTTTGACTCAGCTGTATTCCTGTAGCTCTTCCACATAGATACATAGAACCTAGAAAAAAAACTATCTAATTCTCCTTGGTTATGCAGTAATGGAATGCCCTTAATAAATTACTAATTAGAGTGTAAGCTTGTTGGTGTAGATGCAGCTCTTTCATTATATGTGTGAACTGCACCTAATATGATGGGGTCTCTGGGCTTTACCACAATACAAATTAATAATAATAGGAGCAGTAGCTATGGTGTCCTGCCGAGTTTTTGACTGAACCATTTACTGAATGTTTCGTAAATATTGATAAAAGTGCTGTTAAAAAAGTTTTGCATTTAAAATCAAACTATCAAACATTATATGTTTTAATGGCTCTGTGAATATTTATGACAGTCATTTTGCTGGAAAAAGGTTGCTACTTGTTTTGAAAACACATATAAATAACTACAACGCTCAGGTCCGGTCTACACTTACCTTCCGGATTCGGCAGCAGTTGATGGGAGATACGCAAGTGACATAAATCACTTGCATATCTCCCGTTGACTTCACTGCATCTGCTCCATGTGCCATCCACACTGCGCTGCGCCACTTACCGGGGTGGTTTTCCTGTGTCGATTGCTGGATCAACTGAGCGGGTCTACACAGACCACTCAGGTGATCCAGAGCAATCGATCTGAAAGTGGCAAATTTGCCGCCATCAGTTTAGACCCAACCTTGGTCTGGATTTCTGTAAAATTTCACAAGAAACCCTATACTTGCTTTGTGTAACTCAGGCTTAGGCCTCTAATTGTATCTCTGTATCACAGTCTATGTGCTGGAGAAAGTAAGAAAAGGAATTGCAAAAACAGCCCCAAAAAAGAAAGATTTTTCTTGTTTCTATGAGATTTCTTAAATTGGGCCTGATTTTCTTCTCATTTGCAGTAGTTTTACTAATGATGTAACTCCACTGACTTCATTGAAGTTACTCCTGACTTCAGTGTGTGCGCCGTGGAGAAGAATTAAACTCAATATTAACTTGCTGGGTTTAGATAAATTGATTGAGATACTAAAAACATATCATACTTCAACGTATTTTTAACTTGTCACATATCACAGTTTTTAGCAAGTGCTCCCGACCAGTTATCCAATAGGATCCAATAGTGCTCTGGATCTCCTGAAGTGTGTTAAGTTTCTGAAATCTCAGCAGTCTGCAATGCTGGTTCCCTCCTTGGCTTCTCTGGAGCATTTCCTGAGCACTGACTTTGTTTCAGCCTACCTTCCCTAAACACTAGGACCCCTAAAATACCCCAGTTACTTAAACACACCTCTCTCCAAGAACTCCATCTCATAGGTCTGAAGTTTCTGGCTACTGCTTAACTCTCTCAGGGGCATACAAGTAGTTGTGAAACAGTCAACACAAATACTTTGCACAGTCTAACACCTTTACGCTCTCTTATACTTAATTGTGTTAAGTGCAGATCATACAAATGAATTAACATTTGCCATTGCAATGTCCCTCACTGTCTAGCTCTCTATCCTTGTGAGTCCTGGGCAAACCATCTGGGACCATGAAGGCAGGTCGGTGTCCCCTGCCTTATGCAGGTTGTCATGTGGAGAGTGGTTTCTCATGGACTGCAGAAAATGCTCCTTCCCCAAGCAAACCTTTTCATCCCTTTTAAAATATTCAGCTCCCTGTGTTAGGTGAGACTCTTGCCAGCTTCCCCAGTCAGGTGACTTTATTGACAAAGTAACCTCACTGCTAAACCAGTTTCTTTATGTAGGGCACAGTTTTTTAGGAGCAGGTAGCAGCATTGTTGAAAAGCATAATGAGAAGATGGGAACATAACTTCAGTTGGTGTCTTCAGTCAAATACAACCTACTGGACTCTATGCATTGGTGATTGTGTGAAATTCTGTGGCCAGTGTCATAAACTATGTCAGATTAGATGATTTCCCCTTAAAGTATATGAATTTGTATGAATCTTGAATTTCATCTGCAAGTAAAGCAGATATAATTCTTGCCCTTTCCTGTTGTGCTCTGTGTGGGTATCAGTCACCACAGAAATTGAACATTTTGTAATTTGCCCCTGGGAATTCTGAGCAGACTATCTTCCCTCAAAAAGCTGCTTTAACATTTGGATAGAGGCTGGGATCCTCACTTTACGTTGGCAGTCATTCTACAAAATGGAATCCCTATCCTGAAAAGGCCATACTCACATGAGTAGTCCTATTGATGTCATTGGAAGTACTTGTGTACATGGATTACATGACATCAGTAAATACTGTAGCATTTTCATGCAAAATTCTACAAAACAATTATTAATATTTTACAGGTCTTTTGACTTAAACATGATCATTTTAAAGCAATAACTTGAACATATTTTCTTTAATGTCAAACATATAAAATTAGCATTCTTTTATACCTGATAGGTATGAGTTTTACAAAAGCCAAGACTGAGCTTCAGAAAATACACAAATGAAATCCTGAGAACAGAGCAAAACCAAACAAGAAAGGGCTTACATGTGCTATTTATTTCTGATGTTAAAGCAAATGTGGACACAATATTGGAAGATTACTACAAACAAAAAATGTAAAGTTTGGATAGATTTTTGCACATAATCAACATGGATGATATTTACCAATTTGGATTAAATTCAATCCATTCCACTGCACTGAAATGATCACCTCCAAAGCTATGTGTTTGTTCCACTTTTTTTTCCTTTCTCTGTTCCATGCCAAACACTATTTACAATTTTGCTCTTTTCATAGCGCAGGCATTTTAAAAAGTGAACACCTCTAATTATCTGTTACAAAGGCATTCTAAGTGTATGGCACTTTTCAAAACACTGGGCTATAAGGTTATTTTAATGGAGTTGAAAGTTAAGGCATTATACTCATATTGCAAGTTAACCTTATAACTAAGTCCAGTATAAATAATCATGACAATGTTAAAAAACTTTTAAGTTATAGGTTTTAAATATAAATATTTTATATATGTTTAATTCATGTCATTTTGGTTTCAGCACCAAAACAAGGCAGAGAGATTTTCTATCAGATGGTTTATACAGCCCACTAACACAGGCTGCTGAGTGTCATGGAGAAGACACTTTTTCAACAAGTTCTCTTGCTTGTGCTTTTGCTCCTGTGTCAGGAAATGGACAGAGCTTCCTTGAGGTGCTGATGGACATTTTAGCAGTGTTTTCTGATGCACACTAGAGGCCAGCCTTACCAGTATAGAACCAGATTGCTAAAACCTTTGGAAGCTGCCTACCCCAAACTGCTACAGGTTGATTGCCAACCTGTTGGTGTTGGAAAGTCAACTGTGAGTAAAGTGGTGGTGGAGGTTTCTAAGGCAATCAGGCATGTGGTTAACCCAAGGTGTCGGACATAAAAGATATTCCTGCTATAATCACTGGATTTGAGATAATTGGGTTTCTAAACTGTGCTTGGACCACTGTTGTACACACTCATGTGCCCATAGTTTGCCCTCCTCAAGGAGCACGTGAGTACATAAAATGCAAAGGGTACTACTTCATTGTTAAGCAGGGTCTTGTGGACCACAGAAGTCACTTTATGAATGTCAATATGAGCTACACTGGGAAAGTTTGTGATGAGTCTACATTCATGGACAGGTTGGGACACATTCCTACCCAATGATATCATCATAAATGGAGTTACTGTCCCAATTTTTATTCTGGGGGATCCTGCATATCCCCATTTGCCTTGATTCATGAAACCATACCCTGATTTCAGAGGCCCTGACAAAAGATGGTTTAATCACAGGTGTGGAATGATTGTTGAATGTACTTTTAGCAGATGAAATCCCATTGAAGATGTTTACAGACTCATTTGCCAGTGTCATCAATGCTGTCTGCGTTACTATGCCTTGCCGTCTCTTCACTATCTTTGTGAAGCCAGCGATGAGCCATTTCCTCCTGAAAAGAGCTATGATAGCAAGGTGCTGCTGAATAGATACACTCAGCGAGATGCACCTGGGCAAATCCAGGGATGCTTTGTGTTCCGATGTTATGGACTTGGCTGCCCCAAGAGAGGAAGAGAGGGCATAGTACCTTTATGAATGTGCCTGTGATGCAGATGGGGCTAACTGATGGGGGTGGGGGCTTGATTGCCAGATGCTATGCTTATGAAGGATATGATGTGACATTCCACCCCTGCGGTCTGGACTGGTGTGTAGCTGTCACCCCAATCCCTCACTTGTGGGCCCAGACTTACCCCGCTTTGCTGTATGGACCACCTGCTCCTGGGTCAGCCCATGCTCAGCCTCCTGTGAGTATTCGGTCCCTGACCTATTGAAAGAACACTTCTGGCCAGCCACTCATGGGATTGACCCCCAGCAAATAGCCCCAGTCTGAGATGCAATCCCGGGAGCTGCCATTTTATAGAGTTCAATGCTGTACACTGCACCCTGCAAGCTCATTACATTGTCCATCAATTTATCAGAGAAATTTGTATGCACCAGCTCTGTCATTCTAAGTGAAGTCTCTACACACACTGAATCCATATGCTTTGTTTTAGCTAAAACAAAGATAAGTAAATTGACTAAAGCAAGATTTTAAGTGATTATAAATCAGATTAATATGAATCATGGGATTCACATGAATCAAGGATTTGATCACAATTAACTAAAAGGTAACACACATCCTAAACTAAACTTAATATTGCAGTAGCTTTTCAGTCCTTGATGTTATCTTACCCACAAGCTGGCTGAGATGACTCTTACAGCCAGGCCCCCTCCACCTCCCAGGGCAGTCAGTCAGTGTCCTTGATGTTGCTTAGAAGATGGAATCCAAGGCAGAGCTCCAAAGACACAGTTGCTCTCTCTTTTAACAAGTGTCCTTGACACATCCTCAGGTGATCAGCGATGTCCGGCAATGGGCATGATTGCCCTCACCTGAGTCAAATAAGCGTCCAGGTGCTCAGGGCCAGTCCATTGTCCCTCTATGCATGCCTCTGTGAGGTGTGAACTCTCAGCTTTGTGTTTGTCTGCATCTATTCAAGCCATGTGAGTCACACGTGGAGATGTGACATAGCAAAGTTTCATATCTGTACATATTGTGGCAAACTGCCAGCCTCCCCCTGGTGGGTCTCGCGCTTTACCTGTCTGTTCGTGGCCAGGGCGCCCCCAGCTACCTCATCTCCCCTGGCTGTAGACGAGCTCTGTCTCCTTGCCTGGGAGAGAACCTTCTCCTCCAGCTGCTCCATGCCTTCTTGCAGCTTCCCTTGCATTTGTTCCTTTCCCCTCCTTTAGGGAAGGCAGGGTTTAAATACCTCTGAAATCGCCCTTCATTGGGTCCAGATTTCTTTAATTGCCCTGCTGTGCTTTCTCTTCTGCCTGCAAGGCAGAGGATTTTTAACCCTTTTGGGCCCTCATACCAGCCCCAGCACACCCTTTTAAAGCCGTCCAGCCTGACTTTATCACAATATGTATGACATTGCAGGAAACATATTACCATAACAATAATGTCCAGTATGTCATGAGCATTCCAAAAACACCTTACATGACATGCTTTGCATTAGACAATATACAGTTACCCTATAAAGGTGAACATGAATGATACACAAATCACACTATAAGGGTGTACGTGGGGTACAGCGTGTGTCATATGATGACTTATGAAATTAGAGGGAGAGATAATTCACCAGATGGATTCATATAAAAAATTGATAGAAGTGTGGAATGCTCTACCTAACTATTTAGGGGAATAGTGCTCCTAATTGTTCCTGATCATGTGTTTAACATTATTATTTCAAATACTTATTGGATGATGAGATACAGTGATTGTTGTTAAACCTCCCTGAGGATATAAAAAGCTTTATTTATAAACACATTAGAACAGTACAAATGCCACCTAGTGCCAGGTAGACCAGCTGCCATTAAAACATCAGGAGACCAGTTACAACAGGACCTTTTCAAAACACACAAAAAAGTGCATGAACAAGTGCAAACCCAGTTAAACCCCTCTATTGCTGCATGTCCCCTAGTCCCCATTCTCCTTTCCCTTCTTTCTCTTTTTGGCCTCAGAAGAGGAGAGTGGGACAATGTGGAGCGCTGCCTGGGGTTAAGTTGCCCTGCCCAGCTGTTCATGGGGCCCAATTACAGGAGCCACACAGCCATGGAATTTTTCAAGCTGTTTCTGGACTGAGGGTATGTCATGTGGGAAATAGATCTTGGTGTGGGAGAGGCAGCAGGAGCTAGTATTCTTGAAGCCATGACTGAGATAAGACGCTGAAACAATTCTCCTGGCTGATGTCTAGCCTCTTCCCTTAGCCGTCGATCCTATTCCAGGAACTGTGTAGCAAATGCCTGCTTCGAGACTGAAACCCTGTCCTCAAGCTGTGAAATGAGCCTTAGCCTTTTCTCCTGCATCTCAGCATGCCTTTTCTCCATCCTTAAGTTCCTCTCTTTCTGGTACTGGACCTGCTGCTTGGCTCTTTCCAGAACTTCAACCATATGTCCATCATAGAAACATTTCCTCTTGAAATGACCATGCAGGCACATTGGGCTAGGCTTGTTCCGCATTGTGGTTGAGCTATGGAGCTACTGCAGACAGTTGAGGTTGAGGGACCTGCAATAGTAAAAGACACAGAGTTATTGTCTCAAATAGTTCAGTGGAGGAACACAGAAATAATTATTGTGGAATTTCAAGGACATAAAAGGCTGGACTTCAAAACTGTACTGCAATACATTGTGAATGGGATGCTTCAGTCCACAGACTCTTCATGGGCACAGCCTGGTTAATCGCAGTTAAAGTGCAGAGACAATGGAAGTTCAAAATTCTAAACTGTTTTCATTTATAAAAATTGCCCTACTACTTGGTTTGGAGGGTCAGTCAATGGCCTCACTACAAATAGATTTTTCTGTCATGTACTGCTTTTTTACATTTTGGAGGACGTACATGTTCTCATGGTGCCCTATCAACAAAGGGACATGATATTCCAAGCTGGTAGTGGGAAACCAGCAATGTGTGCATCCAAAGTGTTCAAATGTATTGTGACTGAACAGCAGATCTATGAGTGGAGTGGGCTGGTCAGCTACTGAGGTAGCCTTGGAAAATATGTCCTTCCCTGCAATGTGACTGAGTATCTGAAGTTCCTGCTTCAGGAAAAGTTTGCTGCTATCAGCAATTGGCATTGGGTCAGAATTCATGGGGGAATCAAAATGATGCTGCATTAGCTTCCATGTGATTTATCCTGTTCTGGCTGCATGCAAACATGCAATACTGCATAGGTTTCCTCCTCCCTGCTCCTGTCACATTTATGAACAAAAATTCAAACCCCAATTGTACTTGGTTCTCATGATTTTTGTCATCTGTAGATTTCATGGACTACTGCTAACTGAAATGGACTAGGTTTGAAAATGGAACACTTTTCCCCAAACACATGGACAGAGTGCACTCTTTCCAGGTGGCTCCACTGACCACTGAATGGTTACAGAGTGGCAAACATAGAGGCATGGCAATCTAAGGTTACTATTTTTAAGAAGCTAGAATACTCCTATAAAAAATTAGCAACATTCCAGTAAATTTACTTTTTAAAGGTGTTCTTTACAGTTTGCATTTCCCATTTGCCATTTAGAACTCTACATGGTGGGGAAGAGCAGGGATGCCAAGGCAGTGGGATACAATCCACCATTAGTGGATGTACAGTGCTAGCCAGAGTTTTTCATAAGTTTTGCACTGGTTCTAAGTGAAAAAATCCCTCTCATTATTATATTAATAAACATTATAGTGGAGCCAGAATGTTACAAGGCTCAGAGGTGATGTTGGTCCCTTCCACAACTGCTTTAGGCCCAGCAGTTACATCAAGCACCTCCTCTAACTATGAACACAGAATTTGCTGCTGTTTCTCCAGATCCAGAGTGTACTCTGGGACCTGTTTGAGCAACTAAGTGAAGTCCTGGTCCTCACTTGGTATCTGCTGCTGGCTCCCATCAGTCCCCATGCTGGATTCTGGGCTCAGCAGGGCACCATCCTGGTCATCATGAATCAAATTTGGCTCCACGTTGAGTGCAGTGCCAGGAACCCAGTCAAACTCCCCATAAAACAGGCATAATGTAGGCCTGATGATTTATCAGTACTAGCTCTTGAGCTGCTTAATCCATTTATTGCACTGGTCACTGGCCTGGTAAATCTGAAAAGCTGCCAGCTTCTTCACTAGCTACTGGTATGTATGGTCATCCCTGGTGCTTTTACTAAAGTCCAAAGTTTTGCTGGCCTCACACCAGAGATTCAACAAATGTGGCTGTATTTCTATGACCATGAAGTAGTGCACTTTGAAAAATGATTGTTCTGGTCAATCTCCACTTCAAACACAGAAGACTCTTAATGGTGTGTTTGCAGTGTGGTGGTCAGAAGACAATGGAAGGGTTAATATTGACTCAATGAGCTGCTGCTGTACACCAAGGTGTGGCTGCTTCCCCTTTCAATAGAGTCAACTGGGGATTTTTGGAATAGAGAGGATGAAGGAATTTGAACATGTGACTGTGGGGTACTTTTGGAGGACTCTAGGACCCAAGTCAAGCAGGGCTACAGCAACACTGGATCCTAGCTTGATTTTTCTCAGATCCTCCATGTCCCCAGGGTCCTAGGACCCTAGATCTAAGACTGAAACTGAGAGATTTGTGTGTAGACAGGATTTGGGCTCAAGCCTGAGTCTGATCCTGGGCTTACATTGCAGTGCAGACATACCCTTAGAGAGTTTCCTACCTAGAATTATTACACCATGTAAAAGAGAGATAAAAAGGCAACAGTAAAGATTTTAAATGTACCGCTCACATTGTTATAAGGTGTTTTTAATGTTGGTGTTTTCTGAAAATAAATTAGAGGTCAGTTTCAGAAAATCGAATGCACAGTATACAATAAATAACAGGCATATAATCCACGTAAAGAGGGACTAAATCTGGAGCTTTGGCAATGTGATGAAAATGCATTAATGGAGTTTCTTTAAAGGCATTATATTCATTTTAAGTGGAAAGGGACTTTATTTTCAATTTCATTTTCCTCATGTTGGATTTTTTTTCTATAGCAGCTGACAATTACTATGTTGGAGATTTGGATGCTCAATTCTCATTAATTTTAATGGGAACTGGGTGTCAGAATCTTTGGGGTGACTTTGAAAAGCTCATCCAGTATGTCCCTTTGTACATGAAATCTCTAAAACCAACAAAACACACAAAAGCCTCTACCCTGTTTGACAATCTGTGATCATACCTGTTAGATCCCTACTGCACTGGAGCGTGGAGGATGGTTTGACTACAGTTTCAGGGTCCTGACTCTTGAAACATAGAAACACAATTACCTTGTGACAATCATGAGCAATATAAACAGTTATCAAAGCTGGATTGTTTTTCCCATTTCTCTTGTAAAAATGTGATATTTTTGGCAAACAGGGATAGTCTGAGGCTACAGAGCCAAAATGCTCTCAGATATACAATGCAGAATCATCTAACATACTGAGTAAACCAGTCTAAAATTTAATTTACGGTAAACTGTGAAGTGGTAGATGTAGTTGTCAATAATTTTTCTTTTCACAATTGACTAGGTCCCATTGAAATCACTAGTGATTCAGCATCTATTCAAATCAAAGGGAGACCTTCCGTTAATTTCCATGGTATTGGATAAGGTCTTAGGTGACTAAATGATACTTTGGGTTAATTCACTTTGGGTTAGATGTCAAGAGAAAAAGCTGAACTTGCTGAATAAATTATGTTATATGAGTAATTTGTCCAGCTCTAGTTTTAACAAAAACATTTTTGGACTTCAGTGCTCATCTCAAAATATCTATATATTGGTACAGTAATTTAGCAGAATACAACATGAATTAATATTTCAGTACAGCTTTTTTGCTAAGCAGGCCATCAGCTTCAAACATGTCCTTGCACACCTGGCAGAGAATTAAGAACTCCAAAACAATGAGAGCAAGAGAGAGAAAGAGAGAGAGAGAGAGCTCTTCAAAACAAGGATCTTGTCTTCCTATGTATCTGTACATCCCCTAGGATAATGGGGCCCTGATCCTGATTGAACCATTAGAGTGCTACTGAAATATGAATACATTGAAATAATAGAAATGGTTAATAATAACATAGGACATAGCGATAGTAAATGACCTCTTTTTCGGGAAAGAATTACATGACCAAGGTGACTTATAGATTTCTCACTTACTCTGGTTGTGGATTGCAGACAACAAACATTTGCCAGTTTTGTACTCATGAAGGTCTCGATTCATGAATGCATGGGCTTAACTATAATTATATCCATAAGTCCCATTGAGTTCAGAAGATTTTCATCAGTCAAGCCCCTACATCTTTCATCCATTATGTATTGATTTGGATATGAAAAATTAAGAGTTAGGAAAGCCCATCAAAGCCTACATATTTAAATGTCAATGTCTCCCATTATAGAAAATATTAACTTTGTATTTTCCTTACTTTATAAAATACAATCAGTGTATTCAAATGAGTAAACACTGTTTTGTTATTGCTTTGTTGAAATTACTTTTTTTAAGTTAATGAACTTAAATCAATTCCTTTTTTTTTTTGCAAGTATCTTTATAATTTACTGTGGAATACTAAACAACCAGGATTATCAAGGACATTAATCTTTAATAGAAGGATAATGTAGTTGTCTTTCCAGAAAATTTTAATTAGAATGTACTCTTCAGTTCCTTGATGCCAGATAGAATTCATCATCTTAATGTTCAATTTATCATGTTCTGGCAAAAATGTGTAGCATTTCTGTGTAAATGAAATGCAAAGAAAATGTCTCCCTCTTAAAGAAGAAAAAAATGTTTCAAGCAACTGTTTTTATTTTTTGCTACAATATTATATGATGATATATTTCACTTTCCACTTTTAGTCATGCATTCTTTCATTTGTTACTTGACTGGGAAAATGCTTGAAATAATTTTTGCAGGCTCTATCCAAAGTCTCTCTTTCTAAACCTACCATTTGGAAGACCTGGAATGAATATTGTGTTGTAAACAATTCTTCCCTACAGACTGGCATAAAACCAGAACACCCATTAAATCTATCCTTCATATCAGCCATAGATTCTGTCAACATCCAAAGCTCTTATTACTTCTACAAACAGTTCCTATCAGTCTGATAACCTAAAAACATTGAATCATATAATAAAAACCATTAAACTTCAAATCTGTGAGGGGAAGGCCAGGACTTGGAATATGCACATATGCAACGGAGTAAATCCCTGAGTGGCTACTCAGATCTTGCATTTATGTGTGTAGGAGTAAAGAAGTGCTACATACTTCCTGCTACATACGAGCACTGATGAGGGGGGAGGGATATAGAATGAGACTAGTCTTGGCTCCACCCCTGATTTGCTGGTCATTGTAGCTAAAATCACATTTGGGTTATTGAGTGGTATGCTGTATTGTAAACCAGCAGTGAGTCATAATCCCACTGTGGTGAGAAGGAAGCAGGGGAGGAACGGCAGTGCCTCTGTGTTAAAATGCCTCCCTGGGCTATCCTTGGGGTGGTGCAGCTTATGCATCATTCGTTGCTGAGGGTTGTGCCTAAAGTCTCATACCAGGCATTCCATTACTGTATCACAGGATGGACACAGTATATAACCCTAGAAAGAGAGATAGGGTGGTAGTGATGGTTCACAAATTTGTAAGGGACATGCCTTCTATTAACTGAAGTGTGAATCTATTGACTTCTGAATAGTCTATCAGTCAGATCCTCAGCTGCTACAAATCAATGTAGCTTCTGGCCCACAGTATCATCCAGTATGGTACAAGAAAATTGGCATCATGTGTCCTTTATGACTTCAGAAATGTATTGGATACTTTTGCAAGTGCAACCCACGTAACTATGATCACACTCTAATTTTAGTATTGTATGCAAAGTTAACAAACTCCGTACATAATGCAACATTTGATTGCATATACACACCTTAATAAAGAGTCAGGATATATGAAATTGAGTTTGAATGTGTATCTTTAACTCTACCACCTTTCAAATATGCATCATAGGAGGTTTTATTTATGTGCTCACATTCTATTTCTTTAATAATCAATATTCACATCTAAATAAACCTGTTTATTTATCAAATGAATGTATTAAAATGAGTGTCTGGGAAACATCAAAATCTTAGTTACACCCATGTAAATCCAAAGTACCACAATTTACTTCAGTACAGATATTTTGAATTTATACCAGCATTTCTGAGAATAGAATAGGACCTGTCTTTATTGAAATCACATTATTATACCTCCAGCATGAGATGATAACGTTCTATTGTTTTTCTAGAGAAATGGCAATGAAGGATATTTTGTTTGCTCTATATTTACAAACTTTGTTTGTAGCCACCACCTAAATTTATTGAAATTGCAAGGAACAAATGTACTGGAATGTTGCTAGGGATAAAATTAAAATGATTGATTCAGCTTTCTTCCTTACTTTGATAGACTATGGAGAATCTACTTACTTTATTTCACTATGCAAGCTTACCTCATAGCAACTCTTTATTATCATAATGCTTCATAATCCACAGTATATTCAGTGTCTTGGAGTGGGCAGAAGGGGAAGAAAAGAAAAGAGAAAAGCTAATTGAAGGGCCTGTACAATAGTGAATATAACAGCCCACTTCTTTGGAGGATATAATTAATTCAATTTCAGGAGTCTGCAATTCCTTAAGTTTCATAAAGACATTAGGCTGCATCTCAGTCATAATGTATTGTTATCAGGGTTTCAGCATGGTAGTGTTCATAAGGGGCAACCACGTACAAAATTGTCAGTGCTGCATATTTGCAGGTCTTTATTCATCACTAGCTTGTGTGTATATAGTTTGCAGAACCTCCAAATTGTTCAGCCCGCTTAAGATTGTTATGTAGTTGAGAAGCACTATGCTTTGATTTATAAACTCAGTAATAGTCTGCTTTGAGATAGCAGAAACAAATTAAGCTAAGTATGGGAGATTGAGGGTTATTTACTTGTATGTTCTGTCAGAAAGCATAGCTGTTAAAATGCAGTGCATTTGACAGTGTACAGTGTTGTTTCTGTTGACAAAATTCAGAATGTCTTCAGGATGACAACAGATATATTTAAAATCTCCTGGAGACAGCAGAGTTACTGATGGGCATTGTACACCTCTTCCCCAGTGATGTGAGGAAGGGAGGTCTGTCAGTAATTCTCCAGCATCGAAGCAGATTTCAAACCTGTCTGTTGGGATGGGTTGGGAGGGGGTCACTTGACCTGTAGAGAAGATGGGTCCCTGACTCCTGGTCTCTTCAACCCCCATGTACTAATCCTCATTAATTAAGGCCTCCCAGGCATCTAAACCATAACTTTCTCTCAGAAATCTGCTAATTAGATGAGGGGAACTCTTTTTGTTATGTTATTATGGATACTTCTGGGAAAAATAGAAATGTCAAACAACCAAAGCCTGGGTCTCCAAAGAAAGTTTAGGCCAAGTAACCTAGCAGTCTCTTACACAAGACTTTGCATCTGTGACTACCAAATTTGATCTTTAATTTCAAGATATACATGAGCTCTCTAAAGATCATAGCTCGTTTGACCTACTTAGATAACAAACCAAGAAAAACTGTCATAGAGTATAACTGGTCTTGAGGAGAAACCAGAAGATATTGAAAACAGATCACAGAGGAATAGTTTGCAATTCCAGAGGGTCTCTTGGAAGGAAAAAAAATAACATGATTAGCTTTTTCCAGAACACAGTCTCTGAAGTAGTGGGATTGGATCCCAATTACCTCCCCTGGAGACTGAAAAGGTTCTTCAAGTGGCTGGGACCAGGAGAAGAAAAAACAATAATAACCCCAGAGTCATCATCTTTAAATTGTTAAAATTTAATGACAAAGTTAAGCTGTTGTCTGCTGTTAGGCAAATTTGACTCTTAAATATAAGGATTTTAAATTTTCTTTTTATCCAGACTTCTTTGTAACTTTATGCAAGATGAGAGCACTATTTAATGGCATCAAATGAGCTCTCAGGGGATCAGATATTAAACACAGCCTTAAATATCCTGCTATCTTCATAATCAAGCTGACAGATTGTGTGAAATATCTCAATACCCTATCAGATGCTTGGCAAGCATGACAGGAATTGAGTCCAGATCTCACTAAAGGTAACAGCATGATCTTCTCATAAAGGAAAAGAAAATGGAAAGCATAAGCCTTGAAGAAAAGGATCTATGATTGGGAAAATCAGGCAACTTATGTGCATATATTTGTTATATTTGATAGTGTTATAAGGTACAATTAGTACTGTTAGACAAGATATTCAGTATAGCTTGATAATCAATACTTTCAGTATATTGATAAGCCAACGTAAGTATATCCATATGTTCATAATAACTATATTACTCACCTCCTTATTTCTACTTATATTTATATCTATATACATCTATTTATATGTTTATAATATGTACTCAATGTTAATATATTGTGGTATAGCAAGGGGAGCGGGCAGTAGGAAAGTTCTGGAAGGGCGGTATGTAGTTCTAGAATGATCTGGGCTTTATTCCCTGTAGAGTTAGCCAGAGTCATTAGATGGCAATTAGGGGCAGCTGAGGCCAATTAAGGCCCAACCAGGTGCCTGACAAAAATCCTCTGCTCCTGAGAGCCAGTGCACAAGCTGGAGGAGTAAGTGTGCTGTGCTACTGAGCACAGTGGTGTGTCTGAAGTTGTGAAGAGAAGCCGAATGGACTACAGTGGTGTGTGAAGTTGTGAAGAGGAGCCGAACAGAGTACAGTGGTGTGTGGAAGAGACGTGGAATCCTTAGGAAGGTACTGAGCTCCAGAAGACGGAAGGACAGAGGGAGGAAAATAGCCCAGGGGAAAAGTCTGCAGCTGCAAGTACAGTGCCAGCAGCACATAGCTGCTACTCATAGGGCCCCTGGGCTGGGACCCAGAGAAGTGGGTGGGCCCAGGTCCCTAACTCCCTCCCTGGGAAGACAGGGTAACCAGCGACGCCGAAGCCCACCACAAGAGCCAAAGCATGAGACCCACTAGGGGAGGGTGGCCATTTGCCACAATATCCATAACTATTTACTTGTGTGTTATTAGTGACTACCTGTATCACTTTATATAGGCATTTACATGTATATTTTTATATTTCTACCCAAACTTGAAGTTTGTATGTTTATAATTTATGTATGATAATATAATCAGATTTATTAATTTGCACACATTATTATTTGTCACTTCATGTTTACCTCTTTTCATTAGTCTATTGGTATGAATATTTATATAGCATATGCGTATTAGCATTTATATATTTTATATATACTATTACTTATCCATTCATACCTCTGAAGCAATAGGTTTCATTCACTGATATACCTTGACATGTAGGTATTTTTGAAAATATAGGTATATTTCTGGCAGATTTCCAATTAATGTTTGGTTTTGGGTTTGTTTGTTTGTATGTAGAGGCTCTTGGAGGCTGTCAAATTATTGGGTATCAATTAATAGCTGAATAATCACTAATTTTTCATTAACTCTATTAAATTTGGTTCCTGGAACATAAGGAGTCTTAACGAATCCCTCTAAGAGAATCAAAACTCTGAGAGACATAAAATCAAAAGGATGCCATATTGCTTTCCTCCAGGAGACCTATTTAAAGAACGAAGTTCTGACAAAACTAAGGTTGGGGCATAAATGTCACTCTTCTTTCAACTCCAGAAGCAGGGGGGTAACAATAGCAATCCACAGAAATCTAACTTTTCAGTTTATTCTGTCATTGATAGGATCCAGAAAGCAGATGCATAATAATTGAAGACATTTTCAATACTAAAATTAAATTAAGGGAGTGTATATAATCCTAGGGGTGGGAACATATCCTTTGCTTCAGATATAACTAACATCATTTTCAACAGAGCTGTTATCCCAATGGTATTAGGATGAGATTGGAAAGCTGTTATGGATTTTATCAGAGACAAATCTCAGTGTTCTAGGTGAAAATATTAGACATTTGTAAATCATCCATTATCCCTACTGAAGGAATTTGAACTAGTGGACTTTGGAGACTAAAGAATCCTATGGAGTATGACTGCACATATTAGTTCATGACTCCTAGTGCAGATTAAATTTTTTATGATATCTAAGAAGATAGCTCCTGCATGTCTGGAGATAGAAGATGGTAATATCATCATCTCTGATCATGCTCCAATTTTTCTTCGCATACATACTGGTCATAGTCCTACAAGATAATTGAGATAGACGTTAAACACTCATCTGTATAAAGACCCTAAATTTCTTTAGATGATTGAAACAGTTAATACCAACCTTTTGAAGGAATATATAAATAGCATCTATTCTACTACAACTTTATGGGAAGCGCTGAAGGCTACCTTAGGGGAGAATGCATAATATTAAGCATATGAAAAGAAGAAAGAATTCTTTGGAACAGGCCATTGATAAATTTTGAGGAGGGAGGGCATAAAAACCCCTCAAATAATGACCTGCTACACTCTGTCATTACCTTAAAATACAAATACAATGAATGTATGTCCATCCATATTGAATTCATGCTTCATAGAGTTAAAAAGAGGCATTATGAATTGGAGGATAAAGCGGGCAAACCCCTATTGAAAAAAGTTAAAAAGACTTCATCCAATAATACTATATCCTCTTTGGTATAGGACAATGGTCTTTCTGTATTAGAATCTGATAAAATTGATAGACAGTTTAAAGACTTTAATGAATCCCTTTTACAATCTCATTGTGAGTTCAATTACAATCTATTTGACCAATTCACGGAGAGATTTCCCCTAAATACATTGTTGCTACTTCAGATTGATTGTAAAGAGGAAGGTATCTCTCTGGGCTCACCCAACTTTGGCAAAGTGACAGGATGTGGTAGCTTTTCAGAAGAATTTTGTAAGACATTTATCAATCAATTAATACAAATACTATCATAAGTGTATAATGAAATATTTACAAAGGAAATAATGTCATGGGACATGAAGAATACAAGAAGCTACCCTAATACTAAAAAAACACAAGAATGGACTTCAATGTGACAATTACCACCCCATTTATCCGTTGAAGACAGATTATATAATTCTGACAAAATTCTTGCTTCACTCTTAAACAACATTGCTCCATTAATCATTCATGTGAACCAGATAGTTTTATGTGCGGCAGATTAGCAGTGGACAATACTCGGAAGATACTCCACGTGATCTGCCAGGAATAAAAAACTGATGGTCCAGGTGCTATCCTATAATTAGATGCCAAAAGGTCCTTCATGTGAGTGGAATGGACATATTTACAAATGATCCTGAGAAAATTCAGATTTGGACCTACATTTCTTCCCTGGTTTCATATTTTTTACAAATAATCCCTTGCCTCTGTTCTGACAAATGTTATCTCCTCCACTTTTCAGTTAAATTAAAGAACACATCAGTGATGCCCCTCTATGATTTGATAGAACTATAGACCCTCTAGCACAGTATATCAGACAGACAACATCCACTGAAGGAATTAACATCCAGGATAAAGAGTACAAGAATAGTCCATATGAGGATGTTATTTGGCTCATTCTCAACAATCCCTCCTCTTTGATTCCACTGCTACATCAGTAGTAAACTACTTTGGTATGGTATAAGGATTTCAGATAAACACTTTTTGAGTCCCAGTGTGGTTTGAGATTGAAGAAAATTGATTCAGCTATTTTACCTTCTCTCTCTCTGCACTTGCATTTTTAGAATGTTTGCCTGAATCTTTAAGGGAAAAACACAATATTTATCTCCTCTTGGAGTATTCTTTGGAAAATCAAGTCCATTACCACTTCTGAGCTCTTCAACTCTCCTTCCATGACAATCTGGAATAATCTGTTTTAAATTTGCTAATAGCTTGAAACTCAAATCCACCTGGCTAACCAAGGGCATAAGAACCATAAAAATATTAGTGAATGGACAACTTTAGTTTCTGTCATATAGTTTCATCATAAATACTGGCTACCAATAGATAAAGATGCTTTCTACAATAAGCTTGGACTCAGAATTACAAAGGAGCTAGGAAATTGTTGGCAGGCCATATATAACACTCCACTTGAAGCATACTTTACGGATATATTAGCCAAAACATTTTGTGGGTAACACATTCAAATAGCTGAACTCCTTGATTTATCCTGCAGACTGTACCATAAAATAAAAATGGAAGAAGGAGCTAAACGTCTCCATTTCCTCCAAAAGTTACGATAATACCTTGCACAACAGTTCTCTGTTTTTGTGTTTGTTTGAGGATAAAATTCTAAATAGTTATTATTTGACCCCTGAGCAAGTGCAGAAAGCTGAACTTTCCCCACATAGTAAATGTTGGAGATGTGACAGCTCCAGTGAAAACCTGTCTCATATAGTCTTTGAATGTCAAACTATATCCACATTTTGGAAGGAAGTGTGAGGCACTCTTTTTAAGGTGATCAGGCTACATCAAGTCTCTGTGTTATGGACATGCTAGTAGATCTTCTCTGTTTGAATAATGTCAGGAAATGGTTTGCTGCAGCATTTATTGTGGCCAAAAGACTAATTTTACAAAAAAATAAATCTGCTGTACCCCCCCCACATTCTTTGACTGTCTAACTAAGCTAGCCAACACTGTCCTTGTGGAAAAACTGACAATTTATAGAGGCACAAGACCCAACTTGGTCTTTCATGAGAGTATTAAAAACTAATTCCATATAGATTGGGTTTATGATGTATCTTCTATTATTGGTGAGGGTGGGGAGCAAATTGGGGGGAAGAGAAGGAGGAAGTGGTGTTAGAGAATTATTTTTCTTATAACACTAAGGCCTGGTCTACACTTACATGCCAATTCAGCGGCAGTCGATGGAAGTCATGCAAACTACGCAGATTAGCTTGCGTAACTCCTATCAACTGTTGTGCTTCTCTTCTGTGTGGCATCTTCACTGCACTGTGCCGACAGAAACCACATCCCCGTTGACGCAGCACTATGCCATTTGAGGAGGTAGTTTTAAAGTGTTGACTTCTGGATCAATTGAACAGGTCTCCACTGACCGCTCAATCAATCCAGAAAGGTTGCTCTGATGGTGGCAAATTTGCCACCCTCAGTGTAGACATACCCTCAGGAGTATTTATCTACAAATATTTCATACTGTGTTATTGTTAAATCTGTACTCCTGCTATATCTTGTCATTGTATTTGAATACGTCTATATGGATATGTTAATATGTTTGAAAAATAAAATTAAAAAATAGATATATATGTTAGAATTCTGACACCTTCACCAGTGAGTGACAGTGAAGTGCTAAGGCTAGATAAGGAAGTACTCACTTGCAGTGTGTGTGTTGCTCAGAGATATTGGAGGGCCTGGTGACTTGTTTCCTACCTGTTTCCTTGATCCATCCAAATCTCTTAAGCATGTGCATAACTCTAAGCAGTAGTCATTGATAAATAGGATGTTCTTAAGCTCTTTGTAGGATGGGCCTAAGTTTCTGAGCCAGGAAATGGTAGCTCAAATTGCCAAAGGTTTATGTGGTAGACAGACATGTTTTTTGCACCATAGAATACTGTGCCTTCCTCAGGAATTGCTTGAACATTGGACTTGCTGACATTTCAGTCTTCCTTTTAATGGAATGGTACCAAAGCGATCTGCTAAGGAATCTGATTGGGCATCCAAAGACTGGCTTGATACACAACTGACTCTAACCACTAACGTTTTTTTCACGCAATTTCCACATTCTATTCACTGAATTCTGTTTCTCATTAATGGAACTGCTGCACTGCAGTGCCAACAATTTTAACACATTTCACACAGAAAACTGGACAATTTTAATTGAGTTAGGATTCAGATTTATTGCTTTACCTTGGACTGTGAGTTAATTTTTCCTTGGGTGAAGGAAGTCCCACCACAGAAGGGTATAATTAAGAAAATAATCCAACATGGAGAAGACGAGATAAGGAAGAAAAAGACACAATAATGCTTAATAATGTTAGGGTTGGGTTAAACTGGTGGATGAGCTTTCCTTCATTTTGTATAAATGCACGTGGGCAGAGGTGTTTGGCTGGGTTCTGTTTAGTGAAGGTTTGTGTCTGTAAAAGAGGCAGAGAGATAATACTGTAAGGAAGCACTAGACACAGGTGAAGAAGCAGTAGTAGCACTGCCTTGAGAACAAACTAAAAGTAATATTTTGGGTTCATGTCTGGCTGTGAGCAAAGTAATTGTCTCCTCTTATTTGATTTCTACTGTGTTCAGGGAAACAGGACTTTGTATATTCTTTTTAAAGGAACACAACTCCATCAAAGACTTCTGATTCGTCATCAGTTTCTCTTCCTATCTGAAATAACCCACAGGATGCTGAAGTGAGGTCAACCACTCAGGTCAAAAGGGGATAACCCTAACAATAATCATACTTCATGTTTATTTCTCAGTTTATATGCTTCAAATACTGTGCAAGCATTAACCACAAAGCATTATGCTGGCCTGTAAATGAGAGAGGCATTTATTTTTAATTTCCTGAATCTGAATGTCATCTTAAAGAGCAGGGTAGTGAAAGCTAGAGTAATTGACAAAAATTAATATGTATTTCTTCCTTTGATCTAAGTTTTCACAACTTTAGGAACCAAAACTAGACACACTTACAAGTGCACACAATTATGAATGTTTGTAGTCCCAATGGAATGTGCATAAGATGACTTGTGCAGAAGGGACAGTAGAATCAGGCATGAATTGATATGGAGCAAAGGGACACAGTTTGTTGTTTTAAATTGCAAAATGGCATAAATTGCTTGATATTCAGGAGTGCTGGACACCTTTCAATCCCAGTGAATTGAATGAGTATGGTGAGCACGCAGCACCTCTAAAAATCAGGCCAAAAGCCGTTATTTCTTTCTTTAGTCATTGTAATTCCCATCGCTTGGAACGTCTAGTGAACACAATGCTCCCAGGGAACCTTCATCAAGGGAGGTGTACAACTATCCTCATACTGGCTTGAGGCTGCCATTGTAGATTAGTTTCCCAGAATGAGCTAATATCCACAGGAATGGTAGAGCCTAAAGAGGTTCATTTGAATTTAAAAAGCAAATCTGAGCTCTGAACAGGCAGTAGCCATGTGTGAATGTTTTACGTAAGTTTTTATTATTTTATTATTTATTACAGATGGTCATTTGTTGTTTGTCAATTAACATTCAACCCATTCCTTTTAATTCCAATATTCATGAAGCAGAAGGGGTCAACATTTTTCTGTCAGAACATTTTTCTGAGGTAAAATGGGAAATTCTGCCATTGGAAGTGACTGATGATAAATGTTGCCATTTTCAGAGCAGCTCTAGTGAACATAGAAGCTGTAAGATCCTTGAGGCTTTTAGTTCTGTGCTTATACGGTGCCTAGCACAGTGTGGTCTTGGTTTATGAACTGGGGCTTCTGGACAGTACAGCAGTACAAATAATACATGATACCCATTTATTTTATTTTTAAAATTATTGTAACTGTGATATTGGAACAGAAAGGGCTAAGCAACTTTGAAAGTTACATGGCCCAAAACGGACCTTTAAAGACATATTAAAGGAAAATACAAATGGTAATGAGGGTCATTCCTTTGAGCTAGACTAGAGCTTTGATATGCAAGTGTATTGTTGGTAGTTATTTGATGTTGTTTACATATATCTGGCTAGAGTTTAACAAGGTAGATAAACTGCTTTCCTCTCTATTATGGTTGTTCTATTGATTAAGAAGTCAAAGGGAATATTAACATCCAGATGGACCTTTGGTGTAATAACATCATTTGCCTTTGAGATTTAAGTAAACTATCTGTTGACTGTGCTAATGCAGCTAATTACTAATGTGTGCCTAGAAAATGAAGATTTTACTTCAAAGGACAATACACGTTACTATTCTCCACTCAAGGAAATATCTGGGAACTGTGTTGATACTTTAAATAGATATTGCTGACTGTATTGTCTAAGGAAGGACCCACTGAGTAAAGATCAAACTGTTGGCTTGCTTTCAACAAAGCCCACGTGAGGGAATTACCTGCAAGCACCCACCTTGCTTCAACTATAAAGGAAGCTTGAGGCCTGATCCTTTTTATTGCAACCTATCCAACCTTTGTTAGGGAAAGTTTGGATCACAAGATTGGGATTCCAGCACCAGCCTGGAATCACCCCGCTATTTCTCATAGAAAAAATTATACAGTCTCTGTAAAATGGATTATTTTGTCTTCACTTCTCTGGACTGGATTTTTAACAAAGAAACTCTAAATAAGGAGTGATGATCCCCAAGCTTTTTGGGTCATTTCAGAGACTTTGCAATTTTAAGAACTTTGCAACTCATTTATCTCTTTTTATAAACTGACTTATGAACTTAATTTTCATCTGTGTATGTATCGTGATCTTTTAACCATTACTCTCTTTCCTTTTTATTCCTAATAAATATCAATTTAGTTAATAATTATTGGTTTTAAGTGTGTATTTGGGTAAGATCTGAAATATTCATTGATTTGTTTGGTAATGTGGCCGATCCTTTGGGATTGGTAGAACTTATTTACATATGATGGATAAAGATTTTCATATTTGATTTGGCTGTCTGGGTGCTAGCCACAGGGCTGGATTCACTGTGAATGACCAGTGAGATGATCAGAAGCTGTTTGTTGTTGGCTTGGTATAGCCTATGGAAGCAAAATCACCAGTATTTCGGGCTTTGCCTGCCCCATTCTTTGCAGTTTGCCTTATTTAAACCATCTCAGCATGGCTCCTCTGGAGGCCAACACCACAGTAACATTTTCAAACCTGAGGGTGAAATCCTGGCCCCACTGAAGTCAATGGAATCTTTGTCATTGGCTTCAATGAAGTCAGGACTTCATCCTTGGTGACTAAAGACAGACTCTTAAATGCATGTTTAGGCACCTCAATTCTAGATGGCTGGATTTAGTGGTTATAAGTTAGTTCCCATTTACCTCAGTGGTAAATTTTATTTACCTCTAAAAATAAAGTTACTTTCAGTGAGGTGCCTAGATGTAGTAGCCTAACTTTAGACAACAACGCTTGAAATTTTTTGGGCTTCATAAATAATTGTGAGTGGCACTAAAGGTATTTAGAAACCCAACTTCTATTGAGTTTAAATGGGAGTTGGACACCTAACTCACTTAGGCACCTTTGAAAACCTGACTCACCCTTATTTGCCCAGCTTCTATTTAATAACATTATTATTTCATGGTAGAATGGTCACTGGGACTCTCTCCTTCCAAAGGGAGAAATGAGCAGTTCCCGGAGTACTTTGCAAAACTTGAACTTCTTTGTCCTTCACATACCTTTAAGGTGTGATTTCAACTGCAATTTTCTGTTACAAGGTTTTTAATTTCTAACGTTATTGCTTGGAGAAAATACACACCAAAAAGAATCACTTTTGAGTGTTGAACAGAGCCTCTAATTTTGGTGTTGGAGAATATGCTAGAAGCACTAATCATAGAAAGCCGAATCCTGAGGGCCCTCCTCAGTTTTAATTCAGGGCTTGGTTCTAAATTCCACTGAAGTTAATGGAAAGTCTCCCATTGACTTCAATAGAATTTGAATCTGGTCCTCAGTGGTTATTTAGATAAAAGACAAACTAAAAATACCAGGGTATAAAACAAGGCACTTTACCTACAGTATGAAAAGAAAGGCTAATAGAGAGGAATCTATGTCCTAAAAAGAGAATTGCAGTAGGTTGCAGTAGAGGGAGAGTTGACACAGGGCAATAGCATAGGAAGGGGTTCTAGCTTCCCTTCACACTAAAGAGAAATGGAGAAAGAAAGCAGCCAGGCCTTTGTGTGTTTTTCTTTCTGCAATTTTACAGGTCATTAAGATGTAATTGTACCTTTAAATGGCACAAGCAGTAGGGGTTAAGAGAAGCGGGCTCATTGAAGTTTCAATAATTATGTAGTAGCACTGAGTTCCTTAAAGAAATGGGTATAGAGACGGCAGGGTGGTTGACCTCTTCTAAAAGCATGGCATGTAGCCTAAAGGGACTGCAAAACGAATTCTCTTGGGAGCTATGAAAGTTAATGTATGTGAATTAAAATAAATCTCTGCACCGAATGAAAATGTGAACATTTTTTTTCACTTGCATTTTTCACAGTCCATGCTATTGTTAACCTCGTTGAATATTTTAGCTGTAACATTTATTTTGGTGATGTGAAATAAAATAACTATTTTATTCATAAAATTAGAAGTAATTTCTTTAAAATCTCATATATAATGTTTGTTTGCAGGTTCAAAGGAACCATAAAGGACAATCAGGCAAACCTGTTTGTGATTAGTACTTTTAGTTTCTATTCCAGAAGTAACAATAAGGTTTCAGTCAGAATCAGGGCCTCACTGTGCTTACAAACATGTAGGCGGTCATTTGGTCCCTGTGACTGCCTTTTTATTCATGCTACTTTACATTAGAGACTTGTACCTGCTGATAGTGGTGGGAAGATGCACAATTTTAAGGGTTGTCTGCCCCCAGCACAGGTCAAGTCACACCCTCTCTCCAGACAGTATCCTGCAGCTCCCAGCTGTTGCTCCTGCCTCTCCCTGTGAGGCACAGCTCACAGTAGCTGGCTATGGTGAGGGAGGGGGACTAGCTGAAACCATGTCAGAAATCAGGGGTTGGGGGGGAGTGGAGGGCACGTGACCTTGTGTTTCCCCCCCACACGTCACCTCTGTTCTACATTATTATTTTCACAGGACCTTGGGGCCCTATACTCTGTGACCCTGAATCTTCCATAGCCATATACATCCTGCAAAATGTTCTGATTTGTACCCTCTCCACTGTTGTAAATGCATGCAGCGTAACTGAGAATCAAGCTCCTGTAGTTATTCTAAGGTCAGTAATATAAAGTCCTACTGAAATCAGTGAGAGAGCTTTGCCTTCATAAGAATCTCAATCAAGATTTGGCCCAAAGATGATAATTGGAGAATTCAGGAGAGTCAATATGAAATCATTAAAAAAAAATGCCTAAAAGATCTACCAAAGTTTTCCAAGTAAATAAACATTCTCTGAACCTTGGTATATCTTCTCTGTTTATATTGTAAGCTCTGGGGTATGAACTGTCTTGTGTGTGTGTATTTCACCTGTTACTTCCACACAAATGATGGATCTGTAGGACCATTATGTCTTGTGTATGTTCCAGGCCTTGAGAGGCACATATGGTAGGAATGGGATTGGTCATGGCTGTAAAGTGAAGCACATGCTTGACAGCTAGTCTTTTCTGCAGTTAACTTGATTTGTAATGCAAGCGGTGCCCCTAACTCAAGTCCCATCTACTAATAAAAGCCATTAAAAGCACCACCCACATTTGAGTTAACTTCAGTGGGCTAGCCTGCTGGGGGGATAGGCTACCATTCAAGTTACCACAGCTTGTCAGCTGCTACTACAGTTACTCTGTGCAGTAACTCAAACTCTCTGTGCAGCTCAGGTGTTATTTTGCACAGTCACTGCTCTAACTTGAGCTAGGCCAGGAGTCGGCAACCCGCGGCTCCGGAGCCGCATGCGGCTCTTCAGCCGCGGTAAGCTATGCTTTGCAGCTCCAGACTATTTTTCTTTAGTTAGTGGAAGAGGGGGCAAAATGGCTCTTTTGATAGTAAAGGTTGCCGACCCCTGAGCTAGGCTAACTCAGCAAGAGTTATATTGAGGGTAGATACCTCAAGTTAATTCTGCAGTGAAGACATAACCTGAGTCTTTGTAGGATCAAGGCCTTAGACAGTAAGATGAATATCTGTGAATAATAAAAGTGTGGGAAGTGACTGGTGGAGTGCCAAAAGGATCTGAATTATATATCAAATGATATGAAGGAATGAACAAGAAATAAGATGAAATCTGCAAAAGTGGGCTGTTAACGCAAAGAAAGGTAATCAACTTCAGAATCACTCTGAATGTTGGCTCACGGGCCATGTCTATTATGCACGTTAATGAAGGAAAATGAAAGGTAGTGGGGCTATAGGGACAAAAGCAATAAAAAATTAATATACCCTTATATACTCACACGACAAAATATTGAACTTGAGAAGGATCTTGGGGTAGTGGTAGATAAACCTCTGAAATGAAGTGAATCTGCACTTTGTGCACACCATTTTCAAAGGAGTTGCATTATTAGGTTAGGATTTTGAGTTTTCAATCACAGTAGTATTTGTGCTCACTGGGAATTTTCAAAGGGATGTTATGAACTATTTGGAAAGGGATAGAAGATAGAATAGAAACTATCATAGTGCTACTATGTAAAGCCATGGTCAGCACACACCTTGGATACTGCGTCCAGTTCTGTTCCCTTCATCTCAACAAGATTATAGAGGAACTGGAAAAGATTCAGACGAGGGCAACAAGGACAAAAAAAGCCAGAGGTCACCTGATGAAATTAATAGGCAGCAAGTTTAATACAAAGCAGAGGAAGTACTTTTTCACAGAACACACAATTAACCTGAGGAACTCATTGTCATGGGATGTTGTGATGGCTAAAAGTATAATTAGGTTAAAAAAGGAACTATATAAGTTTATGGCAAATATGTCCATTAATGGTTATTAGTGAAGATGGTAAGGGATGCAACCTCATGCTGAGAGGAACCCGAAATCTCTGTCTGTCAGAAGCTGGGAAGGGAAGACGGGTGGATCTCTACAAAATTGCCCTGTTTGGTCCATTTCCCCTGAAGCTCTGGTACTGGGCTAGATGGACTGTTAGTCTGACACAGGATGGCAATTCTTACAAAGTGTATGTGGGGTGAAAAAGGTATATGACCACCAAACTTTGCATTTGACAGAAGAACTGTGGTAGTATGGCTGAATAAGTACATCCACTAAGATTTTTCTTGTGTGTACATCTGAATGTATCAAGTCACTTGTGTGATAATCCATTGTGCTAGGATTTGCACCTGGGGTAGCCTGAATGCAGTGAGCAGTTTACAATCCAGCTACACTTCTATGCTCATTAAACCCTCCATTTAACAAACTGAAGTTGAAGCAAACACACATTCCTTTGCATTCTCATAAAGGGTTTGAATGCTTTGATCATTCAGAGGTTAAATGTAGAATTGGTTTAAAAAACAACCACCACAACAACCTTTTAGATGGAAATGAACATTTTCATTAAAAGATAGTGTTCCTTTCAACATCTTTTGGTTTTTTCCCCCAACGATTTGAAATAAAAGTGTTGATTTTGTTTTCTTTCAAGTAGAAAATTTCAGTTTTGAATTATTTTAAGTGAAAAAGATTTCTATTTGTTTTGGGTATGTGGTTATCCCCTGACCCTTTCTCTCCTCTTTCTTCCTCCCCCAACTATTCTCTAATAGAAGAAATGAAAGAAGGGAGAGAAAGTGGGATGGGGTGAGGGGGGGTGTGTAAAAAAACAAAAAAAAAAGGTCAAAACTTTTTTATTCAAAATAATAATAAAAAACTTTGCTTTGAAAATATTTTTTTTTTGTTAGTTGTGAATTGTTTCATTAAAAAATCCATGGAAAAAAATGCGAACAAAATGAAAAATATTTGGCTGTGCTCACATTTTTTTGTGGAAAATGCTTGCTGCTTTTCAGCCAGACTTACTAAAATGATGCTTGCAGCCATTTTGGGTAACTTTCTGACACTGATTAGAAAATAGAGAGGAGAGCCAAAGGACAACAAGATGCTGTCTAGTTTCACCAAATCCTCTAGATTGGCTCTAAGGTTGTGGGTGAGCTTTCTCTATCAATATATTCTTCTGAAGGTATAAGTTTCATTAACAAAGTGTCCTGCACACTCACTCTGAATTATATATGGATTTGCCTTATGTCTTATCTTTGGCAGGTAAAGTAACCACTTCTTGGGTCCCTGACAGGATTCCTTCAGTGAAGGGGAGGAATATTACAGAGATAAGATAAGTGCAGTTGTAACACCATTGCCAGTTTCCCCTTCAGTTTTCCTTGATCTGCCTGTCCTCAACATATCTCGTCTTCTAGCTCTCCTGTGCAGGGAACATGTCTTTTTGTCTTTTTTGGTACTATATATAGCACATTTCTGGGTGCCAAATAAATAATAGCCAATGTTAGGAGGGTTAATAATTATTATGACTCCCTCTTAGACAGGTAAATCATGAGGAAGATTTATGAGAATGCACTCCTTACTGTTATCCATGGTTAAATACACTTCATAAACATTCCCTTCAGGACACTGTCAGAACAGGAGGTAAGAGGCATTCTATAAATGTATGAGGCATCTGTGAGACATGGCATCACACAACAGATGTAGTCACACAGTACATAAGTGTATGCCATAACTCCTACTGTCCATTTTCAGGCAATCTGGACTGGCAAAGTAATTTGAAACTGTCTGATTGAACTGTCTGAAACTGTCTCTTTTAGTCGCAGTGGGACAGATTGTCCTTTTCTCTGTCAAAAGTCACAATGAGAAAATCTTCTCCCAATATTCCTGCAGCTACAAAATCCTGAGTTTCAAATATTTTTGAATACACAGGAAAATTACTGCACACACAGCAGACCTGCAGATTCTGTGCTTTTTGATCTTTAACTTCAGATGCAGTTTTATCTCCTTTTAAAAGTGTTGCTCTACGTTTTCAGTACAGAATGCACTCAGGCCTTCTCCTATGGACTCCATTTTTCATTAGGTTTCTGTATCAAGTGTTGGTTGAGCAACTCATGGATGATTTTAGAGATAGTAATCCTAGCCCTAATGAATGTAATGGGATTTTTACCATTGACTGCAATAAAGCCAGGAGGTCACCCATAGCTTTTTCTGTAAGACTTGGATCTTATTTTTGTCTGATTTTGTGAGCTAGTCCTGTGGAGTCTTGTTCCAGTTGATTTCCTGTACACAATTTGTGTTGTCATTGTGCTAATTAATACTGATCAGCAATACATCTATGCTGGAAATTCTCTTGGCTTTTATTGTATTTTGTATGAATTCTATCTAACATATACATTCTGGAGAGCCTTGTGTGTGATATCTGCCACAAGAAGGCATTTTATTTGTCCTTTGGTGATTAGCTGTACATAACGTAGCCTATAAAGATATACATGCAACTAAAGATGGTTCAATATTATTTGCTGGAAGGTTTATCATTTTTATTGACATTTTTTGTTTTAAAAAGGTAGGAAATTCTCTCCAAAAACTGTTGTGAGAACACTGATGCAGTGTTACTAAGAAATCAATAGTTGGGGAATGTTAGGGCTGCATGTACTACTTTAACCTACCTTAGTTCTTCTCCCTTTTTGTGTATGCATTATTCACTGTCCAACGTTGAGTAATTTCCCATGTATAAAGCCCTTCATTTTTAATTTTTGTTTTGTTTGAAATTTCTCAGGAATTTATCATTGTTTATTACAAAAGAATTTGGGTGAAAATCAGTGCAAAAGTGAACGTTTCTGGGTAAATATTGGGATTAACTTGGGGGGAACAGCAGGGGAAAAAATGATGAATTGAGAAAAATAAGAATACTGCAAGTAAAAGCAGTTTAATGCTGTGGTTTATTTCATGAACTGTACATAGACAGGCATGTGTGGGTATCTTCATGCATGTTGTATATATTTTCCACTACATTGCCTTACTTAAGACAATCTCACATTTACCCTAAGACTAATTTATTAACATAAACACATCTACCTAAGAAAATGTACAGGTTTTTCTTAACATAATCAATACTTTCATGCACTTGAGTGGTCTAAATTCAGGTGAAAATCAGTAAAAACAAAACAAAACCCAAAACCAAACAAACAAAAACCACCTCCCCAACAAATACAAGTTTTTGTAAAACTCAGCATTTTTTCAATAAAAATCAGTAGAAACTGAAAATGAAAGGTGTGACTGAAAGCATCCCTTTTTTCACACTCCAAAGTATTATAATAATCTTTGTAAAAATATGCCTTATGAGTTATCATTTAAAAACTAATAACTCACTAATCTATAATATCATGGCGAAGTGTATGTAGCAACATTATATGTAAAGTTATGAAATTCCCCAGTACTATGTTGTGAGTGCATGTTCAAAACTACACAGCCCTGCAGAAGTTGTTAAACAGGTCTATCCTAAACCAAGGAATATGGATTTACCTCAATTTATTTATAAGTCATAAATAAGGTCCTTGCTAAATACAAGCACAAGCCATGAGTTAAATGTTTTCCTCAATAGCCAACGCCTGCAGCATGATCCATACCCAGTTTACCTTGGCATGACATTGGATAAGTCATTAACATATCGCAACAACTTGAGGAGGATGTCAAAGTCAGCACTTGGAACAACCTGCTCAGAAGATTGGATTTGTTCAACCTGCGGTACGAGTGCCTGGATGCTTAGAACATCAGCCTTTGAGCTCTGCTATTCAACAGCAAAATGCTATTCTCCTGTCTGGTGTCACTCGTCTCACAGGAGGCTGGTTGATGTAGAACTTAATAAAGCTATGTGTGTTGTTATTGGAACTTTATGGGCAACTCCGTTGCCATGGGTACTGATACCTAGCAATGTAGCACCAACCCACATTCACCAAGAGAAGGCTTCTGTCACACTGCTGGCCAAGATCCGTGAGAATAACGACCTGCCATTGTACACAGATTTCTTCAACCGCCCACCAACTCACCTTTCTTCTAGATGCCCTTTTTTTGTGGCATAAATGGCCATAATACCTGAGGATGGAATCTGCTTGGCACACATGTGGTCAACCACAGTAATTACTCACGGTCTCATCACTGACCCAACAATCCGTCCACCAAATTTTGATCTGCCACAACACCTGTGATTATCTCTAAGTCAGTTTCGGACAGGACAGGGTAATGGTGCTGCCAATCTCTTTAAGTGGGGTTTTTCTAATGACCCGCGATGCAGCTATGGTCAACTTCAGACTATGTCACATATCACTGTAGAGTGCCCACTGACTTCTTTTGACAGTAGGTTTCTGGCTCTCCGCCTGTCTGATGATGACTCCTTTAAATGTCTGGGCATATTGCGCATACACTGATGAACAGGGTCCTTGAGACACCAGAGAGAGGAGATGGCAGGAGAGAAAGCAAATTTGCCTTTCAGCAAACAGAGTTGGGAAAAATATGCATGGTACCTCCTTCACCACCAGACTCTGTCACCTCCTTTACTGTTTGAATAAACTTTGCTTTGAGGAATAATCTTCAGAAGAATCCACTTCAACTGTTCACTGGACTATAAAAGAAAGGGATAAAGAACCCCAGGTTATCTCTCTCTGTTTCACCTAAGATGTCAAAGACATTGAAACCTTTGGTCCTCTGGGCTAGATCCTGACTAAAGAAAGGACCAGTCACTGGCTTGTTTGAAGACTGTGGAAGAGAAAGTTCATTTTAAACAAAGCTTTGAACCAAAACTTGCTAGATTTAAATTTTAGAATTTTAGATGCATGTTTTCACTTTTATTTGCTTGTAACAATTTCTAACTTTATCTCCTATATTTGAATTCACTTAAAATTCTATCTTTTTTTGTTAATAAACTTGTATTTTTTAATCTAAATCCATCCTGTGCTATGTTTAAATTGAACTGTCTGGTAACACCAGTTAAAGTAGCAAACTGTTGAGTATTGACTCTTTACAAGAGCAATGAACCTTTAAGATCTGAACTGTCCAGGAGAGAGCTGGACAGTACAGAACACATTTTGGGAAAATTCCAGACTGGGAGTGTATTGGGATCACGTGCAAGTAATAACCAAGTCTGGTGGAAGCCAAAAAGAGACTGCTATGATGCTGACAGACTGTTGGGGTCAGAGCTCCTGGACCAAGGCTGCAGCTATACACTCAGAGTGTGGCCTGCAAGCTTATAGACTGTTTGTGAGTGGCCCAGGTTAAGAGCCACAACAGGAGAGAATTATGAGGGACACAACGTTGCAAGACAAAAGTTGACAAAACCCCTCACTGATCTGAGAAGCACCCCAGAATGTGACAAGGACCTAACCTGTGCACCATTTACCTGGTTTACAGAATGAGGCAGGGGTCCCATTGTGAGTGTGGAGGGGAGTATGTGATCATATAGTTAAAGATTGTGTCATAATGCATACACATGCAAAAGGGGGACAAATTAAGGTTGCACAGGCCTCCTTAATTCTGGCAATTTCAAAAGTCTCAATGTTTGACTTCACAACCATAACACTTTTAGGTTGTGTGTGTGTGCATGCGTGCACACTGTATTGTCCCTGTGTCAGCAATGCAGTCAATGTTTTCCTATTACACTCTTGGCTTTTGCTGGCTTTTGAGTGACTGATCTTAAATTACTCCCTGTATATGTAACTGTGTTGTCCTCTTGTGTGTGGCTCCCCAAAATGATAAAAACCCTTTTATATGGTGGTGTTCCCTCTTCTTTCTGACCCCCCCCACGGCAACCTGGACTGGTGTGTAGCTGTGAGAACCACACACTCCAGGGTCAGCCCATGCCCTGCCTCCTGCATGTAATTGATCCCTCACCTACTGAAGGAGTGCTCCAGCCAGCCACTCATGGGATAGCCCCCAGCAAATACCCCCAGTCCCACAAGCAACCCTGGGAACTGCGGTCTTGCAGGGTTCAGTGCTGCACACTGCACCCCACAGGCTGATTTACACTTGTCCTTCAATTTATCAAAGAAATTGATATGCACCAGCTCTGTCACTCTAAGTGAAATCTCTCCACATACTCAGTCCACATGCACTGTTTTAGATAAAACAAAAAAAAATTGATTACAGTAAAATTTTAAGTGAATCTAAGCCTTATTAGTAAATCAAGGAGTTAATCACAATTAACAAAAAGATAACTCTCATCTTAACCTAAGATTAATATGTCACTCTATATTCAGAGGGGTAGCTGTGTTAGTCTGAATACAGCAAAAACAATGAGAGTTCTGTAGCACTTTAAAGACTAACACATTTAATTTTTGCAGGCATAAGCTTTTGTGGGCTTTAACCCACTTCATCAGATGCAGAACCATCTGTTCTAAAATTTGTGACACTTTTTGAGTTCACAAACATTTTTACAATTAAACCAGATGTCATGTGAGTCCTCACAAACAATTAACAATGTGACTCTTTGAGTAATGGTGGACTGAACTCACAAAATTATTTGCCAATCACTTTCTATGTCACATGATCATCTCTAAAAATGAGAAATAATTAGATTTCACTTAGCACTCTCCCCCCCCCTCCAAAAAAAAAATTTCTTCAAGGTTGCTTTGTGGGATGCAGTATGTGTCAGGATGCAAGTTAACCCTAACACAGATATGACTCTAAATAACTATTCCATTTATAATGGCACAATTTACAGAGATAATACATCTTAATATAGGTGAACTGTTCTTTTCATAATGCAGACATTATTATATGTAAAATATTTTGGATGATATCTTCACCTCTCTGAGACATCTCTCAGAGCTTGATGTGAAAGACTGTAAATCAAAAGTGTACAGTGAGTATTTTTTTTCCACTTCAGGGAAGTTGTGAGGACTTGGAAGACAAACTCATAGGCCAAAAAGCTGAAAATATTTTAACAAAGCATTTTTTTAATTGGGGAAGACAGTAACCTAAGGAAATGGATCTGGGCAAATTAAGAGCTGAGAATTTATTTTCCTTGAAACAAGGATTAGTTCTCATTAGACTGGTGTTGGTGAAGCCATCTCAGGTTACTTTTTAATTAACAATTTTTGTGGCAGCTCTCATGCGTAAAATATGTGTGGCAAATTAAACAATCTATTGTAGGAGAATATTTCTTAAAATATTTTTTCACTAGGCCTTAGATCTATTCCTTTAAATACCAAGGAAATACACTGTATAGGGAACAGTATCCATGCTTCAAACTTGAGGTTTGGACAAAAAGTAGGAAAGAAACAAAGGTATATCTCTAAATCTGGAACCCCTAGTTCTCAATTAATATAAACATGCAGGACACAGTCAGTTATCCAGATCTTCAGCTGCAGCGCAAACACCGTATGCTGCACCCCAAAATCAATAGTGAAGTCTATCCCTCTCCAGGACGAACCTCTGTTAGCTTATGAATGGAATGTCGGCTTCTATGTCAAACCCCCTGCCACATCCAATGGAGGTATGTCCGGGAGAAATGATTTGTGTGTCTGAGGTGTCACAGCACTAGTTCCTGAATTGACCACTCAGGGTCATCAGAAGCCACTGTAAATGAGAGCAACCCTCAGTTTTTAGTAGCCTGAGCTCTCAGTGAATAGACAGAACAGGATTAGAGGTGGAGAAGAAGAGGTTTAGAGACACCTGGTGTGCCCTTTCACCTTCTTTAGCTGCCTGTGCACTCCTTGGTCATGGATGCAGATCTGGGCCAGTATTGACATTTGGTTCAATGTGAATTTGTTTGAAGCAACTGCCATCTTTTTTTAATTTAGGATTTGTGCATGTTGAGTAGGTTTATGGAGTGCTCATTAAGGATGGGTTTGAAGTCAATGCTTTTGACTCAGCCCTTACTTCATGAAATATGGATATATCCATGGGAATGCTGGATTTTAAGAGAGTTTCTTTGTGCTGGCTTAAATGTCTAAGCACCATGTTTGAAATGCATAAACTCACTCAAACACTGCTTCAAATACAGATGAAGTTAATTCAGTCCTTCAGCAGTAGTTATACTGAGTGTTGAACAGCTTAATATATGCATGATATTTGGGATGCAACTGTAAAATTCATCACCACCAAAATGCAGCCACCTCTTGGGTGGGGGTAATTAGTGATGTAGAGCATTCTTCACAACAGTGTATGTGAATGAGTGCCAGCAGAGAACATTTTTGGATAAGAAAACCTAGACCAAAATCCCCATTTTTAAAAAATTGCATGCAATATTTAATGACCACACAGAAGTGCAGATAGGACATTGTTTTTTTAACGTATCCTGCAACAGGTGATGGGATAAAAGGCCCTATATAAATGTATGATGATATTATATTACGATAATATATGTAGAAAGAAACTATTTTTAAGCTGAACTGCTTTTTACTGAATTAAACAATGAAATATTTTCGATGGTCAATTCAAACAACTTGTTATGAATGCATTTCTTTTCATTATATGTAATTTCAGCTTGTAAGGAGGACAACATGTATATAGTTCTAAAAAATTTCTATATTTTTCCAAAAGGTAGACAGAAAACTTTAATTTTTTGCATGGAAGGGGTGGTACGTATGACTTTAAAAAAGTAATGTTCTAGATATAATTTTTATAGCTTCAAGAAGGCATTCTATAAACAACTTTACCCTTTCCCAGGGGCAATATATATACATATATATGAATATATATATATATATATATATATGAATGATTATATATTAAAAAACCCTCTTTGGTTATTCATAGTTTAAATGTTTAAACTGAATCATGCTGAGAACATGAGCCATTGATATTATTTATATGAAATCTAGCTAATCATGTTGCCTTATAATTAGCTTGTACGTAGGCTGGAAACAGTTTACAAAAATGTAGTTGGAAGTAGGCATTCATGTGGTTTGTTATGATCTTCAAATGTCTTTATCAAGATTCCAGTGTGGAAAATGATGTCATCCTCAGTATCCCAAAAAATAAATCATTATTAAAGATGCATAAAGAGTGCTCAGATTAGAAAAATGCATCCATTAGAAAATTAGAGAGGTTGCTTTATCTTCATTAGATCCCCCTAATGCTCCAGTAGAAGGTTTTTGATAATGAAACAGTCTCTTTAGTTGGTGCAATGCATAATGTTAACACACGGCTAATAACCCAACTCAATTTTTAAAATATTAATTTTGAATTGTCTTACAATAAGAAAAAAACAATGAGATGTCCATTTTCAGCGCCAATGCTTTAATCACAGTTGTCATGTTTGAATTATGACTATTCTAGTGCAAGCAGTCTTAAGTATTTTCATTTAATTGCTATTTTCAGGAGTGTTTAGCTTATTAAAGATATTCCTGGGGGCTTTAAGAGAATACCACTCCTTGATCAAGGAAAGATGTATTTTATACATTTCATGTTTAAAAAAAAAAGTAATTTTGGATTTATTTGTTTTCTTTGATTAAACAAACATTTTTGGTCTGATATAATTTGTTAGGTCTAGGGGCAAAAAAAGATCATTTCAAAAACATGAAATGTACAATAGTCCCCCTCCAAACCTTGCAAAAGTACCCAAGTGATGGGTCATGTTCAATGAAAGTTAAGTACCTAATCTAATCCAACTAGATAAGATTTGTCCCTACATTTTTTATAATACAGCTTTGTTATTTCAAGATTTGATTCTGTTGTAAATAGGTCAGATAATCAGGCTCAATCAATGTATTAATTCAAAGATTATTAGTCAAAGATTAATCAGCTCAATATAGAAAGGCAAATACATTACTGATCTGGGGAAGCAGTTCCACAGCCCTCTCTATTTTAACTATCTTTCAGGCACTCACCCCTTTATATATCACCATATGTGTTTACCAAAAATCAAAACAAAAGAAAGAAAATTCCATTCTTATGTCTTGTAGAATTCTCTTCATGCATCTCAGTTTCCATAACTGATAAGCTAAAAACATCATTCATACATCATCTCATCAATCACAAAACACCTGTAACAATAAACATTCTGTTTCTTGTTTTCATGGACATCTGGACACATTTTCTAAGGGCCAGTGGGTCAGAGCGAGTGGTCACACACAATTCATCATTTAATAGCACACTAAGATTTAGCTTGAGTACAAAGGATCATAGATACAAAGCAATTCTGAGTATGAAGGATCATGAGAGTCTGGTTCATCTACTAACAGCCTGTTCATTTTTCTACTTATTTATGTGAACACACACAATGTATAATTTTATAACTGAGAAAACATTAAAAAAATGATTTCATGAATGATGAAAACTACTTTCTTTTTAACAGCTTTTTAATGGATCAAAGCTATACAAAGTTTTCTGCACAGAACTAAAGAGATGTAAGTATGAAAAAATAAATGGCACTGTCACAGGTTTCTCTATTGCTACTAAGTGTGCTACACTGCCTGGCCAGTTTTTTTTCTCTTAATCACAAAAACACACCAGGCGCTTGTTAGCCTTTCATCACATGTGCTTATTCTTCACTTATAAAGTATAACAGAGCACATGGTATGCTGACAGCAATGGCTGACTTCTACACAGGCTTCTCTTGTTAGCCCTAATTCACCCTTTGATCCTCCAGCCCCCCACCATTTCCTGTTCCTCCTATTTATATCCTTCCAATTACTGAGCTAATTGCCTTATTAGCACAGCCTTTGCCATCCCAGGGCCAGTAATTCCCCACAGAAATGGAGGATTTGGTTTCAGTTACGTCTGTGCTCTTCTCAGTGCAACAGTAACTTCAGTGACCAAGGTGTTACTAATAGTCCCATCACTGGGACCAAGCAGGATTATAAAACAGAAATGTCTAGGTGAAAGAACTAGAAGTAGATTGGATATTGATAAAGAGTAGAAGGGAAAATCTAAGTGTGTATGAAGGGGAAGATTTAGTAAGGTTAAAGGGGGGGGCATATAAAGGGCCCTCTACAAAAATGGTCAAGAATTTTATAATAAATAGATCATGGTGGTGGGAAAAGAGGGAATTGGTTGGTATAAGCGTAAACAACAGAGGTAGTTTAACTGTTCATGATTTCTTTTTTTTTCCCCCAGGAAGTAAAATGGCAATGATGTAGTCTTCAAAAATCTTGTACCAGTTACTGGGAAAGATCTGGAAGTCTGCTTCTAATGTGCACATTTCAGTATCACTATGCGGAAATACAGAATAGTTTTGCTGCAGGTTAGTCAAAATGTAACTTTTTTTTGGTAAATATCTAAACCTATTATATTTGCCACGGGTGTGTGAAACTAAATTGGTTTGGGTTTATTTCTTTAGATCACCATTTAAAAGTTTGTATTGTTGAAATGTAAGTGAACTAGAGAACATTTTCTGTGGACTGTGAGGGAAGAGGTGAGAAAGAAGACTTGAAAAATGACTGCTCAGCAACTACTCACTCATAATCACAAGCTGAGTATCCTTTTATTTTCATATAAAGCATGTAAAGAATCCAGGATTGGGGTGGCCAAAGCAACAAGATACAGGAAATGAAAGACTGAAGAGTCAGACAGATAGAGGGGCAAACCCACCCCAGCAGTAAATGGCACCATGCCACTGGAAACAGAAGGACTGAAAGTGAATTTGCTAGTAATGAATTTGGCCCAAAGACTATTATTGGGAATGGAACAATATGAGCTGTGTGCTATTTTGATTGGGCTTTGGGGAATTAAGAAATTATGCTCTCCTGACATTAAAGTTGGAATTGTTCAAACTGTACAAAGTTTGTCCAAGATGTCTGCAAGACCTGGCATAAATAAAATACTTATAATTGTTTGCACATATAATGTTCAAATACTGGGAGCCTGTGCTTGGTGCAGCTGAAGAATAGGAAACAAAGCTAGGTGTAATCCACTTTACTAACTCCTTCCGTTCTGGGTCAGGTTGGGGGCTGATTCCACCCTCCGTGTAAGTTAGAGCAGACACTGGCTGGAATGGTCTTCTATGTGCTGTTCTGCTGGCCTAGATTTTTGACCCTACCTATTTCCCCTAGATAGGAGAGTGAGTGTAATGAAGTGGGCTTTGCTGCTTCACAACATTGGAGGATTCCCCTATGTCAGGAACTTCATAAAGGGGATGTACCCTGGGCTAAAGATCTGCCTCACAGCATACAGAGCCTTTCATCAGATTATCTCAAAATATTTTATTAAAAGTAGGAAGTATTGTATTACTATGCCCATTTTATAAATGGAAACATTAAAGCAAAGGGAGGTTAAGAGATGTGCACAAGATCACACAGAAACCAGAACCAGAAAATGGAGTACAACCCGGGCCTTTTCTATCCAAAACCCCTACTTGAAACTCTAGGCCATATTACAGCAAAATGCATTGTGACTGTATGGGTACAAATAAGTACACATTGTGAGATAAATTCTGTCATCCGTACTCAAGCAAAACTCTAATGGACTCAACTGAGAATGTAACTGAGTAAGGATGGCAGAACTGGTTTTTGATGGAATGTGGCTCACTGAAATATGTTAGAAAAATGCTACTAATAAAATCAGAAAGACAATCTTGGGCAACATTCAAATGGGATGAATCAATTAGAAACAAGACTTTGATCTAATGCTTATGACTGAATTCATGTTCACAGTATCCTATAATTGCATACCTGAGCTCTGTCATAGACTTTTGCTGTGTTCTAAATAATGTTAGCCTATCTTTTACCACTCAGAAAATAAAATGTTTTACACTGTCGACACATTTGTTTGCTATTAATAAAGGCTTAGAGATAAAAATATAATGATCTGTCAAACAGAACTATCTGTCCAGAGCAGTTAAGCAGATGGAAATTGTGTTGTGACAATGGGTGCATTGTAATTCAAGTCATTTGCTTTACTGCAATCAATTATCTTTTAAACGCCCCCATGTAATTTACTAATGGTGAAGCATAAAGAACATACACATAAGGCTTGATTCTGTTCTCACACTGGTATGAAATGTTTAACTGCACTGACATCGACCATAATTCCTGATTTACATTGGTCTAAATTAGGGTCCAATAAACAGAAAATAATATAAGTAAAGTGCTTTAAATACATTTAGATAGTGTGGCCTAATAGAGCACTGGACTGGGAAGCAAAGTTGTTTTCCTGCAAGGGACCTTGGGCCAGTCATTTCACTGCTTACTGCCTCATTTTCCCCATTTTCATTTCCCCATTTGCAAAATGGGGTTAATTATACTTACATTCCTTTTTGTAAAGTGCTTTGCTTTGAGATCTCCTGGTCTACCGTATAAGAGCTAGGGATTATTATAATATTATGCTCACTAAAAGGTCTATTCTCCCCTGGCTGAGTTCTAAAGCAGGGATGGATAAAGTCAATCCTGGAATTGGATCCAAATTAATTAAAAAGTATGTTTTTAATTGTGTTTCTTAACAAAAAAAAAAAAAAAAAGAAGCTGGAACATTTTCACATATCAAGTCTCATGAATCTTCTTTTTGTAGCTTTTTTAACCAAATATTTGAGTGCCAAAACATCAGCAATCTTTTGGTTCTGCAGCCATATAAAAATACACACACATGTTAATTTTGTGATGCGTGGGCCCATTCACACCCGCAGTGGTAATATAAAACTTACTCTCAATATGCAAAGTACTGGAAAATTATTATGGTTATTTTAAAATTTATAGATATATATCAAAAGAAAATATAGAATATACTTGTCGGATGAATAAAATCCATGCCATCAAATTTAGTGCCAATAAGGTGACCTGTGCAAATAACGATTTGCAGGACTGGGCCCTTGCTTTGCTCTGCAGGGCCCAAATCTAATCTCCTTTATACCCGGTTTACATCTGAGTAGCTCCAGTGCCAGCAGTGAAGTTACACCAATGTAAAGCAAAAGTAAAGGAGGACACAATTTAGTCTGGAGATTTAATTCTACTGCTTCCTAAAATGACAAAAATTTCATTCTTACATAAGGATTGGCCAGTATAGGCCCCTGTGTTCATAAAGAATCCTACTGGGTAGGGATCAGCCATAAGGATCAGGAAGGTGTACCTCACACATTCTTGCAGGCAATAGTAGATCTCAGATCTTGATGTCTTCTATGTCCAGTCCCTCTGATATTTTGCTAAATGTTTCAAGGCCAATTTAAAAGAATGAGCCTTTGAAAACTTTGTTTTTTATTTCTCCTTTCAAATTTTTTTCTTTTTCCTTACTGGTATTTAATGCAATTCCTGACTGGCTTCTGATCATTTCCTTATTAATTCCAGATAGCTGTAACCACAAAGCTGTTCATGGGAACTTTCAGTTCCTTTTACTTCCAGGAGGAATTTCTATGAATCAGGTTTTTCCCACAGAGTTACTTTAGGATCAGATCCAATACTTGCTAAATTAATCAGGATTTCTTAGCGGGGCTGGATCTGAGACTAATGTAAGTTTATGGCAAAAAAAAATGGGTTCCCCACAGAGTCCAATCAATGTGTTTACATTGTGCACTCCTTATAGTGGTATGTAGAATACAAACACTCATATCTCCCTTGCATAGGTATAGTAGTGTAGATGGTGAGGTACAGTTTAGGTGAGTAAAGGTTCCTCTGAACATTAGGGTATATACCCTACATGGCTCTCTACATGTCCACGCCATGAATCTTCTGTGCCACAGGGAAAGGCTCCAGAAGCAAGGAAAGGCTCTGGCAAGGGGGATGCTTGTACTAAACACCTCTGCTAATGGTGTGTAATGTAGACTTACCACAGGATTTCAGCGTGTCTTTACTCTTGTCACCCAAGCAGTGCCTCTCAACCTATACTGATATTTATACCCATGCTAGGGGACATACAGTATATGTAGTCTAACTGCCACCAGAAGGTGTATGCAGTGCAGACACAACCAAAGAGAAAACCAGGATCTGTTAATGAAGACAGAGTTCTTAAAAGGCCAGATCCCATTCCATTGTAACTCTATGTCCAAAATAAGGTAAAATATTTGTTTACTACTGAGTTAAATTAGAGTCAGATCTTCCTTTTTCTGATAAAATGGAGATAGTTTCTATCCCAAAGCGAAACATTAATCAAGAAATCAGTGTTTTTAATTAAAGATAGTATAGCTAGACTAGATATTCTTTTATACATTGTTTGATGAAGTGTTTTTAATTGTTAAATAGAGCAGTTATACCTTGATTATAACATAAGGACCTTGACAAGCTCATCCAAAACACATCTTTGAATTGAATAAGTTTGGCCACATTTTCTGCAGGTGTATCTTCATCAATTACTGTGGAGAAAGAAAATATCTTTATTGGCCCTCATCTCATGACATGCTTCAGAAATGGCTTACAACCCCTACCATATGGCAGGAATCAGTCTCTATTGACTCCAGAGACTACTGTTATACTGCCAATATTATTTCTGTTAATCAGTTTGGGGACCTTCCATTTCTACTGTCATGTAATCCTGGATATACCAAGTGGGACTGAAGCAGCAGGGTTCAGAGATATTCTGCCTATCTCTTATTCTGTTTGCACAGCTCTTTTTGTGTTTCATCCATGGCCTGCTGCAAAGACATCTGCAAAATCAACCCTGAGAGGGTTGTCATCTTTTATGTTCCTGCCTTCTCTGTAGGTGCTTCTTCCTCTTCTCATCCATTCTACCTCCTAGAAATTCCATATCCTTCATACCATACCTCCACAACCCAGATGATAGATTGATTGAAACAGTGCAAATATGCATTTCAAAAAGGGCTAGAGAATTACAATATTTTTTAAAAGTGCTAATGACATTAGTTGATTTATAATTAGTTGATTAGTTGAAATGAAGTGCTGTCACAGTTCAGTTGCTTAACAAGTTAGCATATAAATAACACCAGTGGTCATAATTTAGGCTCGGTCCACACCGATGGCGGCAAATTCGCCACCGTCAGATCGATTGCTCTGGATTAGCTGAGTAGTCTGTGTAGACCTGCTCAGTCGATTCAGCAAGTGATGCCGGAAAACCACCCCGGTAAGTGACGTAGCACTGCGTCAAAGGGAATGCTGTTTCCTTCGACACAGCGCAGTGTGGACGGTGCGTGTAGGAGACACTGCGAAGTCCACGGGAGATACACAAGTGATTTACCTCACTTGCGTATCTCCCGTCGATTGCCGCCAAATCCTGAAGGTAAGTATAGACCAGGCCTGAGTTGCTGTTGTTCTTTAAGAGACAGATGATAACATATTTTTGCAAGGCTGCCTCCACAGAGTGGCAGTACGTACATTTTAAGAGAAAAGATTACTAAATCAATGCAATAACATCTTAACTTCTGTAGTTGTGGTCCTTCGGGATTGTAGTCAGTTTATGTAAATTGGAAAAGGCCTTAAACTGCTTTATCCTGCATCAGGACTCAGTGTGATACAGATATGACCTAAGAATCATGAAGTCTCAAATGGCTCTCTGACAGTTCTCCTAGTCTTCTTTACTGCACTTAGCTGCAGCTTGGTATAGCAGAGAATGCGAGCCATTAATCAATGCAGGAAGTGTAATGATATTGGAAGTCTCTAGATGGCACTATTACAGATGGTCCTAAAAGCTCTATTTCATTGTATGTATAGCCCGTTAGAATGAAGAGACATGTTTGCTGTTAATTGTGATGAAGTTTTCTCTTAGAAACTAGCAAATGAAGTAAAGCTTGTTGCCTTTGTGAATCTTTCTGAATGATTTCTTAGGTGCACAACTGATAGCTACGGGATATACTCACACAAACAAAATGATGGATTAGATTAGATTAATCAAAATGTGTGTCTGAGAAGAGGTATGTGTGTTGAAAGGGTTTCTTTTTTTTTTTTTTCCTGAGAACAATTTGAAATACCAGATGCAATATTCTCCATTTCAAAATGTTTTAAAATATTTCATAATATGTGTCTTATTTATTATAAATTCTTTTGGTGGACAGAACTCTAATTATAGGTAGAGATAGTATTCCTTGCTACACAACATTAAGACTACGTGACACACAAACACAAATAGGTTCCAAATAACTATGCTTGCTAGCTATATACAAATATTCAAGGCCTACCTACATATATACATTGTTCTTTTCAAACAAAGAAAGCTAAAAACAGTTGGGTTTTGTTCATAAACCTATTCACTCATTGTAATGTCATACACTGGAACCAGCACTGGATCATTTTTTAGTTTCATATAGTACTATGGTCCCAGAGCATTTATCACTAGCAAGGGTTCAATTTGTGCCATATAAAACATATCAAATGTCTCTGGATTCACTTCAGTATCCTTATCTGCCATGGTCACTGGCAAGCACAATGTGCAATCAACATTCACATGTTGGTTGATGCTTTTAGTTCATAACAGTGAGCGCCCAAGAATATAACCCATTTCTGTAACTGTGCTGCAGCCATTGCCTATACTCCTTTCTCTGTGGGTTCAAAATTAAAACTAGTGGTTGATGATCTGTGTTCAGAGTAAATCATTTTCCATACAGGTGTTGCTAAAACTTTTTAACTCCCAAGACAAAGCTTAGAGCTTCTCTATCAATTTAAATATAATTCTGTTCAGCCAAAGTAAGAGATCTAGAATCAAAGGCAATTGGCCTTTCAAAATGATCTTCCATCATGTGTTGAAATTGCAACTCTTATTCCATATGAGGAAGTGTCACAAGGTGAGATACATTATAGTGTGTAAAGACTTATTCAGATTATATGATCTTCTTGGTTTCATCAAAAGCTGGTACACTGTGTGAGGACCACCACCAATTCTGTCCATTGTGTAACAGAGAGACAATGTGGGTCTAAGGTTGGTGAACCAACTTCTGATGGTGAAAGAGAATCTTTCAAGATTACACAGATCTCTCCTTCCGGGCTGGGAAACTTGAAAGCTTGTCTCTCTTACCAACAAAAGGTGGTCCAATAAAAGATATTACCTTACCCATCTTGTCTCTCTCTAGTATCCTTGGACCTCAACACAGCTACTGCAGCAATGTGTACATTGTGTAAAGTTCATTTAGGGAATATAGCACTGTTTCTGTTAGGTAAGAATATATAGTAATAACCCAGAAAGGAAAGTACTTGTATCACGTACTGTGATTGGGGAGCCTTAAGGATACGTTCAGCTTTCTCTTATGATTTATGCAAACCATCTTTGTCAACAGTATGGCCACAATATGCAAATGAATCTTTGAAAAATTCACATTTCTCCTTGTTTGGTTTAATACCATATTTCGACAGCTTCAAAAGTCCCTTTTGGAAATTCACAAGGTTTTACTCCTCACAAGCTACTGTGACCAGTATATTGTCCAAATGACACTGAGTACCAGAAATTCCTTGTAATCCCTCATCTACAGCTCACTGTCAAATAGCCAGTGTTGACACTGTTCCAAACACGAATCTATTATATCGAAATAACTATATATTAATTGTGAGGTGATATTTCTCACAATCTTCAATCTGCATTTGCAGGTAGGTTTGGGATAGGTCAATCTTAAGAAATGTTTACCGTCAGCTAAAGAGACAAATAAATTCTCTGTTCTAGGCAAAGAATACTGATCTGCATGCAGTACTGGGTAAATAGTAACACTGAAATCACCACAGATACAGACAGCCCCATTCTTCTTTGTTATTGGTGTATTCCAGTTAACCTTGGATATAATTCGAGTATCCTGTAAATGATGAAGGTTCTGTCTCTATTTGTGGCTGGATTCAAAGATACTGGACAAGTTTTGCAAATGAGCTCTCTTTTCAAGCACCATTTTTGCTTTGACTTATTTTAAAATCTCAGTCTCATCCTGATAGACATAATTTGCCTTGATCAAGAATTCAACTAATGCTTGTTTTGGGCTGGAATACATATCTTTTTTGAAGACTGCAGACACTTTATGCTTTACCACTCAGGCTGAATCTGTTATGCTTATAAAATAAACAGCAGGATCTTATTCAGAGGGACAAGGCAACACACCACATTTATTATGAATACAAAAATTTCAAACACAAACACACACACAGTTTTACAAAGATGGAGTATAATTACCAGCCTCAGTTGCTTGTGTTAGTCCACTGGCCAGTTGGCTAAGCACAAGGGAGGGAGCAAGAGTCTGTTGGTGCACACCAATGCTCCTGGAGGATGATTGTAGAATCAAACCCAAAGTCCTCATCTTTTCGTCCCCTTTTTATAGAGGTAAGCTCTTATGCCACTTTATGGATTCTGCTTCATCATGCTACATCTGCATCCTGGCTTGATTATCAATCGCCCATGTTTTGCAAGTATGACCATTGTTGTTGTTTTTCATAGTTCATCTTGTTTTCGTCCTTTGAGGTGGATCCCAGGGTCATCAGGGTGGGCAGTCTTCAGCCATGTGTGTCATACAAGTTGTTATCTTCACTACCTTGAACATCAAGTCTGTCACCTTTTCCCGTCACTCTCACATGCACACTGTGTCTCTGGTCTCACATACACACATCATTCATTCATCTATTCACACTCTAATCTCTTAATATTTACTTAAAACTTGTAACTGGAAGACACAAGAGTCCTTCAGAAACAATATAATTTCTTTTTATCTAAAATATTCACTTTTATTACAAAACATCCTCATTTAACACTGAATCTTTCTGTTTCAGAACATTCACTGATGTTACTTTAAGCAGCGATCTTAAAACATATGTACTTCAACGATATAAACACCTTCAAAGAATGAGCTTTGGTAACTTTACAAACTTATAAATAGTGAACAGATCACCCTCCATACTCAAAATGCAAAGCCTCACAGACTGCTGTGGTGGTTTGTCACGTAACAAAAACAAGGGTATTTCACATAGAATCACTATAACAGAATGAAGCTTTGGGCCTACAAATCTCTCTCAGCTGTTCTTTACCAAATAATACATAAATCTTTTTCTACACATCATAGAGGTTCAGCATACACTGTTTAAAGCTGTTACCTTCATTATAATAATGTCAAAATGAGTCAGGATTTCCCAGGTACATTTTTAGAAGCACTGAGGTTTTCTGAAACTTCACCTCTTTAAGTAGTTTCTAAATATCCTGCTATGAAACTACAGAAAGAGACACTATCAAGCTTCATTTCAAATCTTACTCCTCCTACCTGTAAAGAAATCCAAATGAGACTGCATTTATCTTTAGGGCTGGTTGTAATATTTTCAATAAAATATGCTGCTTTATTGAAGCCGGAATGAGGAAGTATCATGAAGATGTCTCAGTTGGAAGAAGCTTTTGACCAGATGTCTGAGGTCAGTGGTGGACTCTGGTCACTTCTTATCAGAGAGAAGGAGAACCAAATTGAAAAATTGGATGTTTTTCATCTGAAAATGGACTTTTTGACACAATTCTGTTTTGTGAAAACATTCATAGACTCATACACTATAAGGACAGAAGGAAACATTATGACCATCTAGTCTGACCTCCTCCATAATGCAAGCCACAGAACTTTACCCACCCACCCCTGTAATAGACCCCTAACATAAGACTGAGTTATTGAAGTCCTTAAATAATGATTTAAAGACTTCAAGGTACAGAGAATCCACTAGCAAGACAGCCATGACTCATGCAGCAGAGGAAGGCGAAAACCCCCAAGGACCTATGCCAATCTGCCCTCTGGGAAAATTCCTTCCTGACCCCAAATATGGCAATCAGTTAAACCCTGATCATGTGGTCACGATTCACCAGTCAGACACCCAGAAATGATTCTCTTTAATAACTCAGAACCCACCCCATCTAACATTCCTTCACAGGCCATTGAGCATATTTACCGCTAGTAGTCTAACGTCAGTCAATTGCCAAATTAGACCATCTCATCATATCATCCTTTCCATAAACTTATCAAGCTTGGTCTTGAAGCCAGCTAGGTTTCTTGCCCCCACTGCTCCCCTTGGAAGGCTGTTCCAGAACTTCACACCCCTGATGGTTAGAAACCTTTGTCTAATTTCAAGTCTAAACTTCTTGATGGCCAATGTATATCCATTTGTTCTTGTGTCCACATTGATGCTGAAATTAAATAACTCCTCTTCCTCCCTGGTATTTATCTCTCTAATGTATTTATAGAGAGCAATCATATCTCCCCTCAGCCTTCTTTTGGTTGGGGTAAACAAGCCAAGCTCTTTGAGTCTTCTCTCATAAGGCAGGTTTTCCATTCCGCGGATTATCCTAGTAGCCTACTCAGGACCTCTTCCAGGTTGAATTAATCTTTCTTAAATATCGGAAACCAGAACTGCACACAGTATTCCAGACAAGGTTTAACCACTGCAGCGTATAATGGTACTAACACCTCCCTAACTCTACCAGAAATACCTCGCCCGAGGCATCCTAGGATGCCGACCTGCCTACCCCTTGCTCCCTTGGCTAATGAAGCCCTACACCAGGCACTGGTCAGTGAGAAGGAGCATTTCAATAACAGGCTCAGCAAGTGCAGAATGGTGGTGGAATGTGCATTTAGCCATTTAAAAGCCAGCTCGAGATGCCTGCTGATTAGCCTTGAAATCAATTAAAAGAACATCCCGTAAGTTATATCTGTGTGCTCCATAATTTGTGTGAAACAAAGGGGGAAAAGTTTCCCCCGGGTTGGGCTGTGGGGGCTGATAGGCTGCTGCAAATTTTGAGCAGCCAGATTTCAGTGCTACGCTCAGAGCCAACCACAGAGCACTTCGCCTTCGGGAAGCACTGAAAAACCAGTTTTGCAATGAACTGCTGTAATGTATGCCTGTGCTGTGCCTTTATTTCCCATCCCCCACATTTGCTCCAGTGGCCCCCCTTCCTTTCTCTCCCCACCCAAGCTCTGAATGAATAAAGACAGATGGTTTTTAATGCTACAAAGTTTTACTTGTGACCTGTTTAATGGGGAGAAAGGAGAATAACTTGACATTATAAAGTGTCACTGTGCAAGGAACTGTGGGTACATGCAGTTCTTAAGGGGCCATTGCATCCTTCTGCTCGCCTCCACCGGTATGGAGTGCAGTATGTACTGCACCCTGCTCAGTCTCCTCCTAGACCTCTTGGGGGTGGGGGCTGATAACAAAGCGGTAGGTGGTGGAGTGTTTTGGAGGGGCTGCAGAGGGAGTCTGTCCTGCCACCGCTCTTCCTGGAGCTCTACCAGATGCCTCAGCATTTTGGACTGATCCCACATAATACGCAACATCTCTTATTGCGTATCACGCTCCTTCTCCTGTGCAGATCTTCTATGTTCCGTGTCCCTGTCTAGTTTTTCAGACAAGGACATCGTCCACGCTCTGAGCTCTGTGTCAGCAACTGTGGACACATTCATTAGCTCGTTGAACATGTCATCCCATGTTTTTTTCCCCCCACTTCCTAATCTAGGAACGTCTTTCAGCTGGAGTTTGGCAAGGAAGGTCGAAGGCAGAGGTGTCTACTGTAAGATAAGCAAAGCATAACATTGCCATTGTTAGCTGACGCAAAGTAGTAAAGGATTTTTACAATGTAAAATGTACTCCCCTTCATGTTCACAAGGCTAAGTCAGACCCGAATTCCATTCCGTACATCTCGGAAGGGTCAGACTGGTGTTACAGACATGGTAAATAAGGGGCTCTTACATCTGTTACATTAGCACTAAAGTCCACAATCCTTTGAGCAATGAGCGGGATCACCAGGCTCTTCCGTAACATGCCAAAGACCAGTTTGGGAGGAGGTGGGCAGAACAGATTAGAGGACACTGCAGATGAATTGTAGTGGGAGAAAACATAGGACAACCAGTGTCCCATAATGCCCTTTGCAACAGTACTAGGACTAGGAATAGTCTTGGGGAGGTGCTCCAGGGCCCCATCCATGGCAGAGGAATAAAAGAGAGTGACTGTGTTGGTCGGGTACTTTCAACTTGCGTCACCTTCCTTAGGTGACCATGTGTGATATCAGTGTCCTGATGGTAATGCAGGCAGAAAGATAAGATTTGCTGCGAGCATTGGAGTACAGGCCTGGCCCTTATGCTACTATGCTGTGTTCCACAATGATGCCTACTCTTTTCATAGCAGAATGGCAGGGAAAAGTATCCTACCATGGTGGAAGAAATAAGGCTGCCCTCCCCAGAAACCTTCTGCAAATGTTAACAGATTACCTACATGAAAGTTTCCTTGAGATATCCACAGAGCATTCTTGGAGTATACCTCTGCACATAAATAGTCTGTTCCCGGAGTAACTCTCCACTGAAGTTTGCCACCACAGTAACACAAAAACACAATCTCCTATTAAGTAATTTTTTATCTGGAGCAGTATTTGAATAGTGGTACAGCAAATAATACCTGAGGTCGTACATTGAAGTGTGAGTAGAAAATAAAGCATTGAATAGGGCCTCATTAATTGAGCACTATCTATTCTGTTCACTGAATGAGGCAGGGATCCTAAGGAAAAAGTAATATGTGATCGTGTTATTAAAGACTGTATCATAATGCATTTGCAAAAGAGGCATTTCCTAACTTTTGAGTGTTGATTTTGCAACCTTAATAATGTGCTTTTAACTTCGGCTGGTATGTGTGTATAATTCATTATATTCATACTACATGGCATAATGAGACTCTGATCTGGCAGAGATGTCTCAGTTCTCCAGTAATATAAATATTATAAATAATAAATAATAATTAAAAAGTTTATGGTGTAATAAACGAAACCTGTGTTGATCTGGAATTCTTTACAAACATGATCTACCTTTGGCAAGTTAAGTTTTCTTAGAGTACTCATAAGTATGCACCTAGTTCAGATACACATTCTCCCATCAGACTCATAGACAAACATACAGAAATAAATCAAGCCAAAATCATAGGTGCTGGAACTAAGGGTACTGGTGGTGTCCCCTGGCTTGACGCGGTTTCCATTATATACAGGATTTACAGTTTGGTTCAGTGGCTCTCAGCACCGCCTATATATACATTTTTCCAGCACCCCAGCTAAGACATTTTCCTCCTTATCCATACTTAGGAGCACTGGCCCTCCTCCTGTCCACAGCCAGACCTCCCAAGACTCCTCATCATACTGAATCGTGTCCACTGAAGTTTCCTGATACATCAAAAACCCAAACAAGCTGTGCTGTACCCATATATTCTTGTGCATTTTGGCATCCAGTTTTGTAGAGAACATTTGTTCTCACCCCATTTTTGCCCCATCATGCCTTCTGTCTCATTCTAATGTGTTCAGAGCCACTAGCAAACACAACCTTACTCCAGCATATAGCTTAGTCCTGTATCTCTGATGCAACATCCATTTTCACCTGCTGTCCTCTGGAAGATCCTTATCTGTGTACATCTCAGAGCTACGTCTCCTTTGTCTCCTTCCCCTGCCTTGCTCAGTTGTGCCTCCTTCACTGTTGTACTGACAGAAGAAGAGGTAAGGAGATGTCCTGATTTTATAGGGACAGTCTCAATATTCAGGGCTTTTTCTTATATAGGTGTCCCTAATCCCTCACCCCCTGGCCTGATTTTTCACATCTGCTACCTGGTCACCCTAAGAAAAGAAGACATCCATCCAGGGGAGGGGCAGAAAGGAATCTGCTTCTGGCTGTACTGAATGAACAAAAGATTTATAGCGGCCTTTGCTATCCTGAGGCAAGAACGTCAGACTTACTTGGAAGAAAAAGAATTAACCTTTGCATGTTGCTCGGAGTTTGGGCTGGCTGCAATAGTACAGGCAAGTAGTGTCCCCCAGTGCTTGTCTCTTGTGTTATTTATGAAAAGGGAGTTGGTTTAAATGGGAAACAAATTGGATAGATTACCTACTTCCTCTCTTAACCCCCCTTCCACTGTGTGACAACACATGTCCTTAGCTCATAGCATTTATCCTAAACTAAAGGAGAAATGCTGGGTTGGGATGGGTCTCTTTGGTTGGCTTCCACACTGGTTTGCAAGTCCAAACTTCTGCCTTTGTGTTGTCCAGCTGCCAGAAGGTTTTGTAGTTTGAAAATGTTACTGTTGCTAATGCATATGTATAGATGTTGATTGGGCATGGAGCTGTGCTATGGTAAATGATGGGAGAATCTCAAAAATCTTGGAGGTTCAGTATGAGAACTTCCTTGGTCTGAGAAGCATGCTGGAAACTCTTGAGATCTGGTGTGATTTTCAGTGCAGTTGCAGAGAGTGGTAGGATTAGAGAGATGAATAAGAGAGTTAATTAAATAATGATAGCAAACGGGGGAGAGAAAGGATAAAGAACAGGAGATTAAATACAAAAAATTGTGCAGTACCAGAGAAGAAGAGGATAGTATTAAAATAGAGTACTTGAGGTAGACCCAAAACAAACAGGAATTATGGGAAAATAGGGAACAACTACTCTTAACAAGAGGAGTTAATATGCACGATAGAACAACAGTTTCATTCATACACCAATGACATCTTTTGAACAGTGCAGATATTTTAGTATCATATCCTTCTGAGGACCTACATACAGTGAGGTCCAAAATGGAGAATGAATAGGAAATAAAAAATATATCCTTCATACTGTAAGGAAAAGTTATAACATGCACTCAAAGATCACAGGAGGGGAAAATATGCTTGGGAGGGATAGTAGTTCCATTTATACTATTAAAGATAAAAATCCCGTTAGAAGAATAACCATCAAAATAGCTGAAAGAATGCTTGAGAGAGAGGAAAACATCAGAGAAATGAAGTAAGGCAATGCAGCCATTACTATCCATCCTCACAAATAAGTAATATACTAGCTACAAACTTTTGCTTAGAACTTTTCTTCCTGATATCCAGCACTGATATCCAGTACAGCGTGATTGCACCAATAGAACAATTAAGAGGTCAGGCAACCTTTCAGCCAGGATGCCTCAGAGTAAGCTACTCCACTGCAATAAATAAGCTGTTGAAAAGTGAAATGTATATTACCAGTCATAGTCTAGAATTTGTTAACGCTAAGAAGATTCTTGGTTCAGCAGGAAAAGATTATTAAAAGCCTTGCTAAGCCAAGATAGACAGTTATTCTGTTAAAAAAAATGTTTTTTCATGAGCCAACTGGAAAATAGAAGTGACTTATTATTAAAATACCAGAAGGAGATGGTCAAGCTAGAAGGAATTTGGAGAAGACCAACAAAAAAGGATCAAAGTGGCTGGAGAGACTGGAGGCAAGATTGAAAGAACTGAGGACTTTCTTCTAGCTCAGACAGGTAACATTAAGATACTACCTTCACTACCACATCTTAAAGGATGACTATCTCAGGGCCAGGATTGCGATCACTGCAGTTGCTATTGCAGCGACTCAGTTTGTACCTGCTCTGTTCACCTTTGCAGGCCATGCCTGGGATTTACTTTTACCACTCACGGCCTTCATTCCGGATCTGCAGAGCCAAGGTACACTTCATATGTCCATGTGCTCCAATGATATGTTCATAAACTCAGTTACTAGGAGCAAAGAGACCATGGGCAATTCTGTGCAGCATGCTAGTAAATACAATTCAGTCACTGCCAAACCAAACACCTCCCTGGAGCAGAGAGTAGTCAATATTTACTAATATTTAATTCAGTATAAAAGTAACTTTATTTTAGAAAGTGAATGCAAGCTGAGGAGACAATGTGACCAAGATTCAACCATGCTTAGTAGCCATTGACCTTCGTATGCATATGCTTAATTCAATTAAATCTTTTGTCAGCAACATGTCATATTATTTGATTGCAATGCTTTAGCAACTATATTTTCAAATAATTAAATTTTTAATAACTATGTACCTGTTATGGAAATATTCATTCCCAACAGGGGCCAGATTCAAAGCCTATTGAAGTCTATGGCAAGACTCCCATTGACTTCAATGTGCTTTGTTTCTAGTCCTAAATGATTAAAAATAAATACATAACGTGATTGACTATAAAGGAATGCTGGAAATACATACAAGTTATTTAACATGATAGTTCTGGGATATATAATAAACATAAAACATATATTAATTAATCACAGTGGTCACACTTCAAAGGTTTATTGTTTTCTGAGAGCTACTGCCAGTTCTAACTGTATCCCAAATTTTAAATATAGGGACTAACTTTCAAATTGGTAGAATCTTTCTTAGTGGAAGTAACAGTTTTTCTCTTGCAGTTTCTGTCCTTCCATGTTGACCAAAGAAAAACACTGAGTCAAACACATATTGAAAACCCTTAATAAACCCTACATTGAAAACCCTTAATAAATATGTTTTTAGAGATCCTCACCCCATTCTGGCCTTCTTACACTAAATATAAGGGTCCAGAGTTCTGTAAAGAGACACCAAAAGCTCTGATTTCACAAAGGGAAGAAATTCCCCAGCACAGGAAATGTGGAAGAAAGCAGTAATTCTGCCTTTGAAGGACTCCCTCAAATCCGTAGGGTTTGGATCATTCCAGGGGTGGGCTAGAGCTGAGAGAAGCATGTTTTGGGTGAGACCCCAGAACAATGGTGTGGAGATTCCAGGCATCACCTCAAGCCATAGGCAATGGGGGATAGACTACTATAATTCTAACCATGTGGAACTTAGAAGGCGCTTGCAGGAAAGAAGAATTTTGAAAAGGCACCAGGAAGCCAGTCTGTGTGCACATGGCTCGAATGCTGGCTACGGTTGCAGCATCTCTGTAAGTAGTTCTTTTAATACAGAGCCAATTTAATTTTAGAAATATGGAGTGTTGTCATGTTATTATCTAGTATCCGGTACATGAAATGATAATTTAGATGAACTCCCTGAATTATCCAATTTCTGCTGGAGGCCACAAAGCAGACCAGGATTGTGAGAGTATAAAGCTGGTTTAAAGACAGCCCAACTCTCAGGTCTGTTCTGCTCCTAACAGAGGCTCAGCACAGATCTCAGTCCTAGTATTTAATATGCAACTAACTTTATATCAGAGAGTGTAGAAGGGCACCTCGGCCTGCCCCCAGACTGGGAGCCGAGGGAGGGACACAAGCAGTAGACCAGCAGGGCGAGGCACCCAGCAAATCTGCCCGGCAACAAGCCGGGATTGGGCCAGCACGCCGGGCCGCCTGTCAACCCCGCAGGCCAGGCCGGATAGGCCCGCCGGCGACGGCCAATCCGGCCCCGGGAGGCGGGACTTCCCCAGGAAGGGGAAGGATAAAAGCTCGGCCCCAGGGCTCAGTAAGAGAGAGGCAGCAGTGGGAAGCAGACCTGCTGCCCTGGGCTCCGGCCGGGGAAGAGAAGGTCTGCCGCCCCGGGCCGAAGCCCCGCCGGTCCTGGGACACATACCGGGAGTGGATAGGCCCTCCGGCCGCTGGGGACTGGGACTGGCCGACGGGCCCAAAAGGGTGGCCGCCCCTCCCTGCAACCCCAGCCGGGCCTGAGGAACCAGACCCGTCCTGGTGGGTCAAATCGCCCGAGGCCGGGCCAGACCTTGAGGAGCTGCCCGAGGAGTTGCCGGCTGCTTCTCCCTCGGAAGCTGGACCGGACCTCGAGGAGCTGCCAGAGGCCAGGTTCCCCAGCGAGCAGGTGGACCTAGAGGAGCTGCCGGACGCTGAGGACTTGCCCCCGCTGCCGCCTCCAGACGCCGACGGGTGGGTGAGCCAGCCGTGGACCGCGCCCCCCGCCCCCGGGTGGCTCGGGGTCAGCTCCTGGGAGGATGGGGAGGAAGTGGCCCAGGGGCAGCCAGGCCTACTGGCCAGAGAAGGGGCACAGGCCCCGCGGCGTGTTGCGGCCGGATCCCCGCCGCACCAGTGGTACTGACGGTGCCACTGGTAGGGCCCTGGGCTGGGACGCAGTGGAGACGGGTGGGCCTGCGTCCCCCTCCCCTCTCCTATACCCGCACTTGCCCCAGCGAGTGAGAAAGAGGGAGAGTCCTGACCCGCCGGCCAGACGGCTGGGAGACACCCGCCTCAGCCTGCCCTGATGCCCAGGGGGCAGGCCTCATAGACTGCTTGTTTGCCTGCCCTGCTGCCTAGGGAGCAGGCCACTAGACTGCTTTGTTGCCTGCCTGCCTGCCTGCCCTTGCCCAAGGGACCGGGTGATTGAACTGCCTTGCTGCCTGCCTGCCCTTGCCCAAGGGACCGGGGCGCTTGAACTGTTTGCTCGCCTGCCCTGCTACTCAGGGAGCAGGCTTCTAGACTGTTTTGCTAGCCTGCCCTTGCCCAAGGGACCGGGCGTCTGAACTGCGTTGCTGCCTGCCGGCCCCTGCCCAAGGGACCGGGCCCGTAAACTGATTGTCGCTCGCCCGCCCTGCCAGAGGGCCGGGGCGAAGGACTGCTTTGCTCGCCTGCCCTGCCAGAGGGCCGGGTCTAGGGACGGACCAGTCCTTATATTGAGGAAGAGTCCAGGACCTTCCCCAGCGGTTGGGCCCACCGGACGGGCTGCCGCAACCGGGCGGCACAACCGCCGTCCAACAGAGAGCATCACTGAACTCCAACCTTTTCAGTTTATAGTGAAAAAACAAATCCAACGCCACGCTTTCTTATCAATTCTTGCTTCATAAAAGGTCACAGCTGAAAAGCTGCAGGCTCTCCATGGTACCCGGATAATGCAGACAAAATTCCATCGTCAGTTTTATATTTCAGAACAAGTAACAGAAGATAAAGAAGATCTAACAACTCTTTCTTTCATTCCACAGATAAAAATTCATAATCAAACCAACAGATCAAGGATTTTCAAAGCTGATCTAGTGTTCAGAATGCTACTGACGTGTGACTTTTGACTCAGTTTTTCCACTATCAAGTGATTTGTACTGAAATTCACCAAGAATTTCTCTTATGATAAGCTCAGTTCATAAGATATGTATGTTTCCTACCTCTGAAAAATCAATGTGAACACAGGAGCTCTGACAGCCTGTTATCAATGTTTCACAGAACCTAAAATCAACCCTAAACATAACCTTCCAAAGCTCAGAAGAAAATACGCAGTCTCAGATTTGCTTGTCAATCTTTCTCAAAAGAGACAAAGATAGAAAAGTGTCTTTAAGATGATGGACTCCTATGTTTCATTTTTAAAATTGTTTTTCCCATTGGATGGATCTTTCATCAGAACAGGACAAAGCTTTATGCTATCTTTTTGGAAAGTGAAGTCCACAATTCACACATCTTGCTGCAAGGTTTACCTAGTTTAAACTACTCTGTGATGACTACCCTGTTCCTCCAATGGGAATATTCAAAGGTGGATCTTACCCAAAGCAATGGGGAGAAATAAAGCATTAAAAACCTCTTTTTGCCATTATACTACATTGGTTTCATCCTTTTACCTATTTGGCACATAGGGACTGCAGTTTCAAATTACCCAAAAGAGAGCATATAATTGTTCAGAGCATTCATAGTCTGTAAATTCCTGTGGCAGTGTTTAGCAAGTATTTATTTAAGAGGTAAAAACTATTTAGTGTAAATCCAATGAAAACTGTTTATTTGGGGGCAGATTCCTCAAGGCCTTTCAATAAATACCAAAGAAGAAGAGTTTGCAAGGACACATTTTTGCACACATCTGAGACAGTTTTCAGGGCCACACAATCCCTGTGTCCTGGGAAGGAAAATCGCTACTATTGTTATGTATCCACAGAGGCAGGACGAACATCCCCACTGTTTTAACACCAGTCTACAAAGTGCACCATGAGGAGAAAACTGCACTATCATAGAGGATGAAGTAGGCTGTGCATTCTCTCTGGACACTGAGGAGCTCGTGCCTCCTAAGGGACAGGTCTTGCCCATTTTCTTTGGTGATCACAGATTGGATTGAGGGTAAAGTCCTGACATTTGTACTAGTAAACACAAGTTTTCTTGGTGCTATTTGCATCCAGATTGGGTCCCATGAGCAAAACAACACAGAATTGCCAACATTTCTGTTGAAAATGAACATATTTATTCTGCCTAAACCTCTTATTTTTTTATGGTTTTAACTTCTGTGAGTATTTTATCTCCCATATGTAACAACATTCCAACTTGGAGACTTCAAAGGTAAGATATATAGCTTCAAGATCAGGTGGGGTTCAGAAGGAATTTCCCCCCCCCTTTGATGTCATTGCACCTGGACAATTGTACATAATGGAGTAGGAACGCAGAGCATCTTCAGTGTCACGGCCCCAGATCCTATCTTGCTGAGTTCTTGTAATTTGAACTAGAGGAGAGGCTGATCTGAGGAACAGAGATTTAGACCAGAATGGGTGGGAGAAATCAATATTTTTGGAGCTGAGTTGAGGATGTCCAGATGTCACAGGTTTATTGCCATGATGATGTTTCCATATTGTGAGAGGAAAGAATCTACATAAGAAGATGGCCAATGTAAGGAGCTATTTATTGGCAGATGGGGTTGGGGGAGTGGTGAAACACAAAGGGCTAATTTATACTGTCACAGCAGCATGTTTAGGGTCTATGTCATAGAAACAGAAATCTCTCATGGGCAAGGCCAAAATGCACTGCCTTATCTTTATACTCTGTCAAGACCCAAAGGAGGGCATGGGAAGTTCTAATTTACACCAAGAACTGGGCAGGCATCTCCACAGGCCCTAAGAACAGAGTAGATTAAGGCTACTTGTGCCACATACACAGGAATAAAGTAAAATAAGCATCAGCTCAGGCAAGTGTCCCCTTCCACCAAAATAGAAACAAACACTCCCATTTGTTCTTCTATTTTGCAATACAGTATTTCTTTGTTTGATGTTTAGGAATTTCTTTTTCAAACTATATTAGTGTAACTCAACGAAGCTGGTGGCTGCAGTTCTCCACTTATTTCATTGCTATTGATACAGTATGCAATCATCGGATTTAAATACCCATTAAGGCTACTAACATTTGAATCCTGCTATGGCACAAAGCAAAACAAAACATCAGCTCCTCAATTTTCTTCTCACTGCTGGAGCTTCTGGCAATCCCACGAGAGCTGCTAACGTGATGAATAAACATGCATTGAATTGGTTCATTAGGGTGAAACTATAGATCTTTCCTGGTGTTTGCTTTATTCTTTTGAAAAAAGGGGGGCTTCATTGTTTTTATATTTGGTTGTTACATCTGTGATATTGCAAAGCAAAACACAAATGCCATACAATAAAATGCTACTGCTTATGGAAAATGCAAAACTAGAGAACAAAAAAAATAAACTGGATGCAAATTGAATGCTTTATCTTGCTGATTGCAATGCATATTTACTTGTGAAGGAAATTCTTTCATAAGTTATCAAGTAAAGTTAAAATGACTTGTTGGAAACACACTCTCATCAAAATCACAGCTCAGTAATTACAGACTCCAGAGGACCGCTACTGTATAATATTTACTCTGTACTGGAATTGGAGACAATAATAAAGCACCTCTGAAATCTTCTAGAGGCCTTCTTTTAAGGATCTCAAAGCATGTTACAATCAACTAGGAATCATAGAAGTGTAGGACTAGAAGCTTCCTTGAGAGCTCTTGTAGTCCTGTCCCCTGCACTCAAAACTAAGTATTATCTAGACCATCCCAGACAGGTGTTTTTTTTAATCTGCTCTTAAAAAATATCCAATGTCCTAAACCTCCCTTGCTGCAATTTAAGCACATTGCTTCTTGTCCTATCCTCAGAGGTTAAAGAGAACAATTTTTCTTCCTCCTCCTTTTAACAACCTTTTATGTACTTGAAAACCTGCTCAGTCTTCTCTTCTCCAGACTAAACAAGCCCAATTTTTTCAGTCTTCCCTCAAAGGTCATGTTTTCCAGATCTTTAATTATTTGTCTTGCTCTTCTCTGGACTTTCTCCAATTTGTTCACATCTTTCCTGAAATGTGGAGCCCAGAAATGGACATAATACTCCAGCTGAGGCCTAATTAGCATGGAGTAGAGTGGAAGAAATACATATTGTGTCTTCCTTACAACACTCCTTTTAATACATCTCAGAATGATTCTTGATTTTTCTGCAACATTGTTACACTGTTCACTCATATTTAGCTTTTGATCCACTAAGACCCCCAGATCCCTTTCTGCAGTACTCCTTCCTAGGCAGTCATTTCCCATTTTGTATATGCGCAACTAATTGTTCCTTCCTAAGTGGAGTACTTTGCATTTCTCCTCATTGAATTTATTTCTGTTTACTTCAGACTATTTCTTAAGTTTGTCCAGATCTCTTTGAATGTTAATCCTCTCCTCCAAAGCACTTGCAACCCCTCCCAACTTGGTATTGTGTGCAAACTTTATAAGTGTATGCTCTATGCTATTATCTAAAGCATTGATGAAGATATTGAACAGGATGGGACCTAGACCTTATTCCAGCAGGACCCCACTTGATAGTCCCTTCCAGCTTGACTGTAAACCACTGATAACTATTTTCTGGGAACAGATTCCAACAAATTATGCAACCACCTTATGGGAGCTCCATCAAGGTTGTATTTCCCTACTTTGTTTGTGAGAAAGTAATACAAGACAGTATCAAAAGCCTTAATAAAGTCAATATATACCACATCTACCAATTCCCCCCTATCCACAAAGCATGTTACCCTGTCAAAGAAAGCTATTAGGTTAGTTTGACACGATTTGTTCCTGACAAATCCATGCTGACTGTTACTTATCACCTTATTTTGATTTACAGACATATTAAACTGTTCTCTGTACAGTCAGTATTTAATAATATCATCTTTACCTCAACAGGTCTGTTCTTTGCATGTGTTCCATCACATCTGCTACTTTAGCATCTAAAGTCCTTTAGTACTTTTTTCTTCTGTGAGCCCAGCATATACAGAACTGTGGTAATTTATTTGTATTTATATTACATTAGTGCCTAGAGACCCCAACTGACATTGGGGCCCAATGTTTTAGGAACTTTACAAAGTATGAGTCAATTCCTGTCCCAAAAAACTTACTATCTAAATAGTCAAGACCAGGGTGTGGAATGGGGGCAAGGAAAGAAACAGGGGCCTAGAGAAGTGACTGGACTTGTCCAAGGTCACCTAGAAGGTAAGCAACAAGACTGGAACCCAGCCCAATGACCCAGAGGTATTTTAGTTTTTCTTGGGCTTCATTAACAGAACTGTTTACTATGTTCAACCAATTACCTCCATACAAACTCACTGAAGGTAAAGGGGACACAGTTTACTAATATACTGAAGGAATAAACGTGAAAATAATTTGAAGACAGTCTTTTGCACAAGTTCCACTGAGGGCACAACGTGGCCTGTAGAACCTTTGTTATGAGTGAAAAAAGCACCGGAAGGAAGAAAAAAAACATCAATAACACAGCTTAACTTTTCGATCCATTTGAATATTATAAAACACATTAAAACCACCACTGCTAGCCATTTATATTAAGGCTCCTATGCTGACCAGGATTATATGAGCTGATATTAAAAATACCAGCAGCATATTTATGGTAAGGATATCAATATTGCTAAAACCGGTGGATCTGAACATTTTCACGATGTTGACAAGATGTATCTGAATGTGTGTGTTCCTCCAATTCCTTCCATATCTTCAAATGATCCTTAATGGTGGATTCCAGGAATGTTGATATTGCTTGTGGAAATATGTTTAATACACTGGGTGCAGCAATGCCTGTCTGGGCTGTGATCTCATTAGATCCCATAATTGGCTGGAAATGGTCAGGCTCTGAAAAGCATGGAAATTCTTTAGACTGATGCTGGTGATTCAGTAGGTGACATTCTTCTATTTGAGTCAGTTGTTGAACTGATGATCCACCATAATATGAGGGGGCAACATGCTGCATGAAGTACTTTTGTTCACATGAGAAGCAAAATTGAGGTTTGTTCATTGAAGACTCCATGTTATTTTTCATAAAAGTAGGGCCATTACATACAGTGTCCTAGCCAAAATACTTCCTAGGTAATTACCGTATGGCCACCTAAATTCCCCCATAGAACCTGTTGCAGAAACGCACATATCTTTACATTTTTGCCTTACATGCTATCGTGATATGATGCCATTGTTAGAGAACTGCCATGTTTTATTCCAAAAGTGGCTACACTTCAGTTAGATAAAATAACACCTATTTATAGTTTGTACAGTATAACAGATTGAGAGCACCTTGTGATTTCCTGGATAAAAGGTGCTATATAAATATAATATTGTCATATTTAAAAATTGTTTTCCACTAATACATAGAAAAAAAGCACACTGAATCAGAAACTGCTTACAAAAAGCAAACAGTATATGCTGATATCAGTAGCCTAGTTTTCTGCTTCTGAAATTCATATTGCACATAAAGGACTGGGGTAGGATAAGAACATCTTATCTCAGTTTGATTCTAAAAGATCATTAAGATTTCCGTTGCCTCTGCACAGTCTGTGTATTTATGAAAATGTGCACACATCTTCTTGTCTGGGGAAAAAAACATTGGTTACCGTCACTGGCAAAACTGATATAAAAACTCATGGATCTGCAAGTTTGTGCAGAAGCAAAACAGAAATCATTCTTGCTTTGAATTTCTCCCAAAATGGAAAGGTGGTTATTACACAAGAAAAACTGTCCTTTCAAAGTGAAAATATATTTCTCTCTCAAACTTGAGAAATTGTGACTGGGGAAAATTCATAATTTAGCCCAAGAAGCACTGAATAGCCATATTGACCGTGGTGACAGAGAGCTAGCTATAGCACCCTGCAAATTGACATTACGGCAACACAGAAAAGACAACTGCCTCAGTTGGGAGCAGTTAAACATTTTATCTTGGGGGATTATAAACACCAGGGTGGCAATAGCTGGGCTAATGATACAATTAGCAGTAATTGCGAGGTTAAAATGGGGGAGGACTGAAAAATGGAGAGTGAGCTATGGAGAGGGGGTGAAGCTGTGTAGAAGTCTGTTCCTGTTGTATACCAGTGTCATGTTTTGTTTGCTGGAGACCTGAAGAATAAAGGTACATATGGAGGAAAGGAAACAGCCTGGGTTTGTTAGTGACTGAGGGACCATGGAGGCAGGCTGGGCAGTGATGTACACTAAGTAGATGAAGAAGCACCCTGTGACTCTGGCCAAAAAGTGTATAATTTAAGCCTAGATAAAAAATGGTGAATAATTTTTTCAGTGCAAATATTTTAGTGACGATTGGCACAAGATGTGGTAGTCTGGTATTGGCCTTCTCACCTCATTATCAGACTGTCTCACTTAACTTCTTCATTGCTAGTTGAAGACCTTCCTTGCTGTCCCACACCCAATTGTGTGCCCCCCCCCGCCCTTGAGTATGGACAACTTCAAGGGATCTGAATAGTTTGAAATGGGTAAAAACTTCCCTATGCAACTCAATTACAGCAGCTGAATCAAGTCCCCTTAAAAGAATGATTGTATAGATTTACACCCCCAGTTAAAGTAGATGTCTGTGATGAAAACTTTCACTAATTCCATCACCAATCTGTTCTAAATAGGTATCTGAGGTAGGTAATGACTTTTGTTGACTGTTCCCATCTGGAGTAAAAATGGATCTTCTGCGCATGTTGGTGTCCATAGTTTCAGATTTCTGAACAAGTTGCAATTTTTATACATTGGTGTTACAGTGGGTGTCAGCAGTGCAGATTGACTAGAATGTCTCAGCAGAGGACTCACTCAGATGTTCTTGAAGTGCTAATAGTGAACTCTATAAATAGCAAAAAGCACTTTAAATAGACATCACAGTATTTTAAATAAATATCCAAATAGGAATTATCATGGTAAAGCTTTCCCAGAAGGTGTCAAGGACAACCAATGATCTCTACAATTTACTGCAGACAATTTATTTATTAAGAACTGCATCTGTATTGTTCAGGTGTCTAATACTGTATGTAAAAAGCAGTTATGCTCCAGTAAAGCCCTACATCACTCCTCAGAAATTTAAAATAATAAACAAGCACTACAGTCCCAGGAGTAACTAATGAACAGTATGGGATATCTGGAAAAGATTTCTAAGTCTGCCTTATAGCTTATTGGTAGCTTTCTCCAGTTGTATATCTGAGTTCATTTCCTTGATCTTGTATTTCACTCTGTACACAGGAAAAGCCTTGAAACACAGGTGAGGCAACACATCCATCCTTTGAGGAAAGGTGCATACTCTGATATTTCATGTTAACTAGCTGTGAAACTGTGCATTTGGGGTGAAATTTACCTGTGTCAAACTCCCACATAAGGTTTATGTTCCAGTTAAGTTCTACATAAGCTATCAAACTAGAATTTGAACATTTCATAGGTTTTGTTAAGGGTTGAAATTTCACCCTTCATGCACAATCTTGAAAGACTCACACACAGCTGTGAGTAGTCCCATTAACTTCAACATCAATTACACTGAATAGCTAAGCTCATGCATAAATCACTGAAGGACTATAAGCCTGTATTCTGCCTCTCTTCCTCCACCTTGGGAGGCTTACTACTGTCAGAGTTACCATGTCAGTCCCCAACTGAATTGCAACAAGGGGAGCACAGTTCTTTGTAGCTTATTTCCCTAGCAGGACATGCCACAAATCACCCCTTAATGTTTTAAAATACATTGTACTGGGCTCACACCCTATCAAGTGTCCAGTCATGACCAGCATCTGTAGGAATATCAGAAATGACAACTATACCTGATCAGAAAGCAGCAGGATTTAGTTTCAATTGCTTTGTATGCAGTATTAATGTCAAGAACGCATCTTACCATCTGAACTTTCAGATTGTCAAATAGCAAAAAATAGATGATGGTCTCCTTTCAGGATTACATGTCCCCTACTGGAGTGCTGCAGTTCCTTTTAGAAAAAATTAGGGGAAAGAGAGAGAGGTTGGCTGCATCTTGACAGAATAATTTTTTGTGTCATTCCTGGGCCTGAAGAAAAACTTTTTTTCCCCCCAGGGATGTTATTTCAGAGGTGTAGTAAAACCACAATTGAAATGCAACCGTCTTTTCTAGGGACATAAAACTTATTCATGTCAACAGGAAGGACCTCAGCTAGTTTCAGTCTAGCCAGTATTGAAGAGGGGGGAAAAAATCCACAGTACTTGTGCTAAATGGTGGCACAAGGAGTAACTAATCTGTGCGTGGTACCTGGAGAGAAAAAGAAGCCATTTTAAAAAGATAATGAGCATGAAATGAAAAGAAAAATGATAAGGAATGTAGTAAAAGAGAGTGGTAGCTGGAGTTGAAAGTAGAAAAGGAGTGAGAAAAGAGGTTTGGATGTCATCTTTTCCTCTAGAAAAGCAGATGATCTTTCAGAGAGGATGAAAGATTTCAGATCAAGAGCTGGGTACCTCACTCAGGTAGCATTTCCACTGAAGACAGGCCTGATATGCACTATGTTTGTTTTGTAGATGGTGAGGTCTTCTGATGTCTATCAAGTCACTTGGTGGCACAGTTTGGGGGGCAGAGGACTTTTCACTATTGGGTAAAATAAACAGTTCTCCTCAAAGGCTAATATAAGAGGGAGAGCAGGTGAGTCCAGCTTTTGCTAAAAGCAGAAGGATAGTTCCCCTACATTCTCTTGTACCCTGGGAAGTCCACCTTCTGACCCTTCAGAAGGTGGTGAAATAAAGACAGGAGAATTTAAGAATTATCAGGTGAGAGAATCTGAAGTGGGAATGGTAGGAGCTGGTGCCTGACTGGGGAGTTTATTGGACTCCAAGTTTTCCTTAGCAGTGGGTAGAGAAGCGCAGGGATCTGATGAGGTTAAAAAAATGTGCAAGATGAGAGTCTCCTCTCTACCTTATTTCTTGTAGAAGATCTGTACTTTCTGCTATTCAACCTCCTTTCCAGTGGGCAGAGAACAAAAGAAGAGGAACCTTCCATCTCCTGTTTTCCCTCCCTTCTGGAAAGGAAAACCCTGCTGCTGGGTTCTTCTCAGTTAGCTAGAATTCAGAGGAAGCAGAATGGCTTTGAGAGTTCCTTCTCCCAGCCTAAAACTCCATAGTGGGGGGGACATATGGAATGTTTCCCTACACTGCTCCCACCCTGTGTGGGGAACATGAACTGCTTTCAGATCCATGCATTACCTTGTTTCTGTTATCGGTTTTGAGCCTTTTCCCATCACACAAATTGATGCACATTGACTTTTCAGCAGATTAGATCAATACCCCTGATGATGTGTAGCAAGCAGAATTGATGGGATTTCCCCCCTTCTTATTTTGATCTACTTTAACCCCCCACTTATCACTGCCTTCAAGTTAACTCTTATTTTAAGTGTTTCAGTTAACCAGGCCTAAGGGTCATCAGGCTGGATCCCACTCTGAGAATACTAAACAGTGTCCGCTGAAGATATTCAAAATAGATTCTTTTCCTCCTTTGGTGTATTACTGGTGTCATTTTATATAAGGCAATCTCCAGTAGGCAGGAAAGGATGGTTACAGAATCAAACTCTAGCAATGGGCTATATGTACACATTTATTTGCAAAATAGAAGAGTAAAACTGAACTAAGCTTAAAATAATAAACCAGAGAAACTGTATTGATCAGCACAGGAATACAAACCTACATACATGTTCAGTTATATATGTTTTATATTAATCCTAATATTATTACTCCTAATATTGATCTTGAGAATTGGAGAAACTATCCCTCTGACACATCAATAGTCAAATTTGTAGTCTGGTCACTCCCTAGGGACACTTAATCATTCACTGTAAAATCTCAGCCCTTCAGGCCACTTCCTGGACAAACATAGGGTTGTGCTTCTATTCAAAGCAAAATCTTATCCAAACTGCTCTGCCTCCCTTTTCCTTCAGAAAAACTTCTAGAATGTGCATTTCTCTGGCAGCTGACAAGCTGCCAATGTAACATTCTCTGGCATGTGCCAATTAGCTTCACGGAAGGAATCAGTGTTGTCTTGATTGACATTGGAAATTAACTAGGATCATAAACCTGCATGATTCAGCTGTTACTGAGCTTCCAAAACCCCAGTATGTTTATCCCAAAACAGAATTTTCATTCAGAAATTCAGCAGCAATGCAATCTACAGTCTCAAAAATCTTAATAGTCACCAGTTTTTGCTTTTTTCCCCAATGTGCTCATGCAAAGGGATAAGGAGGCACACTTCACTTCACTTCATTTGCTGGTGTACATCATCTGGCTGCTGTTGAAATAATGGGGAAACTAAGAGGCAGCCTGGAGCTTTCAGAAGTAGGCAGAACCTTGACATATATATCCCCAGAATGTTTTAGTGAGCAAATATGATCTGTCACAGGATGAAGTCCTCCATTTTTGGCTAGGAGCTGAAGCAGATCACTCTTCCCCCAAGAGCAAGGAAAGAGAAGCAAAGAGTAAATTGAGATTCAACTGAGCACACTTCACTCCCAGGCCTTCACTTGGAGCAGCAAAGCTACCTGCTGCCCCTTACTTAGAGACGGTAACATTTGTTCCTGGTGTGCAAAGAATAGCTTCTGTGCTGAGGAGTAAATCCTTGCTTCTAAGATAAGTGATCGGGATTTCAGAGAGATGTACGGAGAGGCAAATATCTTAAAAACAGCCAGAGCAGATAGATTTCCTTTGGAAAATCTTTATTAACAAAAAAAATGCCACCAACTCAGGAAACTTCGTAGATTCAGAAGGAAATGATATGCTGGAGTGATTGTTAAAAAAGAGGGAGGCAATCTACATACTGCACAGAAGGAACAAGAGCAGATGAGGTCCTGAGGAAATGACAGTTATTTATCTGACAGAGATTTACAAAGAGGGCTAAAAAGATACAATAGCACCCACTTCAATCCTATCAACTTTGTTCTGTCAAAAGTGATTAATGTGATCCAAGGCAAAAACAAACCCACAGCTGGATTTTTGACAAAGTGTAACCTCTCTGTTTGGACCCAGAGTGAGCCAAGTAATGACCAGAATATTTGAGGGAGTATAATTTAATATTCAAGGGTCTAATCCTGTGGCAGGCTGTAAACCCTCAGTTCCCACTGAAATCAAGGGGAATTGAGGTCACTCAGGGCCAGATCTTCAAAGGTAGCTAGGTGCCTAACTACCATGGGATTGGACAGGAAGGGGTTAGGAATGGGCAGCACCTCAACTCACTGAAGAACGAGGAGCAATTGACTGAAGTTGCAATGGGGGAGGTCTAGGCTGGACATTAGGAAACTTTTTTCACTAGGAGAGTGGTGAATTACTGAAACGTGTTACCTAGGGAGGTGGTGTAATTGCCATCCCTAGACGTATTTAAGACCCGGTTTGACAGAGCTCTGGTTTGGATGATTTAATTGTGCTTGTTCTGTTTTCAGCAGGGGGTTGGACTAGATGACCTCCTGAGGTCCCTTCCATCCCTAATCTTCTATGACGGTTCAAGGGAGTTAGGTGCCTATATACTTTGAGGATTTGGGCCTCAGTGCCGTTCAGGATCAGCCTTCCTTTTATTAATGTTGGCTTTTTGATTAGTAACAAGCTGTAGCTGTCTAACCATGCAACAAAAGAGCTTCCACATTTAAAAATAAAATTCTAACTTGACTATGGACAGCATCATTATATAGTTTGTATAGTAACTAAGTCATGTGAAATGCTTTCTTACCTATTTTGATGTATCTTCTTCAACTTAGTAGAAGTTCATCTCAGATTGACCATTTTGAACCAGCTATAGATAAAACTAAGCATAGGGGTACCAGTGAACTCTGAATTGGGTCCCTATTGTGGTTGGTGCTGTTCAAAGCCATAAAAAGACTCACTATGTAGACTTTTACAATCTAATGAATGGACTATCTACCTTTCATTTAGTAACACATGGTTACACAGGGACACTAATACTATATTCCACTAGCTTGCCAGAACCACTGAGTAAAAGGAAGAAACTTTCCCTTCCCCTACCTTCTCCCTATGTCCCGTGAATGGGCTTCTTGAGTGTGAAAGCTTTTGGGATCAGGAAGAGAGGCAGGCTGACCAAGGTGAACATGTCATCACACTGTTTCTGGATCTCACACTGTGCAAACATCCTTCCTCCTCATTGACAAAACAGTGAATCTGAATCACAATGTGATTTGGAGGATTGGTGTAAGTCTCTCACAGTCCTTTTCTGAGGACTCCTTTTCCAGAGGTGCCACTGAGAATTTCAAGGCATTTCGTTTCCCTATTCCTCAGTTTCCCTAACTGTAAAATGGGATAAATAATTATCTGTTAAATAGTTGTCACAGGGATGTTTGAGACGTAATCACTGTTTGTACTGTATCTTGAGACCCTTAGGAGTATAAATGCACAGTGTGTGTCTTTCTCATGCTAATTTTTACACAAGCTTCAAACATATGTACTTTCTGTTAGAGATGTTTCCCCGTCTCCAACGCTTGCCTGAAAAATCCTTACACAAGTTGGCCCATTGACTGAAGCATGACTATTTACAGGAGCAAGGGTTCCATGATTCAGTCCAAAAAATATAGGCTCAGATTCTGCTATATGATTCTGTCTATAAAGGGCAACCAAATAGTTTCCCTCACAGTAAAGAAATTCCCACTGGTGTAAAGCTTTTGAAGGTAGTGGAGTCTGCTCCTGTGCCAGCTATACGATCTCTGACAAACAGTAATGGCAAGAGAGAAAAATGTGGTCCAGGAAGCTGGGATGATGATCTGATCCGAGTGCCACTTCTGACCTGGCATTAATTAGAGCAGCCCCTAAGGCTGGCAGATGTTAAATCAGAGAGCTCAGGAGCAGTGGAGAATTGAGCTCATAACACAAAACTTGTCCTTGGAAAGATTTGACTATAGAAATCATTTCCACGCCCCTCATAGCTATGCCTGGCCTGATCCTGTGAGGTTCTCAGTACCCTCAAGTACTTCTGGCTTCACTGAATTATTTTCATGACAATCAGTGTAGGTCATGTGAGCCAGTGAGCAAAGCGGTCTTTTCAGGATACCAGAGAACAGTGCCTTTTATTAGTAGGAGCTCAAAATTTCTAAGTAGCAAATGATTTTTTTAAAAATGTACAATATAGTTATATTGTCAAACAATTCTATATTCTCGTGAGGATTCTGATCTCAACAGCTCCTGTTATCATCATCAAACATTCTATGGACTGTGGTAAAGTCAGGCCAGATGGCTACAGAAGGATATACCTGAGCTGGTATGTGAGCCACAGAATGCTAAAGGCCCATTTTCCTGCAGGCAGAGGAGGTTACTGCAGGTCAGTTAGAGACACTTGAACCCAATTAAGGGCTACTCCAGGTGTACTTAAACCCTGCCTTTCCTAAAGAGAGGGGGGAACAAAGGAGAAGGAAGGTGCTAGAAGGTTGTGGCAGCTGGAGAAGAGACTCACCCAGACTAGGAGATAGCGCTTCTCTGCAGACAGAGAAGCAGAGAAGGAAAAACCTTGGCAACAGCCTGCAGGAAGGATGGGTGTCTCCGACCCGCCAGGGCTTCACCACCACCTCTACAGCCCTGAGAAGGAGCCACAGAAAGGTACCTCCCTGGGCCCTGGGGCACATACATAGACTGAGACTACCTACCCCTCCCTGGTGGGGTTGAAGGACACTCCTCAGGCTTGAAACAAAGCCTGCACCAAATGCTCTATGAGAGAGGTGCTGAGGGGAGGAGACAAAAGACTTGCCCAGATTGGGGCAGAGTTACCTCAGGCCCCACTGCCAAAAGAGACTGTGGCCAACAGGCGAGACCCAGGGAGGTTGTTATACTATAGTACATATGTCAGGGCTTAAATTCAATAAATTACCTCCCAAGGACTTATTCTATTTTGTTTAGCTATATGGCTGAATATTATACATTTTTGCTTTCTTTAGTGCTACATTGGAACACCACAGTTATGGATCAAGTAACAAATGTTATTTACATGATTTTTAAATGTATTTTTCCATGAAAAATCAGGCAGCACGTCTTTCATTTCAATTACACAATCGGCATTCATCAATGTACACAGATTAGTTTGTGCATTATTCAGTTGGCAGAGAGAATGCAAACTTTAAAAGAAGCCAAAATAGAAAAAGATAGGATAATGGTGGCAGACACAAACAAGTGGGAATTTAAAAATGAGGGTTGGGGTGAATGTAGATGGCAGGCTTTTTTACACAATTACGACCCAGCATTTCCAGATTATAGTTAAAGAGGAACTTGAATCAAAATCCCAGCTCAAAACACCATTTGCTTTTAATTCCCCTTTGGTAGTGAGAGAGGTTAAGTATCGGAATCTAGATCAGTTCTAGATTTCACACGTGGCGCTCATCTCTATAATTGGTCTAACTGTAATATTTTTTACATCTGCAGGTTGGAAGCCAAGAGATATTAAGGCAAAAATTGTCAAAAGTATCCACTAATTTTGGTCCAAGTTGAGACACCTAAGGCCTGATTCTTCAAGGTTCTTAGAATTATTAAAGTACTGTACAGTATACCTCCCATTTATCCAAATCCTCCCCTCCCCCCCGCATGAAATACATGCCCTCTGCAGCATGTATCTCATGATTGGATGCAAGGAAGGGATTTGCATAATGCAGATGCTTGGATAACAGAACAAAGACATCCCCCTCCAGTCACGACTGCAAGGAAGAGGAGGCCACCTTGTTACTGAATGGCTCCTGCAGCAGCACAGCTATCAATGATCCCTGCTTTTATGGGCTTGAGTATGAAGGGCCATGACAGTGGACCTGCAGAGGGCTTCCTGTGCTGCCACAGGGACAGTCTCACCTGCTCCTGAAGGCACAGGTCCAGGGGGAGTCTGTGGTCCTGGCAGGGGAGAGCACAGATTGCAGAACTGGTGGGGCAGAGCAGGGACACTCAGCCGGGACTGTGAAGAGGAGGACAAACCCCTGGCCATGCGGAATGGCTCCTGTTCTCTTGGTTGTCTGAAATCCTGATTATCCATGTAAAATCTTGGTTTCTCATGCTATTCGGGTAATCAAGAATATAGTAAATATGTTCAAAACACAGTTCCCATTGACTTCAGTGGCAGTGGTGAATGCTTTGTACTTGAACAAACCAAACCCCAAATATCTGAAGTTGGACACCCGAAACTGAGTCACATACAATTGGTGATTACTTGAGAAAATGTTGGCTGAAGAGACTTGTTTAGCATCACACAGCAACTCTGTGGCAGAGGCAGGGATAGAATTCAATTCTCCAGGACAGGATTCAATTACTTTAATTCTGAGACTGTACTTTCATTCTTCAGTCTCCTGCCTCATTCACTCAGCACCTTCCAACTTCTGCAAAAATGAGGCAGGGACACTATAAACAGCCTCTTTCACTACACAAACCTGATTCATCCCCAGAGCCCCTTCCATGAAGCTGGGGTCTGGTGGGGAGGAAAAGTATGTGATCATATAATTAAAGACTATATCAAGAGGGCCTGTGGTGGGCCTGCTGCCTCACATTAGCCCTGGAAAAGGTTAATAAAGCCCTAGGGAATCTGCACTGGGAGTAGCAAGTCAGGGCCAAGGAGGCCCTATATAGGCAGCCAACAGAGATCAGAAAGGACAGTCACTCCCAGGAGTCCTAAACGGGAAGCCTGGTGGCACTGCAGACAGAGGAAGGGCAGCACCCTGGACAGACAGTGGCTAGCTCCAGAGAAGGAGCAGCTGAGAATCCTGAGGTAAAGGCAGGATGGTGGACTGCAGCAGCCACTGAAGCAAGTGGCTAGATTGGGATTGCAAAATCCCCTGTAAGTGGGGAGAGCACAGATTGTGTCATGGCTGGAGGGCTGTGTCATGAAGCTGATGCTGCAGGTTTTAGAGAAATGTGAGTCCTAAGGCAGAGACGTAACTGCGGGTGAGACAGAACCACATGGGGCACTGGGACCTGCAGAGATGATTTCCCCAGACTAACCAGCAGGAGATGCAAGAGGGGTGAGTGGAACCCCATTGCAGGGCCTGAATTAAAATTGTATGGGCAATCTTAATTCCGGCATTTTCTAAGTTTTGAATGCTTGATTTTGCAACCTTAACGTTCTTTTATTTTGGCTTTTTTGATATAACTTCCTCACTTGGAAAAAAACAAACAAAAAACCCCCCAAAAAACAAACATCAATTCCATCATGTGGTGTCATATTGAACCCGATTTGAATCATCAGTAAGATTTGACCTTTTAGACCCACAGTACAGGCCTCTGATGCTTGAGCTAATAAAGTAACAGGTAGTAGTACTATGCTATTTATATGTGAACCATGCTGTGGGGGGGATGAGACATACAATTTGCCAGTGGATGTTGCAGTTATTTACCAACAGTAGTGTCCTATAGAGACTCAGGAGTTGTGATCTTGAAGGAGCATGTGTTCTTGTGGTTAGAGAGCCTTCTGGCCCTTTTACCTTATCCTGTCTCTGGTTGGATTCTCCTGGTTATTTGACTGTTTAATTTCTCATCCTTAATCCATGGTGTAGTACCCCTTTATGGTAATTTTTGGTATGGAAGAAGAATATTCTGAGAAATGTGCCCTCCTCCCATAATATATGCAAAGAGAGGATACTGTGTGCAAATCTATATTTCCTGTACAGAGAGGATTAAGCTGCATCTGTGGCATAGCTTCCCATTTTAGGCCCCACAAGGTGCTTAGTGGACCTCGGGAGAGGCTACACAGACTGGGAGAAGAGTGGGCTTGCCTGGGAGCAGGGCTGTGGGGAATTAACATTATTCTCCCTTCTTTCCCAGAGAGAAACTGAGGCGGGAGGAAATGGCTCTCCACCTGTGGTGGGACTTCCAAGTGCTAGGGACCAGGGAGGTCACTGAGATGAAGAGCTGCACAGGTGACCTTCTGGTGAATCTGGCCACTTTCACATCTGCTGATGTCTTCAGAGATCCATGTAGATCCACAGAGTTCCTATGTAGACCCTGGGGCGATAGCTCCTTCCCTGCTGAGGTAATGAGGGAATGCTCCAGAATGGTATCCTTGCTAACATTTCCTACAGAAGTACTTTACCATGGTTTTACCATTCAGGCAAGGTGTGAGAATTAGTTATTTGGGCCGCAGTTCTGCCACCCATACAGTGAGTAGCAGCTTACTCTCTCAAGTAGTACTATTGAAGTCCCGGGAACTACTTTCACCAGTGGCCCTACTCAGGAGGCATGATCAAGCCTTTAATGTATGTAAAAGCACTGACAAATTGAAGTTCCAAGAATCCTTAGCTCAGTATTTTCTAGAGAAGGTAGCAAAATGGAATGCATTCTTCAACCAGCCCTATTATTTTCATTATAATTATCATTAACATTTTGGGAGAGGTCTATTCAGTCTTTAAAATAATAAAAAGCATACAGTCTACCAAGCACAAGGGATTTTTCTAATTCTGAACTTTTAAGTATTGTGTATTTTGTAGTAATAGGTCTTAATAAGATTGACAGGAAATGAAGGAACTTATTTGTGTCTGCCTGTAAAGAACACTGGATTTTGCAATTCTGAAGTGAATTTGTTTGCCATAGGGCCTATCAGATATGTGCACAGCTGCATATGATTTAGTAATTAGCAATGTCCAAAACATCTAGCTCTGTCAGATGTTTTACACGATGCTAATTTTACATAGGACCAAAGAGAATCCTGTGTGAGAGAGAATGGATCTAGCAAAATGCATTAGCATTATGTTAGTTCATAAAGGGTGATTTTAAAATCAAATGAAAAAGAAATATACTGAAGTCTGCTAAATGGATAGGAAAAAATCAATATGTTACTGAATTAACCTTTTGGTGCTGGTCCTTCCCGGAGGTTGGTTGAGGATGAAGGAATACATTGGGAATGGGGGAGAGGGAGGATATTTTGCTTTATCATTATCTAAGCCGTTAAAAAATTGGTTTTGAAATCTTGATAATATACTTCCTGTTGAGATTGCTTGCAATTTTGGTTCTGATCACAGTTAAGTGTGTCACAGAGCTATGTCTCATGGTATCTCAGTACTTCTCATTCTGGCTCATTTTTCAAATCAGGCTTTGCAAACAATATCTAAACATTTCAGAACTATCAGGCCTACTCAACCTGACACCCATTTATGAGTGTGCATAACTTTACATGTGAAAGCAAACAAAAAGACAGTCTGTCCTGAAAACTGTGTATGCTAATGATTGCATTTAGTCATGCAAATCCCTTTTCTTTGCTAATAAGATGATAGATGAGCCAGCACAGCAGCATTTGACTTCCTCAAATATTTTAGGCCAACTGAAATTGCAGTCAAGTTCTAGAGCAGATTATGGCAATGTTAGTATTGATGATCTCACATGAATGATCACAGATGAAAAATCTGTGGTAATAGTGTTGGAGCTGCCTTTTGATATTGGCTAATCATGAAGTGTAGCTGACGGATTACAAAACTTTGCAGGGGTGGAGCAATTCACACTTAAACTGTTCTAAAGTGGTCAACATAGCTTGCTTCTACTGGTGAGAATGGGAGGAATGGAGACAGGGACATGTATAGGTTTGGGTAACGGTCAGACAGGAAAGGATCGGTGTATCGTGGGAACAGAGCTGGAGGGCTATTGAACTCAGGACCCGGTATGCACCCCTTACCCCAGTCCAGATTACAAACTGGCACAAAGCTGTGACACAGCCCAAGGCATGCTCATACCTACATCTCCCAGGTGTGCTAGCATTCTTGCCCCACACATGCCTCAGAACCCACAGGGTTCAGATGTGGACAGTACAGGGGTTCTGGCCCAGTCACATAACTGGGCCTGTGTCCTGTCACTAGTATAGCTGTAGCCTAAATTGGATGTCCTTATTCCAGTATGGTAGATCACATCTGAGTATAACAGGACAGCTCTTGCTCCTCCCTATACATTCTCATTGTGGAGCTCGACAGCGTTCAATCCAGTTAATACAAAGGTATATTTATTGTTTTTACAAAAATAGTGATTTTTTTCCCTCCCTGGCAGCCAAAAAAAAGTGTTCTGTTACAGCACTGTGCTTTCCAGAGGCATCCATTAATTTTGCGGTGGTTGAGCTGCAGCTTTGTATACAAAGGTCTCATATTCATACACGTTAGCACTGCAGCAAGTCTTTCTATTGACGGTGTAGCATCCTCAGCTTTTTTTTTTAAATCTACATGGAAACTTTAAAAATATTTCATTATTCAGAATGTTATTGAAATACAAGAAGGGTCATTTCTTTATTGAAAACAAATATTTTTAGATCAAAATGAAAGCCAGGAAATAACGTCAACTTTTTGATCCAGAATATAATTCTTATATCCTGGATCTGACTTTCCTCTTGATATTGCTTTCTGAATGAGAAAGGCAAAGGTGCAAAAAGGGAGAAAGAAATTAATTTTAAAGGATTTAAGAGTTCCATTCCATTATGATTCACAGCTACTTTTGGAAGAGTTCTGCTGGACACCATCTCACTTTACCTCCAAAGCTATAGACTGCTTCATCTGAGGACAAACTATAATCATAGAAATGAGATAAAGCATAAGGCTAATTAGCCTAACTTAATGATAAAGGTATTTAACATGATCTATTCTTAGTTAGAAAATTGTCAATACATTACATCTTTTATTATATGAAAATTGGCTTTATGACCCTCTTAGCACTACATTCATCTCATTTGTTAAAACTTCAGTATTCCTTTTTTATTAGCTATGGTAAATTTGGTGTACATAACGTCAACTTAAGTCATATTTTTTAATATAAAATTTCTTTTTGCAATAGAAGGCTGTCAAAAAAGCAAAACAAACCATTATTATTTAGGCCTGTGTAAGCAAAGACAATGGAGCCTGTGCATATTGTATTTGCTCATCTTTATATCTATTTGACTTGTCATATATTGAATTCAATCTGGTTCAACAGTTAATATGTGTATAATTTCATCTTGTACTATAAGTTTGGTTAAAAATATGAAAGATAAAAAGAAAAATATGGGGTCTTTTTCTCCTCTTTGTTTCATAGTAGTGGATCAGGAGTAACTCCATTGAAGACCATAGAATTACTCTGGGGTAAAAAATGAATGTGACAGGAAAATTAAGTTCAGGGACTACAATAAATATATGAAGTGTTAACAGGTTATTTGTATAAGTGTGTGGGGGGGGAGGCTTATCTATATAAACTATGTGTTTATAGAAATAATTATTCCATCCATTTTATTGTATTGTTCCCTCTGTCTGGACTACTCCTGTTAAGGGTCATCCCCTTCAGCAGCTGTTGAGCCTTCTCTTTCTTGAGCACCATGGTCCTTTAGGAAATATGCTATCATTGCTTATGGTCCTTGGACCTTAGCCAACGTGTCTTAAGATAAAAAGTGGTAAATAGGATTCTGTGTTTGTATAGCACCTACCACAATGGGCCCTGGTCCATGACTAGGACTTCTACATCTCAGGGGAATACAAATTATAGATAATATAGAAAGTAAATCTGAAGTCTACAGAACTGACTCTAAAAATTAAAAATGTATAGAAAACAATACATTTTCTATAACTAATGTTTAAAACTCCCTATTGAATTCTATAGCCAGGTTATAATTATCTATTAACTTCTCTATGCTTTAATTTCTACAGAAAATAATTCATTATCTAAATACAATAAGACCTGCACATAATGATATGAGAGTTTGATACTCAGTCCATTTTGAGTGGCCCATGCTGTTAGGAGGGAAACATGCTAATGGGGAGCTGCTGCTCCATAACTTCATAGTTCTGCTCTGAGATTCTTGTCCTGATCCCTGGAGTAGGATCTCCATTGTGTCTGGAAGCAACGGAGGGGCAAATAGTGAATTTCTGCTTCTGAGTTTCCACTTGTTCCAGGGCATGTCTGTCATGTTTTTTCTCCCACTTTCGTGTTTAGTAGAAGGGCATGTGTGGTTCCATGTTACTTTCCATTGCTGTCTATGGTTTCAGTTTGTCTGGGTTTCAGCAGAATTGTTTTGATTTTCACTTCACATGGGCTTGCCATCTTGAGTTTTGCTTTGAAATTCAGGCTGGAATGCACCCAAAATCTCAAAGCAAAACTACTGAATTTTGCCTAGTTTCATTCCAAGCACACACATCCCAAGGGAATGGAAGGGATTTGTTCAAAACTCAGCTCATGTTTGCTTGATACGCCTCCAAACCTGTCATCAAATCTTGGAGGTGCTTATTACTTATTACTTGTCAAGCATTGCCAACATGCTTAGCACTGTAGAAGACATGACAGGAATACATTTCCTGCCCCCAACAAGCTTGCACTCTAAAGGCTATTTTTGAGCTTCTGGTTGATAAGCAAAAAAAATCATCTGTTATAGCTATTTTTTTGTTTCGTTAATGAAATTGTACAACACCTCTAGTGATGATCAATCATAACAACTGGCCTGAGGAAGGTTGCAGCACAGATAGCACTGACCACTTCCTGCAGGGATTTGAACTTCACAGCTGAGCCTTGCCCAATTATGTGAACATCTGCATTTGTTACTTTAGTATTTCCCCCTGCTTTTCAAGCATGAATGTTTGCTGCCTATTGTGTTCAGCCGAACAGAGCCACCATTTTAAAACATCTTTTCACATTCACCACAGAATGATATCATTTTCTTTTCTCATCAAACAAGCTACATAATTAGAGCACTTTATAGCTATCTGTATCAAACAATGAGGTATTAATTGCTGTGAGTTGGACTACACTGGTGAGCATGGAAGCAAAATTTTGTAAATGTGATTACATTGTTGAAAATGTAATGAACAGGAATGGCATTTCTGTAGACAATGAACCCTTCTCTCCAGAACCAAAAGCAAAGCTTTCTGATTTTCATTATAGATAGAAAGTTGTTTTTCCTCAAGGGAGAATTTCCTTTTCTGTAGCTCCAATTTTACTCTTTAGATTCCAAGGGCCTGATTCTGATTTGGTGTACATGGATTTTACACCAGTGTAATTTAACTCTATTGAAATCACTTAATCTAGATTTATGACAACATAACTAAGGCTTTTATTTTATTTTTCAGCAACCTTTATGAGTTAGAGTATTCACTGCAGTTCAGCATCTTTTTCTCTCTGTCATGGCTTCTTGACATGTAAAGAGGAGATGAATATCGGCATTTAATTGAATGTTAACAAGCAGTTACCATATTATTAGTCATTACTACATCAGGGATTCTGCCGTACTTTTGATGTGTATCAGGCTTTTGTACCTGAGTGACATAAAGTAGCTATTAATTAAATATAGAGGGCTGGACTACCCTTTTTAATGTCACACGCCTGTTTAAATAGAATTCTTCCTGGAGAGCAGTATGAGGCAGCAGAAACTCTACCATGGTTTGAAAGTCTACAGTATGTAGTATGTGCTCCCTTCTGTGAACAGCCTAGCTCTAATGGCCAATGATTAATAGGTACAAGGGCATGAACCCATCGTGACATTGCTCACAGCAATAGCATGCAACTGATCCCCAGCCACACAGTGCCCAACACCTGTGAAGAGGCACAATGCACTGTTACTCAGATGGTATCTGACTGTTATGTATATTGTAAGCTCCGAAAATAAAGCTATTTGATTCTGCCTTTTCTGCATGCAGAAAAAATTAGGCACCTTGATATTTATAATGTTCCCTAGTGGTCAGAGTGAAGGACTGGGGCTCTGGAACTCTTTCGTTACTAACTCTGTCACTGTGACCTTGGGTGAATCCCTTATAGCTTGATTTTTTTTTTTCCTAGTGGTATTGAGACTCCTCAGCTTCCACCTATGTCATCTCAACTTAGTCAGACCTAGGTCATATCTCAAAGAGGATCATACCAAAATAAATTAACTTTGAGGCACTTAGATGCTGTGGACCAGAAAAATATGTATGCTCTCTGTTTCAGAGAGCTGGATCTGAAGGGCTAACATGCATGCCCCCAGTGGTTTTACTACTTTGAATGGTTTCAGGCTATCACGACAGGACAGTCAGCTCCTACAGTAGGGATCTGCAGAGGCAATGTCATAAAGGGGAGCATAAAAGTTACTGTATCACTTGCCCCATTTCAGTTTTAATCTTTTTTGCTCCTCAGAAAGTGTGGTGATTAAAATAGTCAAAGGCCAGGTCCAGTGACAGTGTAGTGTAAGACTGCGGAAATAACTGAATGTTTGGTTTGCTGGTAGTTCTGAATAACAAATAGTTGGCAAACCCAAGTCAAAAAAATATTTCTCAGGTCAAAGGAAATATGGGCTTTCTATTTTTTAAATTTCTTTTGATAAAATTGAAGGAAATATTGAAAAAATCATTTTGAATGGAAAAATCAAAATATTTCATTTAGAAAATGTCAAAGATTGCAAGATTCTTGAGGTCTGTTGCAAAATTATTTGAGAGAGAACCCACCAACTCTTTTATAACTGCAAGATAGAGGCTGTGTATGGCAGTGATTCTGAAATTGAGGTCCATGGAGAATAGGTAGGTCACATAGTGCTGGCTCCACCTGCTTACTTCCGGGTGTTTTCAAAGATATCCACTCTAGAGTGGAGACCTGTAAAAGTGGCTAGAAACAAGTCGAGATGCTTCTGCTAGTAGTCACTTCTTCATGAGAGGAGCTGCTACAGATGCTGCCCTCAGTGAGAGATACTAATGGGTTAATAAATAAATATTCTCCTAATGTGACTTTTCCATTAGATCAATTGCTGTGGTTGCCACAGGGATGTTGCCTGATGCTAACGAGATTCATGATGTTTCTAAAGAAAGGGAATGTGGTACATGACAGCTGCTCTATAAAAGTTTGAGAGTCCCAGCTGTAGGGTATGAAATCAATGGAGTTACGTACCCACCTCTTCAACGCCATAATTCATCTGTTGACATTTGTTTTTACTATTTTGGTCACTAAAGCAAATGGGGCTTGCTTACTGCAGAGCAGCGTGACATTCCAGAATGGATATTTTTAAAAATAACTGCTGCAAAAAAAAAGAAGAAAAAATTGTGAAAATTGATCACGTTCCATGGTAGTGATTTAATACCATAATCAAGTTTCAGCTTAATCATCTTCAGGTAGTAAATGAGTTATAAAATATTACATTTATATCCAATTTTAGGTATCAGAATATGCCACTTTAACAGAAAATGTGAGTAGAACTATTGTGAGATTATATCCTGGCAATAAACATCTGATTAACTATCACTTTCCTTTTTTGAGATCTTTCCGGTGCCAAGTATTATAGTAAATACATTCTTATGGCACTACTGAACACCTGAAGGGTTTTCATTGACACCACACAGTTTTTCCTTACTGTGTTTTAGATGATCAGTATTGTCAAATTTATTTAAAAAAAAAAACATTGAGGAGAGTACAGTTAGTGTAACTGAGTTTAACGTCTAGCTGTGCCCTTGATTCTTTAGTGTTTTCATCAGGGACTTTTTATCCGCCCCCACCCCCCCCCAAAAAAAAGTTATACAGGAACATAGGACTGGAAGGGACCTCCTGTGTCATCAAGTCCACTTCATTGTCATTGCAGGCAAACCTGTCAAATTTATTAATGAGATTATGTATCAAGCTCTATTTTAAGACTAGTTTCATTGTTACTTCCCATCTCCCGCTCCTATTGAAAAACTGTTCCAGAATTTCACTCTTGTGACAATTAAAACCCTTCCATTTTCAGCCTATATTGAGACATTTATAGTTAGACATTTATATTATATTTATACAAATACTTATATTTATGCATTATATAAATAAATATATATTTTTATATATATTTATAAATAAATATTTATATTATATAATATTATTAGATTTAGATGTTTATTTTGTATTTAGACATGTATATTTAGACCAGTTTATATCCGTTTGTTCTTGGGTCGCTTTTTACTTGCTAACACCAGTGTGCATTGAACGGATGTTATTGTCAGGAACCCTAAATGACTCTCTAGGTCTGGTAACCATTTTCAGTACCACATCAACTATATCTGGTCTGAGAAATTTTAACTGAGATGCTGAAAATAGCTGCTGGAGCCCAGAATTCTGCTAAGTATGTATTTGCAGAGCTAGGACTATGTGACTGGCAAAGTAAATCCCCTGGATTTATGTATGTTTAATAGAACTAGCTAGGGGGAAAAAAAGAATCTAATGAAAAATATTACCAAAATTTGAACAAAATACATCAATCAGCTCCAGTTTCTAGTAAAAAATATTTCTTCTGCCTGTGGTTATTTCTCCTGACTCTCAAATTTGTGCAAATCTACTGAAATCAATCAGGGTATCGCAGGTTAAAAGTCAGGGTGTAATGTAGACCTTTATATTTTAACCAAAAAAAAAAAAAAAAGCCCATCCAATATCCTTTCTTTCCTTCTGCCCCACATGCATACGTTGCTTGGAAAACCTTGTAACTCTTATCCTTGGGGGATGGAGTGAAGGAGCAGTGGCTTTGGAAGCTTTATTTTCCACAGTGTCAATGTCAAGCAATTAGCAAAGAGTTCTCTGAGGTACCTTGAATTGTTTTGCTTAGTCCTGCTCATCTATGGTTAATTATCATTGGACAAAGTTAATTTTCTCAAAAAGGCAGAATCATAACATTGTGTACTTGGCTTTTGACTACTAGAAAAAAAAATTGGGATTTGATTTGTTCAGTTTTATTTTACTTGAACCAGACCTAGCTCCCACTGAAGTTAAGCAGTAGGCAGATATCTTTCAAGAGTTGATGACTTCCAAGGGATTTTCTTTGGAGATGAGTGAATTAGTTCAAACACAATTACATCTGATTTGATACTTCATCCAAATTTTTTTTAGGTCTAAAACCATTGAGATGTTTCCCATCATTTGTTTCCCATCATTTGCTTTTTCATTTGTCTATGTACTTCTCACTTTTGGTTAGGATCTGGAATAAAATTCATGAAATACTGTAAAAGAGACTAACCTTGGGGTCAGTTTGATCTGACTGGAAGAAGAAACTACCTGGAGTATCTTCAAAAGTCTTGTTCATGAGAAATTTCAGTTTTGCGGAAAGCTCAGCTTTGTGGTAAGATCTGGAAAGCAAAGACATTGCTGTCAATTCTTCGGATTTGGATCATGAGTTGCACAATATTTGATTTTTAATTTGAAGTCCCACTTCCTGGAGACGTGATTTGGGTGAGACTCATCTTTCACTGATTTTAAAAGTGGTACATATTTCTTTAAATCTAAGGGGGGGTTTTGGAAGCTGACTCATGATATGTGAAAATTTGGGGTTGACAATGCTGTAGAGATCGTGATGATTTTTCATGGACATCCATAATGAACTGAAACTTCTGAACGTTGAGGTTCACCCATCATTATGTTTCATATCATCCTCTGTTGCCCTTTGTTTTTCTTTATATTCCCCAGGGCATTCATGACTTACCTGCAATTAAGGCCATTTCCCTGGTGGTAGAAGAGTAAGTTCTTTACAAGATTCTCTCTACGCCAACGACTGTGATGTACCTCTGCTTTTTTCTCCTTTTTGACTATTTAGGAAAAAATATTGTAGGTGTTTGGTATTTGTAAAAGAGACTGTTGCACCTGTAAAAGTATTTTTCATCAAAAGTGTTTGGAGACTTTTTAACATCAGGATTCACTGCACATAAACAACGTTGACAGAAAAGCGCATAAAGGCTCAGCAAAGCATTGCAGCTTACCATGATAGACTGTCATAGCCTATACAAGTGGTTCAGACTTTTTTTTTTTGATAAAAACGTCCTTTGTGATGGATTTGCAAATGGGTGCTCTCAACTGGATTTTACTCTTACCTGTGCTGGTATAATTCCACTGAAGACAATAGAGTTATTTGGTTGTTAAACAGTTTTAAGAAAAATGAGACTCAGACCCTGTGTCTCAGTTTGCCAAAGGAAGATTAAAGCTTCATGAATCCAAAGTCTTTCCTTTCTCCTGTACTTCTTCATTTCATGATTTGTCTCAAGGTTGTTGGTTTTACAGTCCACAAAGAGTCCATCCAAGATCAGTGTACTGAAATACTAAGAACTGTACAAACATGTAGTAAGAAACAGTCCCTTCCCCTAAGATTTGCCTACACTGCAGTTAGAGATCCCCAGTTTACTTGTATCTGTGACAAACGTTACTAGCATGGTGCTTCCACACCGCATACGGTGTAGGTATTTCCCCCTTGTGGTCTATCTTGGTAGCAAAACCAAGGGCAAGGGAGGTAAAGAGTGAGTAAGTAGCCTTAATGGCTGTAACTGCTGTCCTGAGGAGCACCCAAACCAGTTTGAGTAGGATAGGTAGGAGAGAATTACAGACACACAAGAGGATCTTGCCTTTGTAGTAGAATGTGTTAGGGTGTGTCACGCGGGCTGCATTAGGAGGGGGGGGCATTGGTGTTGTTTGACCTTAATATGTCAAAATCATAATAATTCATGTAAGACATGCCATGTCAGGTACTGTTAGAAAGGTTATGATATGCTGAATAAGATGATAATATTTGTGTTCATGTGTAATATGTGTAAGGAAGGTTATGGAGATCTTTGATATCCCTGTATTTCAAACTGTGCTGTGGAAGACACACCCCAGACAGAGAGGCGGCAGGACAATAGCTTGCTTAATAGCCCATTCAAGGCCTTATCAGAAGCCAGAGGCCCGGGAAGAAACTAAAGGCATACCTGAAGAGTTACCAGGATTGGCCCATGTGACTATGGACTTCATTTTGGTTCCAGTAAAGTTCCACAAGCCACATGGCCAGTAACAGAGGGTGTATATAAGATCAAACCACAGAAACCATTTTGTCTTCGTCTTCGCCTTGTGTCCTTGTTCCTGTCCAGCTGCGGACACGCCTCTGGATTAACACACTTTGCAACTGAACTAAAGGACTTAGACCCATCCAGGTACTGGATGTACACCAGAGGAACTATACAAGCCTGCAACTCCACAATTGTTCTAGAAACCTGATGTATATGGACTTTTAAATCATCTGTATGTATCTGAGTGCTTTAAGCCTTTAACACTTCTCTTATTGTTTGTTTTTCTTTTATCAATAAACCTTTAGTTTTAGTTACTAAAGGATTGGCTGGCAGCGTGGTATTTTGGGTAAGATCCAGACTTATAGTGAACTGGTACTGTGGCTGATCCTTTGGGATCAGAGGGTATCTTTTAGTAAAGAGCATAGAGTTAAAGCAACTGGTCTCTTTACTGGACCTAGTGTCGGTTTTGGGAGCCAGAGACTGAAATGCAGTAAAGGGGGCTGTGTGTATTTGCACAGTGGCTTCTTGATAACCAGTGTGGGGGAATCAGAAGCACTGTTTGTGGCTGGTTGGGAAGTCTGACTGTGGTGTCACCCACCAGTGCTGGGAGAATTTGCTCTCCTTTTGCAGCCTGCCCTGACCCTGGCATTATCAGTAGGCTACCCTGGGCACGGACGGGTTACAGGGTGTTTTTGTTCTTGTAACTTAAAGGACACAAATCCTATCCTATATGCTTAGGATTTTAGGTGTTTTTAAAATCCTTTTTCTCCAATGCCTTGCTCTAACTGATACATAAAAATGTAATATCAAAAAGACATTGGCCACTGTTCGCAAGTTTCTAAAAGGAAGAATACAAGCGCCCAAACTGTGATCGGCCTGCAAAGTGATATACGTGGGTCCCAATGTAAGAGTACGAGAAGGGAGAGATTCCACCCTAAGACTGGTGAGGGCAAGAGACCAGCACATGAGGGGTACAGTTGGGGACCCAAAAGGGGACAGAGGTATAGATTGTGCCACAGCCACAACAGTGTCACTTGCTTCATTGTGGGTGATGAGTGGAAAAATAATTGTCTCAACAGATAGGTCCCAATTCTCCCTCTTGTAGTCCTACTACTCTCAATGACTTGAAGGATAATAAAAAAAGATTAACCTACCTTTTATTCTTGCATTTACTCACAGAGTCTGTCAAAAACGAAACTCTACAAGAGGGGATAAAATCAGGTTCACAAAATAGGTGATTAGGTTTTTTTGGTCACTTAAAAATGAAACAGAAATATTTTTGAACTAGGAGCAATTTTAGGTTACTGGTTGCCAGAAACTCATGTGCCCTTAAAGTTACAATTAATGAGGGTAAATAGTAGAACATTTTTATTAAGTTGAAAAAAATTGATTGGTTTCTCATTGCTAATAACGTTTACAAAGATGCAACTAAGAGGGCAAAAGACAGTTACTTTTTTACATGACCATTCCTACTCCCTTTTACATTCCTTCATTCCTACTCCCATGAAGGTAGTATTTTAAGAATAATCCTTCATGTCAGTTGAGATCATGGGAGCCCCTCTCATGGATGGTTAAAGGACTCTTTCTTAGGGCTTGCCTACACCAGAAAGTTGCAGTGATTTAACTTAAATGTGTTTTTAAGTGGACATTCATTTTTGTCTGAAATTGACCTTTTTTGGTTTAGGTGGATCTGGTCTTAATCTATTTAAACTAAACTCTTATAAGCCACCTTAAATTGAAATCAGAATATCCACACAGGAGTTTTCCCTGCTTTAACTAACTGGGTTCACATTCGTGCTTTAAGATAAACTGGTACACCTTTGTCATGGAGAAAAACCCTTAGTTTCACTAAAATCTTGAAAATGAATTTCTTGTTGTCCAAAATTATTTAAAGTTTAGTGAGGTAAAATATCATTACAGTCCTAAACTTCAGGAAATGAAGTCTCAGTAAATCAAATTTATGTATTCTAATCTGAATTACCCTGTATATATGAAGGAACATAAAAATACACACTTTCCTCAATAAGTATCCATTTCTTCCCATCAGATATAAAACGAAACTCAGCTTTTACCCACCACGGAGGAGACAAACAGTGAGGGTTTGTCATGATTCAGAATAAGAATTCTGCTATCAATAACTTCACAGATGCCAGAAAGCAGGTGTGAGATACAAAAATCTCCATCCCTTATGAACAAAATCCTATATAATTTAAGAGAGTTAAAACCAATAGAGTTCTATAGCATTGAATAGAGAGGGGAATCTTTTCCATAGATTTTTTTTTCTTAAACATCCTGTAGAATTATAGATCCATGATATAATTAAGTTCTTTATGATGTCTGCCCATCTTTCTCAGGTATATCTGTTTTCTAACAAAGGACTTTTCCATAACAGTCTGCCTGTACATGTGTCTTAAATTAAAATAAAATAATTCTGGGAGACTAATGAAAGCCTCTGGCCCCTCCAAATCTTCCTGGAAGTCCAATACTGTGTATGTATAATCTTCTTCCTAGAAGATTCCATAGATTATTTATATGAAATTCTTTTTTCAACAAAATATTTGTTCTTTAATTCATCTAAAGGTAATCTACACATTTCCACTTTGAAGTCTGTCTTCATAATTAAGATTTGTTTAGCTATTCCAAAGGATCTTGACTCTTTTTAGGGTAAAATATCTTTTAGAATCTATACTCTAATTTTTAATATTAAAAAAGACATAGCTGCAGACTCCCCCCTCTTCTGAAATAGAACCTCCTAATTCATATACTTGGTATAAAAGGGAAGGTTGCACTGCAATGGATGCATCTAGTTCTGTGGGCCACATGCCAGATCTCCTATAGTCCTTATCTTAAAGATGTTTCTGTTGATGAGATTTCTCCAGGTTTTTTGTATCTTTGGAAGATTGTGTAGTAGATTTGTGTACCCACCAACTTAAGAAATTTCCAGAAATGACACTGCATTAGAGAATAAAGTAATCAACACCAGGAATATTTTGTAGTCATAATCTTATGACTCCAGAAAACCACACACACTGGCAGCAAAAGTACAAGAATCATCATATCATTTTTCCTACAAGTGTGAGGATTTCTAAACGATGCCTCCAGCCCCAAGGAGAGAAGGGATGGGCCTCAATAGATGAATACTCCTGGAAACAGCAACTGCTGTGGACTACAAACTGCAGCATGTTGGGAGAATTTCCAGCACCCTCTGCTGTCCCCATCAGGGAGTTTCTGTACTAACTGAGGCTGGGAGCATGTGGCAGACAAACAAGGACGACACCATGGACTGTAATCCCCCGGACGAGCTGTTTTCAGTGTTCTCCCACCCTATCCAGGAAATGCTATTGGTAGGGTAGATGAGGACTGCAGTGGACGAACAGCACCTGCATCCGCTGTAGTCCCAGCAGGAGCAGCTGGAATTTTTAGGCTTCAACACATAATCAATGCTGTCAGTAGGGTGGAGATGGCTACTAAACTCAGAAGTAGAGGAGCAGCTCCCAGCAGTAGTAGTCAAAAGGGAGCTCAGACATGAAGACTCATCCAAATCCTTACTGATATTGTCACTTGCTGATCAGGAAGGGTTCATGGTCACGATGTCTTCTAGCCACATTCACGTATATTTTGCCTTAATCTAGTTTCCCCTAACAGAATAGTCTTTCTGCCTTCTGAATTCCCTCCAATAAAGTGCAATGTCTGTGTTTAGAACACCATTGTGCCAAATGCTTACCTAAGTCCTAAGAGAGCAAATGACTACACTGTGAATTATAGAATCCAAATACAAAAGGTCATATTAGATACATAAGTACATGTTGGGTGTGTAAAATCTCACTGGACAAAATAATGAAAAAAATAATATGAATAAAACCAAAACAGCCATTCTAGAAAATAACCCAATCCTCTTTTAATAAATGTGGGTCTCTCTGTGAGTTCTGGTTTCAGTTAGGACTGCAAGAGGAAATAATTTTTTGCACTTCTATAGTAACTTTCATTCAACCATCTCACAATGCTTTTACAATACTCATTAATTACACCTCACAAAACCCCTCTAATATGAGTATATGATGTTATCCTGGTGGTACTGGAAAACTGAAGCACAGAGAGTTAAATGATTGGACCATACTTACATGGTAACCATTAGCAGAGCTGGGAATATAACCCAGAACAACTGACTCCTATTTCTGTGTACTGGTTACTGGATCACTCATGTGGGAAAAGGTATCTCTGCCCCCTCAGCCCCTCCATGCACACACCCAGGCTTAAGTAAAATATTGTGCTATAAATGTGCTAGTGAGACTTCCATTCCATTGTCTATACTTGTAATGTGAACTTTTAGATGTTTATCTGAACTGCACCTTCAAACATTTTCAGGGTGGCTGAATCCGATCACACATTTTGTCATAGCAATTGGTTAAAAAATGATTCAAGAAGCCAGAAGCCATTGCTCCGTCTGATAAACAATGTTCTCTCAACTATTCTCCCTCACTCTGTCCCTTGATGCTCAACCCTCCATGTACTCTGGATGCTAGGAAAACAGAAACTTGAAATCTGCAGCATCCAGACAGCTGATTACAAAGCAGGGAGATAATCCCTGCTGATCCTCGCAGTAGCGGTGGGTCACGTGATTCAGTCAATACTGTAGAGAAGGAGATATAAGCTACCACCAAAGGGAGGGGGGAAACTAAGATCTGGGAAAACGCTGTGCTTTGGGAAACAAATAGAAACACCATGGGCATCTGGCAGAAAAGCGGGTAGAACAAGTTGGCATTAATTAATTAATTATCACTACTTTCTTGTAATGTGTTTTCTAATGGAAGTGCCAGTCCACAAGTTAGTTTGCAAAAACGTTATTTCCACATGATTGTTGTTCTTTTCATATGTCCTATAATCTCTCTTGGTCTTGTAAACTACGAGTTGTAACATCTTTCAATTAAATTTACTCTTGAAACTCCTCTTAAAGACACACAGCCATAGCACATTAGGTACATGGTTATCTGTTTTTCCTCATTAGCAAAGACACACATGAAAGGGTTTGAGTCACAGCCCTGACTCCTCATGGATCCCCTTCCCTTTAGTTCTTAAATGCTGTGTAGATGTACCCAACTCATAGTCATACATTCAAGATTCAAGTTTTTTAACAGGAACAAGCACTGAATAGGCATATTATTAGAGCATCTCAGAGGCAAGTAGTCAACAGACATCAACAGTTTTATTGCAACCTTAACAAAGGTGGCTTCCCCCACACCACTGATTGCAGTGGTTCTTATGGAAGAAGTGCACAGAGAGAAGCGTTTAGTGCTTTAGATGCATCAAATACTGCTAATACACACGTTTTCTAGTTTCTTCAACAGTAGCTCTTTCTGAATAAGGAACCAACACATTTCTCACTAAACAGTGTATTTAGATTTGCAGAGATGATCTGTGCTTGCCATTAGTGGGTGGGCAGAGTGAGGGCAGCTGGCTTCAGCAGTGTTATTGAACATGCTTGGTCCTTGTGAGCATACTTAGTACAAGTCAAGCAACAAGGTTGGGAAAGGGGGAACATGACCCCACATGCTCCCCCTATGCATTGCCTCAGCAGGTTTGGTTTGTTCACAGCCAGCTTTAGAAGTGTTGGAGTGGATAGCTCTGCCTGTCTAGCGTCATTACATATTCATTGGGCAGAAAGGAACTGTGATGCTGAACTCTGTATCTTATATAAGGTGTAAAGTTTTAATGGGGGGAATAATTTACCACTGGAACAATTTACCAAAGACCATGGTGGATTCTCCATCATTAACAATTTAAAATCAAGATTGGGTGTTTTACTGAAAGATATTCTCTAAGATTAATTTTGAGGAAATTTTATGATCTGTGTTTATACAGGAAGACAGAGTAGTTGATCTCAATGGACCATTCTGTCCTTGGAATCTATGAATCTGCAGAATCACAATGGGAACATATCTGAAGTCTTTCCATTATGCTTCTCCCCACCACCATCCTTTCTACAGATAGTGCACCTAGCTCATGTTTCTCTCTTCTGGTAGTTCTTTAACGGCCTAATCTTCATCTCTTTTCACTATGATGGTGATACTCCATGAGATGTATTTAACTTGTTCAACTGCTATAACCAATTGTATTTCTGTTCCCAGGTCTACCAGTAATTTTAGAATAAATGAAGGGCAGATTGATTGGCTGGACTCTTTCAGACACTTGAAAGGTGGTTCATTTTCCAGGGAAATTAAATAAGAATGGCAACAGTATTAAGGAAGATTGCACTAGGGTTACACACCATATAGGACAAATTCTGCCTTCCTACAGTGAGCGTGTACAGTTCTCACTAACATGTTTGTTAAAGTTGCACACCTCTTCTAGGACAGAATCTCACCCTGTAAAAATAATTTTAACCACCTGTGCTTCCTCTGAAATAAAGGGTTTTGGATAAGATTTATAAAAGCGGTTAGTGATTATGGACAAACCCAACAAGTACCACCTTCCCTCTCAAAATCAGGCTTTATAAGGTGTCCCAAACATAGAAGCACCCTAAATAACTAGTCAATTTTGAGAATCTTGAGCTTTTGTTTTTGTTTAGTCTTAGACTAGTTCTCCCACTGGAAGTAACAAATGAAAATGTGAATAAATGACAAATCATAATAATACTCTTGTTTCAGAAATAGATTATATAATTTTTGTGATCCATGACTACAAAACTTGTTAGAAAATTACCAATCCCTCTATAGCACATTCAGCTTCAAACACAAGACTAGTACACATTCTGCGTAGGATAAGAATTAATCTAAATGATTTAGTTTTAATAATATGGATACTTTGGAATATATAGAACTCCCAAACATACATTAAGCACAAGGCAATAAACACAGAGATTTCATATTAAAAAAGAATTACAAATTGAAATCACCCCTTTAAATCTCCAAAACTATATCTACAATCTACATGACTATTAACTTTTACTTACTGTCATGGGTAACATCTGTCCTAATTAAAATGACAGCTCTGCCCGTATTTGGTTCACATTAAAATTAATAGCACGAGAATAAGATTCAGACATAACACAAAATAAAACTGAATAATTAATACTGAACACATAATTGTACACCCATTTTAATGGGATTTCTCTCAAGATCAAAATAGAACAGAAAAATTTTATTCAGCAGTCTGACAAAGCATCTATGTCACCCAAAGAGTCATGGAAATCTCAGTGTAAATGAGGAAATATGCTTACCATATGCTGAAGATCGCCACTGAGCAGTACTTGTACTGAGGTACTTGTGAACTGGTTCTGCTTGAATTTTCATCTCCTCTTGTGCCTGTTCTTTCTTCCAAAGTAGTGATAATTAATGAATTTACACCACCCATCTCCTCCTACAGCAATTCTGGAGGACAAAATCTCCATGAGGATCTACTCCCAAATATCCCCCATATCATCCCATCAGACAGTAGGATTCCTTTCCCTCTTGCAGTAAAAGCTGTGAGGTCCTGTCTCTAATGTAAGTAAATCCCAGTGGACCAATTGGAAGGTAAGGGCCATTCATCCATAGGCCTTTTAATTTTGCACCAACTTTGACTGCTAGCGTGGCACTAGTTGAGACCAGCTACAATGGATTCCCCATGACTGTAGCTGACATGGGACTCCATGGTAGAGATCCACAGAAAATATAATACATATAATACAGCCCTCAGGGTTTTTTGGGGACGTCTCAGTGGAGTTGAGGGGACAGGAAAATGTGGATCCTACCCTATGAGCAACCTTGTTGCAAGCTTGTTCCACAGTATAGATCCAAGACTATAAGATAGACTTCTGAAGACAGGATGGTGCCTCAGAAGTCACAACCCAGGAAGAGCTCTGTGTGTGCAGGATCTGAGGGAGCGGATTATCCAGATTTTTATGCCTACCTCCTGCTTTTGTTGCCAGCCATCTGCCTAAACCATGTTGTTATCAATAAATCAACAAATCCTGCCTAAACGTAGCTACCCATTGATTAAAAAATGTATCCTTTCCACATTTTTCTGAAATACAATTTTGAAAATCACACCCATGCCAGGTTCCATAGATTACTAGCAACACATGTTTATGACAGAAAAGAGTCTCGATGCAGTCATGGTGCCCTGATCTGGGCGTCTGCACACTGGTAGAACTTATCCTTAAAAATTATTCCCATTTTGCTTGAAATTGTTTCTAATGCTAAAGACAAACCAACTCTCACTCACACTCACACACACACACACACAAAATTCCTGTGGATTTAGGATTTAGTGACAGTAATTTTTTTGATTCCCCTAGAAATTGGGAAACACAAACCTGGCACAATCCAACATGAAGGTGCTCAGCATATTCCAAGAGGATGCTGAACAATTGGTGTATTTTCACAGAGAACCCTTCAAAGTAATTTTTTTCTCAACAGGGAATCCTATTCCTGTAAGGATTATATTTCATTCTTGTGCCATAAATAGTAGAAGAAACCTACCAATGGCATGACAACAATGGGCCAGTGAGAAGTAGGATGCTTTTCCCAATTGGCTGATGGTTTTGAGAAATCATTTTTTTTCTGGTTAATTTAGTATTGGAATTTAATTAAAACTTTTGGGAATATCAGTCTACATTACCAAATTTTTCATGATAAAATGTACACATTGGTCCATTTCCAGAGTAAATTCCAAGTAAATTTAAGTGAATCAAATGGAGTCTATACTAATATAATGTATGCCACTTTCTAGCCCTTTCAGCCTATGATTTACATGCTTTAGAATCTCAGATCAAATAGACTCTCTTTGATGTCTGTTAACATACCAATGAGTACCTTACATTGTCTTACATTTCATCTCTAGATTTGGCCCTCTGATCCTAGGGGAAATCAAAGTTGGTGTAATTACCACACTGAGGGAGGAGGAGATGGAACTAACAGAAAGGAAAGAAATGCTGGTATAATTTAAAGTAGAAATTGACTAACAGGGACTGGATGGCTATAATTTAGGGTTTGTTTACAGGGTGGGGTAATGTACTCTATGGGGATGTAATTTCTAAAGAACGCCAACATGCTGCACGTTAATTGGTCCACGTAGACCCTGCTGGTGCATGCTAAAGGTTTCCTAGTGCATTTCAATGTAGTGTTAGGTTAACGCTTTCTAGGGAACCTTTAGTGCTCAGCAGAAGGATTGACACAGACCAATAAATGTGCAACATGTCAGTGCGCTTTACAAATCACACCCCTGCAGGGCACATTACTCCAGTACGTACACAAATCCTGAAAGTGAGGGGCCCAGAAGAAGGTGTAAATTACTATTTTAGGCTAACTTAGGCTATGTATACACTGATGGGATCGACTGAGCAGTCAGTGAAGACCTGCTCAGTCGATCCAGAAGTCAACATACTAAAACCACCTCCTAAAGTGGCATAGCGCTGTGCCAATGGGAATGCAGTTCCCATCAGCTCAGTGCAATGTAACTCCCGTCGACTTCTGTGCTTCTCTTCTGCACACTGCGTTCACAAGTTCTTTGCTTACTTTGCGTAACTCCCATCGACTACCGCCAAATTACTGAGGTAAGTGTAGACTAAGCCTTAGACTCCTTTCTGACAATATCCCCTTACCTCAATGTGAAATGAAAACTAGTGTGACAGTAATTGCTCTCAGATATTTTAGTCTTATCAAAATACTTGAATTTTTCCTGTAAATCTGACCAATTTAATTTATGTCTAGCTAACAAAATTAGTATTTCATTCTGTGAATCCAGTAATTTTCCCATCATACAATACCTTTTCAGTAGCAGTTTAAGGAAAGATACATTAAGATCATGATAAAAACTAACAATATTTACCTTAATCTTTATTTCATTCTAAAACAGTTATTTTCCTTTGGTAATGCTCTATGTAAACACAGTCTCTCTGCTTCAATGATCTGCATATAGATCCAAAATTGATGATGATTATAATCAGATTAGAATGTCAATTTAATGCAACAATGTATGGTGATTCTCATAGCACACTTTACCACTTAATACAAACAGTGACTTTATACATACATTTCAGTTATGTTCTTCCATGATAGCACATTGTATCCATATTAGCAACCCTTCTAAATTCATAAGAAAGCTTGTTTCATTCTGCAGAGCCCAAACATGAGGATAAATTGCAAGCTAATTTGGTTCATTTTTCTTTAATCAGATGCTGAGTGATTTATGATAACTTTTTGTATCAAGAGCAATGATTTATTTTAGCCTCTATATAATAGCATGAAAAATAAAAATATTGGATATCTTTTTTTAGAAGCAGCAGCTTCTGTTATATTGAATTAATTTCCCTTGTCACTTTAAATAGATACGAGCCTTTATTAAAATAAAGGAATAGAAGAGAGATACAATTGTGACCTCCTTAATGAAACTGAAAGTTAAGGTGAAAAGGATAAGTGTGGTGAGTTTGGCAGCCAAGAGGAAGCAGAATGGACATTTTATGGCAATGAACTTTTTGAAATGTTTCACTGAGGTAGGAATTGATTCACTGGACAACAAATTTTTTCGAAAGTGTTGCTTCCTCAGAAATTTTTTTTGATTATGCTAGCTGAATACAAATATAATTTCAGGCTACTTGTATCACATAGGAATTTGGAGAAACAAGAAATTGACTTTTATTGAATGTAATGCGTTTAATCGTATAACGGTGCTGGCACTTTGCAATAGTTCAACTGAGCTAAAAATGTTTTGTTGATGATTTTCGTTTGTACTCAGTGTCTGAGGATTCCCATTTAAGTGTCCAGCAATGATTGGCCAGCATTGATGGATTCCAGTTGCCCTGATGCCATTTTTCCATGATCACACTGTCCTGAGAAAATCTTTCACCATGCTCGTCACTGACTGCACCAAGATTTGCAGGGAAGAAGTCTAAATGCAAATGCAGAAAATGAATCTTTAGTGACATGTTGCACTGCATGGTTTTGTATGCTTGAAGCATGTTGTCAACCAGCTGCATGTAGTTTTGTGCTCTGTAGTTGCCAAGAAAATTTTCAACAACATCTTTGAATGCATTCCATGCGATTTTCTCTGGCCCTACTAGAAGTTCTTCAAACTGCCTGTCATTGATGACCTGTTTGATTTGTGGACCAACAAAAATGCTTTCCTTAATCTTGGCATCAGCTATTCTGGGAAAAATCTGTCTCAAGTATCGAAATCCTTCAGCTTCCTTGTGTTGTGGTGGAGTGGGGTGCAAGGGGCCCAATCCCCACACTGCAAGAGTGTGTTCCAATCGAGAGATAAGAGACCAGACCACTATTTTTTGGTTAACCACTATTTATGTAACTTTTATTGAAGTATATAGCTATAAAAAAGGAAAAATTATTACAATTAAAAAAGCTTCAATTCTTATCAAATCCTACATACACCAGCCCCTCATAAATAAGCCGCATTCCCAAAACTTTACTTCCTTAAAACATTCCAAAAATCCTTCATGTGCAAACACAAGCACCACCACAACCACAATCCCAATTCCCGTGCCCAACCCCGAGGCAAAACCTCAGTGTCTGTCTCTGTAGGGTAAGGCTCCTACAAGACAGAGAGAGAGCACAATCCGTGAGTGAAAAGAATTATTCCAGCTTGATACACACACACTAATACACAAGCACAGCCCAGGACAGCACGAACACCTTGCTTCTCCCCCTTGCTCCACAGAAACCATGAGTTGCGGCCCGGTGAGGCTAGCCATGGGCTGTTTGCAGCTAGGAATGACAAGGGTCAGCTGGTATGCCTGGTGGGGAATACAAGTGGATTCCAGCTTGTTTTTAATCTGTGGGTTAGTAAACTTGGAGCAGTGATAATACATACACTCACAATCCCCAACAAACATTCTCCAATTTAAATCCCAAATTTAAATTTAACCAGGTTATATTTACCACATGTGGATGTTATCCTCAGAGTGACAGATAAGAGATCTGCAACCTGTTTTCTTGAGATAGAATATTAAGTGTGAGATAACAGCCTGGTGTTCCATCAGCTCGACCAATTTACAGTTCCTCCTGACTGCAAGCAGCCATAATCAGAGCTCACCGCAACCAGTTACAACGGTTGAACACTCCCTGCCACCCTTTTCGGATATGCCAAGGTGTGCGGCCTTGCAATCCTGGGTAACCAGGTGAACAAAAAGAATCAGTAAAAGAAAAATCCCAAAGCAGAAAAAAGATCTGCAAAAAGAGAAAAAAGAAAAAGAAAACGAAAACTGCAGGCTCCCTTGGTGATCAGGCAAGGGGGTTCAACACTCTTCCTTCTGAAGAGCAGGGAGATGCCCAGGACTGGCCAGGTCCCTGGGCGAAACAACAGGCTAGTAACCTATCGTCTCTCCAACGTGTCCAAACCAGAATCCCGGCTTTATGGCTGAGACCCCAGAAAATTAGCATATCGCCTGTTGGCATGGAAACCCACTGACCTTGGTCAGTAAAGTTTTCACATGAGCTCTGCAGCTGGTAGCTATAATTTATCTTATCACCTTCTCTAGGGTTGGTTCAAACCAGTTTAGGACACTGGTCGTGAGTTTCTTATAAAACTGTTATTGTCTGCAGGTTTTGACTCTGGAAGATAACATCATCTATTTATTTATTTAATTAATTAATTAATTTGGGGCTTAACACGCTGCATCCCATCCCAGGCTGGCGTTTGGCCATAGCAAAAAGCAAGTGGAAAAATCCACTTCTAACACCTTGTTCATCACTTTCACAAAATTGTTCATCAGTCCAAGTTTTATGTGAAGAGAAGGCAAAAATATCTTTGTCGGATCTACAAGTGGTTTATGTGCCACACTTTTCTGCCCTGGAACCAACTGCTTATCGAGTGGACAGTCTTTTTTAATGTAATGAGACTCTTTAGCATGGCTTTCCCATTCACAAATGAAACAACAGTACTTGGTATATCCGAGCTGCAGTCCTAGCAGCAGCACAACTACTTTCAGATCACCACAGATGTTCCAGTTGTAGATGCTGTACTGTACGTGTTTCAACAAAACTTCCATATTTCCGTAGGCTTCTGTTAGGTGTACTGCATAGCCGATTGGTATTGAAGGGTGGACATTGCCATTGTGTAACAACACAGCTTTCAGGCTTAACAGTGATGAATCAAGAAAAAGACACCATTGTTGTGGGTCTTTCTGGGAACCCAAAGCAGTGAACAGCCCTTCAATGTCAGTGCAGAAACACAGATCATCAACCTGACTAAAGAATTGTGTCAAATCTTCTTGGCTGCTGCGAAAGACAGAAATTTTCAGGCCTGGTGACAGCAGACCCCATCCTTGCAGTCTTGAACCCAGTAATTCTGCTTTTGCCTTTGAAAAACCCAAGTCCCTGACCAGATCATTTACCTCAGATTGAGTTATCAGATGAGGCTCACTCAACGTAAACGGTTTAAAATCTGGATCAGTGTCATTTTCCATTCCTGGCTTGTGCATTATGGCATCTTCGTTTGCCTCCTCTAGGCTCCATGTCTCTGGTGGCTTTGGTACTGGAAGAGCATGGTCAGCAAACATGCAGCATGGGACCCGATGGTGATGTCACATCATGTCACGTGACCTGAAGAAGAGCTCTGTAAAGCTTATTTTCTTCATCAACATAAGTTGGTCTAATAAACCACCTTATCACATCACCTTAGGCTTTTTTAAACATAAAAAGATCAAACAAATAAATAAAAATCACAGGCCTAAATAAAAGTGGAAACTCACCCAAATTATGTTGGCTCATGCTCTTCCAATTTCTGGAAGCTGGCACTATGAAAATACTTTTCATTGGCAGATTATTCTGTGATGCTGTCCAGCTCCAACCTGGCTGCCTCATCTTTTTCACTTGCAAGGAGAACAAGATCATTTAGCCAGATGTGTGATAGTGTTGAATGCATGTAGTTTTTTACATGTCTTAATGAGCTCATTGCACATTCAACACCAGCTACTTCAACTGCTATGGAGAAAAATAGCTGACACAACATTTCCATTTCTGGTAAAAGATCATCAAAAGAACTTGACACTATGAAGTTCAAATAGCTCTGAATTCCAAGTGACAAACTGAACACTTGTCTTTTGTAAAATAATATATATTGAAAGATATAGTCTCATGAACCAAGTCCAAAGAAAAATGAGTATTTTGCCCATGAGTTTAAGTTCTTCCTTTGACTCTTCTAAAGTTATTCTTTGAAGTCACTGGGGGATGGAGGAAACTCAAATAGAATAGATACTCTTGAAACCCATCACATTGAGATTTTAGTTCCCCGATCATATTGTCTAAGTCTTCAGAATATTTCCTTCAATAGTTATCCTTGCTTCTAACACAGAATCATGTGCAAATTTATCATCTATGTTGTGTACAAGTCTATTCCTATGGCATTTTTCAAAACCCATTGTTTCCAAACTGTTCTGAGATTTTAATGATTTCCTTACACTTTTCTTCAGATCTGAGTTTGCTGAGATCATTCACTGTGTTCTCAAATGTCAGGAGGACTTAGAACAGGTCAGTTTTCTTTGACTTGAAGTATTCCAGAGTCTGCAGCCTTGATAACTAACATCCTATGCCACCATAACAGATACAGGTAAAACATCCACTCCATCAGCAAGAGGCTGCTTTTTGCTCAATATGTGTCTTCATTGCTCCTGCATTCAGTGACAATTTCATCTTCCAAGCATTCAGTTATACACTGAAAATTTACTATCATTGTCTCAATGGTTTTCATTCGAAATGCCCATCTAGTCTTGCAGCATGCCTTTAGCTATAAAATCCTTTGTTCTTCTGAAACCTGTTCTATTTCATCTGTTGCATCAATCCAGTCAACTTCTTCAGAGGGCTGACTTGCATCATCAAGTTCCTCTTCTCTTTGCAAAAACTCTCTTGAGCAAGAACTTGAAGATAAAAATTATTTTATACTTAAACATTAGTTTTTCTAGTGACATGGTGTCCCAACCCCGCATTAGGCCAATGGGGCGGACCAATCACTATGAGCCCAGGAGACCATGCCCCCTCATCCCAACCGTGCATGCACCAGATGGAAGGGACAGATAAAAGGAGGCAGCCAGCTCAGTCTTGGCTGGCTGAGGAGGAGGAGGCAGGACATGAGTTACAGGCTCCTGCAGAGCCACCTGTGCCTCTCCAAGCAGCAGGAACCATGGACCCAAACTACACCACAGATGACAAGCCTGTTCCTCAGCAAATTCTGATTTGGCATGAACAGCTGAAATTTCAAACCCATACCTAAATACAAAAAATTAGAACTAAAAATTTCAGAAAAAAAGTCTTTGGGAGTGTCAAAACTTTTCCTTTTGACATCCCTGAATTAAAACATTTTATTCCAGTTTGTTGAACTTTCGTTTTGTATCAGTTCAGCATTACATTACCTGTGGCGATGGCCCCACGGCACCTTCTGACACATACCCTTCAGGAGCCTCCTGCAAATGTTCTCCCGTAGGAGCTGGGGTCCCTAGCTAAATTACAACTCCCGTAATGCACCACATGGTAGTGTTGGGGGGACGCAATGAAACACTATGTTGCATTGTGGTTGATGTATTCTTGCCAGTAAGCCCAATCCATACAGGAGAATGGGGGTATGAGTCTTCCAAAGCACAACTCCCATGAGGCACGGCAGCATCATGGGGAAATTCCATTTAATGCTGAATTGACACATAACATTTTGTTTAAGCTTTATGGTGGAAATTGACCATCAAAAGTATAACAAATTATTTTGAAGACGCTGCTCTTTTGACTAATTCTAACACTTAGCACATCTGAAAATCAGGCTACTCCTTTAAGAAGCCACCTTTATTAGGCAAAAAGGCAGCAAAAAATGTAAAGTATAAAGGCATATTTTAAGATGGTTATAAAAGTGAATATAAATATATATTCAGTATATATAATAAAATATAAAAGTGAATATAAAATATATCTAGGGCACACAGGGGTAGATTCACAGAGGATAGAGATGCCTGAATCCTAGAATCAGGTCCCAAAGGGATGCACTTAACCGCCGTTCAGTTGCTGCCAAACCCTGCGGGCACCTAAACTCATTCGGCATCTAGTTTGTTGTAGTAAAAGATCTCTACATGCCTATGTTCCTTCCTCTTAGCATGTGCACAGCAGTCTCACTATAGGCATTCAAATAGATGTGGGAGGTCTCCAGTTCAGGTCTCCCCTCCACTTGAGAGGGGGAAAAGGGATTTGAACTGGACTCTTCCACCTCCCAGATGGGCTATAGGATAGTCAGGTGTGGGGTTCCCTCAGTCTCTCCTCTTTCACTGTGCATAAATCGAGTCAACGAGCACAAGAGACAGACAGACAGACAGATCAACTGTGAGACTGATTCTATAGCCTGGTAGTTAGTTACATAACTCACCTGGAATTTGGGAAACCAAGGATCCAGTCCCCCTGCTCCAATGATTTAAAATAAAATTATCCTCCATGGAAAGCTTTAACAGGAGAGTCTGATGGAGCTCGTATCAGAATATCCTAGAGCCCAGGGGTTGAGTATGTCCCTGAGAGGTGGCAGATCCTTGTTCACATCCCCTTTTTGCCTCCTAGGGGAGATTTGAATGGAGGGTCTTCCACCTCTCAGGTGAGTAACGTATTAACTGGGCTAAAAGTTACAAGGGAGGTCCTCTTCCTCCTTTTCCTCCATTCCCACTCCAGCTTCTTGTAGAAATTCTTCGGCCTCAACACCAAGGGAGGGTTTGCAGCTGAGAAACCCAAGCAAATGGAGGCACCTCTCTCCAGCCCAGATTTAGGCACCAAATTCCCTGAGAGGATCAGGGCTGAGCACACAGCCCTTGATTTTGCATAGTCCATTTGCTAGATTTGTTGAGATGCTGGCTTTATGTGAATCTCATTCTGAGGAGCCTATATGTCCCCATTCATTGCACAGGTGCCTAAATCACCTAGTAAATCCAGCCTGAGAGAGATTGCGAGGGCATGGGAGGCCATTGCTCCCCCAAACTGGATTCGACACAGAGGCAAAACTTGGGGGGACACCCAGATTTCTCCCTTGTAGTTGGCCCTGCTTCCTCCCCATGGAGGAACATTGGGGGCAGGAGGATGAACAGTGATGCTAGGAGCTTTGTACCTGCTGTGCAGTTTCCCCAAGGTGGTCTGCATAAGTGGAGGGCAGGAAAGCAGTTCCTGATGACACACAGCACAGCCCATATGGGGAAACTGACTGGCAGGCACAGAGTTCCTCGCATTACTACTCACTTACCCAACCCCCTTAGGGGGCATGGAGGAAAGTTGCAGGGGGGGACGTGAATGGTGATGTCAGCAGGTCAGTTCCATCACATGGTCTGTATAAGGGGAGGGCAGGCAGGAAAGCAGCGACCTTCACAGCTGAGTTCCATCTTGGGGCCTTTTTCAATAAGAACCAGGTGGCTAAGCTTCTTCCCAACCCAGGGGAGTGGTCTGCTGCTAGTCTTGGCAGGTGGGGGGTGAGAGAGGACGTTGGGATTTCCCCTGACAGGAGCCACTGGGGCCAGGTCAGACCCACCCCCAGGAACTTCCTCCAGCTGCAGGAAGCTCTGCAAAAACACACACACACTCCCTGCCCCCATCGTTCCTCAGCCGTGAAAGGGAGGGGTCTGTGTATGGGGAACTACCCCCTCTTTACCCAGACCTCAGACATCCATATCGCTCCCGCACCTACACCCTCTCTGCTGAGCCCAATCACCTTCATCTGGACCCCTCTTCAGAGTCCCATTTTCCTAACACCCCCCAATGAGTCTCTGTGCATCCAGATCCTCCCACATCCAGACCGCCACTGAGCCACCCGCACCCAGATTGTCTCACACAGAATCCTCCCACCCCACATCTGGATCCCATACTAAACCCCTCCACACTTGGATCCTGCCAGCCTAAGCCTGCTTGCCCCACTCCTGTATTGGAGGGCAGGATTGGACATGCATGCAATACTCTGTCTCTCTCGCTTGTAATCTTGGTGTACCTGGTGTGGAGGGGCAGGGGCCAGGCTTTATCTATGGATTTGTTTGCATGCATTGCATGTGCTGAAGAAAATCATAATTACTGGACATGGTCTGGTTTGTGATGAGAATAGAGTTTAGACTTATTTTATTGAACAACAACGGAAGCTAGTAGTCCTCTCAAGCCAGGAGAACAGGGTGTATTTCTTCCTAAAAATGTGACATTGGGAAAGAGAAAATCTGATCTACCAGTCTTTCCAAAAGACAGATTTTGACATATGTCATACAAGGATTCACTTCAGTTTAGTAAGGTTAATAAATACAAGGTGGTTATTAAAAATGTTTGTTCTTTCAATTAACTCTGTGGCAGGTGATGCAGGCAGATCTGCTTCACACAAAGGGTAAGACGGGCTAGAAGTTCTTCTTATGTGCAAGATAGAGATCTCAGTTTGGAGTGGGTTGTACAAATCTTGTTTTGTAGGTGTTCCCTTTCTGCATGGTTGCCTTGGGGTTGGGGAACAAACTGAAAGCTGAATTCAGTTGAAGTTCATCTGATTTCAGGCATGTGCTTGCAGATGGTAGCATGCTTGCTGGACACCCAAATGGAACTGTTGTATAGAATCAACAGGGATGGAACCAACAAATGTCTTTAGAAACATCATGGGGTTCTGTTGCCTCTTCTAGCTCCCACTGAAAAAGCTAGACATCACTAGAAATTTACATCGGTGCACCTGCACTGATGTAGCTGCACCACTGTGGCATGTCTGTTGAGAATGCTTTAAGCCAATGGGAGAGAGAAGCTCACCCACTGATTTAGTGCTTTCTATACAGGGGTTTGAGTCAATATAACTATGTTGCTCGGCGGGGTGGATTTTTAATTGCATGATGTAGTTATATTGCAGTAGATATTGTGACAGGGCCAGGCCAGACAGCTATGCAAGGGTGCTCCTATTGGAATCTGGGGTAGGTGGGTGGCCCCGGCCACCTGGGATGGTGCTGGAGGCGGTGGTCAGGGCAGGTGTCTTGGCAGCGGCAGGCGGTGGGCCCACGGCCACCTGGGCGTACACCCTGGGGGTGCTGCCGCCCCCAGAGCTGGTGGAAGGGTCAGCAGGAGGGGATAGAGGGAGAGGAGGAGGGGCCCCAGCCACGGGAGGTGTCGCCTCCTGGGCGGGGCCTTTGCCCTTCTTTTTACCCCCCTGATTTTTCCTCCTGACCGAGGGAGCGCCCCCCAGATTAGGGGGGGCAGGAGCCGTGGCAGCAGCAGAGTCCCTGGCATCCCCACCAGAGTCGTCCTCCACCGCACCTGGGGAATGACTCCCGGCGGCTCAGCGGGGACAGCAGGACCGGTTGTTGAGGCCAGGGACGGGGCTTTGGGGTGGGAGAGTGGGGCGGGAGTGTTTATGGAGGGGGTCCCGGTCCCAGGCACACCCGCCATCCTGGGAAGGAGTGGGAACGGTTCGATGGGGGGGGGATAAAGGAAAGGGAAGGGAAGTACAGGGGGAGGGGAGTGGAAAAAGGGGGGGAAGGGTATGGGGTAAGAAGAAGGAGGAGGAAGGGGGTTGTGACCGCTCCTCCCTGCTAGGCTGGAAGCAGGGGAGGAGGGCACCAACAGAGGGGAAAAGACAGGGGGTCAAGCCAGGCAAGGGGGCAATGCACTCACCAGCCCAAGATGGAATGTCAGTGGCTCCTCCGGCTGCACTGGAGGGTTGGGGGGGCTGGGGTGTCAAATGAACTCAGGAGGGGGGGTGCAGTGTGTGAAGGGGGGAGTTAACAAAACCAGGGGTGTCAATTAAGGGAGGGGAGGGCCATGGGTGCTGCCGGAGCACATGGGCCAGAGGAGGGGGGAGCTACAGTGGTGGGGGAGAAGAAGGGGAGGGTCAGGGTTCCCCAAATGTGGGGGCCAAGGGAGGGGGCAGCAGCAGGGGAGGGGCAGGGGAAAAGAAGGGCCAGGGGTGCCTCCAAAGACAGGGGGCAGAGCAAGGGACAGCAGCAACAAGGGAAGAGGGCTCGCGGCAGCAGAAGGGGGAAGAGGCAGCTAGCCAAGGGAAGGGAAAGGGAAGGGGCTTTTCAGCAGCTGGTGCTGGCCCTGGAAGCAGCTGCAGGGGAAGGTGGAGATAGTAGCTGGGGGGGGTGATGGTGGAAGAGATGGAAAGGCCACACACTCATCCCCTCCCTCCCAGCTGGGAGGGAGGCTCCCCAGCAAAGCCCTGAAGCAGCAGCAGAGCAACAGAAGCAGGGTACCCTGAAAAAAGAAAAGCAGCTGCAGAAAGAAGGGGGGCTAGGGCCAGACAAGGGGGCTCGAAGGCTGGTATCTTAGCCCCAGGCTCAGCAAAGCCTTATTCCCTGGGTGAGCCAGCTGGGGATGCTTTAAGGTAATTAGGCCACCTGTGGCCTATCAAGGAGATTTCCCCAACACTTAAAAGCCTGCAGTTCAGGCAGGCAGGCTGTGGAGTATGGAGTGAGGAGTTTGGAGTGCAGAGGTTGGAGTTTGGAATTCATAGTTAGGAGTTTACAGTTCATAGTTTGGTGTTTGCAGTTTGAAAGCCAGCAGCTTGGAGTTAGCAGTCTGCAGTCTGTAACTTCCAAAAGCTTGGAGCTTCCCCCCGTCTCCCCTCCGGCTCACCTTCCCCCAGCTGCACCACCGGCCGGCTGGGAGAGCACAGGACCCACAAGAGTAGGGGGTACATCCCTTCCCCCCCCACTCTGCTACAATATGTAGTGTTGACTTCAGTGGGACATCTTGACTTCAGTGGGAACTAGATCAAACACTGAGAAATTACTCTACAAACCTATAATGGGGATATAATTTTCTATTAGATTCTACAGAATGATACAAAACACCTATGGTAAGGTGACTCTGTGACCTTTAAAAGTTTTAACTTGAGTAAAATATTACTCTATTTAAAACCAAGAAAAGCTAATATAGACATTTGCAAGTTTTTTGTAAAAGTGAGTGTTGAACTCCTGGTGGCTAATTCACTAAAGGATTTTACAACACCTCCAGGACAGGCTCTGCTATTGCCTGCCTCAGTTCTGGATGCTTTAACACAAGTAGAACAAGAGAATCTCAAATCTTTGGATGCAGAGAGCATACGTTCTTTCAGCACAGATATTATTAAAGATCATGGAGAAGCATAACTGTTCCTACAGATTTCAGAGGGAAAACCAACCACATCTGCTTGATTTTCCAAGGAGAATGTTTGGGAAACACAAATGTTCTTTTTCAGTTTTCCATTACAACAAATTTCCTTGGGATGACTATTATATTAAACAAGATGCTGTATTCTGTGTTACCTGCTGTCACTTTCACTCTGAAACAGACTACATGGACAATTTATTTATTAAAAAAGGTGTGCAGGATTGGAAGAAAATCTCTGAAAAATTGTCTAAACATGCTATTTCCCAGTTTTATGTGAAATGTATGAAAAGATGGTAATGCTTCCAACATAGTTAAGAAAATGGATCAATTGCAGTGAAGTTTTTGGCAAGTCATAAAAGTATTGGTGAGAGAAACCAGGATTACCTTATTAAGATTTGTGATATTGTCAAGACAACTTTTGAGTTACCATTTTGAGAGAAACCGGGATTACCTTACTGAGATCTATGATATTGTCAAGATACTTCTGAAACTTGGTTTGCCGTTTTGAGGGCATGATGAGGGAAAGGAATTGAAATGGAAAGGGAATTTCTCTGAATTTTGTGATTTCTTTTCAAAGTATGATGAAATTTCAAGGAAATGCGGGCAAGTTATATACAAGCTCTGGATTTCAAAACAAAGTGCTGTAAATTTGGGCAGATTGTGTTTGCAAAGAAATTGTATAGGAAGTGAATAAGAGCAGGGTTTTTTTCCCTGTAATTGCAGATGAGGCCAGGTCATTTAAGACAGAGCAGCTTTCACCATGTATCAAATACACATAAAACCTGGAGAATTAAAGAAAGGTTTCTGTGCTTCATCAATTGCTCAACTTCCCAAAATGCAAATGGCTTTTATACATCCATAAAGACAGCTTTGGAGATGTGTGGATTGCAGGATATACCAATAGTTGCTCGATCTTATGATGGTGTTTCTGTGATATTATGATGTGTAGCTGGGGTTCATCAGCAAATGAAAAAGACCAACTGTTTGCAAGGTATGTACATTGCATGATGCACAAAGTCAACTTAGTCTTCATGGAGTGATGTAAAGTAAAGCATAGTTCTGTGGGCTTTCTAAATGTCCTTGAGAAATTGTATTCAATCTTTGTGCAGCCAACCAATCATCAGATGTTTCTTGACGCACGGAGAGCTTTGGGTCTTACACATCAAGAGATTGTGAAGCCCAATGATACATATTAGGCATGGAATTGGAGAAATGTTTGCAGTAAAAATGCAATACACTGTCATCACGCGGTGTCTAAAAGATCTGAGCGAATAAGACGAAAAGTGGTCTGTGGAAGCAAATGGCCTTTATCATCACGGGACTGTAGTTTCATTCATTGCATGCTTAATTATCTTTCAGCATATTATGAAAGTTGTTCACATCGCTCACACAGGACTGCACGACATCGATACCACACTTGCTAAAGCTTCCGCTGCCATAGAGAAAGTGAAAGTGTATTTTGAGAAATGCAAAAGTGAAGAAGGCTGGAATGAAATATGGAAAGAAATTACAGAATTCTACCAAGACTATAACAATGAAGTGCCAGGTGAAGACATGCTTTTCTCATAAAAAAGAAGAATAGTGAAAGCCTCAGCAGCTCTTACAGATTTCATTTTCCCAATAACTTTGGGTCAAAGAGAGCATGCAGAAGAGGCAACGAGTATATATGAATTGCCCAAAACTGTAGCTGCACCGAAAAAAGCCCAGGTGGCATCAGCCGTTATATTTTCCAGTTTTGGATGCCATAATAGCAGAGTTATGGAGACAATTCTCAAAAGAACCAATGGAAATAGCTGAAGCATGTGACTCAGTGTGAAGGTGTGACAAAAATGGCATTCATCCATTCTTACAGAAGTATGCAAACCCACTCAGCATAAATCCTCATCTTGAAAGTGGAGAAATGGACATTATTACCAGTGCGGAATCTCCTGTTACTTTTCAAAGACTTCAGGAAGAAATGCCTCAGATTATGTATGCAAACTGTTACAAACTCATTTAGTTAGCTCTCACATTGCCAGTTGGGACAGCGACATTGGAATTAAGTTTATGTATTAGATCATTTTGAAAACATTGCTAAGTAACTTTTAATGCTTGTTACCTTTAAAACACAATGTCCTCATTTCCAACTTCCTCATAAAAGCTTGTGTTGGGAGGGAAAGGAACACCACTCAAGCTCTGGTAGTGAGGATGTTAAAAGTAGTGCTCAAATAGCAAACCTCTCATGTAATATGCTAACTAGTATGGGGTGTAGGGAATTAGCAGGTCCCCCTGGCAAGGAATATCGATGATCCTCCTTAACAGCTGATCTGCCAAGTGGTGGGATATATAGACAAGCACATAAAGGCTTATTAGACAAAGACTGTTTGAGGGGAGTGGAGATGGGTGAATAACACAAAAAGTAACCTGTTTAACATGGTGATTTTCTCTGCTGTTATTTGTTGAGCTATATTATTTGTTGCTTGTGAGCACAGTGATGATTGAGGATTTATTTGTGAAAGTCTTCTTGAATCTGAAAAGTTTCAGGAGGTTTCAGCACCAACCATTTGTCTGAAAATTCATAGCTTATGTTGTATTTATTACTGTTTAAAAGCCTGTGTCATCCAGTGAGGAAACAGGAATTATATAATATGTTTAAACTACTAATCACACTGTGAGTAATGCATAGTCAATACGTGAAACAAACTGGTTACTAACAACTTACAGGATGCAATTTCTCTGCTAAATAATCTAGCATGTACTTAAAGTTAAGAAATACATTCTGAGAATTGGTTTGCAGATGGGGGGCAGGGGAGAAAGGCTAATTGAATTGGATGTTTTATTTTGCAGTGAACAATTAGACCAACTTCAGAGCTGAAAAAAACACCAAGAGAGTGTTGCATCTTCTCTGATAGAAAATATACCTCAAACTGTTTTCTCTGAATCACAGCTGATGGAAGCTGTTTCATCTCTGGGGCCTTGATTTCATGAGGAAAAATGATGAATTCTTTCTTTGTCAGCTAATGTGAAGTAAAAGTCCTAATGGAGATGAGACAGTGTGCAGTTTTCACAAAAATTATCTAGTCAAGGTAAAGACCATGATGGATCCTAGGGTTTATCTTGACCTGCTAACTCACGGGAAAAATACACATTCCCTTGTCTTCACTAAATTTTACCTGACAGTACCACAAGTTAGCTAATGAAAGGTAAGAATGCATCTTTGTTCCTAATGAAGATGTACCCTGAGTATACATGGGGCAGAATGTTTATTCAGCTTGAACTATATTTAACATGTAGGTGTCTGGTGACAACAAAGCTGCGCACATTTCTTTGACTAAGCATATACTCTGGTCTGTCCATCCCACATATACTGATCATTCTTTGATACATAGTGAAGAATGATAAAGTGATGATAAGACTGAGAGAGAAAGCTATATCCTATGCATATTTTACTTTAATGATCATGTTTACTGATATTTTTAATGTTCCTCAATTGTTTTAATAGATGCAGGAAAAAGTCAACCCAACTAAATTAACATGACTTTAAGAGAAATATACATAGTACAGGTCTTCACCTCAAGCCTCTGAAATACATTTTGCTTCACATTTGAAGTTGTTTTTTGAGACGTTTATGCTATGAAGAGTGTAGCTTAATTTCTTCACTCATTAAATGAGTTCTAAAATGTGTCAATGTTAATTCTAATCAGGAATGCTTAACCATAACTAATTATGAATACGTATTTATAAGGTCAGTGATAGGCCAAAGGAGCAGGCAAAATGTAGTTTGGGGTCACTCATGTACGATATCTTGTGATTACTCAGCAGCAAAGTAAGTGCATGAATATAAAATAGCCATTTAGCCTACTTTATTAACAATTGATTTAGACATAGTTGGTGCTGTTTATTCAACATATAGAAATGTTGATCTACTTTCTATTCTCTGGTTTTAGCAATGGGTGTTGTAGACGTTCTCTGCCTACTCCTGCTCTTGTTGAAGTCAATGGGAAATTTACCATTGACTTTGGTGGGAAGAGGATTGGGCCCTTAATTCTAATATATGGTATTCAGCTCCTTAATTTATGTCTCAGAATTCATTTTGACCTTTGACTTCTTTTGGGGAAAACTCATCATCAAAAAGTTGGAGAGAAAATAGTTTATAATTGCTAGTTCTTAACATCATTTAAAATTCAGGGATCAGATTCAGCTTTTAGTTACACCACTGTAAAGCTAGTGTAGTTAACCTGTCTTACACAGTATGAATAAGAGAAGACTTTGGTCCTTTCCATTTTAAGGGCATCTACTTGCGAAGTCTATGTTGCTGATAATCTATTTTTCCCTTTTTGAACAAGCACATAATCAGTGTATTTCCAAGCATTAATTAAAGTGTCTAGTACAATTTGATCAGACTTTAATTATCTTGTGTTTACACTTTTAAAATGTCATAATTGTTCCATGTGGCTAACCCTACTGTCAACCTGTTCCACCTGCTTCTTCTGTTTACACATTATGAACCATATCAGTGAGCTCTTGCCAAGCAACAAATAATAAAATTAAAACACTTCACCATGTCATTGAAATAAGAAAATGCAATAAATACTAAGATTATCTTGCACTTTTATTTTGTTTCCCATCTAAGAATGTCAGAGCACTTTATTAAACTTTAATTAATTTTTACATTAAGCCTGTGCGGTGAAACGACTTGCCTAAGGTTACAAGAAAAGTCTACGGCAGAGTTTGGAATAGTTCCCACATTCTTGGTCTTCTAATCCTACTCTTTAGAAACAAGTCATTTGAGTCATGGCCTCACAACAAGTTCAAGATACCAAAACTGAAACAAACTGTGATTTAAGTATGTCCTAAGTGCAAAAAAAAAAATAAAATAAATAAAACTGTGTTAATATTCAGACCAAATGCAATTTAAATGTATTTTTAAAGTTGTATAAAGGATTTGTTTCACACAGCAAAGTATCTCATCACATCCCTGACCTTCTTGATTTCATTATTACAGTCTCCTCTGCTGGCCTCCCATGGGGATCCAGACCATCACATTCCAAACAAAATTAAGCTGCTGAAACCCTCTTCCTAGTTCATTGACTTGGCTGTACACTTCTGTCTTGAATCATCTCCAGCAAACCATATTCAAGAGTCTCCTGTTGTCTTCAAGGCCCGCCATAATTCTACATCCCCCTATTCATCCAGTTCCTTAGTTTGTTATGTTGCATCTCCCCATCACAGTTCGATCTGATTACACAAACGTTGGTGCATTGTTTGTCTTGTCTTGCAATGAGCTTCACACTTTCTTCTTTTAGGAGCAAACCAACCTTCCTAAGCTGCTCTCAAGGTCACTACCCTTTCTACAAATTTCTCCTCCAAACACACTTATGCTGTGATATCACAATTAATTAGCCAGTCAATAGCTGGGTTTGAAGGGTGATTATAATAATAAGTATTATATAATTTTTAATATATGGTGTTAATATGGTACATGTTACTCATGATCTTGACCCTCTGTTTCTACCCCTTTCTGTATCTGTTTTTGTCTTTTATAGTGTAAGTTCTTTATTTCAGGGACTGTACATTCCTTTTTCTATATGGTGCCTAGCTCATTTTGGGATGTTATTGTATTAATAATTGCCACTTCTTTTAATTTGCATATTGCCTGTTTTTTTTATAACTGCTGTGCACTCAGATTTGCAACAATACATTATAGAAATACACCAAAATATACTGTATAAATCCACCAAACATTTTTACCATTATATATACTTTTTTTTTCACAAGTTCCAGAGGGATTACTCTGTTTTCAGGAAAGCAATGAGAGTTCTGTGGCACCTTAAAGTCTAAGAAATTTGCATCTGATTTGCATCTGGGTTTCTGCCCATGAAAGCTTTTCCCAAATAAATTTGTTAGTCTTTAACCACTTAACTTTCATTGTTTTATTTTTTTTATTTAGTATAACAATGTACCTCACTTTAGAATTAAAGCAACTAGGAACTGAGAGGCCTAACTAATATCTATTCAGTTTATAAGCTTCAAGTTCTGTCAGATATGTCTCTTGGAGCATGGAAGTATTACCATTCACTTTTTTTAAAAAAATGGGTAATTTTTGTTTTGTTTTGTTTAATAGGGTTATTAAAACCCTTTTAGTCCAGCAGGCACATTTAATTATCAGAGCCATCATTGTTAAAATATACTGGATAAAATATAAAGTCACTTTGTTCATAAATGAGAAACTGAAGATTTTCTTGCGCAGCATACAGTTCTTGCATATGTAAACAGCAAATGTTATATAGACCATATCAGATCTCAGAGAGCAATACATACATTGCATAAGACTGAATCTTTCCATAGATGTCTCTGCTTCTGAGGTAGAAGTTTACAGATTTTTTTAGGTATTTTTCTGCCTTCTGAGGGGAATTGAGTGATACTATCTTCTTGCCATTCTTAATACGGAGAAATGCTGAGTTTTTAATAAAATACTTCAAGTTCCTTGCCAATTGTTTTGCTTGGTTAAAAGCTTCCATCACTGTAACAACATCACGGGTTTAATCTTGAAAAAACAGTATTTTAATTGATGGTTCACCCCATAAAAGCCTTTTTCCCCCTCCCTCTCAATTTCTGTAACATAAGCTTCTTAATGGTAAACTTCAGGAACTTTGTAATAAATACTCTAAGGCTGACCTCCTGGAGCTCGCTTGGGAGCAAGGTCAGTGTGCCTGTCCTATATAAAAAAAAGAGAAAAAAATCTACCAGCAGATCCAGCAATTTAGAGTTTAGGGACAAATTTAGAAGGTTTACCTTTCTCTGTTCTCTCAGGGACACCCAGAATCCTGATATTACATCACTGTCAGCAGCTTTCCACGCTTGGTCTTAACAGTCTTGATATCATTAAAGTTCTCCATGAGATCATCTACCACTTCCGAAATTCTGTGTCCTGCTTCATCCATCTATCTGGATACAGCTTGTAGTGCATGCTGAAACTCAGTCATGGTGCTCTGTGAGGTGGAAAGTGTAGATTTAATTTCAACAGTGTCTGTGGCCATTCGTTGTAGTATAGCCATCAGCTTTGTTCCATGAGGCTCTGGCACCATTTTGTTTGTAGAAGGTGGGAAGGCAGCTCTCATCTGGTTTTTTTTTTTCCCCCCAGTGCTTTCGGATTCAGAGAGGAAGATGTAGAGCAAGGGGCTTCTGCAGTTGGATGAAATATTTCTTGGCCGGATGGTGGAATGAAGGGAATGATGTTTGGGGATTCTGCAGGGGCCACTTCAGAACTCAACAACGTGCATCCACCTGAGACACCGAGCATATGTATGTATAAGTAATCAGTGGTATCAAGTAATACTCTAAACATGGGCCACACTAGCTTTAATTTATTTCCATTAATAAAATAAAGGTAGAGGATGCAAATTACAATGATGTTGAAGAGGCAAAGAAAAGGGAATTTTCGATTCTTGAAGAAGAATGGTATGCAAAATTAAAATAGCATAAAAAGAATGGAAATGGATGTATCTTGTGGAGCTAGTGGTTTTACAAAGCTCTTGGATGCTCAGGCTTTATGAAATGTATTCACACTTGACAATCTTTTTTATTTGTACCTTGAAGCTGTGTGGTTTTAAAGGTGATTCAATATAAAAGAACAAAACCTTTTTTAAATAGCTTACAGGTACTCGCACATTTATGCTATGTATTAGTAAATGATCATAGTCACAATTGTTCATATGATTTTTCAGTGTTCGGTGAACATCTTTCATGATACTTGAATAGTACTGTTTGAAAATTCTCCATGAAAACTGCCTTTTACTGGAAAATTGGGGTTTTGATTAAATAGAATTTTGTGCAAAAGTGTCTACTTTCGATGGAAAAATTTCAACTTTTCATTAGAAAATGAAATACCTGAAAACTAAAAATAAAGAATCTTGGGTTTTGCGTGAAAACCAAAAACTTTTGGCTGAAAAAAAATTGGAAATGCCATCATAATGCCTCATGAGAAAAGTCTTAATGGTACATCATGTCCCATTTTTCCCTATTTGCTGGGCTTCCTGGATGGAGTACATATATCATGATGCACAGAACTCCCATTGTGCACTATGGTGGTTCTGCAAGAGAAAAGATCACAGTGCATCATGGGAGATGTTGTCTGGTCAAGGCACACAGAAACTAATAGAGAAATAAGGCACTGAAACTACAACTCCCCAGTAGCACTGTGATGGCATTTTTTAATTGAGAGTTTGCAGTTATAAGCCAAAAACTCAGTTTTCATATTTTTGCCAAAAGTCATTTTTTTCTGTGGGAATTCCCTCCCCAATTTTATATCCAGCTCTACATCTAAAATGTTCCTTTTTTATTTTATTTTATTTTCAGGAATCAAAATGTGTAGGTTTTTATATATTCATATTCAATTATAAAATTCTTGTTCAAGGTGCATTGCCATAGTGAGTAGAATTCACTCTGTGTTTATCAAGACCAAACAATTCAGTGGAATGAGTGTTAAATGTGATGAATAGTGTTTGGAGTAAAGAGAAAAGTAAAAAAGCTGGGTTTTTTTGCTTATTCAGATGTCTACTATTGAGGGGGAAAAATCCTCCACTCACAGAAATATATGTGTTGCTGTTGTGTCAGAAGCTGTCAGTAGTAACACCAACAACCATTTTTCAATTTACCATTTTCTTCTGTATGGATATTTTGTGACCCTAAAAATGCCCTAAAAGTATTAGTTTTTGAATTGTATATGGTCACTGTATATATTAGGGTTAGAGGAACCTCTGTCAGCACCCTGCAAGTCTGTGTGTATATAACCTGTATTTGTTCATTAGAATTTTCCTCTGTCTTCCTCTCCTCTCCTTATTTTCTCAGACTCTATGCTTGATTTCTCACATTATTTTACTTCCTTTCTCTTTGCGGCCTCTCCGAAGAAGAATGCAAATACAGTGAGGTTCAAGTCAAACTTCCAGATCCCGGATGTTTGAATGTGTTTGAAATGAGGCAGAATGAGTGTTCACTCTCTAACTTCCAATTTATAAGAAAAAGCATGATGAACGGCTGGAAAAAATCCAACAGCCAAACAATTTTCAGAGTGATATTTTGTGTCTAAAAGGCTGGTACAGAATTGACAATTAGCAACTCTTGTTTATTTGGCAAGTTTAATTCTATTTTGGTGCATATGGAAGAAAGCATATAACAAGAACTATGTACTTAACAACAGTTTAGGAGATGAGTAAGATATTTTCATAGATCTGAAAAGACAGGCTTTAGGGTTCAAATGTCCGGATTAAATAGCTTAAAATTTTAATAGTAATTAAAAAAAAACAAAAACCCAGGAATAGCAAAAGTGTAAAAGAAGCTAATGAGAAGGCAGAATTACAAAATATAATTCACACCATCTGGGACTCCTACGCAGCATTATTTGTTACATTCAGAGTGATTATGTTTGTGAAAGGTGCTGAATTGGCAACACTGGGAAATATATAGTTATTATTCATTCTGAAGTCCGCTGTGTATCTACAGGAGAGTGATAGTGTGGTCTGGAACAATGCAGGCTTCTGTGCTGAGCCAACAATTTGCCTCAACCCTATCCTAAAGAGACCAACTGTAATGTGAGAGGGATATTCTAGTTTTCAGTCTCTCTGCCACCATCAGTACTAATTGTGGTGGTGATTTCCAAGATGTGGACACTTATTTTCTTAGACATATTGTCTTCACCAAAGCAGTATTCTGTTAATTTTACCTGGGTTTGATGATCATTGAACATTTTTAAAAAAAAGACAACCTAGTTGTTGCATTAGAAATCAGATGTTTATATGGCATGTATGAATGCAAACTAACAATGCTTTAAATGATTGCAACTCACCCTCTGTGAGTGCTCTTGAGTTACAAGGCTTCTTTTAGGTCCTATCCCATCACGCATAAGGTCAATGAAATATGGCAGGAAAATCATTTTGCTATGAGTGGCTATTCTTCCAGACATGCTCTAAATGCAGAGTACTGAAACATTTCCATTGTTGCAACCACCCCTCCCCCTCAACCAAAGAAATTTAAATTTAGATCAGCTGCAGAAAACCAAAATGTGCATAGTGAGGTGATATCTAGTGTTAAGAGAACCTTTAAAGGTTCAGAGTTTGAGTAAAAGTTGGATATTAATTTTGGTTGGAAATAATACAAGAACAGATTTTTTTGGTCATAGTATTTCAGCACTTCATGAAACATGTCAAAATGAAAAAGGGTACCGAAATGAAAGAAAAATAGTAACAATTCAAATATTTCAGACTCTCAATGTTTAGCTTAGGTTTTCATATACAAATGGTAAAAGATTCATGGATGAATGTGCTCCAGATCACATATGTACTAGGCTAAGTGCGATTCCCTTCAGAATGATAGTATATCTAAGCACTTATGTGGCTCGATCGCTATACTATTGCAGCTGCTCAAAAATGTTTTAAAATAATGGTAACAAATGAGGTTCCTCGCTTTTGGCTACTGTCTTTGAAGGTTTCTGTTTTATTAGTAAGGACAATTGAAAGCTGTGCAGTGGAGCTTTGTTAAAGCAGCATCAGGTTTTCCTGCACTCCCTTGCTCTGCAACCACCATGCAGGGTAAGATCAAGCTCTACATTATTTCTTAGTTTCCGATAAATTTCCTTGTTTGTCAAAATCTCAGCAGTTGAAGTTCTTTGTTTAAAAATGAAAAATAAATTGTCTGTGCTGTCTTCATTGTAATAAGATCCAGTCTTTGTTGGATCCTAAGTGAAGCAAATGAGATCTAGAGACAGTCACTTGTCCACTGAATTGAAACATCTGTATGATTTTAATTTTTTTTTAAATGGGTGTGTGTACATCTAATTGTAGTTATGCATAATTTTCAAATAATATATTTAATTGGTATGTGGTTATTCAGCCACTCTGCCATCAAAGATCCTTATTCCACAGCATGTGCATCATTTTTAATGCCCGTGTTGTAACAGGAAGGAACATGCTAACATCAAAACTGCACTTCAGAGTGTGTATAGAGTTCTGAGTTGATTTCCAGTTTGAAGATTTAGAGATTTGGCCAGTACCAGTCACAATGGTTTGTTCACCACTTGTTGCCAATTTTCCAGTCCCCATAATGAAGAAGTATACTGGGGAGATAGAAGATTGGAGGAGACACTGACAGTGGTGATGAAAGATAAATGATTGAGGGAAGTGATGAAGGTCTTAAAGAGTCACGCTGAGTTAACAGCTCACTCTCACCTCAACCTGCAGCTTCTTTATCTCTTTTCATTCCCGCCTCAGTCTAGACATGAATTTAGCTGTCATAACCCCCTGAAGGTTCCATAAACTGTGGATGAGCACTCATGCTAAAGTCATTTCTTTTAAACCTTTCAGCTTCTGGGTTAAACCCAGACAGCTAAGATGTCTGACTTCAAAACCTGTTCTATATAAGGATTCCTACCGTAAAGACAATGCAGAAGAAAACTGGAAATTGTTGGTGACTCTTTCATACTGGGGTCAGTCAGCAGCAGCAATTCCATGAAATCTGCTAATGGCTCACTATGGGGGAAAGAGAAAATGTTATTGCCTGCAAACTGTGTTACCATAAATCAATACAGAAAAACTTTTTAAACAGAAGGGTTTTGATGGAAACTGACTGAATTTCACTTTTCCTTGGTAGCAAGTTTTAAACCTTCAAAAGGGCTTTTTTATATCTATACTGTGTATGTTTTCGTGAATATAAACTTGAGCTACTATTTCACATGTGACTACGGCAGCATTCCTATGTCCCAGTAGGACCATTGCTTGGCAAACATTCAAGGAAAGTCACCCCACACATTATACTCACCATTCCTGGTTCTCTTCCAGTCACTTTGGTCCCCCTTTCTCTTCTGCGCTTCAAATCACATAGTTCACCTGTAACTCATTCTTTTTCCTTCAGCCATGTTCTTGCCCCCTGCTCAATTACTCTCTGTTCTGTGGTTTTCTTCTCTATCCTTCTCCTTCCTTCCTACCCGTTTGTCTTTCCAAGTCATTGTCCTACTTTCTCCTACTCATGAGCCACTTCCCTGCACTATCTTCCACTGGCTCCACTTTCCTAACGTCAGCTCTTTAGGCAACTTAAAATAGATTTATTTTAAACAGCGGCCCCAGTTCAGTATGGGTTCCCAGCCATGGACTTTTCAGCTGGTAGACTCTCTACCTGTCTAATGCTCCCAGCTGGCTCTCACCCTAGCTGTCACCCAGCTCAAGAGTAGAGAGCACCTCATGTTAGAGAGGGCTGCTCAGAGCTGATATAGTCAGTATGTCAGGCTGGCAGAAATTGCCAGAAGCACATAGACCCAGACCCTCAAATGTATTTAGGCACATAACTCCCATTGATTTGATTCCCATTAACAGAAGTTAAGCACCTAAATATATTTGAGGATCTGGGTTAAAATGACTACAGTGTCCCAATATCAGAACAGCGATGGATCTTTGATCTTTATAACATTTTGTCCTGTAGAAGTTGTATGTTTTTCCCAGTGTTTTTCTGATAACCTTTGTCTCTAGTATTGCTTCAGCAAAATTCAGAGCTGGATTAAAAGGAGAAGCAGTGGATGTCCCACACACAAGCTTTACACTGTAGCTCTTTAAAGTGTCCATGTTCATTGAAAAGATCAGAAATAGAAATATTTTTTTTTCAGTTTTTAATCCAGAACTTCCATGCTGATGACACCGACAGAGCCAGCTAAAAGGAGGACTGATATAAAATTATCTCCTGATCTTATTTTATAAGTTAACTCCTCAAAGGGCTGGAGAATTTGCATGCCAATGTCTGTTCAATCCCTCACAGTGCCGGAGTCAACACCTTTGTTTTACGTTCCCTGGAATGGAAACCAATCAGAGCCCACTTGCTCCCCACCAGCTAACGTTATTTATTTTAATTATGTCAATATCTCCATAACTTTGAATTGTGCTTTACAGAGATTTAATAAAGACATCCTTCCTTGCCCCAAGCAGTTTACAGTGTACATCAGAGAAAGATAGATTATAAAGATAAGTAAAGGAAGGAGAAGCAAAGAAGGAATGTGGGTTGAAACAAATAAAGGAATGAGTCTTATTATATTCTGAGTGAATTTTATTTCTGATTTTAAAAAAAATGGCACTGAGGGAGGGCAAAGAGGCAAAAACTGGTAATATGGAAATGGAAGTTGGCAGTGATAAGTAAGATGTGGGTTTTGAGAAGGGGTCTGAAGGAAGAGAGATGTCATTCCAGGTATGAAAAAGGGCATGAAGTTGAGAATCGATGGAGAGTTGATACAAGGGGAATGACAAAGAGTGAAGAGTGGAGACAGTGCAAGGACTGAGAAAGGAGTGATGGAATGAAGTAGAATATAGGAAGGGTCAGAGCCGTAAAAGAGAAGACAAGGCATTTAAATTTTATGCAGAAAGTGCCAGGGGTTTAGAGAAGAGCCATGAGTAGGATGGTATGATCAAAATGTCAACATAGGAAGATTGTCATCCGTGACTAGGGAGGGAAGAGAGATAAGTGTCATGGAAGCTGGAGAGGAGTCGGCCACAGCAACCCAGTAGAGGGAGCCATGATGTGAACCATGGTTTGGGGACTGAGACGGAAAAGGAAAGTGTAGACTTACAGAGTGTGAAGTGACATGATTTGACAAGAACTGAAGTGCTGAAAAGACAGCAAAGAAGGAGTTAAAGGTATCTTCCAAAGTTTGCACTTCAGTGCTAAGGACAGTAGAGTTGTTAATAGTGAAAAAGATAGCAACTGAGGAGACAGATTAGGAGGAAAAGATGAGAAAATCAGGTTTTGCAATGTTTGTTTTAAGTAAGTGATAGGAATATCCAAGAAGACTGAGTGGAGAGAGAGGAAGACAAGGTGGGATAGAGATCAAGGGTGATTGGTGCAGTTTATGCCCTCTGAGATATGTAGTGAGAGAGAGGCTATGGAAGCAGACGAGGTCACCTAGAAACCAGAGTGTAAAGGGAAAACAGAGGTGGCAACTCTGGGGACTTCTGGGGAACAAGAACAAAGATGGAGAGAAAGGAGAAAGAAAGTCCACCAAAGACATTGCTGGAGTAATAGACTGAAAGGATAGAAGCCTCCAAGAAGAGCCAGAGTCATAGATATTCGCATCAGAGGAGGGTCACAAGGAGAAAAGGGTGCTCAACCTTGTCAAAAGCAGGAGAAAGTTTGAGGAAAATGAATACGGAAAAGTGTTTCGTAGATCTGACAAAGAAGAGGGCACTAGTGACATAGTCAAGTTCCATCTTGCCACTATATCTTCACTATATCTTCACTATATCTTGACTTATGATGAGACCCATTTCTACTTACAGTAAGTGGAGCTTGGGGATATCAGTAGGTGAATGCTTAAAACAGGTGACCAGCTTTCATCCAACCATGAGCATTATAGACAAGATTTTAGGATAGTCACATGTCTCACAAATGGTGAATTCATGAGTGAATGAGGTCATCCCAAATGAATATCATGCCAACTTTATGCCACACAACTATGGGTTAACTAGGG